>JAYESD010000004.1:2907546-3618794 GCA_036927565.1 Tuctoria greenei
TTCATTACAGGAGAATATGTTTCATTGAAATCAATGCCGGGTCTCTGCGTGAACCCTTGTGCAACTAGTCTTGCCTTGTATCTCACAACCTCGTTGTTTGCATTCCGTTTACGAACGAAAACCCATTTGAACCCAACAGGATAGGTTCGAGGAGGAGTAGGTATTACATTTCCGAATACCTCTCTCTTTTTAAGTGAGTCAAGTTCTGCCTTGATTGCTTCTTTCCATTTGATCCACTCCGAGCGTTGTTTACACTCTGCCATGGTCTTAGGATCAGGATCTTGGAGAAGATTAGCTATCATGGTTGAAAAACAAGAGTTGACAACCGTTGTATTACGGTCAAATAATTCTCCAGAACTAGTATAATTGATGGAAATTTCTTTTATCCCCTGTAATTCTTCATGACTTCCCAACATAGAAGAATCAGGGTTTTCCGATTGTCTAGCCTGCTCTATAGTGCGCATTTGAGGGCTAGATAAAGGATTTAAAATATTCCTTTGATTTAAGTCAACGTGTTGTTGACTCGCATTTACTTTCCTCGAGGATGGTCTAGTCTTTGGACGCTTGCTTGAAGCATCTTTTTCCTTACTTGCTCTCCCCCTTTTCAGAGGTTGAGTGGTTTTAGATGGTACCTCCACTCGGCAAGGTGCATTTATTGCAGGATTCAAAGACTTTATGACATTATTATAGTCAGTAAATGCATCTGGCAGGTTACTAGCAAGTTGCTGTAACTCTATAATTTTCTGAACTTGAAGTTCAGTTTCTTTTGTACGTGGATCAACATTTGGGATGGACTTGTCATCCCAATTTATTTCTCGGCGGTCATTGATAAATTTATTATCTCCCCCTAAAGCCGGGAAATGATCCTCATTAAAAATACAATCAGCGAACCGGGCTGTGAATAAATCTCCTGTTAAAGGCTCCAGGTATTTAATAATAGACGGGGATTGATATCCCACGTATATTCCTAATTTCCTGTGAGGGCCCATAGAAGTTCGCTTAGGGGGTGAAATTGGTGTGTATACCGCACAACCAAATTTCCGCAGATGGGAGATATTAGGTTGATCTCCACGTACAAGTTGTAAAGGGGAGGTGGTATGATATGCAGTTGGTCTTAATTGTAGAAGATCAGCAGCATGTAAAACTGCATGACCCCAACAAGATGTTGGTAAATTGCATCCTTGTAATAATGGCCTAGCTATGAGTTTAACCCTCTTTATTAAAGATTCTGCTAAACCATTTTGTGTATGAACATATGGAACAGAATGTTGTACTTCAATTCCTTGAGCCATACAATAATCATTAAAGGCTCGAGATGAGAATTCAGCAGCATTGTCCATACGGATACTTTTAATCCTATATTCAGGATAATTTGCTTTCAACCTTATGACTTGTATCATAAATTTGGCAAAAGCATGGTTACGTGTAGATAATAAACACACGTGTGACCATCTAGTAGATGCGTCTATTAAAACCATGAAGTATCTAAATGGACCACACATTGGTTGTATGGGTCCACATATATCTCCTTGAATTCTTTCAAGGAATTTTAGAGGTTCAGCATGGATCTTAAGCGGTGAAGGCCGCAAGATCAATTTGCCCATAGCACATGAAGTACACATAAAATCATTAGATTTTGGGAATTTACTATTCTTTAAATCATGGCCGGTGCAATTTCCAATAATTTTCCGCATCATCCCTATTCCGGGGTGGCCTAGGCGTGAATGCCAGGTCTTAAATGTATCAACATTCTGGAAAATCACCTTGTATGCAACATGAGGTACGGGTTTTATGTACGTGAAGTACAGTCCAGATGGAGTAGAAGGAATTCTTTCTAGAACTTCTTTGCCATATTCGGAAGATTTGGAAATAAGAAGAAATTCTTCTTTATGTTCTTCATGGGTATGTATATGTAACCCATTTTTCCGAATATCTCTAAAACTTATGAGAGTGCGTGTAGAATCGGGATACAATAAAGCATCCTCAATCATCACTTGTGTCCCATTAGGGAGAGTAATAGTGGCTTGTCCAGAGCCAACTATTGTCGCATCGCGTCCTGCGATGGTCAAAACATTTCCCGACCTTCTAGTTAGGGTCTGAAAATATTTTGTATCCCTAAGTATAGAGTTTGTGGTGCAACTATCCACAAGGCACATTTCTTCTTCCATCTTAAGTTTCCCGTAAAATCTATCAAATAAGAATAATAATAAGTTGCATTGAAATATAAATATATATATATACAATATTAGAGTACTGAATAACCCTAATACAATGACATTACAACACACTTAAATTTACATAGACTTAAACATATGTAAACTTCTATGGTAGAAGATCTATAAAAGATCATCGAATACATCGTTCGAATTGTATTCCACCATAGCATTGTCCAAATCCATGTGGTCATCATCATTCAATGTTGAATCGTTGTTTCCAGGATCTTCAATATCCTTCCTTGAACAACCGACTTCAAATGTTGGCTTTGTTTGAATACTCAAATGAGTTTCATACTCACTTTCAGGTCCTTGAGCTTTCTTATCTTTTCCCAATGATTTTTGGTATAAAGCCACAAGGTGTTTAGGCGTGCGACATTTATCAGCAGTATGCTTATAAGTTCCACATGCCTTACACTGCACTATTTTCCCTTTGAAGGGAACACCATCCTTTCTCATTTTGTTTGAGAATTTCTTATTCTTTTGCCTATTACGGCGGCGTCTAGCAGATCTACCATTTTTCTTAGAATATACATTCTTAGAAACATTTGCTTTCTTCTCATTATGATGAATTTCAGGTAGAGGAGCAGCCCCAACACGACGTTGGTGATGATTCTTAATAGTAAGTTCATCGTGCTTCTCTGCCTGAAGTAAATCTCTAATGAGGTCAGCATAATGTTGGTAGTTGCGAGCCCGATATTGATGTTGTAAGACCCTATCAGAAGGGAGCATAGTTTGAAGAGTCTTCTCTATTTTGTCCTCTTCTGATGGTTCTTTCTCACAAAACCTCAATTTAGCACATACCTTATGAACAGCATGATTATAGTCTTCTATAGACTTAAAATCTTGAAGACGAAGTTGAGTCCATTCATGATTGGCCTCAGGCAATAAAATTGCCTTTTGCTGTTCATAACGGCTTTTTAATGCCATCCAAAGAGTATGTGGTTCTTCTTCCATCACATATTCTGATTTCAAGTCAGGATGGAGATGATTACGGATGATGTATAGTGCCTGGTACTTAAATGTATCCAGAAATGCTGCAGGTCTTTCTTCAGGAGGAGTAAGAGCAGCCATGAGTCCTCTGAAAGCCAAACTTATCTTGATGTCAAGAGCCCATGTGGGGTAATTATGACCATCAAGTGCAAGTTCTTCAAACTCGCGAGACATTGATTCCTACATATAGGAAACCAGAGATTTTATTAATAAAATCATCATGGTGGTGTTGTAATGTGTGTTAATCATAATGAAAAACACATTAAATTTATTCTTTCTTATCTAGCCAAATATAGTAAAATGGCTTGACAAAAAGAACTAATGTATGTATATTTCATGTTTAAAATGGCCAATTAAAGAAATAGCCAAATTTAAAATGAATTATACATTTTTATTGTATTAATGTATGATTCATAATGTATTAAGCCAAATTATAGAAAAATGGCTTAATCAAAATGAGTCAATTTACTTTATATTTTATGTGTAGTTTTATTTCCATCATAAGCCAAAATTTGAAAATTAGCTTTAAATGATGAAAATTTGTAAAATTTGTGAATGTAGTAAACAAAATTCAAGATTGAAGCCAAATTCTGGAATTGGCTTAAAATTTGAATTTTGGACAATGTAAGTTTTAATTTTATCAATATGGCCAAAATTTGAAAATTAGCCAAATATTGAATTTATTGCAAATAAATACCATTTAAATGCAATATATACATTGTCATAATAAATATTTACATTACACAAAATATTACAATATTACACATACACACTTGCAGGAATTTAAACTAGAGTCTAATTTAAATTCTAACCAAATTTAAACTGCAATTTAAAACAGAAGATGAAATATTTACAAATGGGGCCGTAACAGGGATTTTAACCCAGAAAACGGCCCAGGGGTGAAGAGGCGCGGCCCAGCCACACGTAGGCGGTGCGGCCCATGCCGCACGAAAGCGGTGCGGCCCATGCCGCGCGGATAAAAGAGGGGGGCGAGGCCGGCGCAGTGCGCTAGGGTAAACCCTAACCGCACCTCACCTCGGTCACTCCGCCACCGCTCTGCTGTCCGCCGCAGTCCACCGCTGTCCACCGCTGTCCGCCGCTTTGTTTCTTCTCCGACGTCTCCCTTCTTCTCTTTGCTTGGCGCCACACCTCCTCACCCCAGCCCCATCTCGTATTAGTACGGTCCAGCAGCCGAGGCCCGAGATCCGGGCCTTCGGGACGGTCGGGTTGGGGCGGCAAGGTGGGCGAACCGGCGGAGAATCCGGTTGCCGCTCGGGCTTACTAGCGTCGGTGCGGATTCGATGACCGGCGGTTCATTTTGACGGTGAGTTGTTTCCGGCGAAGAAACTTGTGATGCTGTTGTTGCAGGTGGTGCCGGCGAAGGAGGATTGCGTGTGGCCAGAGGTCCTTGGGGAAGGCCTCGGGGTCCAACACGTATCCTCGCCGTGCATCTTATCGCCGGTGGCCTCCCGGATCCAATTTGTTCCGTGTTGATTTGGGCGGCAGTTCCATTTCCCTCTCCCCCTAATCCACCCGATGACGATGGATGTTGAATCGGCGCAACCCGGCTAGGGGATTCCCCACCGAGGATGGTGATCGATTCCCCTTGACGACCCGTTTGATGGGCGTCGGGGTCCGAGGGTCGGCGGGGATAAGGAGTAGGAGTTCGATCCGCAACGCGTCGACGGCCTTCACGGTGGTCTCCACGGCGACCTCGACGGCGACAGCGTCGAGTCCATCGTCCCATGCAGCGCCGCCGAGAACGGCGACGGTTACAGTGACGACCATGGCGACGAAGGACACCATGGAGATAGTTCGGACGGGGGCGCAGGCGGCGATGTCCATCTTCACCGATGAAGAACAAGACGAAGATTGGATCGGTAAGGTTTTCCATCTTACCGTTGATTCTTTCTCTGTTCTTGGAGCAGTGCTTGATAACGTGTTAAACTCAAAATTAAGACAAGAACACAATGATTCAACTCTATTCTCATTCATTCCATTCTTATGCTTTTATACATGTCGAGGAGACACGGTGACAGGGAGACGCGACCGCTCGGTGGAGAGGCGCGACGGTTATGGTGTGAAACCGTGGTGGCGGTTATCGGCAACAAGTGATCACATGTTTGTATTGTAATATTGAGATTATCTGGCAGTACCATGGCACGCACACCTCGTGAAACGACGCATCAGTCGGTATGGGCGTGTGTATCCATCCTATCAGCTTGGTAGTAGGTTGTTCGAATGCTAGCAAACTGAATCGGTTAGTTAGCTGTCACAAGAACCTTGTCTGCAGTAACATTTGCGTTGTCAAAACTCGAGTGTGAACGTGTGATGGTTCCTTCAGAGTTCCTTTTGGCTCAACTCTGAAGATTCCTGGGAAGCCACGTTGCTGCTGCCCGTGCCCATTCCGTTTGGCCGGCCGTGCGTGCCGGCTTTCTTCCTTTTCTGGATCTGCCGCTGCTTCTGCTTTCAACTGTTCAGACTTGTCAAATCTGGTCTTGCTTAATCCTGCTTGTTACCATGCATTTAATTCCCCTTAAAACATCGAAGTTTTCTCCCTAATCATAGCTGCGCACTTTAATAGCAACCCAGATATGACTGCTGCGTTTTACCCATCTACTCTTGTGTCTTGTGATGTTGAAGTCTTGAAGACGTCAAGGTCGTGCCCCCGAAGCTTCGTACACAGGGACGAGACGCACAAGTAATTGAGGCTTGGATATCACTCAAAGAAAATTAAAAAAGACGTCTACTCTTCGGCTGATGCTTTCTTGATAGGATTTCCTCAAATGTGGATAGTATTGATGAGTTGGATTAATATAAGTTACTCATCTAATTATACCCCATACTTTTCAGATAGTTGCACATAATGAGGTTGGGGTAGTGTGAAGTGATAGCTTAGCTGATTTGCAGAATTCAGACACTCCACTCATCAGCTTGAAAGCTTTATCCCGAGTTACTCCAGGAAGGAAGGAAATCCTCTGCAGTAACTGCACTGCAGTTACTGCAGCTGACTTGTGGGACCAGATGGAGTGGAGCCCACCTGTCAGCTGCAGTATGGCAAATTAGTGGCATCCAGGACGGTCCAAGGAACATGACAAGAAGCTACACCATACAAGCACATGATCTTGTAATAGAAATTGGTTTGAAAATTCTCTCCGTTGCATCCGTTACCATCTGCCCTAATTCCGCTTTTGGTTGTGGCCCGACAAAGCACCATGCCGAACCCGCACGCTCTTTCTCTCTCCTCTCGTAGGCTGCTTGCTTCCTCCAGGCAGCAAGCTAAAGTCTCCATCATCCTGCTGCGTGCTTCAGCCCTCGTTGAGGAGAGAGAGAAAAAAACACGCGCACACACATCGCAGCAGTGCACACCACATCCACTCACGCGCCGGGCGATGGAGTGAGAAGCATTGGGTTGCTTCCGGCGATGGCCATTGCCCACCCCGCCCATTCTCCTCCTTCGTCATGCGTACAAGCCATCCCCACATCACCGCTCCTCCTCCTCCTCGCCTGACTACATCCCCACCGCGGCGCTCCCACAAAAATACCCAAATCCCACCATTCCGCCCCCCTGCATTCTACGATTTCCTTCACCAAGAAACATCGTGCGCGTCTGGTCTGACGCAACTCGCCTTCTTCGATCCCTGAGATAAAGCTCGCGCTTTTGTTCCCGTTCCGCCAAATCCAGTTATAGATTTCCATCCATTCCGTCGAGATTTCTGTACCTTGCTACGATTTGTGCATCGTTTCTTGATTTTTGATCCGTTCGAAGGGGAGAAACTGTTCTTTTGGGGGGTTCTGATTTGAGTGCGTGAACTGCCGCTTCTGCTTCCGGGAATGGGGAACAACAACAGCGGCGCCGGCGGCAGCAGGCGTCCGGCGACCTCGGAGTCCGCGCTGCCGCCTGAGGCGGCCCCGGAGGAGCTGAGCTCATACGAGGCGGCGTGCCTCTCGGACCCGGAGCTGCGCACCTTCGACAGGACACTGCAGCGGCGCACGAGCCGCGCCATCTCGACGCTGGCGGTGGGCGTGGAGGTGCGGTCCATGTCGCTCGACTCCCTCCGCGAGGTTACCGGCTGCCTCCTCGACATGAACCAGGAGGTGGTGCGCGTCATCCTCGACTGCAAGAAGGACATCTGGAAGAGCCCCGAGCTGTTCGACCTCGTCGAGGACTACTTCGAGAGCAGCCTCCAGACCCTCGACTTCTGCACCGCCCTCGACAAGTGCCTCAAGCGTGCCCGCGACTCCCAGCTCCTCCTCCACGTCGCGCTCCAGCGCTTCGACGACGAGGAGCAAAACACAGCCGCCGCCGCGCCCTCCGCGCGGTACGAGAGCACGCTGCACGAGCTGCGCCTGTTCAAGGCGGCCGGCGACCCCTTCACTGAGGAGTTCTTCGTCGCCTTCCAGGCCGTGTACAGGCAGCAGCTGACCATGCTGGAGAAGCTGCAGCAGCGCAAACACTGGCTCGACAAGAAGGTCAAGTCCATCAAGGCGTGGCGCCGGGTGTCAAGCATCATCTTCGCCACCACGTTCGCGGCCGTACTCATCTGCTCGGTGGTTGCCGCGGCCATCGCTGCCCCGCCCGTTGCCGCAGCATTGGCTGCTGCTGCATCCGTCCCGGTGGGTTCTATGGGGAAGTGGATTGATTCATTGCTGAAAGGGTATCAGGACGCTCTCCGTGGACAGAAGGAGGTTGTGAGCTCAATGCAGGTTGGCACGTTCATTGCCATCAAGGATTTGGACAGTATCAGGGTCCTCATCAACCGGGTGGAGATGGAGATCAGCTCGATGATGGATCGCATAGAGTTTGCGGAGCGGGATGAGGAAGCGGTCAAATTCGGGATCGAGGAGATTAAGAAGAAGCTGGAAAACTTCATGAAGAGTGTTGAGGATCTTGGGGAGCAGGCAGACCGGTGCAGCCGAGACATCCGTCGGGCAAGGACCGTCGTGCTACAAAGGATCATCCGAAATCAAAACTGAAGAAACCAAAGAACGTAAGGTATTGATGTTTTATGTTATAATCATGTACTCTTGATAATGTTGTGAGTGGAATGTACATAAGAGATGTACCTTGTAGAAAGTGTGGATGAGTGAATAGTATTATCATTTCATTAATGGTATCTGTAGTTCTGTACTTGTCGTATCTGATTGGATCTTACTTTTTTCTCGGCACTGTATCGGATTAGAATTCTGTACTACATTTTCCCCACACGTTTTGGTTCAGCCAGTTTCTTCCCTTTTTTCCTTTGAACGGTTCTTATTGTAAGTGAGTGTGTTACGATACTGAAGTTAGTATCTGTTAGTGCTGATACAATATTCGAGTCATGATCATGATCCACTCAGATCATCAGAGCTAGGACTTAACAATCATGCAATTGAACTTCAACTTCCACGTTTCTTAGAGTATTCAGAAGTCTATTTTTCTCTAGTCTCTTGACAAAGAATAATAAAAAGTCATTGTCTATTTTGTGTGGTTGTTGCTGTATTCCAGACGTGTAGCTGTTGTCTGTGTGGTTTTCTTAAGTCATTTATGCTTCTAAGTGAAGGGAAAATTAAGAACTTCAATCATGTACGAGAACATCTCAGCTTTGATCCATTTGCTTTTCTTTAATGCAAAACAAATGGTAAATTGTTTGTGATCTTACAAAGTAGTGAATTGCTAGAAACCTATAAAGAATCGCTGGTAGGAAAATATTATCCATCTTATGGCAAGTGCACGAGACTAGGTTGATTCAACGCGCAATTACAGCATTCGTGCTCAATTATGTGAGTTTGTCGCAAATTTTGCCCATATTATTTCCAATCGACTATGTTTCTAGTTTCTTGCCTTTGGCCTGTATCTGTATACTTGTTTCAATACATAACTGCAATATGTTTATAAGTTAGTATTTTTCATGTAATAAAAAAGGAATATTTGCACTAGTTCTGTAGACTTGGGAATATGTGCACTAGATCACAGTACATGATATCTTGTTGGAGATGTCCTGTATATCAAGTCCATAGATGGGTTTAGCAATCAGCTCCCAGTATGTGGCTGGAAGAATGAGTGGTTTATGAGTTTTGGTATTTGTCTGTCCAGATTAGTCAGTTTTCAGTAAAATAGTAGCTGCAACAGTCGTAGTTGCTGTAGCATTCTTTGGGAAATCTCAAAGCACATTGAACCGTGTTATTATGTTCAATTTTGTGATCAAGTAACTCTGTGAATGCATGGAGTTGCTCGGTCCTTTCATACCGTTAAAAGTGGTGATGTCTATGCATGGTAATTTAACACGTGAAGAAGTTGAAATTTTGTGTGATGCGGCAATCGGCAGTATCTGTTTCTTTGATACTGTATCACCATATTCCAATTGCTTTTTGTCATATGATGTACCATTCCTGGTGAATTTATTATGATTGACCGAGAAAGCTTTGAATTTTGACCTCTCATCATGTTTTCAATGGTCTATGCAGGATTTCAGTGACAGTGATGGTGGTGGAAAGGGCTGTAGCTTAGACAAGCAAGCGAACAGAGCGATCGTTTTCCTGAAGCAACAAACAATGCGTGCGGACTTGCATGAAGAATCATGATTGCTAACTTATCCACTATACCTGTCCAATTTCTGTTGCTTAGCGTTGTGACCGGCATGATCTTTCTCTTATGTTACTACTTCCTCTGTCCCGAATTACTTGAAGTAGAGAGTGACATATAATTTGGGGTGGATAGAGTATTATGTTTAGGACAGCACTTTAATCTTCGCTTGGTTGCGTCCCTGTTTTCCTGAGGTTAATAAATAATCAGAGTGAGAAATACAACGTCTGTGTCGCTGAGATTATTGTACATCTTTGTTTCAACTCTCGAACTCGTGACTCTAATAGATTAAACAGAGACAGTATGTACCTGTGCGGCATTTTTCCTCTGAAGACAGGGCTGAATCTACACTAGTGAATGGTTTGATCGTTCTGTAGCTGGCGCGCACTGATGGAGGGTCTTTTGGGTAATACTGTTGAAAGTGTTGAGCGTTTACCAGTATGCATTTGTTGTGCGTGGGTGCCTGGGTGGTGGACCGAGGGAGCGTTCCTAGAAATCCCCACGAGATCGTCGGAATGGCATATAGGTGGCCAACGGGCCGTCCCGGCCTGGGCTCGAGCTTTAATCCGTCCGGCTCACCGGAGGAGGAGCAGTGGTACTTTCTTCGTTTCATTTTATTTGTTATAATATAGTTTATTTTTAAAACTATCTTTAAATTAATTGATGATAAATAAAACGAAACCTAAGAAGTACCACTGTACTCTCAGGTCAGGGGCTGCCCTGCTCCGCGCACGGCGCACCGCCGAGCCAAGTGGGAGTTGTTCGGCTTGGGAAACTGCCAAACTGGAACCTTGTGCGGAGGACTGGGCCACGCGGGCAACTGAAAGGGTCCACGCTGGATGGACTGGCACACGTTGTGTGCCTCCGGTTTGGCCCAGTTTGTTATTGTATACGGAATGCTGGGCTTGGGCCGGAGAGACATCGGTCAGATGGACACGTTGTTGGATTTAGTCGTTCCGAACTCACGCTCCCCGCCCCTCCAGCGAGCCGACATGCATTCGTGCGCCATGCTCGAGGTGCAGTGCACGCCCCTGGCCTAGGACTGAGGCCTGAGAAGCCTTACCGACCGTGACGCGGCCCGAACCCCCTTGTTAGCCGAGCCCCACCATGTGGTCAGGGCGCCAAAGCCTCACGCTCCCGGTCTTTTGGTTTCTTCGCCCAACGAACGCCGATGGAGTCCTTCCTAGGGCTCGGCGTCTCGTTCCACCACCGTGCCGCCGTACGCATGTGGCGACGCGTCCCGTCCCTCGATGCGGAACAGCGGCGTAGGGGCGCGCGACGGACACGCACGCCACCCCCCGGTTCCGTGTGCCACGCACGCACGCACGCATGTGGCTGCAGGAACCCGCGCGCGGCGGTGGCTGGCACGTGCCCGCCGATATGGGCACGGCGAGTCCGGCGCCCCTGTTTGTTTGGTTGGTTGGTTTCGGGGTGAAGCGAGGGGATGTGCGAGGAACTGAGGTCAACCTACCTGCGCCGATCGATCCAAGTTTTCTCTTTTTGATATCGTACGTAGTGTTGGGAAGTACCTGACTTGTCCGGTAAAGACCGGACTAGTCCGGTTTTGTTCAGTAAGGGTGACCGGACTACTTCGGACCCTTAGAGGA
The DNA here is from genome assembly GCA_036927565.1 of Tuctoria greenei. Lineage (NCBI taxonomy): Eukaryota > Viridiplantae > Streptophyta > Magnoliopsida > Poales > Poaceae > Tuctoria > Tuctoria greenei. The sequence continues at coordinate 2,918,925 of JAYESD010000004.1, forward strand.
CTAGTCCGATATTGTCCAGTAAGGGTGACCGGACTAGTCCGGACCCTATATGGACTAGTCCGATTTTTCAGTAACTATCAGTTTGAACTTGAAATTGACATGTGTTCTAATTGAAAGGACACAACCCACCGAATTTTGAGTCTTTAATCGGGAGACTCAATAATTCCTAAGGGTGGGAGGCCCCCTCTTGTGTCTCTTGGTCAACTATAAGAAGAGGGTCAAGTGTGTGATCAAAGAAGAAAAAAAGGCATACACTCATACACACTTGAACACTCTAATCCACTCAGAATCCGATCAAGATACCAAGAGAAGAACAAAGGGAAACGCCTCTCGTCGTCGTTCTTCTTGCGGCCTCGCCTTGTTGGCTAGATAGCCGCATCGTCAAGCAACAACAAAGATGGAGGATAAGGTATTATTGATGTTCTTGTGCTATTTGAAAGATAGCACTTGGTGTTCGTGTTGTAATCAGATTTCTCCATATAATTCGAGATGATTTAGTGGCTATTTGATCTTTGGGCTCCCTCATGATTTTTAACAATGGTATCAGAGCCGTTTAGACCACTAATCATTTCGAATTGAGTTTTGATCGAAGTTTTTAGCTGAAAGTTTTGAAAGTCCGGACTTGTCCGGTCTAAGGGACGGACTAGTCTGGTGTGCCACAGTTAAGTGGTTAGGTTTTCGGATCAGAGCGTTTTGACGCGTTCATCTGATTGAAAACCAATTAAGCATTTTGGATTGAAATCCACTGTGAAAAATAAGTTGATTTGGTAAGATGGTAAGATTAAGATTCCCTTTTGGGTATTTTGACATTATTTCCAGTTTTTTATATGAAACTTTTTCGGGGTTGGTCGTACTAGTCTGGAATAGTACGGACCAAACTCGAAAAGTTCAATAAAAAACGGATCAAATGTTTTTGATGGGACCGGACTTGTCCGGCGTATGGACTGGACTAGTCCGAAAACCATACTGTAAGAGTTCGGACTAGTCCGGCCATGTGCGGACTAGTCCGTGCTATACAATTAAGTTTGCTTATTAAATTAAGCTTCCGCTGTGAATTAAGTTTATTGTCATAGCAATTTGGTCGAGTAACCAAAGCGAAAGATAAATTGTTATGTCAATTTAAGTTGCATGAAATTCTATTGAGTAACCAAAGTGAAAAATATAATTATCATGATTTTAAGTTTTATTAATGTCATTATTGGCCGAGTAACCAAAGCGAAAGGCATTAATGACATTTTACTTTCTAAGTACATAGTAATTTGGTCGAGTAACCAAAGCGAAAGATAAATTACTATGTATTTCAGTTGTTCTTCAATAATCAGTTTCAATGTCATTATTGGCTGAGTAACCAAAGCGAAAGACATTAATGACATTCTTTTTGTAAGAACATAGTAATTTGGTCGAGTAACCAAAGCGAAAGATAAATTACTATGTTGATTTTCAGTTATTCTCAAATGTTGAGTTTTGGTCGAGTCACCAAAGTGAAAGATAAAACTCATCATTTTCTTGTGGTTAACATCTATGCATTCTTCTTGATTTTGTTTTTTTATTAAGAATGTTGCTCCAATGCTAATTCAGCACTGAGTTTCATCGCTTCTATTGATCCACTCAATGGAAGCAATTATGGGAGATGGCGAGAGAAGTTGGAGATTGCTTTGGCAGTCTCTGAGATAGACTTGGCTCTCACTACTCTATATCCGGTTGCACCGGTTGAACCTGTAAGAAATGCTGATGAAACTCAGGAAGCCTTTGCCGTGGGGACAAAGGAATATACTACTGAGTTATTGGCTTATGACATTGATTGTTATAAGTGGAAGAAATCAAACAGGAAATGTTTGATGGTAATTAAGGGCACTATCACTGAGGCCATTCGGGGAGCAATCCCTGAATGTGAAACTGCTGTTGAGTACCTCCAAAGGATAGAGAATCAGTTTACTGGTTCTTCTAAGGCCACTGCAAGCACTCTTATCAAGAGGCTTGTTACTGAAAAGTATCATGGAGGTGGTGTGCGTGAGCACATTTTAAGGATGACAAATATGGCTGCAAAGCTTAAGCCTATGGATTTGGGGATTAAAGATGAGTTCATTGTGCATCTCATCATTGCCTCACTTCCTAAGGAATTTGAGACTTTTGTCATCAACTACAACTCTCAACCTGAACTATGGAACATAGAAAAACTCATGGCTATGTGTGTTCAGGAGGAAGAGAGGATTAAGTCCCTTCACGGTTATGATGCTATTAATTACGTGAAGGGAAAAGGTAAGGCTAAGAAGAATTATTCTTCTAAGTAATCTTTTAAGTATCATGGTTCATCTCACCATGATAAAGATAAGGTTAAGTTTCCACAAAGTCATCCTTACAATAAGGATGTGAAAGTGGATAAAGATCAGTGCCGTTTTTGTTTAGACAAAGGTCACCGTCAGAAGGATTGCATTGGCTTCCTTAAATGGTGTTGCAAAAATGGTAATGACTTTGTGACCTTTGTTGATGAATCCCTGCTTTTAGATTATACACCATCTTCTTGGTGGATTGACTCAGGTGCCACTGTGCACGTTTGCAATTCGTTGCAGGGGTTAAATATGAGGAGGACCCTAGAAAGAGGGGAAAGAGCCATTAAAGTTGCTGATGGCCATGAAGCTGAAGTGAAAGCCATTGGATATTATCCATTAGTATTAAGAAATAGCTTTGTACTTACACTTCAGGATGTGTTATATGTACCCTCTTTAAGTAGAAATCTCATCTCAGTGTCATGCTTAGATGATGATGGTTATGTTTGCCAGTTTGGCAAAGACAAATGTGTAATTAAGTATGATAATAAGATGGTTGGTGTTGCCATAAGACAAGGCATGCTATATTTATTATCTATGCATGATGATGTTAATGTTGTAAGCGACAATCAGTTTTCCTCACATCGGGGTAAGCGTAAGAGAATCGATTCCGAAATGTCTTCGAAATTATGGCATTGTCGCTTGGGCCATATTTCGAGGGGGAGAATTGAACAATTGATTTCACAATCGATTCTTTCCCATTTGGATTTTTCGGATTCAGAAGAATGCATAGACTGCATTAAGGGAAAGTTTGTTAAGAAAATTAAAAAAGGTGTCATACGCAGTGCGGGAATTTTGGAATTAATCCATACGAACATTTGTGGTCCATTCCCCGTAGTAGCTGTTGATGGTTTTGATTCATTTATAACCTTCACGGATGACTATTCTCGCTATGACTATATTTATCTAATTAAAGAACGCTCTGAAGCGTTGGATAAATTTAAGATATTTAAGACTGAAGTTGAAAATCAGCACAATATTAAGATTAAAGTGGTAAGATCCGATCGTGGTGGTGAGTACTACGGTCGTCATACCCCGTATGGCCAAGTTCTTGGACCGTTTGCTCGGTTCCTACAGGAAAATGGCATAGTCGCCCAGTATTCCACACCGGGCAAGCCTCAGCAAAATGGAGTAGCGGAACGGCGCAACCGTACGCTAATGGATATGGTTAGATCCATGTTAAGTCAATCAGATTTGCCGGTTAGCTTATGGATGGAGGCATTAAAAACTGTCATTCATGTGCTAAATCGGGTTCCTACTAAGTCGGTGCCCAAAACACCGTATGAGTTGTGGACAGGACGTAAGCCCTTATTAAGTTATATGCATATATGGGGTTGTCCTGCTGAGGCAAAATTGTTTAACCCAAACATTGGTAAGTTGGATTCTAAGACAGTAAGTTGTCATTTTATTGGTTATGCAGAAAAGAGTAAGGGATATCGTTTCTATTGTCCAGAACGATATACTAAGTTTGTAGAAACAAGGCATGCCGTCTTTTTAGAGGATGCCATGATCAGGGGGAGTACGGTAAGACGAGAAATTAATCTTGAAGAGAATCGGGTTTATGTACCCACTCCTATGATTCAAGAGCCATATTTCTCATTACCTACCGCTGTTGAATCATCAGTGCCTATTGGTAATGATTCAACACATGTTGTTAGTTCTCCATTGACAACGGAATTATTAAGAGAGGTTGATCATTTTCAGCCCGTTGTCACTAATAATGAAGAGCAACAACAGCCTCAAAATGAGGATAATGTGCAATTAAGAAGATCTCAACGAGAAAGAAAATCGGCCATTCCGGACGATTATGAGATCTATTTGAGTGAGGCAATTCAAATGGAGGGTGATCCCACCACATTTGAAGAAGCTATGAGAAGTCCTCAATCATTTGAATGGCGTAAAGCCATGGAGGATGAAATGAGGTCTATGGAAACAAACAAAGTCTGAGATTTAGTTGAGATTCCTAATGGAGCCAAAACAGTAGGCTGTAAATGGGTCTACAAAATTAAACGTGACTCCAAAGGGAATATTGATAAGTTTAAAGCCAGACTTGTTGCAAAAGGCTTCATTCAAAGAGAAGGGATTGATTATAATGAGACTTTTTCACCTGTCTCAAGTAAGGATTCGTTCAGAATCATTATGGCATTAGTTGCACATTATAATTTAGAATTACATCAGATGGATGTAAAGACGGCGTTTCTCAATGGTGATCTATATGAGAACGTCTATATGACACAATCGAAAGGTTTTGTTATTAAGGGTAAGGAACATATGGGATGCCACTTAAGGAAGTCTATTTATGGACTTAAACAAGCATCAAGGCAGTGGTATCTCAAGTTCGATGAAACAGTAAGAAAGTTTGGGTTTAAAGAAAATGAGGAGGACAATTGCATTTATGTTAAGTTTAAGAGCGGAAAATTTATTTTTCTCGTGCTTTACGTAGATGATATACTACTTGCAAGTAGTGATGTCAATCTACTATCAGAAACTAAGAAGTTTTTGTTCTCTAATTTTGATATGAAAGATCTTGGTGAAGCATCCTATGTATTGGGCATATAAATTCACCGAGATAGAAATAAGGGGATATTAGACTTATCACAAAAGGCATACTTAGAGAATGTACTGAGAAAGTACAGTATGCATAAGAGTAAGCCTTCGCCTGCTCCGATTGTCAAGGGCGATAAGTTTGGGAACTTTCAGTGTCACAGGAACCAATATGAGATCGATCAAATGAAGTCGGTTCCATATGCTTCTGCTGTCGGAAGCCTTATGTATGCTCAAGTCTGTACTCGCACTGACTTAGCTTATGTGATCGGAATACTTAGCAGATATCAGGTCAATCCAGGGATTGATCACTGGAAGGCAGTTAAGAAAGCATTAAGATATGTGCAAGGCACAAAAGGCCTCATGTTAACGTATAGTAAGTCAGACCCACTTGAAGTAGTGGGATATTCAGATTCAGATTTCGCGGGTTGTGCGGATACTAAGAAATCCACGTCAGGTTATATATTCACCCTCGCGAATGGAGCCATTTCGTGGAAAAGCTCCAAACAAACCGTCACTGCATCGTCCACAATGCATGCCGAGTTTGTTGCATGTTATGAGGCCACCGGGCAGGCTGTTTGGCTTAAGAAATTTTTACCCGGTCTTAGAGTGTTCGACAGCATTGAAAAAACACTTAAGTTATACTGCGATAATGAGCCCGCAGTATTTTACTCTCACAACAATAAGTCGAGTGGTGCTGCCAAACACATAGACATTAAGTTTTATGTTGTGAAAGATCGAATCCAGGATCATACCATAAGTCTTGAGCATATAAGTATCAAGCGTATGCTTGCGGATCCGCTAACAAAAGGTCTTCCACCCAGCGTGTTCAGTGAACACGTAGCCGGCATGGGTTTAAGGGAGAGCCTATGATCACTGGATATTTAGGGGCCAAGTAAGAGTAAGGTTCATTTTCAAGTGTGAGATGTATTGTGGTCTTCGAGTCCAACAATACGTAAATGGTTGTTGTGATGCGTCGTGCCCTATATGTCAAGCATGAGAAAATGGACACTAAGTTTAGTATTAAGTAAGTTGGTAAGTTTCAGATTCGAGTTCAAGGGGGGAATGTTGGGAAGTACCGGACTTCTCCGGTAAAGACCGGACTAGTCCGGTTTTGTCCAGTAAGGGTGACCGGACTAGTTCGGACCCTTAGAGGACTAGTCCGATATTGTCCAGTAAGAGTGACCGGACTATTCCGGACCCTATACGGACTAGTCCAATTTTTCAGTAACTGTCAGTTTGAACTCGAAATTGACATGTGTTCTAATTGAAAGGACACAACCCATCGAATTTTGAGTCTCTGATCGGGAGACTCAATAATTACTAAGGGTGGGAGGTCCCCTCTTGTGTCTCTTGGTCAACTATAAGAAGAGGGTCAAGTGTGTGATCAAAGAAGAAAAAAGGGCATACACTCATACACACTTGAACACTCTAATCCACTCAGAATCCGATCAAGATATCAAGAGAAGAACAAGGGGAAACGCCTCTCGTCGTCGTTCTTCTTGCGGCCTCGCCTTGTTGGCTAGATGGCCGCATCGTCAAACAATAACAAAGATGGAGGAGAATGTATTATTGATGTTCTTGTGCTATTTGAAAGATAGCACTTGGTGTTCATGTTGTAATCAAATTTCTCCATGTAATTCGAGATGATTTAGTGGATATTTGATCTTTGGGCTCCCTCTTAATTTCTAACACGCAGTTCAAGACTTTTGCTTCAGCGAGGCGATGGATGCGCATATGGGGCATCCGTCAGAACGGTATAATGGGATCAGAAGCAGTGAGAGGTTTTGATTCCTTGTCCATCCATGCCCAGGAGGCAAGAAGATGATGGAGGCAGTTACAGTTAGGCAGGCGATGCATTGTCCCCCATGCTCAATCTGCGTGCTCGTCGCGCCAATCTTCTCCATCCCATACATGCGTGGAGGTGGAGTGCGCGTGAGCTGATTCTGTCCGCGATTCGGATAGGTTTTTTCTGGGGATTGACATGTCACCAAAGGTACTAACTAGGCTTTCTGTCCCTGCGGCCTCACTTCACCAGAAAAAAATAAACTTTGTGATGATTCACTCAACTGTTGTACTTACTGCATAGTAGAAAACTAGTAACCGTTGTTGTAGATTCTCAGTTAGTACGCGATGCAATCAGCAGCAGCATTTTAGAATATACTACTACTAGCTCAGAAGCAGTTTATATCTCATAAAAGCATATCTGATCCGAGCGTGTCCATGCCGATTTTCCGCGTTCTAGGGGACAGGGATTGACTTCACCCCCAGATGGAACCGAGGGAGACAACCTCTGGATGCGAGACGCATTTGTAAACTGGACGGAAGCATCGGGGGGAATGCAGCGAGAATCTTATCGCACTGTGCACGGGATGTTTTCGGTCCGTGTTTCCTTCGGAAGTTGGAACACTGCTCCTAGAGTTCTGAACTAGAAAAGCTTCATTTCCGGCCGTACGAAAAAAACAAGTAAAATTCAACGCGTTCTGTAGCAACTTTGCAAAATTGAAGTGGCTCCACTAATAGTAGGAGTACAACTACTCTTGCTACTACTAGTACTGACATGCATGCATGCGGCCATCCTGGTCCCGAGATTGACCATGCCGACGACCGCATCACGGGAATATATTTCTTCTGTAACAGGAACGAACTGCAGAGTTCGCAACTGTGGGAGCGAGCATAACGAGAGATGCTTTCCATTAGACAAACAACATATCGGTAGCCTAGCCGGGGAGAGAGTGGGAGAGCGCATTGGTTTTGCGAGAGCAAATGGCGCTGCTCTGGCCAAACATGGACGAGGCTTGAGGCCATATCGGAGAAGGGGGATTCGCATCAGCGCCGGGCGCGGCGGCAGGCAAGTGGCGACGCATGACTGGTTTTAGCCGCGATCTCCACGACCCGGTGGCAACAACGGCAATCGCGGCTTCGCAGGCTGCAGTTACGACGAGTGCCTGCTGCGCCTTTCGCCGGTGTGTGTGTTCCTTACCTAACGGTGCACTAAACCCCACGAGACACAAGTACTCGCCGCGCACATGCCGTTCTCGCCGCTTTAAAGAACTCGCCAGCCAGCGAGATCTTGTGCTGGAGCAGTCCCTGCCCGGAGCCACATGCTCCGTCCGTCGCCATGCTAGCTCGCACTGAAGCCCTTCCTGCTTGTGAGCTTGTCCGTCGATTCAACTGCGGCGCCTGGGGCCGCGTCCGCATTGCTGTGAAACTACGAATCTTGCGTGCCCCTTGGCTTCCTTTTGGCCGGATCAGGATCACGAACGATAACCATGGACCACGCATGCCCAGCACCCTTCGGCAACGCTGACGATTACTAGGGAAAAAAATTAAGAACTATACTTCGTTGATTATAGTATTATAAAGTATTCCCTCTCTTTTAAAATAATTGTCACTCAGACAAGGTTGGTACTTCATTTTTATTTCACTCTCTTGTCTGAAACATCAACCTTTAAAAAACGGAGGTAGTAATACGGAAAAAAAAAAGATTGTAAGAAGCATGTGAAATCTTTGTCGTTTAGTGAAGAGGGTCGTCGCCTAAAGCTAAACAAACAAGCCAGGCTTTGCATTTGTAGATAACGACGCCGTCGTCGGTTGGTTCGTTGGCTGGCATTCATGGCGCGTGTTGCTCTGCTGAATCCTCTGTTGCAGATATCTACAGTAGAAGGATAGGAGAGCAGTAGACGACTCTATCAGCTCTTGAGATCGATCGACTAGTTTAGTTGCTAGCTGGTGCCACGGAGCGGTTGACGTCAACCCTTGCCAAACAGGGACATGTGCACTCGCAAAAAAACACACACACACACACATTCTTCACTCGGTGAGTGGTGACAAAGCGGCAGCATATGACTGCAAAAAGGAGTTCACCTCACGTTCGCGTGCTTTGTTTTTGCCTCAGGTTGTTGTTGTTTCCCACAGCATTGACAGCTTAAAAAGTGGGAAGACTAACTGCAGAAGATGCGGAGGAACAGACAGGGGGCACAGTGAAAACACACAAGAGGCTAGACAGAGAGAGAGAGAGGAAAACAGATGGCGATTGATGGAACAATCTCTCGGAGATTTGATGAAGGTTGGCGAACAGACGGGAGCTGCCCATCTGCTCTTGCTCCCAAGAACAGAACAGCCACGGACATCCTTGGAACCCGCAACAGCGAGTGCTCCGCGGCGCTCACCACCTCTTCGTCTCGCCCACATCTCTGCACATCTGCAGAACATACCATTCCTTTTCGTGTAAGCTCCCGAAACATGACTAGTAGCTACATCCGTGTAAATGTATTGCGAGTAGTAGCAATACATTTACACGGATGTATGACCGTGTCTGTCTGAACAAGAAACAGAGGAGCAGCAAGTCCTTGGAAGGAAGACGAGGAGCGCTCACCTGTCTCGTGGACATCATCGGCTTGCCAGCAGCAGCCGGGGAATACTGCATTTGCAGGTAGCCGTCGAAACCAGTTCCATTTAAGTGAGACTACACAAGAATAGAAAATGTACAGATCAAATTTGTCACGGCCGTAACGAACAACGAACGCACGACACTAGACAGTCGCTCGACGCGAGCTTGATTGTACCTTGAAGCCGGTGGTGGCAGAGAAGGCGCACGAGAAGTCGGCCGCATTGCCCATCTCCATCGTCGTCGGTTCATCATCAGCGTCGCCATTGCCATTGTTGCCGTCTCCCAACAAGCTCGTCGCCTTAAAACGTAACAGCAGATGCGCGTCAGCAACTAACCATGGCACGGGGTCGGGACAAAGGAAACTCGATAGCAGGGCACGTGCAGCCAGAGCCAGCCATGGGTGACGCGCACGTATGTACGTACCGTGGAGTAGCCGAAGAAGGCCGGGGAGCTCGCCGTGTCCTCGAGCAGCAGAGTCGCCGCCGCGGCGGCTGCGGCCTTCTTGCTCTGCCGCCTCGCAGTGTCCACCCGCTTCCCACCTCTCCTCTCGTCCGCCGCACTGCTGGCGTGCGCCGCGGCAGCAGCGCCGCCTGCTTCGACGTCATTGCCCGCAGAGGCGGAGCACTGCTGGCGCGGGCCGGAGGACGCGTCGGAGATCATGGACAGGTCCTCCTCCTCCTCGGCCGAGTAGTCGCAGCAGTGGTGGTACGACTGCCGCCGCGCGTCCTTGCTGTAGAACCGCGCGGTGCCGCAGCCGGAGCGGGAGGAGCGGTGGTCGTCGTTGAGGTAGGTGGTCCATCCGGACTGGCAGCCGCTGCTGCACTCGGAGCTCGCCGCCGCCGTCGCCAGTAGCAGCTCCCCGCCGTCCATCCACTGCAACAATGCCGCGCGCGCGCGCACCACGGTAGCCGTCCTGTCTACTCTCTGCTACAAGTCCACCGCTAACGAATTCCTCACGAGTAAGCTGCACTGGCGGAGTAGACTGATTAGTGTAGTGGTGGTAGTAGTACAGGCGCGTTACCGGCGCGGTACGGGTACTGCTAAGTAGGAGGGGGAAGAGGAGTAGACGGCATGCCCCACCGGTCTCACTGACAGGTGGAGAGGCAGAGTAGACGGGCCCCAGCGTCGGCGAAAAAGACAGGCGGAGCGGGACAGCGAGGCAGGGACGTGTGTGGACTGTGGACCCCCGTCGCGGGGGCGTACGCCATTGCTACTGTTGCGTGGTCCGGGCGGTTCCCGTGACGGGGGTCTCAAATGCAGAACGCCAACACCACCACGCCGGCCCTGTGGACTGGCTCACCGGACCCCAGCGGTACGCCACTACCTACGCATGCGGACGGGTGGATCAGCGGGGATCAGCGGATGGGCCGCGAGCGAGGTAGGCCGCGCTGTGTGCGTCTGGGGCTCTCGATCGATCTGCTCGGCACGGGTGGGGGGCAGCGCGCGGTGGTCGGTGCCAGCAAGCTCCACGGTGTGCCGGGACTGCGCGCGCTCCCGTGTCCCGCAGCAAGAACAGCCAAGCGGCGTGCGATCGATGCCGATCCGGTTCTTTCGCTGTCCGCTGAACGTGTAGCCGGCTGATGATCAGGTGCTTTTTCGTTGGAGGTTCTGGCCGTGTTCCGGGGTACGTACGCAGCAGCACGGGGTAGACCGAGCCACTTGGCGTCACGTGACGCCGTCCGTCGATGTACAGTACTGTGGGCAGTGATTTTGTTTTTTGCTTGGACAAGAACTTCACCTACATTCCGCGTTACAATCATGCATGCGGCTGTTCTTGCACGAACGTACTGGAACGAGAGATATTCCGCGCTGTGACCACTGAATTATTCACAACTACAAGCTACAGTGCGTGACGCTCGTCGCGGATCCAGCCATGCAGGTGATGCCATCGGCAATTCGGCATGTCGAGGTACAATATAACACCCAATCCGGTGATTTCAAATATTATTGGAATGTGAGCATCGATAAACAACAACGTGTATGAAGCTCTCTGCTGGTGACTACACGTACGCATTGCAATTCGATTTAAAGCACGAGCGCCAGCTGCCTCTGCATGGTCGATGGAGCGAAGCATAGCTCCATCAGCCAGGTGAGGACGCGGTAGAGAAGACGACAAGGAGAAAACGCCTGCCGAAGCGGTGGGAACAGAATGGACCCTGGCGCCAGTGTTAATGATCATCTGGCCAGGTGTTAAATTTGGTGCGTGTCCGATCAAGAAACCAGGCTAATGCTGCTTCAATGCTGAGTAGTGGCTAGTGAGTACTAGTAGCAGACTAGCAGTGTTTGTCTAGAGTCACATTCGTCTGTTATTATAGGGAACCGGGTTAGCGCAAGCATGGCTGGCAAAATTAATGCACAGAAAGCTACTCCTACTCTGATCCGGATCAAAGACAGGAGGACGGTATTAGAGCAAGGATAATGGAGTAGCCGGTTGCAGGCTGTAACTCAATGCCATGTCACTTTAGAGTCAACAGTTTAGCCTTCTTATATAATAGACTAGCTATTAGATTGACTGTAAAGTGATTGGAATAAATGCCCTGTTTTGCCTACCCCCAATCGCATGCAGCCACATAGGTAGAGTCACCTCGTAAATGCCGCTGCGCCTGGCTACTATTTTGGAGCCAGCAACTCTCTCTCTCTTCTTTACTCCCTCGTCCACGTAAGCAATATGCTGATGTGGATTCTTTTGAGCCAGCTGACTAGGCTCTATTATACTTGCTCTTACGAGAACTCTAGCTAGAAAATGACTGGAGTTAGTAATGTGTAGCTTTAGATGTTGCTCAGAGTAACTAGCATCACATAGACCCGCCGTATGTGTTTTATTTCCTGGTATCGGAAACGCATTGTATCATGCATCATCACCTGACCTGGCAGCCACACGATACTGCGACCACGTCGGAGCAGTAGGGAATCATAAAGCACAGCATCACAAAAACGGCATTAATAACCACAGCATGCATGCATGCATGGGTTCTATGGGAACCCCATGCCACGCGTGCACGAGGCTGAGTTAACACCACTGGATCTGCCACCGGCCGCCCAGCTAGCGGGCATGAGTCATGACAGACAGCTGGACGCGTGATGCAATTGCAAAGCCCCCGGGCGGAACAGTCGCGCCGATCAGAGATTCAGAGCAGCGCGCGGCAGGCCAGCAAGGACGTACTGTACGCGACAGAGAGCTGCCGTGTACGTACGTATGCATTGCTGGAGTGCACGAACCAGGTACATCTACGTGCCGTGCAGGTTATATACATGGCCGTAGCTTTAAGCATGCTGCGGCTATACCAGCTGCCGCCGCGGGCATGCCCCCCACGTCTGGACAGGTCAGCTGGTCGTGATTATTAATGGAAAAATCTAATTGGCTATTCCCTTCGTTTCTATGAATTTATTGTTTTGTAGTTCAAAAATGAAAAAGAGAAGGAGAAGTTTATGCTAACGGAGAGATTATATGCGAGCGGCGCGACGCCGCCGGCCGTCAGTGCTGGAGAGTGGAGAGGCGGTGGTCGGGACCCAAGTTAGGGTCATAGGGTGTCGAGATTTGGGTTTCGGGAGGGCTTCTTCTCCCCTCGAGCCCGGTGAGAAGGGCACTGCCGGCCGCGGTGTTGGAGGAGGGCAGTGGGCGGCGTCCAGGTGGGTTAGCCGGGTCGGAAAGGTTAGTGGCGGGCAGGGCCTGAGCAGCGGTGGCGCAGTTTGCGGGCGGTGGCAGAGACGGCGCCGGAGTCCGTGGGGGCAGCGGGCGGGTCGAGAAGGGGCCAGTGATGACAAAGATGCAGTTGCCGGGCCTGACGACGCAAGGTTGAAGACGACTGACCCTGAGTAATAGGACAGGAAAGTGGGCCGAGGGCCTGTCTGGGTCCATGAATAGTAGCTGTACGTATGTGTCCACACGTATCGACCGGATCATGACTCGCATGGGATTCCGGAGCGCGGGGAAGACGGCCCGTTTTTCCTACGATTCATTTCTTCATTCCATTCTCGTGCTTTAGCATGTGTCAGTCAGATCAAGCTGAATCTGGACAAGGTGAGTGGACTTTTAGGCTATTGTTGCTGATGGATTGCACTACAGTAACTTGCCTAGGTTGACCACCACTTAATCAATCCAGTATATCAGTCGCCCTTGCTATATACTCCCTCCGTATCTTAATGTTTGACGTTTCAGACAACAAGAAGACTTAAAAATGAACTGCATCACGTTGTCTGGACGTCAAATAATTCGATCGGGAGGGAGTATACACTTGCATGTGCACGCGTTGTTGCGTGGCTGTTTAACTTGGGTAGGCGTCTACCTCTCCGAGCGTCGCGACACACATCACCACGCCGCCACTATTCCGGCGTCAATGGCGCGAGCAGTGTCTGCAGTGAACACCTGCCACCTGACACGGGACAGTGAGGCCGCGGCGCACGGCCGGGCGTGATCGCGTGGGGCGCGCTACATACCGCTACCGCGCGCTAGAGGACGAGGACGAGGACGACGACACGGCCAGCTGCCTGCCTGGCACGGCGAGCAGGGCGTAAATGAACCGGCTCCACATGCGAGAGTAATACGCCCCATGCTACGGTGCTCTATCGCTACATTAATTTGCACGTGCCACATCGTACGGCTCACATGGATCGCTTCTCGTGATGGCGTTGCGACGTCGCTTCTCGGATCGGCCTTTTGGTTGCTTGCATGCGCCGTATATATGTACAGTGACAGCTAGGGCGGCAGAGCGTGTATAGGCAAGCGAGGACGTTTGCACTTAATCGTAGCGGGAGCGGGACACTTGGGACACAGCCAATGCGTGTGTAAACATTCGTGCATGCGAGTAAGATCATTCGTTGTGCCTGCTTGTCTGGTGCCGGAAAACATTATTAACACCCCCTAGGTCAGTTTGTAGATGATTGTAAATGACAATATATATATTGTCGATGATTTTTGTATTGTACAATCATCATTTGTAATCATCGATCTGTTTTATCACGAGTGGTTACGATTATAAATGATGTAAGACTCACCTAATTACGGGCCGTTTGTAGCTTGATACACATCTGAGACGGTTACGAGCGAGAACGTGGAGGTAGCCCTGCCCGCATCCAGATTGCAAAGTCTCGAACCTCTCGCTACGTCAGTTGATGGTTCATCTCATCATGACCAGGTGCGCGCGTCTAGTATAGCCGCCATCAAAACCATCATGCAAATGATTACCCTTGCGACCTGGACGTCGGCACCGGCGTCGATTCTCGGCCGATACTCGTGCACGTAATACATGTGTACGGAGCTCTACTCAGCTTGACATCTTTTCTCGTGTCAATACGTGTATCTTTCATGCCTATTTGTGTGACGAGGTCGTCGAAACAAGGCTGGAGATCTTTCGGTTGTCATGCTGCATGCATATGGCAGACCGGTCGACAAACCAGGAGTTAGCGTGCAGAAAAAAAAAAAAGTAGAGGACTGCTGGAGGTGCTCAATCAGGCGGTCCTATTCCGACCTGAACTAATTATGGTCTTGTCCATTCACAGATCCGCCACACGCGTGTCAACCGGCCTTAATCTATACTCCCTCCATCCTAAAAATTTATCGCTTTGTTGTTCAAAAATGAACTACAAAACGACAAACTTTTAAAAACGAAGGGAATATACTTTTTCCTTGACGCAGGAAAAACTAATTTGCGGATGATACTAAACACTGTGCCTAGCTAGGCGGTGGCGCCTCTGCTGGGTGTAGATGCGAAGACGTTTGTATTTGTGCCGCAGAGCATCAGTGTAGTAAGTACTGTAGTATACAAGTTGTCATGACAAATCTAGTACGTATACATATATATGCAGTGGTGGAATCAATTGCAGATACTCAGGGGTAGCACCCTAGTAATTAGCTCAGCTGGGAGATATTTCTGAAAGTAGCATCATCATGATCTCTGGAGTGATGACACACGTAGTTGTACATCATCAATAAACGCCAAAGTTGCACATACCGACCTGCATGTGCATGTATGTACACCAATATAAACAGTCATTATCCGAAAATATCTCTAGGTCTCGATCGGATAGCGCCATCATCATCGATGGACGTCAACGGAGCACGTACCACGTACGCATGCATGCGCCTCTCGTTCCGATCTCTCGTCGCGTTCTTCTAGATGCTGTTTACATTACATTCGGCTCGCATGCACTTTGGCTGTGCAGCTGGCTAGTATACCTACGAGCGAGCAGATTTGCATCAGCATACCCCGTACAAATATCTGCTAGCGTACGATACATGGGTCAGAAAAGCAAGCGAGCAGAGCTTATGTGTGTATAGCTGGCTTGTTGTAACGGATTCCGGCGGGAGACCATGCATGCATATGCAGAATGCATACGTGTGCGACGGCAAGTTGTTCGGTGATGGGCGTGAGCGTGTGGGCTCGATCGACCTGACGGGCCGGTCGATCGCGCGCTCCCGTGCCGTATCATATCGCGACCGACTCTAACGGCTTCCATGTGCGCGAGTAATTCGTTCAGGCGATGCCCTGTTTCCAGCGCGCGCGCACATCTTGTCCCGTCGATTAGGTCGATATTTCTCTCCAGCTGCGACACACGGTACGGTAGTCCGTGCGTACGCGCGCCACCGAACAGAGGCATATCACGCCGCTAGTACACCCTCCGTGCCAAAAAATTTGTCGCTTTGTAGTTCAAAAATGAACTACAAAGTGACAAACTTTTCGGGACGGAGAGAGTAGTTAAGAAGACCCAGTACGTGCCGTCGTCGTTTACCGAGAGACGCGCCCAACGGCGCCGCGGCAGACGTCGCTCGTCGCGGCGCTTGTTAAGAAGCACGTGCATGAACCGTCGTACGCAGACAGTAGGGTTAACTGCGCCTGCAGTAGCGGGATTCAAAAGAAGTTATTGTCCAGCGTAACGCTGCTGGTGCCGGGGCGCAGAACGCAGAGACATGTGAAATTAAAAACACGGAATCTGCAAATCCAGCATCATAGATAGCGCATGACGACGGAAATTAATCTGCAGAGTTTAGGATCCTCAACCGAGTCGTAGCGAACTTTTCAGCCCTTTTGTTACGTTCGTTTCGGACGGATGATAGCCGAACGTTCCAGTTCCGGAACGAATGCAATCGGAAGCGTTGGAAGTTTGAACTGCGAATTTGTTAGTTCGGTCCGTTCCGTTCGTGGTGGGTCTAGCCCGCATGATACGAAATGCACAACAGATCGATCGGGCCCATCAGCGCGACGAAACTATTGGGCCGGCGCTAGTTACCCACAAATTCACTGCGTCTCCTGTCCGTGGGCTACCGCGGCGGAATTTTTGGGGTGTTCCCAAGTGGCAAGGGCCAATCCAATCCCAATGGAGGCTAACTCCGGACGCACGGAAAGGCCGAATTGCCGAGTGCGATCAATAAAATAACAGTCCACACTCCACATGCTTCTCGGTTCAGGACGGTCGAACGCCGACGGGTACCGCAATGGCATGCTCAGACAGCCAGAACCGCCGCCACAGCCCTGGTTGCCGACGTCAGGAACCTCATGCGATTCGCCTACTCTTAACAAAACTCGCCGTCCCTCGTTACTGGTCGCCGGGACTAACGACAGACGACTCTTGTCCAGTACTAACGACAGAGAGTACAGAATTCTTCGAAAAAAAAAAAAACAGAGAGAACAAATCTCTAACTATCAAGCACTCGTCGATGCGAGACATGCGTGGCAATTCGATCGAAGAGCCATCCGAGGCGCATCGTCATGGGCGATGACGAGAGCCGCGACGTCAGGGTCACCAACTCGCCATAGGATGTACCGGTCGAGCTCGCATAGCATGTATCGGTCTGTCAGATGGGAACGGAGAAAACGCAGGCACCCAACGAAAACGAAGCTAGGGCCTTGTTGTTGCTCTTGCTCCAAGATGCAAGGAGAGCCGTACACCTACGAGAACGGCTAGCTACTCCACTCGCTCGCGGCGGGGTCCACCACCCACCACCCATGCAGTGTGTGGTGGTCGCATGCATCAGTACTTCTGCTTTTAAACTGTCGTAAAAAGTGTCCAGAAAAATATGGTACCGTAACTGATCGGTTTCGGAATTCGCGTGCCAGTTTTGTTATCGTTTCACTGTATTGACCGGGTACGGATGCAGCACGCTGGTCCTGCTGGATTCCGTTGGCCGTAATTTTGCATACTGCCTTCAAAAGTCAAACGTCGGAGAGTGCTGGAAGACTTAAAACCCAGCGCCAGCAACACTTCTCTGACGAGGTTTCGTTTAGTTGTAGCTTCATGCGACGTCTTTGCCCTAATTTGTTATGATTAGCAGCCGCCAAAAGTGGAACATTGATTTTAATTCGCCGTGTTTCACAAGCTCTGTCAGAATCTGACTTAACCATGCCCATTTCCCACGAGAAAAAATTGACTAATGAGTGATGGTAACAGTTGAAAACCCAGTTGACCAAGCAGCAGAAACCACAAGGAAGTTCCAAGACTGGCCGGCTAGCATGGCGCCCAACTAACGAGAACATGTACATCGTCACCCATATTAGTACTGCGCTACATCACCCGGTCGGTCCGCTAATAAAACCGCGTGAAAAAAAAACTGGACCGTGACCACGCACGTCACGCGATTTCTTCAGACCCTGCCCGCCCGCCCGCCGTCCCCCTACTTGGTCCATTTAATCACTGTTACAAAAATTCCTGGTCCAGCTACGTACCTCACGCTCACGTACACGTACAGTACAACTAATTAACAGCTGCATCTATTTATACCCCCGACAAGCTAGCGCAACACCATGCAGAACACATCCACACCAAAGCAGCACACGCACACCACGACCGCGGCGCGCGACAGCTTATTCCATCGCCAACCTTCAGCAACGGCTGGAATGGCTTCCTCCACGGTGACACTGGAGAAGACGGCAACTATCCAGAGCGGAGGCGGCGTCGATGCTGCGTCGCCGACGTCGAGGTCTCCCGTTCTGAAGAAGGCGAAGGCGACGGACGACGGTGACGGCAAGGGGCGGTGCTGGGGGCACAAGTGCGAGCTCGTCAGCTACAAAGCGCTCCCGGAGTTCCTCAAGCACAACGAGTTCATCCTCGACTACTACCGCAGCGAGTGGCCTATCAAGCAGGCGCTCCTCAGCGCCTTCTCCGTCCACAACGAGACCATTAACGTCTGGACGTACGTGTTTAATTGTCCTCGTAGTTGATCGAGAGCACCGTTCATTTCGACGTATATATCTGCGAGATTATATAGCTCGAACTGACGACGTACGTTTCCTTCTTAATTGATTGATTTCGTTCAGGCATTTGATCGGTTTCTTCGTGTTCCTTGCGCTCACCGTGTGCGCCGCCACGATGGTCCCGATGGAGTACGAGGCCTCGTCATCACACGTGGCCATCACGACATCCGGCGGCATGGCGAACAGCACCGGGAACCAACTGGTGCTGATCGACGTCGACGGAGGAGCGGTCGTGGCAATGAAGGCGTTGCGGAACGCGTCCGCCGTCGTCGAGCCGGCGGAGCTCGCGGTGGCGATGACAGCGTTGGCAGCTGGGGAACAGCACCGCCGGGTCGTCGTCGCGCGGTGGCCGTTCTACGCGTACCTCTGCGGCGCCATGTTCTGCCTGCTGATGAGCAGCGCGTGCCACCTGCTGGCCTGCCACTCGGAGCACGCCAGCTACGTGCTGCTCCGCCTCGACTACGCCGGCATCACCGGCCTCATCGTCACCTCCTTCTACCCGCTCTCCTACTACACCTTTCTCTGCGACCCCTTGTACCAGGCGCTCTACCTCGGCTTCATCACCGTCTCCGGCGCCGCCGCCGTGGTCGTCTCGCTGCTGCCGGTGTTCGAGGCGCCCGAGCTGCGGTGGGGGCGCGCGGGGCTGTTCGCGTGCATGGGCATGTCGGGCCTCGTGCCCATCGTGCACAAGATGCTCGTGTTCGGGACGCGCCCGGAGGCGGTGCTCACCACGGGCTACGAGATGGCCATGGGCGCGTTCTACCTCGCCGGCGTCGTCGTGTACGCCACCAGGGTGCCCGAGCGGTGGATGCCCGGGCGGTTCGACCTCGCCGGCCACAGCCACCAGCTGTTCCACGTGCTCGTCATCGCCGGCGCGTACGCGCACTACCACGCCGGACTGGTCTACTTGAGCTGGAGGGACGTGGAAGGCTGCTGATGAGCGCGACATGCCCTCGATCTCCAAGCTGTACAAAGTTGACCAGCGTATTATAGTGTTCGATGATTTCCTTCTCTTTAGCAGTACAGTACTTTGCAAGAGTTAAGTGAACATACATGTACTACTTCGAATGATGAGGGAGACTGTAACCAGATCAAGTAATTTTGTTATTACATTAGCGAAATTTGGTCAGTAAACGGGTAATGGTAACTTAATTATCTGTCTATTTTGTTCCCGACCAAACCAAGTGCCTGAACTTGCGCACCGAGGCAAACAGGACGTTGTAATAAGAATGACTTCGTCACGGGTCTGAGCAGCTATCTCGTATGAGCAGCTACTTCCTCCATCTCAAAACATTTACTCCCTCCTTTCTTAAAAGATTGTCACCTTCTAATACAAAAATGAACTAGAAGGTGACAATCTTTTAAGAAAGGAGGGAGTATCATTTTTAGTTCATTTTAAAACTAAAGAGTGTCAAATATTTTGAGATGGACCTCTTAGTGCGTTGCTACTGCTGTCCAGTATTGGTTTGTCTCGCGGCAAAATTGAGCTTGAGCGAGCAAAGATGACAAAAGCGCCTTGTTTTGAAAGGACAGAGCGCCTTGTGCGCTCCTTGCACTTTGTCAGGCGGGCTAATCCATGCCGCGGCAGCGGGGACTCGAGGGAAGAAAACAGAACAACGAGCCTAGTGGCCCGCGCCCCGCGACGAGGGAACAAGGCGAGTGACCGGCGATCGCGAACCGGGTCGAGCAAGCACCGCGTTCGGTTCCGCAGTGGCGCCGTCAAATACTCCGCGTCAACTTTGGGGTTCCGGACCGGGTCAGTTTCGATACGCCGAATGAACTGTGGGAATATGAAATGGGGACGATTTTCTCGGTTCAACAGACAGGATTGTGCTCCTAATGCTCTGATTAATCATTAGTTTTGCATCCGTTGATTGGCCTTCAACGCTCAGCTCAGCGAAGCGTCTGGTGCCACCGTCGGCCGGTGGAAGACGAAATCACCCATGGTGACAATCCAACAAGGTCAGACGCTTTCAAAATTCATTTGAATAGGGTCAGAAGTTGTTAATAACAGAACTGACTGAAATCACCCATGGTGACAATCCGGCCCGATCAAAAAAATCACAGAACACAAGGCTAGGCAGTT
Organism: Tuctoria greenei; assembly: GCA_036927565.1. Taxonomy (NCBI): domain Eukaryota; kingdom Viridiplantae; phylum Streptophyta; class Magnoliopsida; order Poales; family Poaceae; genus Tuctoria; species Tuctoria greenei. The sequence continues at coordinate 2,939,463 of JAYESD010000004.1, forward strand.
AGTAGATTCCGGCCTGCTTGCAATAGGAAAACAAAAGCCCGCGTCTAAATTGATGTTTGCGCCCCAATAAATCCATGGTTGCGTAAGCTGTGTCTCTGTTCCGGTAGCCCGAGTCAATATCACAGTTCTCAAGGGGAAGAAGAAAAAAAAAGAGAAAAGAAAGTCAATGCCCCAACAAAGCTGCCATTGATTAAACCAGTCCAGGTTTCTTCGGAAGAAGTACAGCGCTGCACTCTTATAGTGCGTTTGGTTTGAAGTCAAAGTTGGATTGGATAGGGTCATCCACATTTTTCTGTATTGGATGATCCAAGTTGATGTTTGGTTAGATGGATTGGACAATCCAATTTTTTGTTTGGTAGGTTGGATGGACTTGGATGGACCGGATCATCTAAGTTGATAATTTTACATGATACTACTTACTTATATACAATGTATCATAATACTAGTAAATATTAATATTAATATCATAATCATAATTATTAATCAACAATAAATAAGTTAATTATCATTAATTATGGTACTAAGAAGCATACTTAGATAAGGTGGACAGACTCATCCAACCAAAATTCCTGGACCACTTCATCCAGCATCTGGAAGGAATATTCCTCGAAACTGGATGACTCTGTCCATCTGACTGTGAAACAAACACCGGACTGGACCATCCAATACAGCTCAATCCAATCCAATACAGCGAACCAAACACACCCTTAGTTCCGGCATTGGCCAACCGCTTTATTGCCCGGTTGATCACCCATTCTTTTCATCCGAGTACTGTAGTTAGTAGCAGTGCTCGTCTGCTCGAGCGAGCCGTCCAACCCAGGCATCCAGCTTAAACCGGGTGCAGGTTCCCAGCAGAAGCAAGCTGCAAGCAGACCAGTGAGCGACACTACTCGCCACGTCGCTCGCTTAACGGCAAGCTCATTAGACCATACTTTAAAGCATCAGCAATCTCTAAAACATATTATATCTTTTAAATCATACTCCCTCCGTCCTGGAAAATTTGTCGCTTTGTAGTTCAAAAATGAACTACAAAGCGACAAACTTTTTGAAACGGAGGGAGTACTCAATATACTTCATACTTCTAGTATGTGTACTTATACAGCGTACACCGTGGATGGCCTTATAACGTCACCCCAAGCCCTCGGCCTCAACGAGAAAAGCCGGCCGGCTCTAGCTTGCGCATTAATCCACTATACTAGTACCCGGCAAGAAAACGAGCGGATACGTCGGCCATAAACGCACAGGATTGTGCGGATGCCGATCGGCAGGGACCATCGATCATCGGCGCAAAAGCCAGCAGGCCCACAGCTGCTGTTGTTTGCTACGAGAAGGCAATGAGTCGCTTGTTGCTTAGGCTCGCAAATCTCTTATCCCCCCGTCCCGTGCTCTCGGCTAGGCCATGTGTTCTTCCCCGGCTAGCGACGCGTACCGGACGCACGCTTCGGGTAGACGAGACGAAACCGGTGCTCTTTTCTCTGTCAGGGTCTCCATGGCGTTTTGCTAGATCCGTCACTGGCATGCAGGCCACGAGAGCAAATAAAAACGCCGATGGGGTAAGGGATTTCCGCTTGCTTTAACGCTAATTTTGCGTTTTGCAACGGGACGAGCGCAGCATCTCAGTCTCGGACACGGCTTCCCTCCTCCCATTTGTCCTGCCATCTCAACCTACGCATTTCCAGTTTTCAGGGAGCAGTCCCCGCCGGACCATGCGATGTTCATCAGACACTTGTTGTGTCCAGGTAGCTTGTGGAGAGACGATTCAGATGAGGCCCTGCGGGCATACTGCTTCTGCTGAAGAATTAGATCGACTTGAGTCCCTGATATGGAGCCAACTGAACTGCCCCACCATTAACGCGAAAGCAATCCGGTAACCACCGCGCCGGGAGAAAAATAGTTGCACCGGCCGGTCACTGACCGGAGCAAGACGACGCCCGTGGGCGCGGTTGATTGCGCTTGCACCAAGTGGCGTACGTACGTGTCCGCAAGGGCTCGGCTTGACGCTGAACGGAAACGATGGAGCTGTGAAATCATCGTACTAGCTACTCCCTTCGTCTCCATGAACTTGTCGCTTTGTAGTTCATTTTTGAACTACAAAGCGACAAGTTTATGAGGACGGAGAGAGTACTATGTTGTTGTAGCACTAGAACTCGAAGTCAGAGGGAAAGGACTGCTTCAGTTGTGGTGGGAGTCAGGACGTTGATTTTTCGAGTTTTTGACGGAACAGGACGCTTAGTTTTCTCGCCCTAGCTTGACTTGTTTTTGCCTGCCAGCTTTTCAAAGCCGTTCTTTTATCTGGTTGTATTTAGTTGAAATCAATTGAACCGAAGTTTGTTTGCGTAGCGTGCTGGAAATGGCGGTTCGTCCATTTGCGCGGCTAAATAGTTTTTTTTTACGATTTTTTTGTTTATTTACTGTGGGTAGTTTATGACCATGCAATATCTTAGTAATGATTTCTTTTGACGGAAATCATATATATTCCATTATTTTTCTTTTGGAACGAAGCGTATACACTCCTAGTCCTCCTAGAGAAGAAGCGCGCAGATACCCTTTTCAAATACCTACTGTGCAGGTACAAGTTGAAAAATCCCACACGTTTGGCACCGAATCGCGCTCATATAATTTTTGCAACAAAAAATACCTCCGTATCTGTAATCCCCCCCCCCCGGCAGGCAGCAGAAGAAAATCCGGCGTATCGCATCTGCCTGCTATATAAAACCAGCGAAGCGACTCGACGGGCAGGGCAGCTAGCGTGCGACGTCGGCCATCGTGCGGGAGCTCGCGCCTCGGACACCACCAAGGCACCAACTAACCACCCTTTAAAACTCGAGTTCGGCGCCGCTTCCGCCTAGCGCGAGGTCCTCCTCCTCCACCACCGCGTCGCGAACAGGGCAGACGCCGGAAAGCGGGTGGCAATCAATGGGCAACTGCCAGGCGGCGGAGGTGGCGGCGACGGTGCTGATCCAGCACCCGGGCGAGGGCCGCACAGAGCGCGCCCACTGGGCGCTGTCCGCCGGCGCCGTCATGGCGGCCAACCCGGGCCACTACGTCGCGGCCGTCATCACCTCGCCGCCCGACCCCTCCTCATCCGGCGGCGGCGGCGCGCCCGTGAAGCACCTCAAGCTCCTCCGCCCCGACGACACGCTTCTGCTCGGTCGCGTCTACCGCCTCGTCAGCTTCGAAGGTACTGTACACACTGTCCTGTCCTGCTGCCAGCGCGCCGCGTCGCGTTTCCGTTGCGCCCCCAACGTAGCTGGGTGTCGCGTTGGCCGTGTTAGGCAGGCCGGCCCCGTTTGGTGCGAACGCAGGAGAAGCTTGCGTGCTCGCGTACGGATAAAGCTGAGATTTCGTGTCCTGTTCGGTTCAACGCCACTGTCTACTAAGCTGAAGCTGATACTCTACAGTTGGTTCCCAACCGCCGTGCCAAACATTTTCCGTCGTCCGTATTCTGTTTTGCTTTTGCTTGCGATTCACGTCATTTCTGTCTCTATGTGTGTGTGATTCGTCCTGTTTATCACGTCTCTTTAACTTCGCCGCTCCAATCAATGAAGTGATGAGAACTGTGTGTGAGCAGAGGTGCTGAGGGAGTTCACGTCCAAGCGGCATGTGAAGCTGAGCCGCGTCACGATCAAGGCCAAGGATGAAGACGGCGGCAAGGAGAAGAAGCCGGCCAAACCTCGCCGCCGGCATGGCAACAGCGGCGACGAGAGGAAGGAGTCCGACCGGTCACTCGCGAAGGTACGTACAGTACATGCCAACGCAACACGCCCCTCCTCGATCCATCTCAGCTCAGCACGTGAACGTCTCTTTCTTCGTTCCCGCTCATCAAAACGAGCCATTTCTGATGTCCCAACTACTGCTCCGCTCGGTCGCCGTCGCTCCACCTCGTCTCCGCACTCGTAGTTACGTCGCGCACGCATTCACTCACGTATCCATCCATCGGTATACAGGTCATGCGCCAGACGGAGGAGGAGCCGGCGGAGCGAGAACACGAACCGGGCCACTCCTCTGGCCCCGATGGCCGCGCCGACGCGCCGTCCGACCTTGACCGCGACGACCTCGAGGCGCTGGCGCCGCCGCACGGGGTGGTGATCGGCCGGCGGTTCGTCCGGCAATGGAGGCCCGCGCTGCAGAGCATCGCCGAAGGTTGATTGACCTCGCCATGCCAGCTAGCTTGCTCCGGTCGGTGAGCAGGCTATGGAGCACAGTGGAAGCCAATGCAGGCACCAGGCAGCAGCTAACGGCTTTGCAAAAATGCAAGTTGCAAGGCTGATAGTGATAGCGTATTGTACAATAAGTTAATTAATTGTAGTAGTAGTAGTAGTTGGCCAGTGGCAGTTCGTTCCACGGGTGATTCATGATGATGCTTGTAATCTGCTAGTAGTGAGGTGGCAGATCAACTATTATCAGTATACAGTATCGCTATCGCATAAAGTCACGGTACGTAGTCTGTTACGAGAGCCCAATCAATCATGGACGCAGCAGCTGGACAACGTTGTGGTTTGGGATTTCGTAGACTTTTTTCATCATAAATAAGCACGTGCATGCAGTAGTGGCCGTTCAATGCATGCACATGCAGCATGTGAGATTACACGCGACGCGAAGATCGTGTGCCCGGTTGCCTAAACGAATCGAAACTTCCGTTTTGGTGCTTGGCTGTCTGGATGGAGAATTGTCGTTGTAGGTTGGGCCGTCCAGCATCAAAGCGTGGCAGATCTTCTGTTTGTTTGCAAGTTTCACGGGGAAGAAGCTCGCGTAGCTGCGCAGAGCTACTCGCACTGGTGATGTCAGTCAGGGACTCTGAATCCACGATTCGCCTCGACGAACCGGCATGCATGTGGCGCTCGTGCCGCGCGAGGAAAGGGAACCTGCAACTGCCGCGACTTTGTTTTATCGTCCACCGCGCCTTTGTCAGCAACGAAGCGCACGGGTGCGCGGAGATGTCCGTCCCGGCGTCCCCGTGGTGACGGGAACTCTCCTTCTGGTCTCCGCGCTGAACTCTGAAAAGTGAAAAGGTATGGGGGCCTGCCACGTCTCATCAGTCTTTCTCCAGACGACGGAGCGATGGCGTGTCGGAGATGTGTTGCATGCAGCGAGACTCCGGAGGCATGGACGACGGATGGCATGGCGCGCCGGAGATGTGTTGCAGTGACCTGACCAGAGACTCCACAGGGGCATGGCCGGCTCGGGCGACATGATGAGCCTCTGCCGCTGCTCTGCTGCTGCTGCCTACTGTGGCACGCCGCACGCGGGTAGCTCAGAGGCCGGCCTTTTGCGAGACTGGTGCCTGCGCCGTGGATGGGTACACGGCTTGCGGCAGGAAAAATTCCTCCTACTACTACACGAGACGAAAGATTCGCGCTGGATGCTCGTCCGGACCGAGGCTGGCCGCTATCTGCTGCCGCGAAAGTTTCGTTCTCTCCTGGGCATTGATGGGTGCAGGTTCGTCGGAAAGTGGTGCTGATGCCTGACAGGCGACGAGTTGGCAAATCGAGCATCTATCTACAGGCAACGAGTTGGCAAAACGAGTCTCGGCAATGTGCATGTCCTGCTCCTGCCCGGCTGCCCGGCCCCGCTGCCGGGAGTGGCCACAGCTCCCTCCCCTTCGTCTCGGAACGACGTCGACCGAATTAGCATCATGGTTTATGATCATTATCCTTGCCACCCTCTCCTCTGTCCCTCTTTGTTCTCCCGAGGATTAACTAAACACGGCACCAGGACCCTCTGTTCTTCGTCCTCAAGACTCAAGAGCACACGCGCACAGCTACTGCGATTCCAATTCCGACTTTGTGTTTTGCTTCCGAACAGACGGAGGATGATCGATTAGCTACTACACCCCTCGCGCCCATGGCAGCGTGCCCCCGCATCAAGGTTTGGCGCGCCGATTAGCATCCACGTTCCTAAATCAAACCATTTCTCATGTTCAGACGTTAGCTCGTGATCGCTTATTTTTTCCCTGGACCGCTGCCGAGAATTTCCACGGGCAGTTGACCGACCGACACTTTGCAGGTTGTATGTTCGTTGCCTGAATGTTTCCGGTTTCTCGTGGCTGCTGGCCAGGGTACCTATAACGGTGGACGCGTTTCGCGCAGGGCGGCATGGACGGGCAACAGCACCGCCGCCGATGGGGTACGTACCCGGCTCAGGGCTCACCCGTACCCCATCTGCGTATTATTAGCGTCAACAGTTACGCCGTATAATGGTCAAGTTGTTGAGCCACCGATTTTGTTCAGATACGTTCTCCAGTGGCTAATACATTATACGTAGTGACATCGTGTGTGACGCGTTGGTAGAATAACAATTCATGTTCTCTTTGATAGATGATCGTCCTCAGACATGCGAATAGCATGAGAAAATGACAGCGTCACTCTGATCCGCGAGCACGCGGATGACAGAAAAGCATGACAAAAAACGAAACACTGAAAAGAAAAAGAGCGAGGAGCGTAATTAAATGGGCTACTACTGTACAACCGAACGACGAGAAGCGAGGGAGCCGCGCGGCGAAAGGCCGAGAACGTGCGGCTTGGCGGCCATGGAAGCAGGCCCATAATTTCGGACCCAATTACTCCAATCGGGCTAAATAGATGGGCCTCCAGGAGCCCAAAGCCGAAACCCTACTTCCTCTCCGTATAAGAGAGCCGCTCCCACCTTCTCCCATTTTCCCCCAGACGCAGCGCCGCCATCGCCTCCGAGCCCCAGCAACCTTCTCCAAGCGCCTCCGGCGAGCGGCAGCCAGCGACCATGGCGGTCGGTAAGAACAAGAGGATCTCCAAGGGGAAGAAGGGAGGCAAGAAGAAGACGTGAGTTTCCTCCACCTGACCCTCTGCTCGCCTCTTCCTAGATCGAATCGTCTCGCACCTTCTCGCCGTTTGTCACCCCCGTGCTGTTTCGTCCGTTCGCGCTTGCGCTTCTCTCCTGCAGCGTCGATCCGTTCTCCAAAAAGGATTGGTATGATATCAAGGCCCCGTCAGTTTTCAGCGTGCGCAACATCGGGAAGACGCTGGTGTCGAGGACTCAGGGTACCAAGGTTTGTCGTTCGTTTCCCATTCGACTACATTCCGCTGTTACAGGCCCCGTGCTAAGTTCCATCGGTTATTCGCTTGATAATTTAGACATGGACATTGCATTTTGTACCACTGTTTTGTTCTAGAAGGTTTCCTGTTTACTTCCATGACTAGAGCACAACTCCATATTAGCCTGATTCACTCGTGTGTTTGAACGTGGCGTCTCAAGCTTTGAGGTTGAATATATCTGAATTAAATTTGTAGGTCACCAACTCTCCATTGCTTTAGGCCTTTATCAGTGATTGAAAATATTAATATTAGTACTATTTATTATGATTGCCATGCTGTGGATTCGAACCATTTTCCACTTCCTATGATCTATAATGTTATGAGGCTCTGCTTGTTTGGTCGATTGGATGTATTCAGGTTGTTGTATTGGTAGGCCATTTAGTGTTTGCATCTGGCTATATATATTGTCTGCTCTGTATTTATGTGGTGTGTATGTTGTGCTATTGGTTATGTTTATAATACGATGATTGCTTTGTGCTTTCAGTAACTTCCACCATCATTGACACATTCATCTACATTTGTGCTCGTGGTAATTGATTATTCCTTGCTGTTGCAACTATAGCTGATGATGTACAGTTGGGGGTGTTTATTGTTCATGCCTGATCATGATTTTAGTCATTATGAGAGTGCCTTTGCTTGCTATTGAGCTGGAACGTGTCTTGTGCTTGGCATTTCAGAGGTACAACACTGATTATATAGGGATCCTTGATAAGGGCCCTATCATGCAAGGATGGTAGAATCCTGTAGATATTTTATTGCTTGTGTCTGTGTGTTTTTACATTTTCTCTTTATTTGTCTGTTGACAATTGAAATGTTTTGTTATAAAATATATTGATACCTCTATATTTTCTTTCTCCAGATTGCTTCTGAAGGCTTAAAGCACCGTGTCTTTGAAGTATCCTTGGCTGATCTTCAAAGTGACGAGGATCAGGCTTACAGAAAAATCAGACTTCGTGCGGAAGATGTGCAAGGAAGGAATGTGCTTACAAACTTTTGGGTAGTGACCTATGGCTTGTGAGCACACTTGCTGCCTTTATGTTTCTTTCATGATTCTAACTAGTTCATCCTATTGTTAGGGCATGGACTTTACGACCGACAAGCTGAGATCGTTGGTCAAGAAGTGGCAGACACTTATCGAGGCACATGTGGATGTGAAGACCACTGATAACTACATGCTCCGCCTGTTCTGTATTGGGTTCACCAAGAGGCGCCCTAATCAGGTGAAGCGAACTTGTTACGCACAGTCCAGCCAGATCAGACAGGTAATGTTTCTGTTCATGTCTTGTTTGGAAACACGGGTACCGTGTGTGTGCCTGCTGTCTCATTGTAGTTGTGTTGTATTATGTGCGCAGATCCGCCGGAAAATGGTGGAGATCATGGTCAACCAAGCCTCGTCGTGTGACTTGAAGGAACTGGTCTCCAAATTTATCCCTGAAGTCATAGGCAAGGAAATTGAGAAGGCGACATCAAGCATCTTCCCACTTCAGAATGTCTTCATCCGCAAGGTGAAGATCTTGAAGGCCCCAAAGTTTGACCTGGGAAAGTTGATGGAGGTAATTGCTGCATGCAAGAGTTTTAATGCTTGTAGATTTTGCTTTCCGTGATCTTTGTTCTAACTCTTATAATGACTTCTAGGTTCATGGGGACTACAAAGAGGATGTTGGTGTGAAGCTTGAAAGGCCGGCTGAGGGAGATGAGGCCATGGCAACACCTGAGGTTGCTGCTGAGTAGTGGTTGGGGTTTGCTTAATTTTGCCGTCTTTATCTGGAATATTTATGTACTATGAGCCTAGCTGGGTGATGTACTGTTTAGTTTGATGCCTGCTTTCCTGAACGATGAGTTGAGACCAGTGGCGGATAAATTAAAGAATGTTTACCGTGTTCGTTGGTGAATTGTCTGTGCTTGCGTTCTGGTCTGCTGAGGTGATGGCCTTGTGCCCGCTGCGTCCTGGTGAGTTTTTTGACGGTCTTTGTGCTTAGTTTGGTACTGTATTATTTTTTGTTCCGCCCACCGCGTCCCGTCAAACACAGTGCTTTTTAATCAAGTTTGTGTCAAGTCTAATCAAGTACCTAGAAACTAATTGGCGTTGGAACTGGAACGATGTGTTTGCTTCTGGTAACCCAACCACAAGTTAGCAAGGCAGGCATGGGATCTTGTGCCCCTGGCTGCACGGATTATACAAGAAGGCACGTCATCATTACCCCGATGGCAACATAAGTCCCTCTCACGCACGGCGAAGGGGTGTCGATAGAAGAAAGCATGATCTCTAAATTGAGAGCTGCACGTTTGGAAAGAGCGAAACACGGGGCGTTCGAAGCTAAAGAGAGATCTTCGTATCCAGGAGGAGGACCAGCGTAGAATGTAGGTCCAGTGGGCGCTGAAAGTTGCAACATGACTAAAAAATGAATCGGTCTACATTCAGAAAGGTGCATATGTTCAGAGGTAACGGCAGAGAACACGAGGAGATACAAAAATTGTACTAAAAACTGTGAACTTTTGGTATGGGTTCCTATTGCAGCATGATTGGGAGTTGTTCTGATAAGTCTTGAATCGGGGACAATTCTCTCAGTTCGTATGCTGCCTGGAAGCAGTCTGCAGCCTCAAGCAGCGATCCTTCTGATTTCAGGACGAGTCCGAGATCCATCCAGGCTCGATGGTTTGTAGGGTCTAAGCGGAGGGCACTCCGCAAAAATGTTCTTGCAATTGATAATGAGCCTCCTCCAAGTTTTCTTAGAATTCTTGCCATACAAACCATGCTTGTGACGTAGTCTGGGTTTATAGAGAGGGAGAATGAGAATGCCATGAGGGCTTCTTGGTGCAAGGATTGAGCCTCCAATTGAAGACCTGGAAATGCAATGATTAAATTAGCAGTTTGAAACAATTTTTAAGAGGAATTCTAGCAGTTTGAAACACCAAGAGTCAACGGAGTATAATAGCTAAAATTCAATAGTGCTATTAAGTTTCAGGGACATGCCTATTTTCAAGGATACCAGAACTGAAACTTCAGCATAAATCAAACTAAACACTCTGCCAAAGCCTAAGATGGTCAAATTTTACAATTTATTGAGTTCCTTCATGTTTGAGGAAAAGAGCATTATAGTTTGATCGCAATATCTTGGAATCAGGATCACCCAAATCCCCCCCCCCCCCGGTTGATTGTACAAAGAAGTAGCATAGTCAATTAGTTGACAATCTTTACCTCTTACGAGCCAACACTTGGGATAAAAGAAATTGATGGATCTGGCTTTGTCAAGGCAGATGGTTGAGTCATGCCATGCCCCAAGCTTAGTGTATATTGACGCCAAATCTAACCATGTGTCCATCTCCAGTTTCTGAAGGGACTTGATCTGTCATGACAAGTGAGAAATCAGCCAAGAAGAGCCATGATATTTTCATTGGGGTTCAATAATGAAAAGAAGCCAGAGAGGAGTGGGAGGATTTGACCTCTAGACTGCAAAATGTCAAGTTTAACACAAATAGACAGTGTCAAATGGGCCTTGGAAAAAAATCCCTACATTATGGCTTAGGGCTTTATTGTTTTGCAGTAACAACATGGGCCATTTGGAAGGAAAGGAACATGATGGCCATCCAAAAGAAATTCAGCAAACAATCCTCCAACATGCCGCAAAAAATCTCCCTTACTCAGAATGGAGGGTGCTGCTGAAGAGATAAGACAAGGAAGAACTGGAGAAGATGGAGAAACTGAAATTGCAGCAAAAGTATAGAAGCAGACCAAAGAAAGAAGAACCCTTTGAGCAAAATCCTTTTGTTTACTATTCTTAGTCCATGTAAAGAGCTGATGACTAATAGCTCCAAATATTAGATTTGAGAGAACAGGAGGGGTCGGCCGGTCGCCCCCTACTGATTATGCTTATATTGAAAATAAAAGAGCTTAAGTACAATCAAAAGAGGCATCTTATGGCTTTCAATATAAGTAGGCCAAAAGGGCTTTTTCTGAAAAAGAAATAATGAAAAGAAGGGACTGCACCTTGTCACTAGTGGTTGATTTCCATACTTCCTTCTTTGTTTGAATCGCTGCAAGCAAAACCCGAGAAGATTCCACTGCAGACTTGAATTGTCCACGGGAAGCCTGAATTTGTGCTTTCAGTCTCAAAATATCCAGCTGGTCATCTTTCTCAGCTTCATCTATTGCAATATCTGCCACTGCTTCGGCTTCTTGTAAATTCTGCTGCGCAGATAATACCAAAATCAATAACTTCCAGGCACTAACTGACCCTCCCATCACCATCTCAAGACACTCTGTTGCACATTCTACAGCCGCATTGAGTTTGAGCTGCATTGCATTTTCCCAAGCAAGGCTATATATTATTTCAGGGTTATTCCTTGCCATAGTAGCAGCATCCTGCAGCAACTTCAGTGCATCATCTTGTAACCTCAGCTTGTCCGAGTGTGAAGTGGACGACCTAGAAAAAGGTCCATAACAAACACCAAGGAAGTGGTTCACAATGCCGATGAAATGACTATCACGAGATCTGAAAGACTTCATGGCTTTACTTGCAAATTTTATTCCTTCAGAAGCATGCTTAGGGTTTTTACAGCACAGTTTGGCTCCTAAAAGCAGAGATGGAATATGAGGGTTTCCCTTTCTTTCCAATACACCAAAACCGTTCCTTATGATGTTTAGCGCACTATCGTCCATGCCACCTGCACTATAGCAGAGTGCAAGAATATACCATCTCTCTGATCTGGTATAGGTTCCAGGCAACAACATTTCTAGATGGCTAGCCAAAACTTCATAATGCCCAGATAATGAGAGTGCATACATTAAATGATTCACAAGATCAGGATCCCACTTGATTTCTTGGAGGGATAGTTTTCTTGTTAGTATGAGCAACAACAAAATTGCTTCCTCTATGCTGTTCCCAGGAGCTACCAGATTTTTTTTCTGACCAAATTCTTGAGGGAACTTAACTTCAATACCACAATAGAGTAGAGTCACTGCCAAGTCTTTTTGTAAGTTTGCAGATCTTTGAGGATCCAAATTCCATGACCTTGCAAGAGCTCTGCGATATGCACTGATAGCTTCCTCAAAACAACCACTTCTCATCCACAGCTTGGGAAGATATTCCAGAGCAGAATGGAATATATCTATTAGCTTACACTCTTCAAATCTATCATCTGGAACACCACATGGCCATGCAGACTCTACAATGTCTATGATGGTTCTGCATTCTTCTGCAGCATCTGCCATGTCAAGACAGGTTGAAGTGAAATTCTGATGGATATAACAAAGCTCCTTGAGATGCATAAATTACCAATATGAAGAGTGACAACCTTTTACTTCAGTTTTTCAAATACACATTTACAGGTTCATTAATTTATATAACAAAAATAACCAGGCCCACATACATAGGACAACAGGGAACATGCACAGCTTCTGGAGCTACTTATCCAGGGCAGTGACTAGAATGTAATCTGAGATATGATGCAAACATGAAATCAGCCATCCTCAGCCATTAGATCTGAATCCTATGGTTGTTGTGTTTAACCCCCTCCAAGGCTATAACATAGGAACACCCAGGTGGAAGGTGTTAACTAAAAAGATGCAACAACCGTACGATTCAGATCTAATGGCTGAGAATGGTTGATTGCATGTTTGCACCATAACTCCGATTGCATTCTAGTCATTCCCACTATACAAATTTATTAGGATGAAAAATGCTAATACGGTACAGGAAAGCACATTTAAAAGAAAATCCAGTTATACCTGTTACTCTACCAAGACCTTCCAAAGATTTTGCTTTAAGCAATATGGCCTCTAGAAGCAAGCTTACTGAATGCATTGACATCTGCATCTGCATTCCATTTACTTGTGATGTTTTCCTTCTTGAAGAAGGTGGCGTTCTTGGTTTGATACTTTCAGCAATAGCAGTGGTCATTCGTGGTCGCAGGCTTTTTATATCGATTCCTTGAAGAACTTGCAATGCTGCATCGAAGTTCCCTCTCTGATGTTCCAGTCTACCTAACAATGCCCGGGCCTCCTGTTACATTGACAAACAAATCCAACAGTGAGCAAACCATATGAATTACGAGGTAGCCTATCTTCCTTAAAGAGCAAAGGAGTTCGACCGAACCTCATAATTTAGTGAAAGGGTCTCTCTTAGGTCTGATTCTACTTCATTTACTTGATTATCATCAGGCGTTGTTTCTCGACTTGGTTTCCTTGAAGAAGAGCCATTTGCTGAGAAATCACGTGTCGCCAGAGATTCTGGCGACCGAGGTAGATCCTCAAACTTGGACTGATCACCACTGCAAGTGCACAACATGATCACAGACATTTTGTGCTGCTTGGACTTAAGTTAGATAAATAACTCAGTCTCTCTTAAGATCTTCTGTTGGGGGCAATGGTATTGGCCATTCAGTCAGATAGACTGTGCAGAACCTAGCAAGGATAAATGGAACTTTCTCAGTGCACATTGTAGAATGGAAATGTCATGCTGGCTATGAAAATAACCACAGATCAGAAACACAGACAGGATCTATAAATGCATAAAGAACAATAAGAAACATCTGAGCAAGAACAATCTTAGCAGATCTTTGGCCCTAAGAGTGACCTGCTAAGTATAGTTTTGCTCAAGTAAACATGACATCTCAGATTATTTTTTTAAGAAAGAGATCAACTCTATGGTTTAATGCTAGAAACTTACTGTTTGGCTTAAAGCTGACAGAAAAGGCAGATTCAGAGTTTCACTTAGTACAAAACAGTAAAACAGAACTAGGTATACTATCAGGTGATCAGCAAGGCAATTCCCACTGATGCAGCTATAAAAGGTTAACAAATTATCTGTACTCACGCATGTAGGACATGAGAGAGGCAAACTTGAGGCCCCACTCTCAGTAAGATCACAAGCGCAAAACAATATCCTAGCACATGCCATCATGCTCAGCAAGAACAGAAAAACCGACCCCTACTGTAAAGTGCAGGAACCGGGTAAAAAACATGACACGCCAACAGAAAATCTACTGCTCGTATTTCAGGAATCAACGGCGGGGAAGAAACCAGAATTCTTGCGTGCCCTACAAACTCCAGTAAAATGCATCGCTGTTAACCGGGGACCAACCTAGCGGCATGGCTGATGAACCCCCAAAATTATGTGGAAAACGAACTGCACCCGCGGATTGAGATTCCGAGCCTGCTGGCGTCAACTTGGCTTGCTGAAGAAGAAGAAGCCGAACAAGAGCCTCAAACCCAACCGAATCGACCCGTACTGAATAAAATACCCACCTACTGATGGGAGAGTTAACGATCTGCATTTCATCGCTGAATGCAGTTGAAAATTCCCCACGCAACAGAATTCGTTCTACCACCTACTGACGGGAGAAATAACGGAGAAAGCTCACAGGAAATGCACATATCGAAGAAGTAAGGGAGGGTTGTTTATTTACCGACGAGAGAGGAGGAATCGTCCCCACCTCGGTGCGGATCCTCGCTCCACGCCAGTCCAGTCCAGTCCAGTCCAGTCCAGCAGCGGCAGCAACCGAAGTAGCAGGGAGGGCGGCCGGCGCGGAGACGAGGAGGAGGATGGCGGGGACGACTAGCACCACTACTACTACGAGGAGGGACGAGTTTGTTGGGCGCGGTTGCGTTTGCCTCGCTGGCGCCGCGGCGCGCGTGCCTTCTTGGGTGGGTGGAAGCAGGCTGGAGTGGAGGCGGGCGGGGCGGGTACGGGTTCGGCAGCGCGGGTGCTGAGGTGAAGACGGCATGGCGTTGGTGTGATCCTTTTGAGGGATAGCGCCGGCCGGCCTGCCTGCCGGGCCGGGCCCTGAACTGGTCCTCCCCTTCGTAGCCATATGATCGTGCTCATCGTCGATGAGAATGATTCATTTGTATTAGAATCTTGTCACCGAATTCTATGAAATGTGTGGGGTGGTCCATTATTAATTTAAGACCCGCAAATAAGCGATGCCTAGGCTTGATGAGATCACTAAAGTGCGGCGCATTTAAGCGTAATAAAGTTGACTGGTCCATTGTACTAGCAGGAACGATGTCAAACAGAAGCGGCGAGCAGGTGGCCGTGACCTGCTACCCCCTGCTTTGTTGACGAAAGGTGAAGGAAAGGAGCATGGCAGTCACAGTCAGTGATTCCATCTTCAGCAGGAACTAGGACGGGTAGGCTTTGACATTTTGGTACCTCCGCCAGATACGTCTGTCTCCTCCCTCCCTTTCCTCTCCCTGCGCGTTCTGTTTTCTCGAGCCGGGTCGATCCGGATGCAAATTCTGCGGTTACTGTCAAAGATATGTGGGCCCGATCCTCCTGGGTCCACATGTCGGTGACAGTAACTGCAGTCTAGTTATTGCTTTGGTCCGATCGATTCATCTCCTGTGAACGACAGCGGCAGCGGATTCCCCAGTCGAGCAAGCTGCAGTCGCGATCTTGGCGTGTTCTTCGGCCGGTTCCCAAATCGAACCCCAATCACTGGCCCTGCAACAAGGCTGCAGCAGATCATGTGGCCGCTTGCTCCCCGCCCCCGCCCCCAATCTGAAGCTGAAAGTTACGGCTCACGGAGGCATCACCCGTGGCAAACAGCCAAACATGTACCAGCTGCGTACCACGTATGGTCCAAAGAAAAGAAGGATCCAATGTGCGGCCATTGGCGCCCGGGCTCCCAGATCCCAACGCACGAGCCACCCATTCCACTCCACGTCTCGCGTCCGGTGTGATCAGTTTGACTAACGCTAGCAGCGTGATTAGTGGCTTACTGCCGGTGTCAAATTTGTCCTGGAATCGATCGAGTAGTGCACACGATAAGAAAAAAACCGGACGCAAACGTACGGGAAGAGGCAGGCTGTAAAGACGGTTATTTAAGATCCGCAGTAGCGTCCTGTAAAACATACTGGATACACTGTTTCGCAGTGTAATTTAGAGTATATACTGTAAAAACTGAAGGAGAATAGTATATAAAGTATGCTTTAGAGTGCGGATAGTCTAAGCCGCACGGCGTACCGAGCCATCAAACCATCCGGGCATCGTCACATGCAACGCATTGCTATTGCAGACCTGCTTTTGCCAGACCTCGCGGAGTAGGGTACAGCAGAACCCTTTCCCCATTCACACTCACGCCTTTCACTTGAGAAGAATTAACTCGTCCCTGAGTACCTGGTCCATTGGAACGTGGATCGAACTGTTCTATTCTGCCGGGCCCGGGCTATAGTTATTGCACTGAGTTACTACTACTATGCAGCTCCTGTATGTAAACACTACACAATCAAGGCCAGCATTGTGTAGCTGTATATGCAGTCTTGGAGAGGAGAGATCAGAACTCAGAAGAGGACAAGCAGGACTCGCCACAACACCACGGCTCACGCGCATCACATGCTTACAGTTACTCTTTCCTGTCAAAAACTGAAACAGTATCTGCTGTATTTTTTTCTTCAAAAGTAGCCTGGATTTATCCAGATATATGGAATGAAGTTTTGCAGGTAGCATCAGTTTTAAAGACCAAGTTAATCAATGGAGTCCAAGGACAACGGATCCAAACAAGCAGATGTAGCATGCGACGGACCTGGCTGGGAGTTGCTGCAGCTTACCGATCACACCCGTAGCAAGGAAACTATAGCCTCGCAGGGTATTCCTTTAATGGAAATTAGACCAACAAAATTGTTGTATCCTCGGAGATCAACAATGAGATACCGATAATCAATGAACACAATACCAAAACAAACAGAAAACTTCGCCCGAGAGAAACAAGACAGTAGCTTGGGCATCTTGTACAGCATCGAAGGCATAAGTTTCAATATGCAAGTGCACGATCATTCAGAAGCTTGGACTCCATTCCCACTATAACCTAACCTTCCTCACTTTTATTCTCTTAAAAGCCATGTAAGTCACAGCAGCAGAAAGAGTATACCTAAAATAGCAAACGGAACATATAAGGTGGTGATAAGATGCCAAGGCAAAATGAATCGCAGTAATTGTAAAATCAATAGCCCACAATCATTGTCACCTTATACTAATTTAATTAGCTGTGAATCATGTCATCTGTCAGCTCAGCACACGAGCTCATGCATACAGACTAGGAAGTTGGGACCTTCCCCATGCTATGTTTTGTTTTCTCTATCCACCACAGCCTTATTCCCTTATCGTACTTTAAGTCTGTAAGTGGATTTAACAGGGCAACGACTGCTGTGCAATCTGAACTCCTGTGCAAGCGTGTAACCCGCAACTCTCAACCATTTGACGGACATCCAAGGGTGACTGACATTTTACACATAAATTCTTCCACCTGCCTGTGTAAAGGGAAGGATCTACGTGTAAAATGGTAGCCACCTTTAGATGTCCATCCAATAGATGAGATTCGCGGATTGCACGCTTGCACAGAAGTTCAGATTGCATAGCAGTCGTTACCATTTAACAGACCTATCCTAGATCCTGTTGTTCCAGCCACGTCATTGACGTCAGCCAGATGTAGTGTTGTTAATGCAACGCGAGTGAGAGACAAGCAATATTGCAACAGAGAAAAATTATCACCAACAATACAAGACGGATTGATCCAAGTGTAGCTGTTTTACCTTAGTGCCAGTATCTGATGTACCTGTAACTGGCTACAATAAAGTTTTTTTTTTATGTTGGGCACAAGTGCTCTTGTTGGCAAAAACCTAAACAATCATACAATGATGAACTGGCAAACCCAAAGTCTAACTGAGGTAATGAACTTAAATTTCAACTAATTATGTATGTCAGATAAAGTGAGAAATTGGCATCTGACCTTCCATGAGGAAGCATTACCCTACTAAATCCTATCAGGAAGTATGAAACTCCTAGTAACAGCAATCAAAAGATAAAGCTAACATCACGGGCCAGCACGAAAGCCCGCAAAAAAAGCACGGCCCAAAAAAATCGGGCCCGGGCCGGCCCGAAGCCTGGTGCGGGCCATGCCCGGGCCTTGACCTCCGGCCCGTTGGGCTTACCGGAACGGCCTGTTTAGGCCCGAATGATTTTTTCACTTTTTACTGTATTTTTAACTTAAACAGCCCGGCTTGGCACGACCATTTATGGCCCGGCACGTCCCGGCACACATAAAATGAACTCGAGCCGTGACCTCCGGCCCGGCATGGCCCATTTTTTTCCGGGACCTGCCCGGCCGAGGCTTTCAAAGCCCGAGCCCAGCCGGGCTCGGGCCGGGCCGGCGCGACACGACCCATTTTTTCCCAGGCCCTGCCCGACCGAGGCTTTCAAAGCCCGAGCCCGGCCGGGCTGGCCCGGCACAGCCCGTTGGCCACCTATAGCTAACATGGAATATAAAACCCAACAACAATAAAGGTTGAGCAAAATGACTCCTAGTAATAGGAATCAAAAGATAAGCTAACACAGAATAGTAAAACCAACAGTAACAAAGGTTGAGCAAAGGCTTGGAGTTGTGTGCTTACCATGTAAAAGTATAGTTAAGATGGTCCTTTGGCATAACTGAGTGACGAATCAAGGTGTTGACATCCTTTGGAACAGGATAAGGATTTGTTGGAGAGACATCTTCGTTTATATCTTCTATATAAGTAGTGTTTTCAGGAAGCCCACAGGCATGAGCAATCATGGGAACGTCCACATAAAACCACTGTCCACTGCTAGGGTCATTGGCTGGAACAAATATGCTTGGCTTTTCACTTCCTCGGATTACTCCAGTAACTCTTACAGGAGGTTTTCCAGGTTTTTCAATCTGCATAAATTTTGTACCTAACTAAAGCAAAAGAAGAGAAACAAATTGCATGGCAATCTGATCTGACAAAGTAGCAAACTATTGACAATTTGATGTTGGATTTTGGTAAAAGATCATATGTTATGCAAAACAAACGGGACATAAATCACCTCAGGAGAAGTTTTAGGTTCTCTGTACCAAAATTTCCACCATGAACCTTTTTCATTAGTCTTTTTAACAGCCTCTTGGAATTCTGAAGCTTCAGCAACATTTTGGTCATCCTTCATGATTTTATCACGCCATCCACGAGGAGCCCATCCTCTATTCACAAGGACAGGTGACTGCAAACTGATAAACAATTTCTTAGTAAAACACTAATATTTGATCTAACTTCTGTAGTTTTAACAGGTCCAAAATGCAAACCAGTGTCTATAACAATACTCAATTATATGCACTTTAGATGACAGTATATGCAGGAGAAATATAAACAGACATTGGAAACAAGCTTGCATCCTGGTCACCCACAGCTCAGCACATGTCCAAGCGAGAATAAGCTATCAGATAGCAAGGCATGGACAAAACTCAAGTATGGGTTCCTTCTATAACAACAACAACAACAAAGCCTTTTGTCCCAAGCACGATGAGTTCCTTCTACGTATAATTTAATAACTAGTTTTCTCCTTTGAGGTTATGACTTAAACCTCTTTTAACAATTATCTACTACAGCTATCATATAATTCACTCACAAAGCACCAGACAAAATAAAGAAAAAACTTCTGGGGACCGCTACAAGTATTTCCTTTTTGAGATGGAATATCGCGAAGATATAACGAAACTGCAAATATATAGGTCTGAGATCGAATATCGTGAAGATATCATCGAATAAGAGTTCCTTCACTGTAGATTTACCTAAAGATAGTTGTGACCCTTTTGAGGCATCTTCCTTGCTGTTTCAAATCTTTCATCATTTGATCTTGTTTTCATCTATAACTTTTGAAGAACTTTTTTAACTTAATTCTACAGCATCAAAGTATGGTTTGGCAACGGTGACCATAGTGAGATTTCACTTATGCTAAGTGCTAACTATTTCTCCTCTTACAACCTTCCATACAATTACCATCAAAATTAAAGGATATCAAGCTAACCATCCTGCTGAGTTCCTAAGAAGAGTGCAATGCTGATTCCCATAATATTTTGATAACTACGGGACTGTGATACAGCATTTCTGATATAATTTACCTGCCATGCTCTGTCGACCTAGGGATCAAGGGAGTGATCACATAAAAACCGTTCTCCGTCACACCCGAGATACTCCGGGAGCGAGGCCCGACAAATACCGAACTCTCCTTGTCGAAATCGCCCTCGCACACGATCTTCCGGAACTCCAGCTCGGTTGTATCGCGCGTGGCGGCAGACGAGGCTGTCTCGTTCCACGCGACGGGCTCCATTTCCAGCCTCCGCGTCCTGTAATCCAGCATCTCTATCTGAGGTCCAGGAAGACAAATCGACGAGTCAGACCACGTTCGCCAATGCAGACAGAGCCGGGGGAAAGGAAACAAGCGCGAGCGTGGCGTGGCGTGACCTTGTCCTGCCGCCGGAAGAGCTGCCATGTGCCGAGGCCGAAGGTGATGGCGCCGGGCGCGAAGAGGAAGAGCTTGGACCACGCGCTCGCCTCCTTCCCTGCCCCTGCGAGCAGATAGCGACCCGATTTCTGGATGCTCTGCAAGACATTTCGCGAAGCTTTGGGGGTAGAGATAGATGGATACCTGGGGGCGGCGGGACGGCGGCCGCGAGAGGAGCGGGAGGTGCTGGTGAGGAGACGTGGGATGTGGAGGCGCGGGAAGGGAGGACGCGGTGCCCGCCGCCGGCGCCGCGCAGGCGGGGATGTTTGGAGAGCGACGCCGCCATCTCTGAGATGGTAACAGAGGTTTGGAGTTTGGACTCTGCCACTCTGGACCAGAGAGCGGGCATCGGAAGAGCAAAGGGCAGAAGGCAACTTGCATTTTTTTGTAACATAATTTCGATAATATGATTTTTTTGGGGTCTCTTTCGACTTACGTGTACTGTATGTTCTAAATTTAGAATTGGATTCTAAAGAACGGTGAACTCGAAACCAAGATGAATTTCACATTAGCTGAGTGCAGAAAGGTAGGTGGGACAATTTATGCAGTTTCTTCGTTTCTCATTTCTTGATACGGTTTCTTCGTCTCTTTTGTCATGAGGTATGCACTTCATACGCCAGAACACCTAAACGATGACACGAAGAAACATTTGGAAACTTCATTTTTTGAGTTTTGAAGTTTTTTCTTTGAAACATGGTGTCACAAAGACCTTTTCAGATTAATCATTTTATACTTGTTTAAGGCATTGTTTGCACCAGCTGACAACGTTCATTTGCTTGCCCTATCCGCACTTCAATTTCAGTCATGTAACATGTAAGCAACCAACGTGAAAGAAAAATAAGAAATCACGCAGTTCAAATTGACCTCCTGTAATTGTAACAAGCACGCGCGTGCAAAATACCATACAAAGTCTTAACAACGGATTGCGAAACCAGGTTAACAAAATTATGAACACAACCTCTCTGATCATACCTCTCGCATAATTTACATCCCCAATGCTACGCGACATGAAATAAGAGAGAAAAACAGGAGGACTTCAAAAGATAATTATTTAGATCAATTCTTCTTTTTTGAGTGCTTCACCAGCCAGTCGATGACAGAATCAATGTTAGTTGAGTTCTTGCATGATATCATGAAGCACGCCACCTCTCGGTCAGTGATTGTCTTCAAGCCCCTGTAATCAACATATGCTTTGTCAGATCGATATATTTTAGATGAGTATAGTTTACCGGAGTCACTAGCCGCATGCACTTACATCACTTCTGTAAAGCTTTGCTTAGGGAAAGCTTCAGGCTTGTCAATTTTGTTGCCAATGACTAATAACGGGATACCAGTTAAAGATGGCTTGCTCAGGAGGTCATGGAGCTCGCCTTTTGCAATTGCCATGTTTTCTCGATCTGCCGCATCAACAACATACCTGCACAACCATATAATTTAAGATTATAACAGCAGACGACCTTATATTTTATACCAGTTATTACCCCTAGAGAAAAAAAAGGTATATATCAAGTTTCAACGCAGGTACTTCTTAAATTTAAAATCTGTAGATATAAATTAGAATAAGAAACTGTACAGCTGGTACAGTTTTCAGATAAAAAAACTAAGAAAGATAGCAGAAAGTCAAAAACAAACAAAAAAATTATCTGTCGCTATCATTGTCCCAAGTATGTTGGGTAGGCTAGATATGAAACCAACAGAAACGTAAGTAAACAAGGCACCATCATCATACTAAAAAGGGTCAAACAAATATAAATGGCAACATTATATTTGACAAATTAAAAAGGGAGAAAAGGAAGAAATCGGCAAGGCAGCATCATTATCGATGACATCTAATACAAAAACTGGTAGAAGACAAACGTTATCGTGACAACAGAGACAGCTGTAAGCCAAAAGAACAAAATTAGGTAAAACGCTAAACTCAAAGGAGCTCTTCCCAAGATTCGATAGTTGAAAAACAAAGAGTTTGTGCATAAATAATAGATTCAGGACTCTTTTGAGTTCACACTAATTGTCCAGGTTAACTTTATAAGCAGCAATGCCAACACAAAAAGAAACTACTTAAGAGGCAGGCAGTCTGGCAGTTTGATTGACCATAATAGCATTACAAGTTTGTAAAGGATAATCCAGTGTGTGTTTCCTTGATAATGGATAAAATTAAATCAGAATGATAAAGGAGGCCTAATAAAACAATAGACATTCGCAAAAGGCCCACAACTAAGCATGGCAGCTGGTGAGTAGCGCTATTCCTACTGTAATGCATCAAAATAGAAATGAAAGCCACATACACAATTGCAGAAACTGCACGGCAGTATCTCTCCCACATGCTCCGGAAACGTGGCTGGCCTCCAAGATCCCACAATTTTATGGTAACGTTTCCTTTGGTTACCTTTCTCATATTGAATCCTACAGTAGGAATCATATCCTCACTAAAGCCTCCTGTCTGCAAAAGAGAAAACAACAAAAAAGGGTTTAACGACAAATCATCACACGTTCATTGTGTGCGTGGTTCCCAAAGAGTGCCTGATACTTACAGCAATGACATTTACAAGCGATGTTTTCCCAGCATTTTGGAGCCCTATCAAGGAAAGCTCCATCTCTTGCTTGAAAAAGAGGCTGCAGCAGTAAAAAGTAGATAACATTATATTCAAGCTCCATCAAGCAAAACAAATGACAGATTACATCAATTCATCCTTCTATTTGGAAGTTATAACATATTAACATATGTAAAAGTAATGCTCCGCCGCCCAACAAGCGCATGTGCAAGACAATTTTAGAATGCAAGCCCTTTAGTACAATTAGCCCAAAGCCTACCTGGCTGGTAGGTAGAGATGGAATAATTTATAGTCTACCGGTAGCTATACTCCATGTCAATGAATGATTGAAGCTCAACAAATAACTTACATGCTCGTGTTAATTCTACCATCAACAAACTTGCTAGAATGCTAGTGCTTGTCAGAGTAATATGGAATTTGTGATAGTTTACAATTACAAGCGGAACTTAGCATGAACGAGAAAAAAATGAAATATGAACATAACAGTTAACAAATCACCTCCTTTTTGCTGCTAAGGAAAATACGAATCTACAAATTTCACGAGTCGCAGCCTCCTGACTCGTATGACCACCACTTTGATTGTCATATCTTGAATTGATATACACGGCGTTATCATCACAATTCACAACAGCGCAGCACACTCGCAAAGCTCTAAAATCCTGAGTTTACTGACGAGGACCAACCCCAAGAACGCCCAACCTGAACCTCGTCCTATTATGTTCAGCTGAGCCGAACACATTAGGTACTCGTTCCACCCTTCGTAGCAGCAATCAACAGCTCAATATCCCTTGTACCTATCTCAGCCAATCCTAAACCGAACCAGAGAAAAAGTCACAGATCCCCTTCCCACCAATCGCCCTCTCCCCTCCCGCAATGCACTGCAGATCACGCTCGAGAAGACGAACAAACGAGCCAAGCGCGTGGACAGATGTATATATATTACCTGCGGAGCCAGTTGAGGAAGGCCTCCCAGATGCCCATGGCGCCGCCTCCTCTCCCTCCAAGTCCCACCGAATAAGAGATGAGGAAGAAGAAGAAGGAGGCTCGCTCGGTCGCGGCGCGGCGGGGGATCGGGACCGAACGAGCGAGCGGCGTCGGAGGGGGTGGGGATGGAGGATTCGGTGGTGGCCTATCCGCGTTTACTTTATTTGGAGGCGGAGGCGACGCCGCGGCGGCCGCGAGCACCCAACCCAACAGCGATGAGGCAATGAGAGAGAGAGAGAGAGAGGGGGGGGGGGTCAGGGCTATATTATTGGCGCCCAATCATAAGGGCGGACGTGGCCGTCGGTAACGGGGCCGGGCGGCCCGTCCCGTTCCGGTACCCGTTCCTTTCTCCAACGGGATTCCGAGAAATCCTGGTATTCCGTTGCAGGCTGGTTGGTTGGTTGGCTGGCTGGCGGCGCGGTTTTCTGGGTTTCTGGTGGGCACCTGGGCCAATAGAAACTTTAGATCAGTTGAGTGGGCCGTGGGCCTGTCCAGTAGGGTCCAGCAGGAGCTACCGGTTGTTTGGACCGATGGTCGACAAGCTCGATCCACCAGGGCGCGCATGACGAACTCAAAGGCCTGTCGGCTGGTCTTCCACCCGTCGGCCCCTGGCACGGACCGCCACACCACGAGAATAATTACATAGTGACTTCGAGAGAAATAGGAGTAATTACGATTTTACAAATATGGTGCGATAAGAAAACGTAATTCTATCTCCAAAGAAAAAATCTCTGTGAAACCAGAAATTAGACCTGAAGATGGTAGAGTGCTCGGCCCTCTTGTTGCCCTTCCCCAACCACCAACAGCCAACAGCGCGAAGAGGAATAAAGCAGCGACACGTCAAGCACGGCGCCCACCGGCCGCACAAGACCAACCCAGCTCCTACTCACGCCGTGCGCGCGCGCACTTGCCCAGCCAGGTGTCCGCCGCGCTGCCCCTCCAATCCAATCTCGCGCCGCGCCGTACCCTTGCTGCCCACCATTATATGTGACCGGCGACGCGGCTCCACACTTCGCTGTCCGTCAAACCACTCTCTCTCAGTCTCTCGTGTTGCCAGCCGCTCAAGCCCCGTAATCTCCACCGGATCACGGCTCGAGCTAATAAGCTAAGCTAATCGGAGTACCCGACCACCTCTCGCCGAGATCTCGACAGGACTAGCCCATGGTGAGCTGTGCCGACGAGTTTTTTATTACTAGTTGCTTAGGTTTATGATTATGCTGCTAGCTGGTAGTAACTGGTACTAGATACTTGCTTGATGGGACTGGGACTGGGACTGGGTGTAGTTTATCGTTTCATTTGTCGTCTTTGGTTCTCTGGATCGGCCTGTTCTTCTTGCTTTTCCTCCCTTCCTTTTGCCTTTCCATTCTGCTCCGCCTGCAAAGCTATTTGGTTTAAGGTGGAAATCCAGCGTACGCTGTTTGCTGAATGTGTGCGTGGCTTATATTCCCGACAAACCTCACGCTCCCCTGGAGAATTTCCAATTTGGTTTCCCTGTTGAAATAGCCTCTTCGTTGCAAAAATCGCGAAACCTGTTGATTGGAGTCTAATTGGTGCTGTCTTTTATTTTGATTCAGCGCGTACTAATCGGAGTAGTTGAGCAGCGGCATGGGTACGAGGAGCAGGCACCCGAAGGCGTTCGCGTTCGGCTGCAGTCCGGCGAGCCACCGGTCCCTAACCCTGGTACTGTGGAGCCTAGCGGCATTGGTCATCGTTGTCAATTTCCTTCTTCTCTTCATCCATAAGGAGGGCGAGAGTGTCGGCACACACGAGATCCGTCGATCGATTATGCGGGAGCTGGAAGCGGTGGAGGAGGAGAAGTTCAAGGTGACCCCTCTTCGGAGCCGGAGGAATCCCCGGGCTGTGCGGCGCAAGGGCGACAGGAAGCCGCCGTCCATAATCGATGAGTTTCTGGATGGGTCGTCTGCGGTACATGACATGTTCTTCCCGGAACAGAAGACGGCCGTGGACCCAAACGTTGGTGGGAACGACAGCATGCACTTCTACTACCCAGGGAACGTTTGGCTTGACACTGATGGCAAACCAATCCAAGCTCATGGAGGAGGTGTACTGTATGACAAGAGAACCAAGACCTATTTCTGGTATGGGGAGAATAAGGATGGCAAAACCTACAAAGCTCATAGCAAGGGCGCTGACCGGGTGAGTTCAACTGTTCTGATGATATTAGCACCTTTTTTTGTGTACTTCCTGAAATGTGGCAGTAGAAACACTTAACAAAAATAATGCCTAATCCCTCTGTAGAATAATTCTACATTTCTACTAGAAATGTAAGGTAGTAAGGTACTAACTAAATATAGCCGAATGTGGTTGTGTCAGGTTTGTATCCGGGGGCGCTGAATTTAGATTGGCAGCGGGAGACTGTACACTTAAAGAGCACCTCATCCTTTATTTTTAGAGCTGAGGCCGATACTATATGTAGAAACCAAACTGATTATTTTGGTCTACCACATTGTACATGTCCAGAGCGTGCTAGAAAGGCTAATAAAAATGATGAGGAAACATCAGTTTCCTGTTTTTTATAGCTGTCATTATTATTCTAAGCTAATGTCTTGCTCCAAGATTAACTAATCAGAGTGATTTTTTTTCTTTTTCTTTTTCTCTTTAGGTAACCCATCTTGGAGATGGCTAGAAATAGGTAAACGAGAAATCTTAGTTTCCAAACATGCCCGAAAATTCAGTCCATGTCTAGCAGTGTGTGCTAATGCATACATCTAATTTTTATGTCCTTAAGATTGTATCGGTGAGGCCAAAGTACTATGGGACATGTTAGAAGTTATGATGTTGGTAAGGAAATAAGAAAATTGCCTGTGTTGTTTAAGGAAGGTTACCCGGTGTGCAAGTTATAAAGAAGAAAAACTAGATAAAAAAATCAACAGTTTCATCATGTGAGAATACTTTCGACTCTAGGTTTTTATTTGTGACAATTAATGATGTTCCTTACTATTAGTCATGTCAAAGCAGTGTTAGAACCATAGTATGCCAGATTATAACGAGTTATTAGTTGATTGGAGTTCGAGATAGCATCTTCATTACACTAAGTTGCTGCTTGCAGTCCTGCAAGAAGCAGCCTTGTTTCTTTCATTCCCCTGCCTCGTGCCTCCACCTCACGGCGTGAAATTAGAAGGTTAAGTCGGCATAAGAAAAGATCTGTAGCCTCACGGAATGGAATTAGAAGGTTATGCTGACGGACAGAAGAATGATGTTTCTGCTGTGGAACTTTTACACGTTATTGTGGTTATTTCCTATTTAATATTGTATTTAGTGTCTTTCCTCTCATAGCCACTAACCAGGACCAATTATTTTCCAGGTGGACATCATTGGAGTAAGTTGCTACTCTTCGTCGGACCTGTGGGCATGGAAAAATGAAGGAGTTGTTCTCCGTGGTGAGGAGAAAAATGTAACACATGACATCTACAAATCCAATGTCCTGGAGAGGCCCAAGGTGATATACAACGATCGGACTGGCAAATATGTGATGTGGATGCACATAGATGATGCTAACTACACCAAAGCGTCGATTGGTGTGGCCGTCAGTGATTCCCCGACAGGCCCTTTCAGTTACCTCTACAGCAAGCGTCCAAATGACTGCGAAAGTAGGGACATGACCATCTTCAAGGATGATGATGGGAAGGCCTACCTGATATATTCTTCTGAAGACAACAGCGAGCTTCACATTGCTCAGTTAACTGATGACTACCTTGATATCACCAATGTAATGCGAAGGCTTCTGATCGCACAGCATCGAGAAGCTCCCGCACTTTTTAAGCACGAAGGCACATACTATATGGTAACCTCTGGCTGCACGGGCTGGGCACCAAACATGGCACTGGCTCACGCGGCCACATCGATCTTGGGACCTTGGGAGACGCTGGGGAATCCCTGCGTGGGCGGGAACGATATCTTCAGGTCAACAACATTCTTCTCGCAGAGCACATTCGTGTTGCCACTTCCAGGGCTACCTGGTTCATTCATCTTCATGGCTGATCGGTGGAACCCCTCCGACCTAAGAGATTCACGATATGTCTGGCTGCCTTTGACGGTAGGGGGAGTCCCTGATGAAGCTGCAGATTACAGCTTCATGTTCCCTCTCTGGTCCCGGGTGTCTATTTACTGGCACAAACAGTGGCGGCTTCCTGAGGGGTGGAGGGATTCTTGAAAATTTTCTTGAGGGTGGGGAGTTCCTATACGCTGTTAAATTGATAGGTACCAAAGTATTGACATTTAACACATGCACATTGGCTGTGCTGTATAGGTGAGATGTAGATTTATAGTGTAGGTCTGCATTATATTTAATTTGCTCTGAAATCACTTTTTTTTATCAGATTATATTCATTTCCATTTCATCGTAAAATGGAAATCCATACATTTTCAGTTCACATCGCGTGGAACAGAGATTCTGTTCCCGTCTTCTCTACACTGTCGCCAGCGTAGAGATAGAGAACCTTAGACGCCAACACCCTCTAGAACTAGAATCGTTGCATCAAGGATCTTTTACGACGTGAGTAATCAGCACAATTAACCGGTTCTCTGTCAGTATTATAACGGCCTGTGGTACTTCTACCTCGTCGTATAGTCTGTGATCATGTGAACCGTCCTGGAGTTAGAAACTGGAACTTTGTTCTTTGTTCAACTTGTCACACGGAACATTCGACTCATAGCTGCTTTTTCGGCATTTCAGTATCAAGAAGGTTTGAATCAAGGCTTACAGAGTACACATCCAAATGCGGGTCACATTTTGGATGACTAATAGATGACAGCGAACAGGTCAAAAATACTCTACACATTTTGAATAACACCATCTGTGTTATCCACCAGACGGTTCTCTGTCGCAAGCAAGAGGGGAATCCATACATCATCTACCATCCAGAGAAATCTTTGAACTCCACAGTAGAAGCATTCACTTTTCTCTTTTTGCCTGAACCATCAACTGCACCAGCATTTCCAGTTACATCAACAGAGCCAGCAGTCCGAGCTTTTAAATACTTGCCAACTCCACCGCCAGTACTAGTCGAACTAGAAACACCAGTTCCCGGGTTACTATACCAGGATCCCACCTTATCCTGGAATAATGTAAATGGATGTTAGTACAATCAGAAATCGGCGAGTCCACAAGATAAGCAAAATAAGATAAGAGGCAACATTACATGATCCTCATCCTTTTTCTTCTCCTCCTCCTTTGCTTTTTCTTCTTCCTCATCTGGTTCCGTGTATGGATTCACGAATATACTAACTTTTAGTATCTTTATTTCTTCCTGTAGGGCAAGATAGGCATTGGAGTACCCGGTTCAGAAGAGTTTGGTACACATTAGATGATACGATTTTCTGAGAAACTGGAACATGGAAGATATACTAAAAAGAACGAATATCATGTAGCAATAAAGGATTGGATGACACTAACCAATGGTCGGTCATCATCATCAACTGGAACCTTTTCCATAGCTGAAATCGTGGTCAAACCACCAACCACCATGCCAAATACCGTGTGCTTGAAATTTAAATGTGGTGCAGACTTGTACAAAATGAAAAATTGGGATCCATTGGTATGAGGGCCTGAATTCGCCATGCTAACCACACCTCTACCTGAATGAAGAAGCTTTGAGTTCACCTCATCCTTGAAAGGTTTACCCCATATGGACTCTCCTCCGCTTCCTGTGCCAGTTGGATCACCTCCTTGAATCATGAAGTTTCTGTAAGAAAGGAATGGTAAAAAAAAAAGATTTAAATACAATACAACAAAAAATGAAGGAAGATAGCAGATTATAGCAATTAGAAATTACTTGATGCTCCTATGAAAGATAAGCCCGTTGTAGTAACCATTTTCACAATGTGTGAGAAAATTTTCACACGTCCTTGGTGTTATATCACAATGAAGCTCCAAATTCAAATCACCATGGGTTGTATGCAACTGAACATATCCTTTCTTTTTTGGATTCTTTTCAACTTTAACATACTCAAATTCATTTTTGGTGACAGGATCATAGGCAGTCGATGTGAAGGATCGTGAAGCTGCTCCAGTAGTGTAACGACTTTTGACCTGAAACCAATAAATTATCACTATAAGGAACAAAATGAGATAGGTAAAACAAAGATAACATAAGACAGGAGAACGAGAAGACAATATACCAATTTTGCATTTACAGGAGCTCGATCCCCTGCCATATGCATAGCGATTCTTGCAGCGGTTTTCTCAGCAGATGCAGCCTTCGCTGCTGCTGCACTTCTGCCATGAACAGAGGCAGAAGCAGCATCTACAATACTGAAAGGCTGATGTTTAGGTTCCTTTTCAGATTTTGAGTCATCCTTCTCTTTTCTTGCTAATATGGCAGCAAGTGCAGCGGTTCTTTCTTTTTGAGCCTTCTGCCCGCCACCCCCCTGCAAAAATGCTTCCTTTCCTTTTTCAGTACCAAGTTCCTTAATCATTCGCTTAAGATCACCAGAAATATTGATGTTGTATGTTGGATCATCTTTCATGCGCTGCAACTCTGCAAAGCGGTCATATAGTCAGACTACGTAAGTTAAATAGGAAATAGCTGAAACAAGATAGAAGAAAGAGAGGGCAAAATCAAACCTTCATCCTCAAGTTTGAGGCCCTTTTTGACATGGTCAAATTCCCCAAGGACCTTGCCCTCAACCACATTTGGATTCTACCGAAGTTACAAAAGATGAACATGATTGGGCACAGGGGCTCAATGTCAACATAAACTGCATAATTTAGATTCTTCTGAGTGGTTACCTGAATCGTTATCAAGTCACTTCGAGCAAAGGGCTCGTCAGTAAGCAACTCTTTCCAATTTTTTGGCTTGATGTTAAGTTCTTGGATTGCCTATGTTTATAAAGCACGATCGTGTCAGCTAAGAACAAAAATATAACATCAAGTTGACCTCTTGAGAAAGCTTACGAAGCCCCACCTCATAACAGAATACATTCCCAGTACTCTTTACAGCAACTATGTGTGTGAATTCTGTAAAAACTTTGTTTAGCACGGGACACTGAAACTCTCCTGCAAAAAATAACACAAAGAAAATATGAAGTGAGATCGTGTCTCAGTCTCAGGGTCAAAGGAAGATTGTACTAGCAGGTTGACCTAGTCCGAGGTAAATTGGCATTCTCCTATCCTAAAGGAATACGTTATTTTTCTTAGCAAATATACATTGTACAAGCTGCATTGACATTCTCATATATTAAATTTTAATTAAATCACCATCTGAGTTCTTGTGGAACGTGAGAGGAATTAGATCTTCCTGATTGAGTGGAGCTCCCGATACCGGATGTTTCCCGAACTTTTTAATGTATGGGATTATGCTCCTGCATCGACAAACAACAAAATAGAATCCACAATCTTTCCAGTCATTAAAAATTTGAGAAAAATCTGAGGAGCTCATTGAATTGAAGCGCATAGCTACTCACAGCAAATCGAAGACGCTTCCATCAGATGTGCACACTGGATCCTCAAATGGAAGAAATGTGAGCCTACACCACACAGAAAATCAGAATCAGCCGAGGAAGATGAGTTAATATTCAGCTAATCGCCCACTCGACATCTTAATTGAAATCTACAACCATGTGTCTGTCCTACAAAACTGAACTTATGAAGAGAACAGCTCAGAATAATAGCACCTTGAATCCTTGAATAACAACATTAGGAATTAATCCACACGACGAAATTAGGTCCACGGCCTAGAGACCATGCCCTAAAGCTAGCTGAACGTGAGCCAGAATCTTAAGTGACAGAAGGGAGGCACGTACACGTATCGGTTCGGGCTGGTTCCGGAACAGAGAGGAATAGCAAGCCAGTTACTTACGCGCAGCAGTAGAAGGGTAGGCGCTTGAACGGCGCCGCGGCCTCCTTCTGCTTGGCGCCGCCCCATTCAGTCGCCCACTCCGTCCGCGTGATGAACATCCGGTCCTTGCTGTGCTGCTTCTTCCCCATCTTCGCGCCCGAGTTTCAACCTCACGCTCTACAGATGGTGGGCACCGTCGGGAGTTTCGCCGGCGACGAGGGGAAGGCGGCGACTCGACGGTGGCAAGCGCTGGGTCGGATCGGCAGGCGGTTTGGGGAAGAAGATGCGGCTGGGTTCGTCCGCGGCTCAGCGCCGTGTCGGAGTAGGCTCGAGCCGCCGCGCTAAGTCGGTCTAAAACATTGGGCCTCGGCCCATCCTTCCAGAAAAGCCCATTATAGGCCCAAAGAAAAATGGGTGTGTGCACGACGAGCGCACCGGCCGCACGACTCGAGCAGCGCAAGATGGGTGGCGGCGGCGGGAGCCCGGCGGCGAGCGGCGGCAGCAGCAGCGACGATGACGGGGATGCCGCGTGGAAAGCGGCCATAGATTCCATCGCCGCAGTGGGATTTGGCGTCCCGGCCACCAACGGCTCGGCGAAGGCGGCGTCTGGCGACAGCGGCGAGGCGAACCACAGCGGGGAGCCGGAGAAGCGGCAGACGCCTGGGCTTAAGCTGTACCAGATCAAGGTACCTTCATTTGCTTGCATTCCCTTTCTTTATGCTAGTTAACAACGAGTGTAGATTTTGGCTACCAACTTACCGTGAGTTTTTTGTTGGTGAATCATGCATTTTATTGTTCCTTCCGAAATTTGGTGCTACTGTCTACGGGGTAGTTTCGGCTAGCCTGATTAGATTCCCTTCACTCGACTGCGCATGTCATTGAGCTTGAAAAGTAGTACGGAGTAGCTGCTAATAGTTGCAGCGCCACTGAAAAGTACTCCCTCCATCCCTAAAAACATGTCGCTTTGTAGTTCAAAAATGAACTACAAAGCGACAAGTTTTCAGGGATGGAGGGAGTAGTAGCTGCTATGCTAACAGTATGGTTCCTCCTGGTATCAAATAGCTTCATAGTTCATACCAGTGGAGTGGAGTGGTGCATTGACGCTTCGCTGCTCTATCGGCATTTATGCTTAAGTGTACGTCCTGGAAACATGAATAGAGAAAAAAAAAAGTTAAGATGAGGACGAGTGAGTCCCAAAGGGGAAACTGCAATGTTTATTCCTTCGAGAATAACGAAGGCACTCTATTATTTAATCATAATAATTTGTTAAATTGTTACTGGACAGATTTTTAGCTAACCAATGGTTTGGTGATTAAATATATGGATTCTGTATATGCTTGTATTCTTCACCTAAGTTGCAAATATTCTTTATTTATGTATTGGAGCTGTGATGAGAGCTAGCCAGCCTAGTATGCTACTAAACATTGCTGGCAAAATGTTTCCATGGATGCGGGACTGTTATCTGTAGTATAACCATTTGTACTCGATGAGCTAATCATTTCCATTTAGTGAACCTGTCTTCTACAGGCTACATCATTCTTAGTTCTAGTCCATTATCATTTCTCCTGCTGTTCTTCTGTTCATCTCTTTGTTTCTGTTAAGGGTAAGGCAATATAACACCATTCCAGAATGATGTACTACTATCTCTCAACCTTCAAATTCTTTGGTTCAGGTGCGAAATATGTTGGACGATATGTTAGAGAAAAATCTTGAAATAGTAAAGGCACCTTGCTTGAACTTAACTGACCCTACGGGAACTGAAGGCGGGATAAAATTATTTAGAAAAGCGCCACCTGGTATCAAAATTGATGCCATGGGTAAGTAACAACAAATTGTCTTATGAATCTGAAAGCATACATTGTTTCCTTGTGGTCTGCTATGGAACATACATATATTTCCAGATAAACTGCATGTGCAACTGAAGCGACCAAGAATTGTGCCTAGGCAAGAGGTTGATGAAAAATCAAAGGAGGTTGGATACCAATAGTTACATTAATTCGATTTCTTTAAGTTTTTGGTTGTCATATCTACTGAACTTAACTTCGATTTCAGTTCAGGCATATGCTTCGGTCTGTCGTTGTTGATAGCAATGATATACTTGTTTCTGCAAAGAAAGCATCTGAGAGATCGCTGGCTAGATTGGAAGCGAGAGAAGCTGCTGCAAAGGCAAAAGCAAAGAGGGGGGAAGAAAGGGTGCGGGAACTGAAGAGTGTTAGGGGAGAGAAGTGGCTTCCTTCTATCGCTAGACAAATAAAGGCCAGTTCTGTACAATACATTATGCAATTCATGCTTCTGCTACTACTACCTTGCTGTGATCGTAATATAAAGAAATCAATTGATTTGGGAGCTAAATAACAGTGACGTGAACAAAGACTGTTGCTGACGTTTTTCATTTTCCTGAGCAGGAAGAAAAAGCATGGGAGCAACGTCGACGATGATGACCAATATCAGTGAAACCACAAACGGTAATATTTGAGCCCACGTGCTGGGATGACAGTTTTGACGTGGTGGTTCGATATTATGTCCTACCGATTACCATGGTTATGAGATCGGCATGGGCGAACGGCTCACTAATGATAACTCAAGTTAGAATGTAGCTCCAAATGTTGCCTTTTTCCATCAAAATTGTACCAGATCACTGTGTGTAATGTTCTAGGATTGCGACATGATATTGATTAGTACATTATTTGACACATGGTTAAAAAATATATTTTTGTCTCAAACTGTTATTAGTACATTATTTCTACATGACACAAAACAGGCCTTACAGTTTCAAGCAATAGGGTGAAGAGGAGGCAGGCCGTCCTCCAAACTGCCAATCCATCTAATGGGTCGGATCCTCCCAGCTCGTCAGCATTTGGGTCGTATCCTCCCAGCTCCCTGCCTATGTTCAATACACTACTCGCTAGTATTCCAATTCCTTCTCTGTTTCTTGTGCTCTGTGGCTAGGGAGTTCTACATCTTCATTTTCTTCGTCATTGCAAGAAGCGACTGTCTGTATTGTGACTTCAAACTTTGAAGCTTCGATTTTTTTTGTGGTTTTTGACGGCCGGGTTTTCCTGCGGTGATCGCTTTGAGGTAACCGCTGCCATTGTTGCCGATCTATAAGATGAGATCACCCTGTTTATGTTGTATATACTGCTATTCCATTATTATCAGGGCAGGAGTTGTCTATATGAAGAATAAGTATTTAGTGTGTGTCACGTCTTCTGCAACTGCATATGAACATTCCCTGGTCCCGCCGCCGACGCCTCCTATAAATGCGAGGTCACGCAAAGATCATTCCCTGGTCCCGAACGTTTCGTCGTTCTCCGGCCGCATAACTGAACAGGGCCGGCCCCCAGAGCAGAAACAACCTAGGACTAGGACTTGCTTGGTCTCGGTCGTCTTCATTCTTCCTCCAGACGTCGTCCCAACACACAGCCCACTTGTACTGACAAACACCTCGGTCTCTTAGGGTACGTAATACGATGTTGTCAGAGCAAGCTAATTAAGCTCTGTTTTTTTTCTGCCGTAGATTATTGGTGTTGTTGGCACGACATGCTCACAGAGTGGCGGCGTTGTTGTCGTTGATGCTTACTGCGCAGGTCCAGAGAGAGAGAGGATGAAGATGGCTAGCAATCTGATGGAGAAGCTGGTGTTCTGGTTCGGTTGGATTGCTCTTCTTCAAGGTACAGCCTTGATCTGCTTCAGTTTAATTACTACCCTACCAGCTTCAGTTCTGTTCGTGTCGATCGGTGGAGCTGGTCCATTGTGACCGTGAGCATTCTCTCAAGTGTCAACTCCACCGACGAGTTCCTTATTAACTCATGACTGTTTGCGTTCCGTGACAAATCTTAGTGCTACCAAATAACTTTGAATTGACATTGCTCGTTCCCTGTGTTGCAGGTTGCATGGTGAAATCTCTTCCTTACGACTACTCCGCGTCCATCGAGGCAAAACTCCTTCCTCCGATCCTCCTACCTTACCACTGTTGTTAATTTTCCATGTTGCTTTGGCTTGTTCAACTCTTGCGTGGTACACCACCTGCATGGTCCATCAGAAGTTTAGCGGGAAGGGATCCCAGCTTAATCTAGCTTATACAGTAATAAATTTGGCTGGGATGATCACGGGCTGCACGACAATTAGCTGCACGCAATTCGTTACCCTCTGCAAAGTTAAGATGGAATTCCCGTCCGTCTCTCCATCATGTTAATTTGCCCGTACGCACCTTTATGCTTTTAACTGCCATGCACGACAGAGCTAGCTGTGTAGATTGTGTTTACGTGTCATATAAGCCACACCAATGGTAGCTAGCTGAGCTCAGTTTCTTATCATTAAGAAACTGATAATTTAGTCATAGGCATATGTCTAGAACAAAGCAAAGCATCTGTACCAAGACCATCTCTCGACCGCCTGCCTGTATTTGACCACTATTGCATTCTGATTCAAGAATATGCTTGCAGTGTTTGCCGGAGCCGCTGCAGCCTCAGTACGGCGGCGGCATCCTCCGCAACGGCGACTTCAGCGCCGGCCTCCAGGGCTGGTCGGTGTTCGGGTACAGCAGCGTCGCCAAGAGCGTGTCGGCGACGGGCAACATGTTCGCCGTCGCGGTGAACCGGACGCGGGCGTTCCAGAGCGTCAGCCAGAAGGTGTACCTGCAGAACGACACGCACTACACCCTCTCCGGTACGATCCATCGCTCAGCAGGGTGCCCCGTAATCGTCATATGGGTGGTCTCTTCAATTTTGTTGGGAGTGGAGCAACTGATGAGCTCCGTCGCGTCCGTGCAGCGTGGTTGCAGGTGAGCGACGGGATCGCTGACGTGCGGGCGGTCGTCAAGACGGTCGACGACTTCGTTCACGTCGGCGGGGTCGTCGCCAAGGCGGGGTGCTGGTCCATGCTTAAGGGAGGTCTCACCGCCACGTCGCCGGGACGCGCCGAGCTCTACTTCGAGGTACGAATCGATGAAACCTTCATTTGTTCATGGAAATAAACGACCAGATTAAATTTTGCACGAAGTAGTTAGTGGGGAGACACAACATAATTAACAACACTCGTGTACTCAGAGCAACGCGACGGTGGACCTATGGGTGGACAGCGTCTCGCTGAATCCGTTCACCAAGGACGAGTGGACGGCGCACCGCGCCGAGTCCACCGCCCTGGCGCGGAAGAAGACGGTGAGGCTTCAGGCGACCGACTCCTCCGGGAACCCGCTCGCCGGGGCCGCGGTGTCCCTGGACGCCGTCCGGACCGCCTTCCCGCTGGGCGCGGCGGTGAGCAAGTACATCCTGACCAACACGGACTACCAGGCGTGGTTCACGTCCCGCTTCGCGGTGGCGACGTTCGAGAACGAGATGAAGTGGTACAGCACGGAGCCGGCCCCTGGGCGCGAGGACTACTCCGTCGCGGACGCGATGATGGCGTTCGCCAAGGCCCACGGCATCGCGGTCCGCGGCCACAACGTGTTCTGGGACCAGCCGAGCCAGCAGCCCGCGTGGGTGCAGTCGCTGCCGTACCCGGAGCTGCTGGCGGCGACGTCGCGCCGGATCCGGTCCGTCGTGTCGCGGTACGCGGGCCAGGTCATCGGGTGGGACGTGGTGAACGAGAACCTGCACTTCAACTTCTACGAGGGACGGTTCGGGTGGGACGCGTCCACGGCGTTCTACGCCGCCGCGCGGCTGCTGGACGCCGGCTCCGCGCTCATGTTCATGAACGAGTACAACACGCTGGAGCAGCCGGGCGACATGGCCGCGCTGCCGGACAGGTACCTGCAGCGGCTGCGGGATATCATCGCCGCCTACCCGGAGAACGGCGCCGGCATGGCCATCGGGCTCGAGGGCCACTTCACCAACCCCAACATCCCCTACATGCGCGCCGCGCTGGACACTCTCGCGCAGGCCGGCATCCCTGTCTGGCTCACCGAGGTCGACATCGCCGCCAGCCCGTCGCAGGCGGAGCACCTGGAGGAGGTGCTGAGGGAGGCGTACGCGCACCCGGCGGTGCAGGGGATCGTGCTCTGGTCGGCGTGGCATCCCGAGGGGTGCTACGTCATGTGCCTCACCGACGACAACTTCCACAACCTGCCGCAGGGGGACGTCGTCGACCGGCTCATCGCCGAGTGGCGGGCGACGCCGCGGAGCGCCACCACAGACGCGCAAGGCTACTTCGAGGCCGAGCTCCCGCACGGCGAGTACAAGATCACCGTCAGCCACCCATTGCTCAATAGCTCCGTCTCCAGAAGCGTCAAGGTCCAGCTGAGCGCAGAGAGTGAATACTTCATCGATATACAGGTCTAGAGTAGCTGAATCATCGATTGCTAGGTATGGCATGAAAAAATTGAGTCTGGAATTTGGAAGTCACTTCATTGCAGACTCGCTTAAAATTGTGTCAGAACTGTTAACATTCATGTATCAGTTTTCTCCGTGAAAAAAAAAGTTGCAATGGAAAGGCAAATAGGAAAAGGAAAAGGCCATTTTTATTCCACGCTTTATTATCTGATAATCCATTGGCTTTGGCTTCAGGGCAAAGTTACTTCGATGAATATCGTTCTCACACGGAAGTCTTTTTTTTTTTGTGTGTGTGGGTGTTAAAATAAAATGAGGAGTGAAATCCTTTCCCTCTTTTAAACGTCATCTCCCGATAAAGTTTCCTTCAGATGATATCATATTCACTCATTCTGTCTTCCCCTCCCTCCGTTTCTTTTTATTTGTTACCGGCTAGTTTATTTTTTAACTAACGGTTACAAATAGAAAGAAACAGAGAAAGTATTATTTTTAGCAAGTCTAGTAAGCAAAAATGTCATGTCATTTAGAAGCTAACAGGCAAAACCACAGGTTAAAAACAAACAAAAACGAGACTTTCATACTTGTTAGCAGTAATTCTGACGTGTGTACATCACATCAAAGTTCCAGACCGAGTAGTTTGATTAGCAGCAAAACAAATCAGCACCCCCAGTGACTTGAATAATGCATTCTATTATTCTATTTAACATACCACTACAATAAGTTCAAAGAGGAACAAACAACAGCATGTCCTCTGAGACATCATCAACAAAACAAGATGGTTAATAGAGACACACTTTGATCCTGCCACTTTGTCAAGCACCAGGTTATCATGAAGCTTCAACAAAGCCAAACTTGTCTAGCACATCAGTTGTTTTCTCCCTAGAACTGTAAACGTGCATTTGGTGTCAAAGTCGTCATCCAAAAATCTTGTTAAGGAAGGGTTTTCATTAAAAAGATCCAAGGCATTAATATTGCTACTATAGCTTACCTTCCATCTCTCAATATCTTGTAGACTCCTGGTGTTATAAGGTCAACAATTGTTGAACCAGCACGTCCAGAAGGAAGTATTCCACCATCAAAAACGTATGAACAGTGCGGCCATAAATCCTCAAAATCTTTGACACTGACACTACTGGGCCGTCCACTTAAGTTGGCGCTGGTAAGCGCAAGCGCACTACGAGCACCACGAGCAATTGATCGTATGAAATCCAGATCTGGCACACGGACGCCAATGCTGTCCAAGCCAGGATTAAGTGACCTCTCTAATATGCTGTTTTCACCTAAATTAAAAAGAAATACTATGTTCAATAACCATGCGCTTTCAATAGAAGTGTAGATAAAACTCTAAAAAGGTGGCACCCGCACCTCGTTTTAGAACAACAGTGACAGGACCCGGAAGTAGACTGTCAAGCAAGCCATGAGGCAAGTGATCCACTAAAGCATAATGTGATATGTCTGAGACATCAGCAACACAGATTGCCAGAGGTCGTGTTTGTATGCGCCCTTTTATCTCATATATGAGATTAACTGCACCTGGAGAACTGTTATGAAGAAATCTCTTTTAATTAACAATGCATTAATAGAAAATATAAATGCAGTAAAAAAGTTAGTTCAACTGTTTTTTAGGCCTTCATCTGTGTCACACAAAATTTTCTAGTTTGAATAGATTGAATAATTCACTTTCATATGAGCAGGTGTATTAGGCATGTGAGCATGCCATTTCATCCATTTTGTTCATACTCTGATGCCGGGATGATTGTAAACTGTATGTTTCAAATGATTTGAGAGGAACATTTAATAAAAGAGACAGAGTGTTTTACTTATTGACATTATTATGTTGAGAGGGTGAAAACAGATTTATAAAAGCAGGATTCAAGAGTAACAAGTGGAAGATTTCTGAAATGTCTTAGATTCCTCATAACTTGGTACCAGAGTAATATGGAAGCACTTTCAAATCTATTGGGCTATGGAATCTAATTGCATCACTGCAGTGCATGCTGATTTCGAGTCAACATGAACAAAGTTGGACAAAGGAAGCAGCAACACACTAAAATTCCAAGCACAGGAGTAATGAAGAGAATACTAACCAGGCATCACAAGCGAACCCGTATATTGTATCAGTGGGCACTGCGATCACTCGCCCTCTGCTGATTGCATCTGTTGCTTTCACGACATGATCATTTGTTGCTGGGAAAATGTTTTCTGCACCAGCTCCTATTCTGTGCACCATGTTTTCTGAGAGCCTAACTGAGCAGGATGCTACAGACCTTGTCTTATGTTGAGAAGATAATCTGTTTAGCTTAACGAAGCTGAACGAAAACAGTTGTATCAGTAAGCAACCTAAATGAAATGTCCATAATGCTTCAATAAAAGGAACACACAGTTTTCCTATGCGCTAAAAATATCTCCATAAATAGCAAACATAATATGGCTATACACAGAAAGTATCAAGTAATCAAGTTAGATTGAAAGGAATATTAGTAAGATGCACAATATAAAATTTGGTGAACCTAAGATGAATTTTCCAATGCTTCAGTTTTCTTCAGAATCTGGCAGTGTAATTCCTTTAGCAAACCAAGAACAGTACTGTTGGTCACAATTTTCTTATATTAAGGCAGACATCACAGTACTGCAGAGATGCAGTTGCTAATAGAAACATAAAAGTCCGCACTGACACAATCATCAAAACATACTACTGGCGAACAACAGTATTATGCAGATTCAGTGATAAATGAAAAACTGAGTTGTTTACATCGAATAAAAGAACAAGGGTCGTACAAAATTTCATGCCAATTTGCATTTTATACTGATATTCCAGGAGAAAAGAAAATATATAGCAGGAAAACGTAGTAAGTAGTTAATCGTTAGGTCAGGCCACCCTCAAACGATGTAAAAGACCAGCTCTGTTACAATTAGCTCGTGGGTACAAGCAAAACTTATAGTAATTGAACACATGACAAATCCGGTTACATACATGCAAAAACAGGTGGTTCCATACGTGGAGTAACTGAATCTGTTTAGAATGTGAAAGAGAGCGAAAAACAAGCGCATCAATTGGGGTTCAAGCAAAGACGAATTGGAGCGCATCAATACCTCCGAGTCAGCGGCGGCCCGGTGGGAGGACGAACCAGGGGAAGCCTCTCCCCCGCCGCCTTCGCACACGCCTTCATCTCTCCTCTCTCCTCCTCCCCTTCCCCGCGCTGGCGACCGCGAAGAAGCCCGGAAACGAACGAGCAGTGGAGCAGGAGGAGGTGAATAGAGCTTTCGAGGAGGGTCAAACGAGTTCGCCTTGACTATTATCCTACACGGGTGAGGGGCGCCATTGTCCCGCTGACAGCTGGCCCCCCCTTGGGTACTCCAGGTTTCCGGGAGTTTGGCGAGTCGCTTTGGGTCTCTTCCGGAACTAGGGTTTAAGCTCTAGGGGTGCCGGCGGCGGCGACGACAGTAGCGGAGATGGCGGAGGCGGCCGTAAGGTGCCTCCGTGACGGGCGCCTCGACGGCGAGCACGCGCCGGCGCTGGCCATGGAGGCCTCCCTGCAGAGTCACCCGCTCGCCGCCGGCGCGATGCTCCACGTCGCGGCCGCGCTCGCCTCTCAAGTGGCCGCAGGGAAGGCGCAGGCCAGGTATTGTTAGGCTCTTCGCCGTATTGTGGTTTTGGACTTGTATGGATTCATTCGGATGGTTATGTGAATTGGTTCGATTATCAACCTTTGGTGGTGCAGGGGACTGGTGATTGTGGCTTTTGATCGGAGCCCAGAGGTTTACCTGGATTTCATGTGCCGTCGCGGCCTTGACTCAAATGCTTTGGACCGATGGTATGGTCTCACAGAACCATTTCAACAATTAAAAGGTCTTAACTGGATGTGGCCGGGTCAGCAAATGTTTTCAGACTAGGGAAATGTTTCAGGGACATGGACATGTGTGTGCAATCCGTCTCTGCTTTGAATCTCCTATTCATCATTTTTTCGTTGGAAAATTTTCGTTGGAAAAAAAATGTTGGGGCAGAAATGACACTTTACAGATGGATTGCAAATTCAGAACCTCCTTTCTATCAGCGTAGATAGGTTGATGCTTATATCGTAACTTTCTGGACAGGAAGCTTACGTAGATATATATTGATGCTTAAAAAATGTCACTATCTTTTTTATATTGTACCTGTCATGATTACCGGAGCAACTTGAAGAATTGGTACCTCAGACTGTGCAAAGTAAGACTCGAGATTCTTTTGGTAGGGAAAATACCAAATGTAACTGTGGCACAGCTCATAAGTATTTATACAATCTTCTTTTTCTATGCTAAGCTGATGGATTAATTTGTAGTTTGGCCTGCCATTGCAGCGATTCATAAATGTTCAAGCTTATGACACTTTCTTTAATATCAAATATTCTGTTAGATTAGAGTATATTGATTCTGGTAAATACATGTGAATAAGAATTTTAACATGCATTGAACAGTGTTCAGATCTTAGATTGCTATTCAGACCCCCTTGGATGGAAGCAGAAGATTCAAAATCAGCCGCATCTAGTGAGCAATAGAAAGCAGTTCTCAACAAAGAAAGAGAATATTACCGTTTTCAGAAATGTGAAGGATGTTAAAATGTTAATGAACTCCGCTACTGAACTTGGAGGAGGTATTATCCGCAATAGAGCATTTTCTACTTTTTAGTGTTCTTTTGCTTACTATGCCTACCTTTTTATGCTATGGAGATCAGGGTTTCAAGGAGAAGGCAGAAAGTATTTTTCTATTGCTGTTGACTCGGTAAGAACAAAGTAATTCTCTGTGAACTTCTTTTTGTGGGTGGAAACAAACACTTGACAGCTTCGGCGCTAAGAGATAACTGTTATTCTTTTCAAAGATTGTTTTTATCATCCATGTTTATTCAATTATGGATTTGTCTTGACATGGTGACCGAAGTTTGGCTTG
The DNA here is from genome assembly GCA_036927565.1 of Tuctoria greenei. Lineage (NCBI taxonomy): Eukaryota > Viridiplantae > Streptophyta > Magnoliopsida > Poales > Poaceae > Tuctoria > Tuctoria greenei. The sequence goes on from JAYESD010000004.1 coordinate 2,982,331, forward strand.
CGATTCTGGTAGCACGAGGGAAGAGTAAAAAAAAAAAAAGAGCGCATAATCTTCAGGGATTTAATTATTGGAAGTCACTTATCATTCAAATATTTTAATTGCCATAGCATATCTGAAGGTTTCAACTTAAGCATTGTCTCAAAACCGCATTAGCTGTATATATTTATTCACAAGAATTATACCATTTATTTTAGTTGCAGTTCCTTACCTTTTGAAGCAAAGCCTTGTTTGATTACTTCATATAAGCTGTATTGAAAATTGGTAGTTCATTGCGCTTGTATAATACCTTTATTTTCTTTTTATGCTTAACACCAAACATCATTTATGTTATTTCAGATTAGTTCTATGTTAAGGCATGCATTGGTGCCATCAATTTCTGGCCTTCTTAGTAATCTTCGAAGCCATGGTATTCTTTTTTTCATGTGTTCTATCTTTCTTGCGTACAATAGTGTACTCTCTCTGTATTTGAAATGATGATGTTCGGACCACCGTCGCTAGTTGTTTTCCTATATAATTGTCTGGGCGCAACGACATGAATTCACGAGCAAGGGGGTAATCTTCATGGTAGCTGAAACAGAATTTCAGTGCTATAGTAGCTGTATTTTTTAATGAAAGAGTAAATGGCATAAGTTATCAGTAAAGTGCCTTAATTAAAATTATTCTTATATTGCAGATCAAGTATCATCGATCTTTTGGTTAGTGCATTCAGACCTCCATGAACCTAAGGTGCCCCGAGCATTTCAATGTCTTTCTACCATGGTTGCTTGTGTGGAGCCAGCACTTCTGGATCCTGCATGTGGAGATAGTCTTGGAACCATGTCTTTCCTTGAGCAAAATTATACAAAAGCAAAGTTTATTTTCCGTCTGAAGCGACGAAATGGACGGGTGAAGCACTTTGTAAGCCTCCAGTTCACTTTACTGTTTAGTTTTGAATTCCCTGAATTTCATGCCTTAGATATTTTAGTTGATGCTTGGTACAATCCCTACCTTTCCAGTACGAGGAAATACATGTTGAAGGAAATGATGTCAAATTTGTTTCTGCTCCATCTGTAAGTACAGAAGTGAACCAAAGTCTACTGCCTAAGGTTAGTTCCTGCACTGCCACAATTAAATACTGTTCAGTACCACTTGCATTAACTTTGTTTCAAGTTTTTGTTTGTTTTTTACATGTACATTAGTCCTTGTTTTGGCCTACAGTACAAATGTTTATTCTGAACTGTGATATTGGTTCAACAGGTTCAATTCAATCTTGAGCTATCAGAAAAGGAGCGCAGCGACAGAGCAAACGTTATTCTTCCTTTTGAACATCAAGGTAATTTGTGAACTTGAGTTATTTTCCATGTAGCATTAATTGAAGGTAACGGTGGTTGCATTTTGACTCTGGGGGGTGCACTGATGGTGCATCTGAAACTAACATTTCCACATCTTTCTCAGGAAAAGGAGAACCTATTCGCATATATGATGGTCGTCGATCCCTGCCTGATGGTCAACAAGATCCCAACTTAGCAGCACTGACCCTCGTGGATGAAATTGAAACTACCAAATCTGGAACTGCAAAGGGTGAAATACATTACATTCGTGATTCAGATGACGAGCAACCTGACTCAGATGAAGACCCAGATGACGATTTGGACATATGAATTCTATCCTATGCATGTGCTCTTTGTTGTGAAATGCAATCTCTTGTGGGTTCGTTTTTATTTGTGCTTACTCTGCGTCTCTGCATCATCTTGTCGATTGGAATTCACATATCTTGAAGCACGAAATGCAACTCAGAGTTGAGTCTATGCTCTTATATTGGTTAGACCGTCAACGCAACGTCAAAGGAAAATTTGAGCAGTGCTTCTTTTTTTTTTTTTGGGCCCAAGAGTTCAGAGTCTTAGTCTAGAATAAAGTAGTAAAGTTGAATACACTGGCTGTAAAATTGGATATTATTGTTGTTAAGTAATGATTTATTATAATTTACACAGGAAATTATTACATGAATTCCAAAAACTAGCTTGAACGCACTGATCTCACTGTGACCTGATTAATTAGGGATGACAATTGTACCCGCGGGTTCGGGTACCCGACGGGTATTGCACCCGACGGGTACGGGTACGGGTATAATTTTTTACCCGCGGGTACAACCCGTACCCGACCCGACAATTTGCGGGTACGGGTACGGGTTTTAATCTTTACCCGCGGGTACCCGACGGGTTACCCGAATTCTTGTATTTCATTATTTCAGCTCAGATTGTGTTGTGCGTTGTCAGACTGTTAAGTGTTGTCACCCACTGCTCCACTCCTCACTGTTGTTTGTGCAGCATTTGAAAACACGATTAAATCTATGTATTTAAACTGACTGCTAAGGTTGTGATAAACCTGCGTATTCAAATTTGTTTTCAAATGTGCAAACTGTATTTTGAAATCTGCATTATTGATGAAATTGCAAACTGTATGTTGAAATCTGCATTATTGTTCTGTATTAAAATATGCAAACTGTATTGCTATGTACTGTAATTGACTCAATACTGTACTGAAATGTGTGTTATATTTAAATCTATTGAATATCTATTGCATTTTGTTATACCCGACGGGTACCCGAAACCCGTCGGGTACGGGTTCGGGTATGAAAATTTACCCGCGGGTACGGATTCGGGTATAAAATTTTACCCGTGCACTGTTTCAATCCGGGTCGGGTTTTTACTCTACCCGACCCGAACCCGACCCGTTGCCATCCCTATGATTAATTCTCATTCTCACGAAGCCCATACAAAAGTGCTTGGGACAAGTTTTCGTTTTTGTATGATAATCCTCAATTGTTATACTAGATAAAATTGTTTCCTGTAGCTTATTTCTGTTTTTTATCTCCTGCTCCAACACTGCCTGAAAGAAAAGAATGTGGTAGCAATGTGAATGTATGAGAAGAACAAATGGAAATTCCTTCTTCCTTTACTAATAAGAACATCAGACCACATTCGCCACACCAGGAATTCAATCTCTTGGGCGCTTACGTATGACTAGCACCATTACAGCACAGCAACAACGCTCTAGAACAATCATGCTTATGCACATGTATAATGCGTTATACAGTACAAATCTTCCTAGAGGCTACATGCACTAAACGTGTATGGTGAACTCATTGTCGGACTCCTTGTGGACGCTCAGGCTCTGCTGCACGGTGGAGTTGGCCACCGGATGGCTGACGGTGACATTGTAGTCGCCGTGGAACAGCTCGGCCTCGTAGTAGCCGTCGGCGTCCGCCACGCCGGCGTGTGAGTGCGTGTTCCACTCCCGGATGAGCTTGTCTACGACGTTGCCGGTGGGGAGGTTCTTGAAGTTGTTGTCGGTGAGACACATGACGTAGCACCCCTGGGGGTGCCACGCCGTCCAGAGGATGATGCCGTGCACGGCGGGGTGCGCGTACACCTCCCTGAGCACCTTCTCGAGGTTCTGCGCCTGGTTGGGCCCCGGCGCGACGTCGATCTCGGTGAGCCAGATGGGCACGTTGGCCTTGGACATGGTGTCGAGCGCGGCACGGATGTAGGGAATGTTAGGCGCCACGCCGAAGTGGCCCTCGAGGCCGATGGCCATCCTGGCGGTGTTGCCGCCGTTGTTGCCCGGGAACGACCTGATCTGCCACAGCTTGCCGAGGTACTTGTTGGGTATGGCGTTGGGGTCGCCGGGCTGCTCCAGCGTGTTGTAGTCGTTCATGGACATGTGCGCGACGCTGTCCATCTGGTGCGCCTTGCGGTAGAACGCCGCCGACGCCGCCGGCCCGAGCCTGCCCTCGTAGAAGTTGTAGTGCACGTTCTCGTTCACCACGTCCCACGCGATCACCTGCCCGGCGTACCGCGACATCACCGACTTCATGCGCTTGGCGGCGGCGCGCCGGAGCTGCTCGCCGGAGATCCACTGGGCCCACCCGGGCTGCTGGCTCTGCTGGTCCCAGAAGACGTTGTGCCCGCGCACGGCGATGCCGTGGCTCCTGGCGAACCGCATCATCGCGTCGGGCACCGCGTAGTCCTCGCGGCCCTGCACCCGCTCCGTGCTGTACCACTTCATCTCGTTCTCGAAGGTGGTCACCGTGAACCGCGACGTGAACCACCGCTGGTACGCCGGGCGGGACAGGATCTCCGCGCTCATCGCCGCGCCCAGAGGGAAGCCGTTCCGGACGTGCTCGATGCGCACCTGCGCGCCCGGCACGGGGTTGCCGCCCGAGTCCTTGGCCAGGAACCGCACCGTCTTCTTGCGCGCCTTCTTGATGGACGCGTCGTGGTGCGCGGACCACTCTTCTTGGGAGAAGGGCTGCAGCGACACGTTGTCCACCCAGATGTCCACCGTCGCGTTGCTCTGCAACCAAATTAGTAACAGAGTTGGTGTCAGAACAGAGCACAGCCATAGCTACAGCTTCTTGTAAAACAGAGCATCACAGTCACAGCAGGTAGCTTCAGTCAGGTCGTGCGTTTACCTCGAAGTAGAGTTCTGCCGGCCCGGCGGCGGCGGCGGTGAGGCCGCCTTTGAGAATGGTCCAGCATCCCGACCTCGCGTCGACCCCGCCGGCGTGGATGAAGTCGCCGTTAGTCTTCACAACCGCTATCACGTCAGCGCTGCCATCACTTACCTGCAGCCAAGCTGCACACAAGGAAACCAACAAATAATAATCTCAAAATTCACCGGGCCTGCTTCTGAACACCAAAACCAAAAAAAAAAACAGAAATCCGTTTCCCTTTTCTCTGAGGTATATAATCTCCCTCACCTGACAGAGCGTAGTGGGTGTCGTTCTGCAGGTACACCTTCTGGCTCACGCTCTGGTACGGCCGCGTCCGGTTCCGCGCCACGGCGAACCTGTTCCCCGCCGCCGACGCGCCTTCCGCGACGGCGCCGTACCCGAACGCCGACCAGCCCTGGAGACCGGCGCTGAAATCGGAGTTGCGGATGATGCCGCCGCCGTAGTGAGGCTCCAGCGGCTCCGGCAAGCACTGCATCCACGTGGAGCGTCCAGCTCAGCACGGCGAGTTTTAATTTACCACCGAAAACTATTTTTATTTTCTAGAACAAAAATGTAAGAGGAACTTATTACAGCTCCATATAACTGTAAACCGTCGGCCCTGTCAAAATCTCAGTAAAAGGCACTGGCTGAAAAGTCGTGTACGGTAACGAACTGTCGAACAAAGTACAAGACCGGTAAAAAGTTTTCACTGATAGCCAATAACCTCCATTCGAGTATTTATTTGACCATAAGTCGGGTAGCTAGTTCTGCAAGAATACTGTTTGACTTGCCTGCATAAAGTCCAAGTGATCACATATCTAACTGCTGGCCTAACATAAGAGACTAACGAAAGAAAAAAACGTACCGAGTACTACGAATAAACAAATACTACACACCTGCGACAACCTGATTCTCGTGGTGGGAAATAGAATAAAATTCAAAGTAAATTACTTTCATTTTAGGCCCTTGACTTTGGCTCTCCTGCCTTTGGACTCAGTTTCAGACTCAAGTAGGAGTAGGACCGATCGACCACCTGTAGTATACTAGTACTCCCTCCGTCTCCATAAACTTGTCGCTTTGTAGTTCAAAAATGAACTACAAAGCGACAAGTTCATGGGGACGGAGGGAGTAACTCAGAGCTGGCGATAACATCTTCATCACCAACCAACAGTGAAGCCAAGTGAATGGGAATTGATGATCTGTCCAGTTTAGAGGCTCAGTGGGGGTATCATGCATGAGCATAACCGATTCAGTGTGTGGTGTGGCAGGCACTGGTGTACACACGCCCTGCTTGGCGTTTACCTGAAACCCCCCAAAAGGGCCAGATTTTGACCGTCGATCGCGAACCACGCTGGTATGCATAAAGATGCATTCACAATACGGTCAGCAAAGATAACGTGTGTGAAGCACGCCGATCAATGGCTGGGCTTTTGATTAAGTGGGTCGGCGGATTTGCATATGGGGCCGGCTCTTCGAGCTACTAGTAAATTTTACGGCGAGTTCAAGGTCAGGCTTGAGGCAAACCGTATCAATCGAGAACTCGGGATGAAGCATTTGTTTTCGGAATACTGTTAGCCTTCTTTTCCGTGTTCTGTTGGGATTTAGCTAGCCCTGTTCTGGAAGGATTTCGGCAGCAGGGAACTGTGAATTATTCTCCGTGTTCGTCATCTTGCTCCTACTTGTTCGGTCCATTTGCACCAAACCTTAGGGCCACTATTACTACATTCTAAACGAATTGAAAAGATAGCGGCGTTGATCAATTGGAGAAGGTAATGACGACCATGCTGATGTCTCGTGTTCACATGATCGATCGATCGATCACTAATAAGCAACATGTCTCGATCAATTGTGAGTGGCTGATCATCAGTGGGCGCAGACCGGCCGGCCGGCCAGGTGGCGAGACAAATAATGTTCTTGCGTGCTCTTAGCTCGCTAGTGTGCATGGCCCACGGCGCCACCGCGTACACGCATGCCACGCGCGGCGCACAGGCGACTAACGACGGCCGGCGTTAACCGCGCCTTTTAGATGATTTTTTTACGTAGATTAAGTATTAGGTTGCCAGGACAGGTTCATGCATGTCAAACACGCACGACTATACTACTGGGATTTAAGTAAGTTACAGCAGCACTAACTTGACAGGGGATGTGGAGGCTGGTGGATTGGTTTCCATGCGCGTGGATCGAATGGGCAGAGATACGGTTCGCGTGGACATGCGCAACGCGATGCGTAATCAATCGCCGGCGGCCGCGATCGAGCGCACGCACGGCGCTTGATCTATAGGGCATTGACGATTCTCTTCTCTAGCTAGGCGACTACTACGTCAAACAGGCATGGGTGAGAGGGAGAGGGAGAGTGGACGAGAGCATGTTCATCATACCTCGGAGCTGGACGAGTAGTCGTAAGGAAGAGATTGCACCACGCGGGAAGCTGCGAAGAAGAGAAACAAAACAAACTCGACGCGATTAGTTCATTAGCTGGATCGTGATTCACTCACAATCGGCACGCTCACACGCCGAGAGAGGTAGTAGCTGAACCAGAGAAATCGCGAGGCCCAATGGCTACGACAGACTTACCGTTCAACACGGCGGCGACCCACAGCAGCAGCGGGGCGAACAGCCAGGCTCTCCCCATTGCCGATCGAAACCCACCTCTCTTCTCCTCGATCTCTCTATCCCGATGAACTCCTCTCCTCAGGATCAAGGAAGCCGCGATGAGGTCAAAGCCTCAAAGGAGAGAGAGGAGAGAGAAGGAAGCGGCGGTTATCTAGCTCAATCGGGCTAATTGCACCGTACTGCATGCGGCGGCCTCGGCGTATTTATAGGCGCGATCGATGGCGATGCGGCCTCCGGTTACGTTCAAATGGAAACAGAGAGACCTTGGGGCTGTGTGACCTTATTTCGTTGTTTGGAATTTGCATTGCCGCGTGTAGCATTAGGGGATAAGTACACTGGTGGCGACGGGCGCTTAACGGAATGGCTATCTGCCTGGTGCGTGTGTGTGTGTGGCTCTAGCTTTGCGCCTTTGCCTTTTTGACCCTGGCCCGTTTCGTCACTGCTCGTCTCCACTGACGATGCACCATCAAGCGACCGATCGGTAACTGACTGCTGACGTCATTCAATTTCAATTCCAGCAAGGTTCGGCCGCCGAATTCTGTGGAATTATGAATGTGATCCCCCCCCCCCCCCCCCCCTCCTCTACGGCTACGGGTTAATTGGGTGAACGCCTGATCGGGGACTTTTGATGGCATTGCGACGTTACGGCGAGTTGATGGTCATCGTGGGTTACCACGGCACCATCCATTACAGCAGCAACAGTTCGCTTGTCAGGGCTTGCTTCCATGTTGTGCATCTCTGGATACGCGAGCCGCCGGGGCCAGCCGCGGGATATATATGCAGTTACTGCGGTTGACATGTGGACTCCATGCCTCATGGGCCCACACGTCAGTTACAATAATTGTAGTGCAGTTGTGGATGCCCAGCCGCGCGAGGTCCAACAGCGGTCGACTACCTGGAGCTACCATGTCGTCGTTCGCAACTGCTTGCTGACGACTGCCGGGACAGAATCGTCCTCTGACACGCGCGCGCTCTGCATCTAATAAGCCATCGCGTGCTCTACGCTACACCACGGGCCATGGCGGGCGCGTGGCTCCTCCGTTCCGGCTAGGCTGCTCTCGTCTCGTGTTCATGCGTGGCGGCGCGCCGTGGAGTTGTGTCGTGCGTGGGGGCAAAGCTAGGCTGCTTCAGCTGCCTCGCAATACGTTTTTATCTTGCTTCTGGTATTGGCTCAGCTTCAATCACGAGCTGTTGAGTCAACCAGCTGCAGTGCAGACTTAGCTTGTTGGCCGGGAATTAATCCCCAGAGAGAGTGTCCACACCGCAGGTGAAAATCGTTGTAGTAGGCTTCCTACATCTCGTACCTGAATCAATTTGCCGCCCCCCGATGCGACAGCGACGTCGATGGCCCGGGCAGCGCACACGCTTCTCCTAAAACTGATGTCCTCAACATTATCACGAGGATACAACTCGGTGTACACATCATAGCGCCATACTTCCAAGTCACTAGAACATATGCATATAGGTTATCTAAAAAAGAACATACGCGTAGGTTGCTTTTGTTTATAGGATTCCGAAAGGCTAGAAGTTACGACTTACGCAACGCTACCGTCTTATCGACGGGACAGAACAAAAACGAACAACGATTAAGCTTTGATTAGGAGAAGCTTCTTCTCGTGGCGATCAAAGACGGCTCTTGTCGCTAATTAAGAGAAGCAAAAGACGAGTATATACCCACTTCCACTTGTCCTCTTCAAACTGGCTGCGCGCGATGCGCAAGTTGGTGTGGAGTACCCGCGCGGGCGAGGAGGAGTTCACGTCTGGTCGGCATCATCATTTTCTTGAAACTATGGTCGGCATCATCAACAAAAACAACCTACGACGCCCCGGCCGCCGTGCCGTTGCGCTCCTCCGCCGCTGACCTGCACGCAACGCTGACGGCACGGATCGAATCGACTTGGAGCTCGTTCGCTCGTTCGTTGCGGTTTAAGTTCGGTAGAGGGCGTTGGACGCGCGCGAGCAGTCGAGCACACGGCACACACAGCCTTGGAATATCCAACGGCGCGGGGCTCAGGACATCGTCCTTCCAGTAACAAAAAACGGCAAAAGGTCCAGCATGAGTGGAGGCGCCCCGGCCACGAACGCCTTTTCGGCGAGACGCGTGCTGCACGGCGGTGCGGTTGCTTGCTTGCTGGCCGCCCGATCGGCGAAGTCCAAGTCGAACGCGGCGAGCCAGCCGACTTACCGGGCCATGCATGGTTCCATCGACCGGTCAGGCTCAGACTCTCTCGCTCTTGCGTCTGCCGAACCTCAGTACCATTTCGCATCGAATTACCTATACGTACTCTTGTTGTTCAGGCGCTAATTAGATTTTCACCTAACCTTTGGCCTGATCAGGGACCCGAATAGCGCCGCCGAATTTTTTTATTCCGTTGCACGCCGCATGCACGTTCAGTTCAGGTCTGCGCGGTTGAATTGAATCCCCGGCGGCTAGTGCGGATCGAGCGAGGAAACAAAAGTTAGGTCGTGACCGAATCCATTTCTTCCTTCGTCTCGTTTCCGCGACATGGGCAGGGTACAACTACACGCCGTGTCGCCCGCACGTGACCCTGTTAGTTAAACTTGAGACATTTTTTTATTTTGTTTCCTTCTGCTGGTTAGGTAATTAACTTTGGCTCGACTTACAGGAATGTGATTTGTGCCCTAACCTCACCAGTCACCACCACCACAAATCCCACTTTTTGGTTGCTGTTGCTCCAAAGCGGTCAGAACCCAGGAAGTTCACAACATGTATGGACACGACTTGGATTTCGACGGAATCAAAGGCGACAAGTAGCGGCGTCCAGTCCGCGTGGCCAAAGCGGGGAGCGCACTGATCAGCGGGATGATCAAGCAGAGGCAATTAGTACCGCACCGTGCAGCTTTGCGGGTAATCATACTGCCTAGGCTTCTTGTTGGTAATCATGCCGCAATTAGTATCGCTGTTCAATGAGATGCATCGTTCTGCCAATGCAAGCCCGCTCAGTCAGAACCAGGACCAGGTATTGGTCGGTCCGTATCTGCACCCGACGTGAGCGAGGCGTTCATTTCAGTTTTTCTCGTGCCATCGGATCCCAAACCAATCTAACCGTTTAGCCAAGCACGGAGTAAGAGTATATCACATGCGCGAGCTATCTAGAAGCTTTGTTTCATTGAGGTTCAATCATGTAAAAAAAGGGTAACAACACGAGTACAGAACATATCAGCTCCAAAAAGGTGGTAAATATCAACGGCGGTCAATCAATGAAAACCGCACAAAAATCACATGCATTTTCTTCATGCGTAAGATTACCGGGATGGCCACTCGGTACTCAAAGACGGGAGCTTAAATGCTAACAAAACAAACAGCAGCGCACATCTACCAATGACTAGATGCTTTTTCATCAACAAAAGAGGGAGACGGGTAAAATCCTGTAGCTGACCCACCCACAGGGCACCAACCTATGCCAGATTAACAGAACGTGTCCTGAAGCAAATTATTGGCTATATCTTTGCAAAACAACCAAAGAATTCAAAGTTCACCAGCAACCACCAACCGCAGATGATCTGATCAGGGCTTGAGTGCAAGTGCCAGGCCAAACTTGGGGGGTCTGTCCAAGGCCTTGGTGTCGAATTCGCCAGAGATTGTCAAAATTGACTTGGGTTTAAGCTCATGCTGAAGAAGAGCACCGAGTGTTCCAGTGTTGTTGAGCCTTGCCTTCACGGTTGTCTGGGGATCAACCGTGTATAGGCCACCGACGGTGAGTGTGTTCTCATTTGTTGAGAGCCTCCGGGTCAGTTCTGCCACAGCTGAGGTTTTCTGCTTCTCATCAAGGTGATAAACACCTGACACTTTAATGGTGTTACCTTTGTCGGCCCTGCACAAGTAAGTGTACTGAGTCATTATGTACAGTGTGCAACAACCCCAAATTGTCCGAAATAACAATGAAGCATTGACTTACAGAAGGAATGCAGCATGGTACTCTGGCTTGGTTACACCAATTCCACCACTGTAGTTGGTAAGTTTTCCTGTAGCAGTGTCATACCCAGCTTCTGCACCGAATGCAATTCCTTGAGCACCTACTGTCCCAGATAAGTTAACCACAGGAGAGGGCTTCATGCCAACAGCAGTAGCAAAACTTGCATTCTCATGGAAGTATTGCACCTCCACCTGTTAAGAACATCCCAGAATATCATGTACTGTTCCCAGTTAAACAATCATATACAGACATGGCATGGAATTACCTTTCCAGAATTGTAGTTAGGCAGCTTGACAGATGTCACAAGCTTTGTGGAGGGCAGGACCTCCAAAACAGTCAAAGTAGTAGAGATCTGCAGAAATTAAACAAATGTGTTACACGCTTAATAGCCATAAGCTACAACGAAGAAATGCATAACTTTGTGTTATATCACTAACATTTGATTCGGTGTCCACTTTGACATCGATGAGAGTATTCTTGTACTTGTAAACTGAGCTGACATCAAGAGAATAAAGCCCTCCTTTCTTCACAGCTGTGGAAGTGAGGCCCTGAAAATAAAAAATAATATCCATGACATGCAGGTATAGGTTAAAAATTAATGAAATACTATTATTGCTTAAACAGGCACAATGATGAAGTGCCTTGTCTAATAGAGCAGGTACACGAATAAGCTAAATACGATTACTAGTGTAGTTTGAACAAGTCACAGGGTGGTTAGCACTCAATATCCATAAAGTTACAAGCACCATTAGTAATATTTTTGCTATGAAAATAGTATTTTCAAAACTAAGAGAACAAAATTATTGGTTGTACGTCTACTATAAGGAGATGGACTTATCACCCCAACTTCCTTCTCAGTTCTCGCACCAGTTCGTTGTTAGACCTGAGCATTCATCACCACAAATAAGTCACAAAGAAGCTATTGTTTGTCTCTCTCGAGAAAGTGACCCAGAACTAACGGAGAGTGCATGATGCAAACTGGGCGCATGTTGGCAGTTGAGAACTCGACGCTCGTCAATGCATAGAAAACCTATGACCATCTAAGTACGACTAGATGGTGAAGTTATCCCACTGGTGGCAAGAGGTCTTGGGTTCGACGCCATCACATTGTGAGGGTAAGACTGGCCTCGTATAATCCTTCCCCAAACTCTACCTCGCGTGGGAGCTTCCGCACTGGGTCTGTCCCTTTCTTAACTAAGTACGACTAAAACAATATATATTGAAACTCAATAACATCAGGTCGTGCCATGAGAGGGTGGGGTTGTAGGTAGCTTGACATGGTAAGCACTAATCAGGACTAGAAACATTTTAATTACTCAACTGACATATTTGAAAGGGTGTGCATATAGCTTGATATATTGTGCAAATTGGAGCAGAATTGGTAATTACACAGCTGTGACACCAACTGTAGTAAAATCAAGGATTCAGAAGACACAATGAGGACATCCACATCCACCCATTAAGTTCCACAAAAAATCCTTTATTACAGCCAAGATTCTTCGAAACAGTAACTGAAGAGATCAATTCTGAAATAAAATATGGTATAAAGTGTAACTACATAAACCTGAATTTCAACCCAGATCCCCTGGCTAACTGCTAAGTATCGATTCTCAGACACACTAACACACACGAAAGTTATGAGAGCCAGAACATATTTGTATAGTCACATATTAACCATGAATTCCGCAAGGGAACAACCAAGGTACAATGAATAAAGAACAGAGTAACGGACTACATACATCATCCTGTCGAACAAAAGGCAACCTAACGAGGAAGAAAGTGCAGAAAATGACAAAATACAGAAGGCGTAGTATGAAAACTCAATGCAAAATACAGCACCAGCAAGAAGAGGACAAAAGAAGCAATCCTTCCCCTAAAAAACAAAAGAAGCAAACCAATAACTAACTACAATTTCTTATGTGCATGCATAAAGTTTCAAAAAAACAGGACCAATGGAACAGGAACAACCGAGCAATAGAGTGAAACACACCATCTCAATCACTATTGCTATTTATTGTAAGTTGGAATCAATCGTCTTAAGGCTCTTATCCATCAATCAACTTTCCAATTATGATAAATAACTGCATTACTCTTCTAGGATACAACCAATTCCAATTTTCCAAGAAGCCAACGCGTATTAAACATATCATTAACTCGCGTACAATTGAGAACCAGACTGTGGCCGGGTGGCCAGCGCATCCAGGTGTGACCGCAGCCCACCCGGGTTCGATTCCTCCCGAGCCCTTGATGTCTCATCTTATGCTTAAAAAAGTATCCGAGAAGTAACTACCCCGATGTTTCAAAAAAAAAACCCCGCGTACAATTCAACATCCACCGAAACCATAGACGACTGAAAAGTTAGATAAAATAGAAGCTAAAATCGCAGGAGCACCTAGATCATAACAAGTTAAGTCTAGCAACTAGCGGACCTCCCGCACTGCGACAACTCGATGCAGACTACAACAACAACACGTAGCTAAGCCAAGGCCTCGCGGGCACAGACAAGCGAACACGAACGCAACGGCACGGAATCACACGGATCAGAGGAACCCTTACCACTCCGGAGGCGCTGACGGTGGATACGGTTAGCTTCTGTTCGTAGGTGTAGTCCCTCGTGAGCAGATCTGCAGATCACCACCGGAAATCAACCAAATCAGAGACAGAGAGGAGAGATGATGACGGCGATGATAATGATGACGGCGACGAGGATGTACCCTTGGCCTTCTTGCCGATGTCGGAGAAGAGGCCGGGTCCCTTCATGGCCATGGCGGCGGCGGCTTGGGGACGGGGACGGGAGGGTGATGGAGGCGGCCGCAGAAGACCAGGAAGGAGGAGGAGGAGACGTCAGAGGGAGCCGCCAAGAGTATATAGCCTTTGGGGCGCGACAAATGACGAGCACCGTTGATAGCTCAGTTGCAGCCTGCACTGCACTGTCTGCATCCAAAGGGGAAAATATTCTCCTTCTGTTTAAAATTATCATAAGCTACCCATCAAAAAATTGTCATAAACTGCATTTAAAAAATTAAAGCTGTTTAATCTAATTTGTGTCATTCTCAAACTTTACAGTATGTATTTATGTGATCAAATGCCAGAAGTAACAGCTTGAAAAGCCACATCAAACTCGCCAGGATGCAGCATAGAAAGCTTGAAATGAGAATAAATATGAAGAGACGAAAATAAAGGAAGATTTTCTGGATATCTATGGACAGAATATAATTTCAACTTTGATTTGTATTCTAAAATAAACAATCTCGATGCATCTGTAAAAGAAGTAAGAGCTTGGCGAATGTTCCCACGAGTTCTGGACGCGAGAATTAACTTAAAGAACCGAACAGCGCAGCTCAGCACATCTGCTCATGTGCCTCACCTAGCTATTACACATGCTCTCCAGAAATTGCCAGCTTCACAGATCACACATGCAACGATCCCCCGAGCACTTCCGGTCTTCCACCACCATCAACGGACACGGCCCACGACACAGAATCTGATGGTGGTAACCAAACAAGCAGCAAAAGAACGCTTGATTCCAACAGGTCCCCATTCCAATAATGGCAAACAACTAGCTGCAACTAGTATGAGACTAAGAGGGCAAGAACCATATGTCGACCGAAAACAGTCAGCTATAGTGGTGATGCGATGTCGTCAATCGATCATGGCAATGTCGCAATAGCATTGTCCCGTTTACATAACAAAAAAAAAAACGTTTCAGTTGCCACCTATCCATAAAAACAGGGTTCTTTCACAATTGTGTTTACAGCAAAATTGTTGTGATCGCAATTGAGAAATGTAATTGTAATTGACAGAAAATTTGAGAGAGACACAAGATGTAAATATTCTTTAATAGTTTCATTCATTCATTCATTCATCTGTTTTTATACATGTTGTATGGATAGACGCGACCGACGGGAGGTGCCGCGAAGAGGAGCCGTGGCGCGCGGGCGCGACGGTTACGGCAGTTGTTCAAGTGATCACGTGTAAATATGTTGTAACAAAAATTATGCATCCAAGACACAGAAGGGAAACACCACGATGGCCAAAATCATCAACTCGCATTTTAAAGCTTCACTGAGAAACTATAGTCAGAGGGTGGCAAGAAACTATAGTCAGGGGATGGTAAAAGATCCTCCAAAGTTCCCTCTCTGTTTCTTGTGCTAGTAGTCACTTTCAAGATCCTTTGCCATGTTCTATTTACTCCTTTTCTTTTTACTGTTGTCCTTATGTTATCCGTTGTTCATCTTCCTCCCTCATAATATGGCAGCCATATTTGTTTGCAATGCATTCGGTTACTTGTTCTTATTACTAGGGAAATGAGCGCTCTTTGCGGCGCCTGCTTTAATCACGAACCATTGGCCTTGTGCTCATATTCGTGGTACGCAGGAATCATCTTTATTACATGCGATTCAGCAAATTGGTCACTCTCGTTCTCTGGCAAGGATCCTACTCAAAAGGCAACTTCTGGACATTAAGTACAAAATCTTCACTCAGGAAAGGACAAGGAAACATTTAGTCCAAAAAGTGGCTTAATGTGTAGTAATAAAATTAAACACATAACATTCAACACCATTGAAGCCAACATTACGATAATCTAGCGATCAAAAATACTCCCTCCGTCTCAAAAAGTTTGTCACTTTGTAGTTCAAAAATGAACTACAAAGCGACAAACTTTTTGGGACGGAG
Organism: Tuctoria greenei; assembly: GCA_036927565.1. Classification (NCBI taxonomy): domain Eukaryota; kingdom Viridiplantae; phylum Streptophyta; class Magnoliopsida; order Poales; family Poaceae; genus Tuctoria; species Tuctoria greenei. The sequence continues at coordinate 2,998,033 of JAYESD010000004.1, forward strand.
GGAGTAACAGTTATAAAAGTTCTACAGCGCTAATAATGCTTCAACTTTTGCAATCTGCTCTTCTTCCGTCTTTGGAGTTGGGCTCCGATTTGTCTGATCATAAAGGTCATGCTTCCATTTTTCTCCCTGATCACTAGTAGCCTGATATTCGTTGCTTTTCCAACCATTTGGGTTGTGAAACCTGTCTCTGTCCATTCTCCCCCTGCCAGAAAATCTTTCCCTTGAATCATATCCAGGCCTTTGGCCATCACCCCCGTGGTCAAGAAATCCCCTTCTGAATCCATCCGGCCTCACAAATGGCCTGCGGTTTCCAAATCCCCGTGAGTGATAGTGCGTCCTTTCTTCTCTCATCATCGCAGCAGTGCTCCCAGGTTGATAATGTTTTCCTGATCTAGCATCCAGTTCTGTAACAGAGGGAGCAGTCTCTTGCTCTAATGACATTGTCATCTCCTGAAATGGTGGCCGCCTTTTGGCAAGGGGTGCTTCTTCCTCCAACTGGAAAAATCCATCATGCTTCCATGTAGAATCACCATCTTTCTGTTGCTGGTCCTGTTCAACCTTTACCTGCAAATTGTTTCCATCGGCCTTTTCTTTATGTTGTTCTCTATCAACAAAACGATCCTTTTCGCCCCTTTTTCTTCCATAGTCTTGAAAACAGCAATAATAAATTATCATGCACAAATAATTGGGATTCAAATAAGTGCACGACATAAGAACTAAGAAGACAGCTTACCACTAGTCTGACGGTCATAGTGTCGACCACCTTGCCCAGCACTCCCACGCTCATTGTGCTGTACATACAAGCACAGGTAGTCTAACGGTGTTATAAACAGTTGACATTAAATGTATGAAGTTCAATTACATCACGAGTCAATGTCAAAGATATTGACTTAGCAACAAGCCAGTGTTCGTAAAGACATAAACTCAATTCCACACTTTAGGCTCAAATAAAGCATGAGCCATCACAAGAAAGTCTTGTTAGTTGTTACAGCTGCTAAATGATAAATCCAACTACTATGAATACTTCCACTACACAAGATAAAATACATCACTGAAATAGGACAATGAGAATTTGCTACATGCTGAGAAACAGAACATAACCATGTATATGGGAACAAGTATGGGAACAAAAATGAATCTATAGGTGGCAATCTGAGATGATCAGCTCACATGCTAATTTCTACTTTCTTTTATAGGATAACATATAGCCACTCTACAAGAAGAAGTAATATAAGAATTTGCAGGTACAGCTCCATTACATGTATTTTAAGAAAAGTGCAAATAAAAAATGTCTTAGTTAGGTTGTGGAGTTGAACTTCAATTATAAACAAAAATATGTTTGGTTTTTACAATTTCACGATTTACTAATGAGAAAAAACTGAATTGTGAGCTGAGCAGACATAGTGTAACATTTAATAAGACGGTTTGCAGTATTCACCGGCAACAGCTACTGATCAAACGAATATGCCTGATGAAATCCGCAAGGTACGTTACTGAACTCCTACCAAATGTGGAATGATTTATTGTCCACTGATGTTGTAAGAGAGCTCTCTAACAATCAAAATGCAAAATGATTTTTCGGCAATGATATTCTAGTTAACTCTAAGTAGCCAACAAGCATGCAGTTGGTAGTTATTGAACATTTGGAACATAGATAGAAGAAACCATTGGAGGTATTATGTTTTTATAATGGCGAAAAAACAAGAACCTGAAAGAACGATTGAGGCCGCCGTGACTCTCTTGAATCAGAAAATCGTTTGGTCCCCCTTGGAGATCTTTCACACCTCACGGGTGGTTCATCCTTCACATGGCTCAGCGACTTCACCTCATCATTCAGAGGCTCATCGCCACCTGCAACATCTTTGTTCCTCTTCTGATCACGGTCAGCCACCCTAGCACTTTCTTCATCTCGACTTTTGCGGTGAGCCCTATCCGATTCATGCCTCCTGTCGTCTCTCCTTCTCCTTGGGCTACCAAGAGCGATTCCGAAAAATGGGTTAATATAAGGACACAATCGTATCTATCTTGTAATAACTCGCAAGATTGGGGGAGTCAATAGGGACATAAATCGTATTATCTTGAAACGAGTCGCGAGACTAGAGACAATCCCCTTTGAACCCGAACACCATCATTCTCTAATCCAATCAAAATGCAGTCAGGATGGGGATCCGACTAAGATGCAACCGATTAGTGGTACCTGGGATCGTCCCGCCGCGACCGGGACGAGGGGTGGTGACGCCTCCCGTGCGAGTCGCGCCCCTCGCGCTGAGACGCCTCGCGCTGCTCCGTCGTCGTCATCGTCTTCTCCCCTTCCGCGCTTGGCGCTAGCCTTACACAAGTTCTCTCCCAAGTCCCTGCGGGCCTAGGGTTTCTGGTTCCTATCTTGACCCTGGACCCACGAAGGAGGCGGGTGCGGGTTGGGCTCAACCAAGCGTCATGCGTGGAGCCGGTCGGGCCTTCCTTAACTGACCAGCTTTAAGATTAGTGCTGTGAGGCCGATCGGACGCGGCAGAAGAACACAGCGAGTGACCTGAAGCACCGGAGAACTGCGAAGACCGCGGACGCAAAACCCAGAACCCTACCCTGCGCTTCCGCCCTCGCTCCGCCAACACCATGGCTGCGGCGACCCCGAGCACCTGCGGAGGGAGAAAGCGGCCGCGGAGTAGATCGTCGCCTCGCGATGGAGAGGGTACGAGCGAGCCCAAGTCCACCAGGCCTCGCCTCGGCGGCACCGGTGGTGCGTGGGAGCACCTGGACCTGGTCCTATCGCTACAGGGCAAGGAGCTCTCCCTCGAAAGGTGTTGCTTCGGTTTATGTGAACTTCTGTTCCCGCGTAGTTTTATTGTTGGAATTTCATTTAGTCGTGATTATGCTTCTCTCGTTTGCTCGTTTAGCTAGCTCCGTCGAGATAGCTTACAAAATGTCTGTTTACTGTGAACAAGATGCACTACGGTATTTGTATAATTCAGTCAGGAAGCATACAACAACAACCAAACCTTTGCCCCAAGCATGTTGGGGTCGGCTAATTATCCATGAGAATGGCTAGGTGTAGTTGTTGGCTCGCCAACCGTATTACAACCCCTCCTCCTTTATCCGGGCTTGGGACTGGCTATGTCATTACACAGTGGCAGAGTTTCAGTCGGAAATATCTTAAGAGATATTACAGTTTTGGTGAGGCAGCTCTAAGCTAGTGCTCCGTAATTGTTAGTTTTGCACAATGATCACGTTGATTTATGTGAAACACTAGGTCTCCTCATTGATTTTTGGTTTTCTGAAAGCAGTGAAATAGGCAAAATTGGGCATATTTTACGTGCACCACATTCTGCCCATGAAGACCCACTAAAATCTTCACTAAAAGGAAACAATAGAACTCTTTGATTCATATGCAATTGTATTTCACTGCATACTTTATGGAACCCATTTCTTTAAACCCTGTTTATGGGACCCTTATTCTGTATTTGTTACATGGAAGCTCCTTAACTAGCTGAATTGTGCAGAAAGATTGAGCTAGCAGTTGAATTTTTAAGGATGCAGTCAGATAACTCAAGCCACGGTCACAAGGTGCACAACATTCAGCTGTCACGTCTTATATCTTTTATTGGAAACTGGGTGCAATCTATCTTTAATTTTCATGAGAATAGTAAAAAGACACCACAACCTTTTGATCCAGCATTGGATAGTAGATGCTGGCTAATATTGAGGGTTTGTATTGAAAAGAAGCCATCCATCTCTATATCCCTGAACTTACTCAAGTCACTTAGTCGTGTTGCAAGACATGGTGTGAGCAGAGTTGATAGCAATGAGTCAGGCGCAGACAATGAGTCTTTTGAGCTCTTTGAACGAGTTTTAGACTGCATATCTTTGCTCGTCTCCTCCAATACAAGAGCTTTCTTCAATGCAGGTGTGGATTTGTGGGCCTCTTGTGGCATCGAGTTTATCAATCTTGCACAAAAGGTATCAGTTAATGAGAGGAATAGCTTTCATGTTCTTCAAAATCTTGCAAATTGTCTCCTCAAGCAATTTTCAAGCTTCCTGAGGTTTTATGCAAATCCGAAGAATATTTTCCATGCTTTTGTGGAAAAGATTCTTGAACCGTTGTTGGAACTGTTAGTTTTACTTAATTCACAAGCCAATTCCAACAAACACACTCGGGCAGGTGGAATATTGAAAATCGTTGAAGATCTTTTAACAAATGGACTGTTCCATCCCCAACATCTTAGTGGATATTTTGGTCTCAAGAGTTTGACTAAAACCTCTGCAGCCAAGGATATCAAAGGAAGCTACCATAGGCATCTGTTTGAGCGATTTAAAGGAATAAAAGCAGAAAACAAGGCTGTATTGCTGGCGGGATTTGGTTACTTGTTCCAATTTTTTGTTAGCAGAGTGAGAAATCAAAAAACAGCCCTCACACCGAGCGGAGCTTTGAGCCGCCTGCACAGAGGAAGTGAGGGTTCTGATGAACCCCAGCAACATGGAGAATCACTTTTTGAAGTGTTTATGCAATTTATGGAGCCCTTGGTCTTAGAGTGTAAATCATATTCACAAAAGGAATTTTCTGCGTTAGGAGTTAATAGGCTAGTAGAAGTTCACTGCATGCTTAAGTCCATTAATTTGATGTTGAAAACAGCTATTGAGGAGAGTATCTATATACCTACAGAGGATACATCAGAAGGATCTTACTTCAACTTCTTGCAAGATATTTATACGGTCTTGATCTCAATTTCTGAAAAGATGTATAAGTTCTGGGTGTCAGCTGTGCAGTTAGAAGATACCAGCACTAAGAAGATATTACCTTTAATGTTTGCAGAGGTTACTGCTGCAGTTGGCCACTTTTTAGAAATTGAGTACAAGGTACTGGGGGATGATCTTGTGAAACTGTGGTTAATGATTTTTGCTTTTTCTGCTGTTAATGCATCTTCCAAGGACATGAAACCTTGTTTTCTGCTAGCTTCGGAAATTTCAAGCCTTTCATCCCAAATGATTTCCACATTCAGTGAGCTTCGTCAGGTTGGTCATGTGTTTTTTCTGTTATTACTAGTTGTAATTTTATTCTATTATTTGATAAAATTGGCAAACAACCGATACTTTCTCTCATTCTATAGGTTTTATATGTCTCACATTCTTTCTACTTGCGTCACATTGTATTTCTCACTTCTCTACCTGGTTCATTATGTAGGTTTCTCGCTCAATTTTTACGCTGTGCGATGCTGTGAGAAAATTTGGAGCTGGTGGTCCTGATGCAGTTCAGGGCTCATATTCTGTGGCTTCTTTATCCTCTCAGAAACGTTTAGCATCTTTGAAAACATTATTGAGCTCTGAAACATTGAGGGGTGCTATCCATACTTCAATAAAATCGATGCCAGAAGGGCAGTCTAGTCGATGCATAGATGAGCTTACACTTGATCTCACAGAAACATTGAAATGGACCAAAGATCATAGCTTTGAACATGATTTGCTAGAACCGGGAGAATCCCCATCGAGTGGCAGGAAGCCTATTTATCAGAAAGCCGAACTTCTAGGCAAGCACTTGTCTGAGCTATACACTAGTGTTCTTGAGTCAGTAACTGTCACATCTTCAAATAGTACACTGGTAGGAAAATCTGTTGTAAGGTTGATAAGTGCAATTCGACCAAACTTCAGTCACTTGGTCAGAGATGAAACTAATAATTTAAGTGAATTTATTTCCTCAGTTATTGGAAAATCTATCTCGAAGAAAAAACTTGCTAATTGGCAGAAGATCCCAAGTTTTTCCTGGTTTTTTGTCATTTTCTTTCGCCTATATATCTCATGCAGAAGTCTGTATCAGCAATGTATTGGTCTCATGCCCCCAGATGTAGCTGTAGAAGCTACAAAATTAGTGGGGAATCCATTCATTGTATGTTCAGGAAAGGAATGGATCAATCCGGGCAATATTCTCGGAAAAGGTTATTTTGCTTGGATTTTGGAAGGTTCAAGCCCTTTGGTGGACGTTATCGAGAATTTATCACAATCCATTTCAAGATCCTGTCCTCCTTATGCTCCAGTTATTTACAGCTTTCATCTGATGATTCTGCAGAGACTTAGTGACCTTAATAGGCAGATTAAGGCATTTGAATATTTTGTTGAAAATGGTGCACATCAACGTGATACGGAGGATGCAGGAAACAACCAACTTTTGAAGGAGACTTGCTGTCTCGAGGCCACACGACTGACCCGTTTTATGATGAGTTATGTAAAGTTATTATATTCAGGAGAGGATGACCTTTTTGGGTGTTACGAAACAAGTGGTTCCTGGGATTTGAGTATATGCTCCTTAGATAATGGTTCTTTCCCGATAGCAACTTGGCGGCTTCTGTGTGCCAACATTGATATTTGGAGCTCTCATGCACCTAGGAAGGATTTGAAGAACTTCTTTTCTAATCTGATAAGGTTTTCTTTTGTGCCAAAGAAATCTTGTACAAGTAAGATGGTGAATAATGACACTCTATCTTCACAAACTGAAATAAATTTGCATGATATTTCGGTGGGGCTACTTTGTGATACTATTATTTATGATCAAAAGGTATTTGTCATCCTAACCCTTCCATCATAAGAAAAGATGCTATTGAGTAATATGTATCAGCTGTCTGATGATCAGTGTTTATTATAATCTGAAATGAACTTTCTTTTTAGGTACTCTTGAAGAATTTATCATCAAGTTTCTGTCGTGCTTTGAAGAAATCAGTATCTTTTCTGATGAATGACTCTGATGAAGATTCTTTGTCGTTGGACTCTGCACCTGATTTGATGGAGATAATTAGTAACCTGGAAAATGGGAAGTTGATTGGTATGGATTCGGGTGCTGCACATGCCCATTGCTTAGATGGACACTGGATCTGTGAGAATCTACTTCGTTTCTTGAGTACAGCTCCTGGATTTTATACAAACTCCAAATCATTCTTACGGATTATGAATTATATTCTCCATCTCGAAAGGCAAGTGTGAAATTTGCAATTTTTTCTGTATGTGCTACTTATGAGTTATGACACCCATGCTTTGTATATTCTTGCACCATTTCAGAGAAGACAAGCTACATGCTCCGTCCATTTCCATATAGTAGGCTCTTGTCAGGAGGTTTTGTTCACAGATACTTGGCACCTTTTCAACCCCTGGCTTAAATTTCCATGCTGAGCACATTACTTGCACTTGTGCAACTGGCTTAGTTTTTTGCTTTTGGTCTTTAAGCGAAATTGAAGTGCCAAATATTTTAGAACATCGTCAGTATGTTATTGGTATTTAGAAATTTCATGGTATCTCTAAAACATTGTAATTGTAACCATAGATATTTATCAATTTTATTATTAGGACGCTACTTTTGACTCGTTTTATATTTTAGTGAATTGAACTTTCATGTGATGATGATGTGGTGGATGATGTGTCAGTTATACCACTAGCTCCCTGGGAATGTGGGTTGTTAGAGAATTTAGGGAAATAGGAGCTAATGTGAATATTTCTTATCTGCAATGTTAACAATAGTTCCTTGAGGAAAAAATGTTACCATGTAATTAGATTTTTTTTCAAAATATGTCCAGCAAGGGAAATTCCTGCTGTGGTAGATATATATTGAAATATGTGATTAGCTTGTTGCTGATCATGAATTCTTTTCTTTCCTGGCAGACTCCTGATACTGAAATTACTAGGCCTTCACTGTGAATCCTGCAATTCTATGAAGCTACTGCATTTGTTTATATGCTGTCGTATGGCAATGAAAAATCTTATTGTTAAATTGGGTACAGAGCGCCCAGAGTCAAATGCATACATGGCCTTTTCAGAAAAAAGTGGTAAATCACATTACCTTGTTTGGTTTTTGGGATCTGTTCAGGAAATTGTTGGCTTGTCAGATAAAATATTTGATGATTCTACTGATGAAGTGAAAAATACCATATTCTCCTTGGTAGATAAGACATCAGAATTATTTTCTGCACTAGCTAGCGTGAGTTCATTGTTTTGTTACTTGGATTACAAGAAACAAATTAAATGTTCCCTAAGTGTTAATTCTACTAATAGTAAGACTTCAGAGAATGATGACGAGATATTTGATATTCCCGAAAACTCAGCCTTGGAGTCTGTCAAAAGTATGGCTGATCTGTTACAGAAGACTACAAGTGGCATGCCTGTAACACTGAAGGATAGCAAGTGTGTTATCAAGTTAGAAAACTGTTGTAACGCTGTATGTTGGAATAGACTGTTATGCACCATGTCTTGCATAGGTGGATTTTTGTGGGGTCTTATATCAGCAACGGAGAGCATATTCGGAAACTATCCAGTAGCAGGCTCAGAGGAAAGAAAAATGATGCTGCAGTACTGCTCCATATTTAGCAGATATATTGCTAAATTTGAGACCTTCGTGGGCATTTGTCTTCATATGTTGTTTATGGGTAACAAGGATTATCACTCTACTGATTTAGTCTCTGTTCATCTCCCAGAAGAGCTGGATTGTGAGAATGGTTTTGTGAAAATTGATGTAGCCATGGATGCATGGGAGAAGTATGATCTAAAGGATAATGACATTCATGTTCACTCAAATAAAATATCCGGTGTTTCATGCAGCAATCATGGTTTTGATATTTCTAAAATTCAATCTGTGGAAAACATTTTATTGGTAAAGCTGTTGAAAGGTGAATGCCCATTTATAGCGTTCACTTTGGGGGAGGTGTACAGTGTATCTGCTGCTATTATTAAGCTACATGGCATCCTATCCTCATGCAGCCCTGTCCGACAGTTGTCATTGGGTACATTGTTTGAGACAGCTTTTGTCACTCTTCAGAAAATTGCAGATATGTCAAGCTGGCCATGCATGTCTTCACTTGTATGGATTGATGGGGTATTAAGTTACCTTGAAGTTTTAGGAAGTGTTTTTACATTGCCAGGGCTCAAAATCTCACTAGAATTGTATACTGAGATAATAAGTGTCCACCTGAAGGCTATTGGAAAATGCATCTTACTTCAAGGAAAGAATGCAACTCTGCCAACTCATGAGATTGGGTCAAGTACAAAAACGCTTCAACATCAGAATGCATCTGGTTATGTTTTTCCTTTAGATTTGGTTCATAGGCAGAATAAATTAAATTCATTGAAATCAAGACTTCGGTTGTTACTTAGAAAGTTTGTCAATATTTCATCAAACACTCATCTCAATGCGGCTCTACAAGTTATTGAAAGGGCATTAGTTGGAGTGAATCAGTATAGCCATTCAATATATGAAATATACACTGGAAATCCAGATGGTGGGACAGTTGCTTCTGATGCTGCCGCTGGGATTGATTGCCTCTATCTGTTTCTTGAGTTTGTGCCAGGTTTGCAGCCAGAATTTTCTATATAATAGTTTTTTTATAAATTTAAATTATTGTTGCTACAGAAAGGGGTTTATCCGTTGATTTTGATATTGCTGTACAATCAGCTTTGGAAAGGATGAGTAAAGTACTAAGCATTTAATAACGTATATTTACATTATTTACTCAATAATTCTAAGATGATATCTAGCACAATAATTCACATTAACTAATTTTTGTTTCACAGTATATTGCTAAAATTTGGTAACTGCCCCTCTTGCAAATACAAAGTCACCATAGGGTTTGTTCCAGTCAACAATTAGGTTTGAGAAACATTATATAAAAAGGGACTCCCTCCGGGTTTTAGTTGATTTCGTTATGATCACATTTTTATTTCAAAAATGAACTAAAAATGCTACCCTAACTTCATCAATTAAAAATTGGAGGGAGTATTTAATATATGTCATGAGCATCAATTTTTTCTCCGTTATTATTATTTAAAAAAAAATTGGGTCTCATATCTAGCCGATCCCAATGTGCTTGGAACAAAGGCTTGGTTGTTGTGTTATTGAGCATCAAGCTTTAGTTTTGAGCAAATAAAACAACAGGAATGAAGTGTTACATGTTGTTTCATCAAGCCTGCTCTGGAAAAATCAATTTGACTTTTTTTCAACACAATTGCAGGAAACAGGCGTGTTTTTAAGAGAACTATCCCAGGCCTAGTTGGTGCTTTATTCAACATCATTCTTCACCTTCAAAGTCCATTGATTTTCTACATTGAGAAGTTGCCACCTCATTATAGTGAGTTCCATCCAGATGCTGGAGCCGTTGTTCTAATGTGTGTGGAAGTTATCACATCATTTGTGGGGAGACATTCTTTTCAAATTGATTCATCCCATGTTTCCCAGTGCCTGCATGTTCCCTTGACACTTTTCAAGGACTTCAAACATCTTCTAGCCCAGCGGAAAATACCTTCTTCAGAAAAATATTGCAACCAGACTGTACAAAATGCAGATCATAACGAGTATATACTAGATAGACAATTTTCGGTTGATGTCTATGCTGCATGTTGCAAGTTGTTATGTACTACTCTTCGGCACCAACAACGGTAGATTTTGAGCTTTTTTTTTGTTTCCTTTTCTGATTTTGTGGTCTTTGTTTTGGTCTTTATATATTGTCTATATTTCCTTTGTTCTAGTGAGGTTGGGCGGTGTGTGGCACTCCTGGAGGATTCAGTAAGCATACTTCTCAGTTGTTTGGAGTCTGCAGATTCTAAGATGGTAAACATGGCAGGATATTTTGCTTGGAACATGGAGGAGGCAATAAAATGTGCTTCCTTTTTTAGAAGGATTTATGAAGAGGTTAGTTATGGTATATTTTGTTATTTGAAAAATACACCTCTCACTTTGATAGTATGTCATGTCTTGCCTTCTTGTTGGGTCTGCGGTCTGCTGGATTTCTCTTTTGCATTTTGAGTTTATAAACTGCTGAAGATTTCTGGAAACCCACTGCTAACTGCATGCCTGCACCACAGGCTTCAGTTTGGCTTTCAGAAATAAAAAACGTGATGCCACAATAAAAAAATGCACATGCCACTCATGCATGAAAATATTTGTTCATGTGCCAACTAAGCTTGATTCTATGTTGTGGGCAATGTAGATGCGTCAGCAAAGAGAAGTCCTAGGAAAGCACGCTCTGCACTTCCTTGCTGGTTATATCTCAACGTTTTCTGGGCAGGGTCCATCTCAAACAGGGATAACACGGTATGTTGTCATCTAGACTCCAGTGAAGCTATTCTGTTTTTCCTTTTATTCTTTTGTCTTAGCAGACTTGCACTTGCCCTTCTTACATGGTAGAGAAATTGACGAGGCCGTGAGACCTGGTGTCTACTCTCTGATTGACATATGCGAGGAAAGTGATTTTCAACAGCTCCACACTTATCTTGGTGGTCCGTAACTCTTGCTCATTCTGCTTAATAATTATAACTACGACGTATACAAATATGACCTGCAAGATATCTCATCCTTTCTTCCTTTTTTCCCTTTACAGAGGGCCCATGCCGAACCACTCTTGCTGATCTGGTTCGTGAATATAAATTACACTTCCAGTATCAAGGCAAGATCTAATCCAGCTTAGGCTTGATATCAAATATATTGTGTGCCATCAAATCTACTGCTGGTATCCATACAAGTGAGAAGTAATAGATCGAGATTGTCCAAAAGGTATTGAGCTGCCCAGTCCTGTTCCTTAATTTATATGGTAATATTAAGTGAATTGGTGTTCCTTGACTAAACTAGTACTATTGAAGCCATGCTCCATATCAATACAACTGAATTCATTTCCATAAGGTATTAGGGTGGTTATGGTACAGTATTTATCTATCATTGTTTGACCACCTACTTATCAAATATTATATGGTAATATTGAGAGCATTGGCGTTCCTTCACTAAACTAGTACAATTGAAGCCATACTCCATATCGATACAACTGGATTCCTTTCCGTAAGGTCTAAGGTATTAGGGTGGCTATGGTACAGTATTGTATCTATAATTGTTGACCACCTCTCTAAGCATCGTAAACATATCACAGTTGCCGAAAGAAATTGTGAAGGTGGTCTTGGTGAAGTTCCTCGGTTCCTCTTGATTAATCAAACTTACAAATGCTTATGATTCAATCCAATGTTGCATTTATCATTCAGAACCAAGCTCCAAGTTTTGTTTTCCCACGATTTCTCCCCTTTCTAAAATCATTTGGGAATTTTAATATGTGAAGCATTTAAACAAAGCTTTTATAGTTGCCATCCCCCATGTTCAGGCCATATTATGTGCTGATTGCAAGCGCATGCTGCAAAGGTTGGCTAGTAATGAAACAAGGTTGGCGTTTTTGAGGCGCCGCCTAGGCGACAAGTCGCTCCGGCACAGACGCCAGGTCCGGTCACCTCGCCTGACCACCGTCGCCCAGGCGCCGCCACCTGCCGACTATGTCGCTGCCACTGCCTGCAGCTGCTTCGCGACCACCGCCCGCCCCTCACGGCGATGCCACACGTCGTGCCGATCTCCTGCCATGGCCGTCGTCTGTCGTGCAGCTGTCGCTACCTGTTGTGATGCCGTCATCAATTAAGAAGAGAGGGAGAGTGAGGAGAAAATTAGGTTAGGGTTAGGAGTGTTATTGACTACGATGTAAAATGTGAACCGTCGGATCTCATCCGACGGTTCACATTAATTGGGTTGACTGGTCAGCCACCTCAACACCACCGTCCCGACTGTCTGTCTTTGCTCGACGCCACCGGTCCGCCGCTGCCACCTCCACCGCCAGTGCCATCTTCGTCGCTGCTGCCATCTCCGTTGCTGCTGCCTCCGCCGCCCGCCTGGCCGAGTGCCTAGGCGGGCGCATGGGCGTCCATGTGTCGATCGGGCGCCTAGGCGTCCAGGCGCCGTTTTAAAACACTAAACAAGGTAAGAGAACAAAGCTAAGGGGAAATTGAGGGGCAGTAGTTAGTAACCGAATATGGATTGAGAAAACATCCAAATATTTTCTGGAGCTTTGGGTATATCTATGACGACCCGTGGCCGCCGGCGCGTCGTCGCCAGGGCGTAAGCACGTCGCAAGTTCACTGGGAGCACGCCGGCGCGGCGAGTAAGGGGACGAGCCTGTTTTGTGTTCAATGTGTCTGACCAGTGGGTCCCACCCTTTACATACCACTTGGGAGATGCAGCTCCTGGGTCCACCCGTCATACCGCTTCCTATTACATTTAGCTACTGACTCCTTGGGTCCACCTGTCATAGCCTGGGCGTGACATCTCCCCCAAACTGTGCTTGCCCCCAAGCACAGGTCTCCCCTGCAGAAGACTTTGCCAACGTTCCAGGATGCCGGTACAATTCAACACCATACCATCCGAGCTGCGCTTTCTCCAGGTGGACCTAGTTCCTCTCAGAATCTTCAAAAACTGCAGCATGATATATATTCTGTGCCACCTCTAAATACTTCTTCAACTGAATCAACATCATTTCAGGTATCTCCGAATCCCCTGATTCTAGCTGCTCTTTATCAGTATATCCCCCACCGCTGTACCCAGCCTATCCACCCATAGTGCAAGACCATGACTACACCTTGGGTCACCAAATCTGAAACAAGCTGATGCAACCCCTACCAATCACTCGGCATTGTGCTATATCTCTGCCGCAAGTTCAAGTGGATGTAACCCTGATAACACCACTCTTCCTCAGGAACCCATGGATCACTAACCATCTCTATTCCACTGGTCACCTTCACCTGATCAAGGATACACTTGGCTGCTTGCAGTCCAGCTCTAACCACCAAATCAGTCATAGCCAACTCTACAAAGAGCAAGTACAAGATTGCATCATTGCAAGGAGCTTAGCTCTTAATACTGAATTTGATCCCACCCAACCTTGCTCTCCATTACAACTGAGCATGTGTTCCAGAGGTCTGTGTCCAGCTAGACTAGTAAACATGCGTTGTGCAATTGCATCTGTAGTATAAGAATTCCACACTCCTTGTATCCACCATGGTCTGGCATTCTGGCAACCACAAAACTTTCAATGAAACTGGGTAGAGCAAGCTCTGGTATAGATGTCAGGTTCTGTTTCAACCTTGGAAATGCATAATCAGTAGCACCTTTCCTTTCAAATGGCTTGTTGTTATAGTCAGCAGAGACAACCTTAACTCCCAAAGTTCTTGAACATATTGAATGAAGTGCAACACCCTCAGATTAGTGACACATCTGTGCCCAGCACTCCACTCCACAGCAGCCACCATCTTGTCACGGACTAACTGATCCTCATTTGCCACTTTAACTGACAGCAGAGCACACCCCTGAGACTTCAGGGTTGCCTGATACACAAATGCAGAATCAGTAAAAATTGTGTTATCAGTAAAAATTGCCACGGGTCGTCACAGGTTCGCTGGGAGCATGCAGGCGCGGTGGGTAAGGGGACGAGCCCGTGTGCGCGCGAGAGAGAGAGAGATTAACTCTGATTGCTGTTCTGTGTTCAATGTGTCTGACCAGTGAGTCCCACCCCTTACATACCAGTTGGTAGACGCAGTTCCCAGGTCCACCTGTCATACTGCTTCCTATTACATTTAACTACTGACTCCTTGGATCCACCTGTCGTAGCCTGGGCATCACAATATCAGGGTCAATGGTTTTAGGTCATTGTTAGAGTTTGAGCTATTTAAGGATTGGTGTGGACAGTAACCAAGAAGCGAGACTAGTCTTGTGCACAGTCCCAACTTAATGGGTAGCGGATAATCCATGGTCCTAGATGAGTCGTAGTCAGTGTCGACGCACAGCCACTAGAGAATATCTGAAACGATAGGATTTAGGAAGAGGGATAAGGGAACCATGGAAGGTGTAATGTGGTGGGGGCCAGGGCGAGGATGAATTAGGTGGATGCGGCAACAAGATAGCTGAGAGGAACCAAAAGCTGGAGCACAAATGCACACAGTAGCCACTATGATTGGATAAAAAGGCTTGCTACACCACCGGGATGAATCAGATTCCCACGATATGTTATCCAGTTCTCTGGTCATGACTGGACACCTCAACCTGATCCACATGTGTTACGTGTAAACTGTGCATCTAGCGATGTTTGATTCAACTTAGATATATTTGATCAAAATGGATTCTTACTGAGGTGCTTAAAGTAGAGAATCCAATGCATTTTTATCCTCTTATAACCGGGTCACAATCTTATACGTAGTTTGCCTGGACATCGAGTATTGGAACTGGTAAAGGCATTCTGAAGGTTACGTTCCGAAGTTTTCCTGTTTGCCCATGCAAGAAACGTGAAAGTATTTCAAAGGGGTTATGGATTCTGATTGCTTTTGTGTTAGTGGAAGGCGGCCTTCTGGGTATGCTTGAAGTCTAAAAGCATGGTTTAATGTCATTTTTTTATGTTTGCCCATTGCGGGCGCAAACAACCTCCACAGTTGAAAATCTGGTAGCTGGTATTTCTCATCTACTACTGAGCAATGGTCGGAGGGAAGTCGCATCAAGCTAAGGTGTAAGTGCATGCTTTCCCACTATAAAAAAGGGGCAGATTTGCTGGTCAACTCTACCCACAAGTTGACCCCATGTATTTCCATGTTCAATCCTCTCCAATCTTTCTGGCTTTTATTTCCCATCGAGTGCACAGCTGATTTTTTCTCCCCTATCAAGATCTGGTTCATGATTTGTTAGTTCTTGTTGTCACCTCAGCCATCATGAGGATCCACAAAAGGAGGCCGGGGCTTGCAGGAGGCTCTCTCTCTCTTTTTCCGTGGCTTTGCTGCTGACTTTTCCGCCGCTCCAACCAGCACTAGTTCGTGCGGAGCTCAACCTCCAGTTAGCATTGGGCCACGTGTGCCGAAGCATTGTCACTCCCAGTCAGCACCCCTTCCGTGCACTAACCAGAGCGCTCCAGCGCCAAAGGCGAAAGCGCCATATCCAGTGCCCCACGGGCACGCACTATGCCGTCTCTGCAATGTTCTTTAACGATACGGCGGAGGCATTCGCATCGCTTGCATAGTTTGCATGGCATCCCTGGTCCCGGGGTCCATGAGCCAACGCCCAAATCCTGCACGGGAGATCTGATCACTATATGGTTTGTAGCAGCATATAAAGTTTCCTAGAAACAAAAAAAAAAAACGCGTGAAGAGAATCGGGCGCAAATGCCACTGTGCCTTTGCGCCGACCTGAAATCCTCCCGTCCAATTAATTGGCCGCCGAGGCCATCCACCTCCCATGGACTCGTGATCCTGATGGATGGCGCGGCCTGGGCTCGGTCCCCTACCTACGCCGAGACAAGCTTCGTCACCTTTCACAGCGGAAGACGAGATCATAAGCACAGGGGTTGCGTTGCAGCCCAGACCTGCCCCGATATGGCGACCGCGACGGAAGCGAGACGGTTTGGAGTCTTTGCTTAAGGACGCGTGCCACTTGTGTCTGGGCTAGTCTCTGAGCCAGAGCTGCACCTAAACTTCTGCAATGCTTGAACCAACAGCATCTAGTAAGGTGGGCATAGAAGACCACCGAAACATGAGTGGGGACAACTGCCCAATTTTCTTATGCACATTTCGGCGATAAGGATGGCCCTAGTGATGACACCTCACCAACCACAGCAGCAAAGCGAGCTTACCGTTCCCAAATTTAATCTGGGGCTCTCCAATCAACAGCCTACCGCTGTACTAGTCCGGGGCGTCATTTGGTCGTATTTGGTGTGCTTGAATTGTACTTATACTTTTCCGTGACTTATCTGAACATACGTAAGCGCCGTTCATCTTGCATCTCTTGGTTCTCAAGCGAGAAAGTTACAAACAAAAATATTCTCTCTATTTCGAAAAGTTTGTCGCTTTGTAATTCATTTTTGAACTACAAAGCGACAAACTTTTCGGGAGGGAGTGAGTACGTAATTAGATCCTTAACTTCGACAGGGAAAACTCATATTTTGCACCACAAAATAAAAAATTGGTTTCCGACAAAAGATCTTACCTGCGAGGCAGCAAGAGGTTACTGGAAAATTCCTTAGTTAAATGTTATACTAGAATACTAAAGTTGGATGATGTAGTGAGGCGCAGTGCACTCGACGACTTTAAAAACGACGCGGTCGGGCGAATTGGGTCCTGGGAACAGTAGCTTGTAACATCAGCTAAGGAAGAATCAAATCAGAGGTGACTCGGATGGACATCATAACTATCCTATCCACAGTGTTGGACTGTGTTTGGACCTAGCCTGTATGGCTCATCTATGTATCTATAAATATGTACCGAGACCCTATGATTAATCAAGCAATCAATTCTATCATGGTATCATTAGCCAAACCCTAATCCCACCCTAACCCTAACCCTAGCCGCCCCCCCCCCCCCCCCCATGGCCGGCGCCCTCCCCTGCGCCGCCGCCGGCGAGGCCGCCCCCTCCCTGGCCGCCGGCGGCCGCTCTCTGGCCGCCCCCCTCCCGGCCACCTCCCTCCCCTGCGCAGCCGCCGCTGCCGCCGCCAGGGCCGCCGCAGGCGGGCTCCCCCCCTCCCTGGCCGCCGCCTCCCTCCCCTGCGCAGCCGCCGCCGCCGCCAGGGCCGCCGCAGGCGCCCCCCCCCCCCCCCCCTCCCTGGCCGCCGCCTCCCTCCCCTGCGCGACCGCCGCCGCCGCCAGGGCCGCCGCAGGCGGGCCCCCCCCTCCCTGGCCGCCGCCAACGCCGCCGCCGGCGGCCCCTTCCTGGCCGGCACCCCCCACGCCGCCAGTCCCCTGGCCGCCGACGCCCGCGCCCCCGCCGCCGCTGCCGGGGCCGCACCTCACCTGACCGCCGGCGCGGCCCTGACCCAGCCGCTGCCGGCCGCCTCCCCTCCCTGGGCCGGCGCGCCCATCGCCGGCGCCGTCCCCTCCCTGGCCGGCTCCCTCCCCTGCGCCGGTGTGCCTGCCACCGGTCCTGCAGCGGGCGCTCCCCTCATCGCCATGACTCGGCCTTCGTACGGCGATGCGACTGGTCCCTCCGCCGGCGGACCACTTGCCGGCCCCACTGCCGTCGCCTTCGTGACAGGCTCCGGACCTGCTACTGCTCCGGCCGCGGACACCTCCAGTGTCTTCGCGGCTCTGGCTGCCTCTCGCGATCGCGAGCGGGCACTCGCTCTTGCCTTAGAGCAGGAGCGCGCCTCGGCGGCTGCTCTCTCGCACCAGATCCAGGAGAGCGCTCACCGACCGTCGGGCGCGACGTACGAGCCCGCCTTGGACACCGGTGTGCACTCCGCATATTCGGCGTCGCTCACCGCCGCCCTACACGCCCAGGCGGCTGGAGTTCAGAACATTCGGACCCTAGTGCCGACTGTTCTGAGTTGTACCTCTACCACCTACGCCCGCTGGCGTAACGAGATCCTCCTCACGTTACGGCGGTACCAGCTTGCGGACCACGTCCAGCAGGACGACGCCCCGTGGGATGACTCTTGGATCAGCATGGACAGTCTGGTCCTTGCTTGGATCTTTGGCACTCTCGCCGATGATCTGTACAAGCTTGTCGGACAGCGCGGTGGGGGGACCGCGCGCCAGGCTTGGCAGATCCTGGAGCACCACTTCTTGGGGAACCGTGCGACTCGGGCTCTTCACATTAACGCACGGTTTCAGACTACAGTGCAGGGTGACCGCTCCATCTCGGCCTACTGTGGAGAGATGAAGGGCATGGCTGACTCCCTGCGCGACCTTGGCGAGCCGGTCGCTGACAGCACTCTAGTTCTTCGGGTCCTTCACGGCCTGAACGAGCGCTTCAGCCATCTTCGCTTCTGGCTTCTCCGGATGGAGCCTCCACCGACCTTCGAGAAGGTCTGGTCTGATCTTGAGCTTGAGGAGACCACGACGGGTGGGCCTGCTACCTCTGGGTCTGCCACAGCCTTCTATGGCTCCGGGCAGCCCCCCCGCCCACCGTCTTCTGGGGGACCACTACCGCGACCGCCTACTCCACCTACCGCCCCGGGTGCCTCTGCTGGCTCTGGGGGTGGTACTCGTCGACGTCGCGGCGGAAGGCGCACAGGACGAGGTGCTGGCAGCACTCCTACATCCACTGCTCCTACTGGTGGTGGTACTGGTGGCACTGGCCAGGGAGGTGCGCCCTGGCCCACACCGTATAACCCGTGGACTGGCCAGATCTCTATGTGGCCTGGACCGTCTCCGGGTCTTCTTGGGGCGCCACCGACTTCCTCCACTCCGCGCCAGCCTCGTCCTCCGGCTGCGTACGTAGCCCATCCGGGCTATGGTGGACCTGGTCGCCCTGTGGCTGGATCGCCCACTCCAGCCTACGGCGGTGCTTCCTACCCCGCTGGGCACTCGGAGCCACCAGCACCTCTTCAGGAGCCGCCCATGTGGTGGGACCGTCAGGACTTGGCGTCTTCCTTCAGCACCATGCACCTTACACCACCGACTACTGATTGGGTGGCTGATTCTGGCGCCTCCTACCACACCACCCCAGATGCTGGTATTCTCTCCTCTACACACACACCTCATCCGTCTTTTCCTTCATCGATCGTTGTTGGAAATGGATCCGTTCTTCCAGTCACCTCAGTAGGTGACTCAGTTTCTCCGGGTTCATTCCATCTTAATAATGTTCTTGTTGCTCCAGACATTATTCAAAATTTACTTTCCATTCGTCGTTTCACCACTGATAATAATATTTCTGTTGAGTTTGATCCTTTTGGTTTGTCTGTGAAGGATCTTTCCACCCGGCGTCTTCTTCTTCGATGTGATAGTCCGGGGCCCCTGTACACTCTTCGACTTCCTTCTTCCGCTGCGTCTTCGTCTTTTGCTCTGGCTACGACAGCTTCGTCCGCTACTTGGCACCGTCGGCTTGGTCACCCTGGCGCTGATGCTATGTCGAAGTTGTCTAGTAGTTCAGTTATCTCGTGTACTAGGGGCACACATGAGTCATTGTGTCACGCTTGTCAGCTTGGTCGTCATGTTAGGCTTCCCTTTTCCACTTCTGTGTCTCATGTGCAACATATTTTTGATCTTATCCATTGCGATTTGTGGACATCTCCTGTTACCAGTGTCTCGGGGTTTAAATATTATTTGGTGGTACTCGATGATTTCTCACATTTCTCTTGGACTTTTCCATTACGTCTGAAATCTGAGACTTTTGATACTCTCTCTCACTTCTTCACTTGGGTTTCCACACAGTTTGGGCGTACTGTTCGTGCTCTCCAGTGTGACAACGGACGAGAGTTTGACAACTCGCGACTCCGTGACTTTCTCCTTACACATGGCACACAGCTACGCATGTCTTGCCCATACACATCTCCTCAGAATGGCAAGGCTGAGCGCATGCTTCGCACCACTAATGATGTCATGCGTTCCTTGATGTTTCAGGCATCCATCCCCGCTCGCTACTGGGTAGAGGCACTTCACACTGCCACCTTCCTCCTTAACCGCCTTCCCACCAAGGCGATTCGGGCACCGACTCCTTTCTTTGCCCTGTATGGCACTACCCCTCTCTACGACCACCTCCGTGTCTTCGGGTGCGCCTGCTACCCTAATCTTTCCACCACTGCTCCACATAAGCTTGCGCCCCGCTCTACTAGGTGTGTCTTCCTTGGGTACTCCCTTGAGCATAAGGGATACCGGTGCCTCGACCTCTCTACCCACCGCATTTTGATCTCTCGGCACGTCGTCTTCGACGAGTCATCCTTCCCCTTTTCTTCCTCCACCTCTAGTTCAGCTGCAGAGCTGGACTCGCTTTTTTCTACTGACACCGAGGCTGCCCCACCACAGCTGCCTTGGCCTTTTTTTGCAGGTACATCACCCACCAGCCCCAGGTGGCTCCCACGACGTCGCCAGCTGCACCTTATGCAGCACCGACACCTGTGGTGACTCCGGCTGTGCCTCCTACGGCCACGACTCGGCGGTTCACTGACCCTGCTCTCGTCTACCAGCGACGAGTGCGGGTTGGTGCCCAGGCTCCGTCGACCCTGGGGACGAGTGCCGCACCACGTGTGGCACCGACGTCTCCTGCTGCGCCACGCGCGGCCCCGGCGTCACCGACCTCGTCTCCTGCACCACATGAGGTCCTGGCGCCTTCTACAGCTGCGCCTCCGACCTCGACTCCTGCGGCACACGAGGTCCCTGCGTCCCCTACGGCTGCGCCACGCGCAGCCCCAGCGTCTCCGGCCTCGACTCCCGCGCCACGCGCGGCCCCGGCGACCCCCACAGCTGCGCCACGCGCGGCCTCGGCGTCTCCGGCCTCGACTCCTGCGCTGTGCGGGGACCCGACGACTACTCCGGCTCCCGCGTCCCCCGCTGCGCCACGCGCGGCCCCTGTTCCACGTTTCGCCGATCCTGCTCTTGTCTACCAGCGACGAGAGCGGGTTGGTGCCTCTACACCTGCGCGTCCGGAGCCCTCGGTGTACCACCCACCGTTACTTCACCGGGACCCAGGACACGTTCACCCGATGGTGACTAGACGTGCCGCTGGGGTTCTCCGGCCTCTTGAGAGGTTCTCCGGAGTGGTACTCTCTTCGACGACACCGACACCATCCACTTCCTCTTCGGTTTCACCTATACCGACCTCCGTCCGTAGCGCACTCGCTGACCCTCACTGGCGCCGCGCTATGGAGGAGGAGTATGCGGCCCTACTTGCCAACCGGACATGGGACCTGGTTCCCCGTCCTTCCCGTGGCAACGTTGTCACAGGCAAGTGAGTTTTCACGCATAAGAGGAAGGCTGATGGCTCCCTGGAGAGATATAAGGCTCATTGGGTACTTCGGGGCTTCACTCAGCGCCCTGGAGTGGACTACGACGAGACCTTCAGTCCGGTGGTTAAGCCAGCGACAGTACGGACTGTTCTGTCGTTGGCTCTCTCGCGTTCTTGGCCTGTCCACCAGCTGGACGTCAAGAACGCCTTCCTTCACGGGACGCTGACAGAGACGGTGTACTGCAGTCAGCCGACAGGGTTCGTCGATTCAGCCCGTCCAGACTTGGTCTGCCGGCTGAACAAGTCTCTGTACGGGCTGAAGCAGGCGCCTCGGGCTTGGTACAGCCGGTTCGCCTCCTTCCTGGCCTCGCTTGGCTTCGTCGAGGCCAAGTCGGACACCTCGCTCTTCGTTTACAGGCATGAGGGTGACACTGTCTACCTCCTCCTGTACGTGGACGATATTGTCCTCACGGCGTCCAGCTCGGCTCTTCTTCAGCGCACGATCTCCGCACTGCAGCGCGAGTTCGCGATGAAGGACCTCGGCCAGCTCCACCACTTCCTGGGCGTTACGGTCGAGCACCGTCCGGACGCTCTGTTCCTCCACCAGCGCCAGTACTGCCTGGATATCCTTGAGCGAGCGGGCATGGCTGATTGTAAGCCGTGCTCCACTCCCGTGGACACTCAGGCGAAGCTGGCTTCGGCTGACGGCGCCTCGGTCGCCGACCCCACCTCTTACAGGAGTCTTGCAGGTGCCCTGCAGTACCTCACCTTCACCAGGCCGGATATCTCATACGCGGTTCAGCAGGTGTGTCTCCACATGCATGATCCGCGGGAGACGCACCTCACGGCAATGAAGCGGATTCTTCGGTACCTGCGCGTCTCCCTCGACTACGGCCTTCTCCTTCGACGTGACTCGCCTTCAGAGTTGGTGGTCTACACCGACGCTGACTGGGCGGGGTGCCCTGATACCCGCCGTTCCACCTCTGGCTACGCCGTCTTCCTGGGGGGGAATCTTGTCTCCTGGTCCTCGAAGCGGCAGCCCGTGGTTTCTCGCTCCAGCGCTGAGGCGGAGTACCGCGCCGTGGCTAACGGCGTAGCAGAGGCGTCTTGGCTCCAGCAGTTACTTCAGGAGCTCCACTCCCCTGTCGCCCGGAGCACGTTGGTCTACTGTGATAATGTCAGCGCCGTTTACCTCTCTACCAATCCCGTTCAGCACCAGCGCACGAAACATGTGGAGATTGATCTTCACTTTGTTCGTGAGCGGGTTGCACGCGGCGAGGTTCGAATTCTCCACGTGCCGACGACGTCACAGTTTGCCGATATCTTCACGAAGGGACTCCCGTCGACTTTATTTTCTGAGTTTCGGTCCAGTCTCAACATCTGTTGTGGCTAGATGTTGGGACTGCGGGGGGGTGTTGGACTGTGTTTGGGCCTAGCCTGTATGGCCCATCTATGTATCTATAAATATGTACCGAGACCCTATGATTAATCAAGCAATCAATTCTATCACACAGCACGCCCTACCCTACTTTGTGTTCTCTTCTTTGCTAGCTTGTGTACCTCCCAGTAGCTGTTGGCTTTAATGAGATGGATGCTATGCAGTGCATGCAATACTTTTTTATTAAAAAATAAAATTTGTTGTGACAGATGTTACCGAATAGAATATCGTAATCTGCCGGCTATCCATTTTTTTCCCTCAATGTACAACAGCCCTCATGGAATATATTGAATTCATTTGCTTGTAGCACAAGAGTACGTATGTTTTTAAATGATCCAGTTGTTCGTGTAGTGGTGTTCGGTTGCTTTCGTTGGAATTTTCTCTGTGATAAGGTAACGCGACATTTTTCCTCTCGTTTTAAACTCTCCCTGTCTCTCTAGTCTCCTACTCTTGCTTTGTGGCGTAAGAAATGCCCTTTCTTTTGTAAAAAAAAAAAAAACTTAATGGCTGCAGATTACTACGAATTTTTTCCATCATTCAGAGGCTGCAGATTAACCCTTCCTGACATAAGCATTGTGACGTCAATTAGTGATGCGATGCAGCTCACTGCAGGAGGCCGGCCCATCAATAAGCATATACGTACGCACTAACTAAGCACAGCACCTTGCACAGCCAAAGATGTAAGTACTCTAGATAAAAAGGCTCTTGTAGTGTAGGGTGTAGGCCCGGAAGTATTTGATGCGTGTGGAGCATGATCATGCCGTTATACTGCATAGTTCCCTCATATCTCCTGATCGATTCGGTCGGCGCGTCCTGTGGTCGGAGACGTAGATCCGCCAAAAGCCTTGCACCTGTCAAATTGAAGCAGCATATATATCGCCTTCTCCTGTCTAATCCATGTAAAGAGTTAAAATTCCGGTGGCGACATATGTTATGCGCTCCTTCTACAGATATGTTGCACCTATGTGGTATTGCCATATACGGTACGGAGGCGTACTTATATATAACAAGCACGAGAGAGAGAGAGAGAGGCAAATTATTGAATTGAAATGATGCTTGCTAGTACAGTATTGTTTCGTCAGCGTATTCAGGCAGGGAGATTTGTGTAAGAGGGATACAAATAAAAGCTTCAAATAATGCAAGAGCAAGACGACGTAGCTGTGTGATCCAAGATAGTTTGGACGGTAGCCAGGTTTGGTCGGTAGCGTTGCTGAAGCGTCTGCTCGTCGCATCACGGAAGGTACGTAGCAGCTCGGTCGGTGACGACTAGGCCCCGGCGAGCGTCAGCGGAAATTAAACTGGCCGCTAGCGAGGCAGGAGCTACCGGCCTGCCATCAGATCAGATCAGAACCGGCGAGCGAAAGGCTCGCGTGGACCGCAGAAATCCCATGAGCTAGCCAGCTCGTCGTCAGCCCCCGTCGTCGATCGACGGCGACGTGGCCTTTGCTTCACGTGGCGCGCGACGGTGACAGCCTCGCGGTTGAAGCTCTAATTATCCGTTAGCGTCAGGGCACCGGGCTTTTCGTTTCTCGATGTTCGTATGCTGGATCGTGCATCTCCGCGTTCAGAAAAAACGTACGTATCTGAAACCGAGGTAGATACTCTCTCCGGACCTTTTTAATTGTAGTTTCAGATACGAAAGCTGAACTAAAATGAGCTGTGAAAATGTGTCCTATTGGAACCGTAGGGAGTATTAAACAGTGCAGGTTTTGGAGAAGGCTGGCATCCATCGATGGCGATGGGGGTAATTTTGGTTGGAGGCTCTTCACCGCGCCGGTCGTCGTCGAGCTTTCGTCCAAAGCCAAAGGGAGCAAGCCAATTGGCAAGCTCTCCTCCAATGGGTCGCGCTCGGCGCCATGGGAATCACGCACGCATCCCGCCACCACGTCCACGCGTGCGCCGGGCAAAGGCTCGGAGCCAGTCTGATTAGGTAAATCGTGGTGTTTCCCATTTGTTCGACTCTGACTGCCTCAGTTCAGAGCAACTTGTTCGCTAAACAACAGAAAGGCCCACGAGATCATCCACAAAGCCTACACAACAACACCTCGTTGGACTGAAAGGAAGCAGAGAGACAAGGAGAGAGAGAGAAGAATAAAGCAGAGAGAGAGGGAGGGGGGAGGTTGATGAGAGCGAGCAAAAGAAAAGCTTTGGCCTTTGTGTAGAGTAGAGAGAGAAGCCAAGTAGCCAAGAAGCTCTGCCCTGCATCCCCATGGCCTCTGCTTTCGTTGCTATATAAAACCCGCGCACGCCTCCTCTGCTTGCCAATCCCCCATCTTGGTTGGTCGGGGGTTAGGTCTTGATGCTTCGGTCCACGCACCCTCCCGCCAGCCCCACCAGCGGCTCGGGAACGCCGGCGTCCAGCAGAAGCCCCGACGGCAGCATGGTCGGCGGCGGCGGGGGCGGGACGTCGAAGCTGCTGCAGATCCTGAACGTGCGGGTGGTGGGCAACGGCGAGCGCGTGGTGGTGCTGTCCCACGGGTTCGGCACGGACCAGAGCGCGTGGAGCCGGGTGCTGCCGTACCTCACCCGCGACCACCGCGTGGTGCTCTACGACCTCGTCTGCGCCGGCAGCGTCAACCCGGAGCACTTCGACTTCCGGCGCTACAACACGCTCGACTCGTACGTGGACGACCTCCTCGCCATCCTCGACGCGCTCCGCATCCCGCGGTGCGCCTTCGTCGGCCACTCCGTGTCCGCCATGATCGGCATCCTCGCCTCCATCCGCCGCCCCGAGCTCTTCGCCAAGCTCGTACTCATCGGCGCCTCACCCAGGTACAGTACTAAACTGTTACTCTTTGGAGGGAGGCAGCAGAGAGAGAAATCGAGTCAAAGCTTCGAGCTGCCGGCGGAGGGTTCTTGATCTCTGTATTAAAGGAAATTGATGTAGGTTCTTGAACGACCACGAGAACGACTACCACGGCGGGTTCGAGCTGCCGGAGATCCTGCAGGTGTTCGACGCGATGAAGGCCAACTACTCGGCGTGGGCGACGGGGTACGCGCCGCTGGCGGTGGGCGCGGACGTGGCGGCGGCGGTGCAGGAGTTCAGCCGGACGCTGTTCAACATGCGGCCGGACGTGTCCCTGCACGTGTGCCAGACGGTGTTCAACACGGACCTCCGCGGCGTGCTGGGCATGGTGCGCGCCCCCTGCGTGGTGGTGCAGACCACCCGCGACGTCTCCGTCCCGGCCTCCGTCGCCAACTACCTCAAGGCCCACCTCGGCGGCCGCACCACCGTCGAGTTCCTCCAGACCGAGGGCCACCTCCCGCACCTCAGCGCGCCCGGCCTCCTCGCGCAGGTGCTCCGCCGCGCGCTCGCCGCCCGGTACTAGCAGTCTAGCACTAGCACGTCGCCGGCGCTCGTCTCTCGGTCTCTCCCTCCGATCGCTGCTGTTTTTACCGCCTCCATCTCGCCAAGAACCAAGTAAAAAAAAATGGCGCGACTCGTGCCTTTCACCTGTGCCAAGACTGTAATCTCGATTCATTTTTGTTTTAATTTACCTTCGCTTTTTCTACAAACTGCGCGTGTGCTCTGCTTCGAACGAAGGAGGGACGAGTGCGTGGGGATCGTCGTGCCACGTGGCCAGGATTCGTTTGCTTCGTCGTTGCCTTGTCCGATCAGCAGCAGGAGTACGAACGTACGTAATTGTTCACTAGTGCTGCTAACTACTACAGCTACTTATGGGACTGGCTGGGACCAGCATTTATCTCCTGACCTAATTAATAAGCGGCTGATGATGCTACATACCACTTTCATTATAGTACTATTACTATTATTATCATTGAGCGCATAATCGGGATTTGGATAAGTCCCCAGTCCAGGGGGAAGGAAAAGTCGTGGCGGATGGTTGCCCACGACATGCATGGCCCATCTCATCGTCACTAGCATATTTATTATTATCGCTGATAATGAACCATGTCATTGTGACCGCACCCCAAGCCTAGAAATCAGAAGTATGCTATGTTATGTGGGCGTGGAGGAGGGGCCACCTGAGGTAACGTGATGCTTAGTTTTTGATGCGGTTGGTGTGGCGCTGTGACTGTGGTATAAGCTCATGGCCCAACAAAAACCAACTCTTTGCTGCCGCCGCGCGCTTGGAGTCTTGTGGCCTAACCCGATCCGTGGTGGGCACGCGTTGGCTAATCAATCAGTCGATAGAAGCTGCATATTCTTATCTGTTTCGCCCGCGTTCCGTTGGATGATTGGATCGCGCGCAGCATCGTCGTTCGGCACCCGCCGGGGCCCCGTGGTGCTCGGCGCGCCGCTACCGGTTCAGCTCAGCGCCAAACGACGCGCGGGCGCGGGCGCGGCCGAGAGCCCGAGACCTGGTTGGCGCGCTGCCGGAGTCGCGCCGCGCCGCGCCGCCCGCTTAACATGACAAGAAATTTGCGGGCAAGCTGCTAGTCCCAGAATCATCCCGCACAACTTCGCAAACCGCAACTCGTTGCTGTTGATCAAAAGCAAATAGAAAAACGAGCCGGATCTTGAAACGAAAGGGATTAGCTTTATCCTGCAAAACTCGTTGCTGTTGCGTGCAGCTACGCGATTAGTGGAGGGGAGCCGGAGAGAGTTTGAGAGCAGGACTAACGCCACAGGTTGCCGTTGTCTTGACTTCGAAGTTCACTGATATTGCGGCGCTGCGGGAGCATGCGGGACCACTTCGGTAAAGCGGGTCATTTTGGAGGTCTAATATGCGGGATTGCGGCGCGTGTTAGCCCAACGGCTTTACGGCCGTGTCTCCGCCGCTTACATCCCTACGCCCCTTCATTCGATTTGGAGGCAGCGACGCCGCTACCGGCCGGTCGATCGACGTAGCGAACGGCAAAGCGGGGGCCGTCCCAGTGCTGGGCACACGTGTAAGCGGGTGCAAGAGATCCTCGTCCCGTCGTCCGTGGAGGGGCCAACTGGCCAAGTGGCGATCTGCTGCCAATACGGCGATCGGGTTCTTCGCCGGCGGGGGCCCGGCCATGGAATTGATGAAGGAATCGGCAGCGCGATAGTTAAGATGGGGCCCTGTCTTAATATCTTATCCTCTGCCGCGGCGACGAGACGAGACGCGCTCCCCGTCGCCGGTCGCGGTCGCGCTACAGCGGCTGGCCTGGTTGGCGCGAACCGCTGGCACGGCGGGGAAGCCGGGACCCGGGGGCCCTGCGCTGCGCTCTAGGGCAGTGGACAGGCCAGGTACAGTACGGTGCCTGCCTTGCCGACCGGCGGGCCATCGAGTCGCCACATAAACTGATCGAGCACTGGACTTTTCTTGGGAAGGCTGGCGGGAGGGAGGACGGTGCCACTGAGAACGGCTGCCGCTGATAGTTAATACCCGTCATGCATGTCATGTCATCCAAATGACCAAATCCAAAGAGTTTCCTGGCATTCCCTTCTCTTTAGCTGGGCTTTTTGTTTTACCGATTACCAGGCCGGCCCATCCCGGCCCAGCCCACACGCAGGGCTGACGCGGCGCGGCAAGGTTCGCCGTTCGCGGGGAGGACGACGCAAGCTGGTCGACCAGCCACAGAGATCGGAACTCCACACACCAGCACCAACTCGCACGTCGCATCGCATTACTCTCCCTCCCTCCTCCTTCGCGCGTCCTTCCATCTCCGTCCGCCGAGCTCGGATCCATCCTCTCCCAGTGACAAAAAAAACAGACCTTTACACCGGCTGGGGCCCCTCTCCGCCGTCGCCGCTGCACCTTCGTTCCCGGGCAATGACAGGAGCCGCGGCCACGTCCGTGCGCGCCAACGCCACGACCTCCTCACGCGGCTGAATGCTACCGGCAGGCACGAGTTGGCGGGATTGAAGGAATCCATTCGAGTCGAGTCGGACCCGGCGGCCGCGATGATGGAGAGCTACCTGAACGACAACTTCGGGGGCGTCAAGCCCAAGCACTCGTCGGACGAGGCGCTGGGACGGTGGCGCAATGTCGTCGGCGTCGTCAAGAACCCCAAGCGTCGCTTCCGCTTCACCGCGAACCTCGACAAGCGATCAGAGGCCGCGCAGATGAAGCGATCCAACCAGGTGCTGTGTGAGCGGCGTGTTGAAGAGATGATTAACATCTCGAGACTAAAATATAGTGCATGTTGTCTATTTCAGGAGAAGCTGCGTGTTGCTGTGCTTGTTTCGAAGGCTGCACTTCAGTTCCTCCATGGTATATGCCATTGCCATCCCACGGGACCATCCAATAGTCACAGCAATTACTACGTCTGGGTTTCTCCTGCTGCTAATCTTATCACCCCTTCCGCAGGCCTTGCACCGCAAAGCGAGTACACGGTCCCTGCCGACGTCAAGGCCAAGGGCTTCGGCATCTGCGCCGAGGAGCTGAGCTCCATCGTCGAGGGCCATGACCTCAAGAAGCTGAAATCACATGGCGGCGTCCGGGGCCTCGTGTCCAAGCTGTCCACCTCGGAGTCCGACGGCATCTCCACGTCCCGGTCCCGGAGGAGGCTGGCGCCCCGGAAGGAGGTCTTCGGAGTCAACAGGTTCGTCGAGGCGGAGTCCCGCGGCTTCTGGGTCTTCGTCTGGGAGGCGCTCCAGGACATGACGCTCATGATCCTCGCGGCGTGCGCGCTCGTCTCGCTCGCCGTCGGCATTGCCACCGAGGGCTGGCCCAAGGGCGCGCACGACGGCCTCGGCATCGTGGCCAGCATCCTGCTTGTCGTCTTCGTCACCGCCACCAGCGACTACCGCCAGTCTCTGCAGTTCAAGGACCTCGACAAGGAGAAGAAGAAGATCACCGTGCAGGTCACCCGGAAAGGGTACAGGCAGAAGCTCTCCATATATAAGCTTCTCGCCGGCGACATCGTCCACCTCTCCATTGGCGATCAGGTGCCGGCCGACGGGCTGTTCCTGTCGGGATTCTCGCTGCTGATCAACGAGTCGAGTTTGACCGGGGAGAGCGAGCCGGTCGCCGTCAACGCCGAGAACCCGTTCCTCCTTTCGGGAACAAAGGTGCAGGACGGTTCCTGCAAGATGCTCATCACGACGGTTGGCATGAGGACTCAGTGGGGCAAGCTGATGGCCACTCTCAGCGAAGGTGGTGACGACGAGACGCCGTTGCAGGTCAAGCTGAACGGCGTGGCCACCATCATTGGTAAGATAGGCCTCATCTTCGCCGTCGTCACGTTCGCCGTGCTCACCGAAAGCTTGTTCCGGCGGAAGTTCAACGACGGCTCGTACTTAAGCTGGACCGGAGACGACGCGTTGGAGCTGCTAGAGTTCTTCGCCATTGCCGTAACCATTGTGGTTGTTGCCGTGCCTGAAGGACTGCCGCTCGCCGTGACACTGAGCCTTGCCTTTGCCATGAAGAAGATGATGAACGACAAGGCGCTCGTCCGGCACCTTGCGGCCTGTGAGACCATGGGCTCGGCCACCACCATCTGCAGCGACAAGACCGGCACGCTCACGACGAACCATATGACCGTCGTCAAGGCCTACATCTGCGGCAAGGTCAAAGAACTGGACGGTGCTTCCGAGACCAATAAGGCCTTGTTCTCTGAGCTGCCGGACTCTGTCATGACGATGCTCTTGCAGTCCATTTTCAACAACACTGGCGGCGACGTTGTAATTAACAAGGATGCCAAGCGAGAAATACTGGGCACACCAACTGAGACAGCGATTCTCGAATTCGGCCTATCGCTCGGCGGAGACTTCTCAGCCGTGCGTAAAGAAAGCACCACCATCAAGGTGGAGCCGTTCAACTCAGCG
The DNA here is from genome assembly GCA_036927565.1 of Tuctoria greenei. NCBI lineage: Eukaryota > Viridiplantae > Streptophyta > Magnoliopsida > Poales > Poaceae > Tuctoria > Tuctoria greenei. The sequence goes on from JAYESD010000004.1 coordinate 3,028,627, forward strand.
AAGAAGAGGATGGGAGTGGTCATCCAGCTCCCAGGGGGTCCACTGCGTGCACACTGCAAAGGCGCGTCAGAGATCATACTGGCATCTTGCACCAATTACTTGAATGAACAAGGCAGTGTCGTTCCTCTAGATGAAGCGACCGTCAATCGCTTGAATGCCACGATCGAGAGCTTTGCAAACGAGGCACTTCGCACGCTGTGCCTTGCATATGCTGAAGTCCCCGATGGGTTCTCAGCCAATGATCAGATTCCGGTGGATGGTTACACTTGCATCGGTATTGTGGGGATCAAAGACCCCGTCCGGCCTGGCGTGAAGGAATCAGTTGCCATCTGCAGGTCTGCTGGTATTACTGTTAGGATGGTCACAGGTGACAATATCAACACGGCGAAGGCAATTGCCCGTGAATGCGGCATCTTAACTGGAGATGGCATTGCCATTGAAGGTCCTGAGTTCAGAACCAAGAGTCCAGAAGAAATGACTGAATTGATACCCAAGATACAGGTATGTTTGTGGGTTATTTAGCACTGACCTTGGCTTTATTGCATAAACTTGCGGCTTACTGTATTTAACAACGTGGTCTGTTTTCATGCATCAGGTGATGGCAAGATCGTCGCCACTTGATAAGCACACCCTCGTGAAGCATCTTCGGACTTCACTTGATGAGGTTGTCGCGGTGACAGGTGATGGGACGAATGATGCACCTGCGCTACATGAGGCTGATATTGGGCTTGCAATGGGCATCGCAGGAACTGAGGTAATTTCAATATTGCGCTTGTAAATACCTTAAATATCACCGATATCAAACATATCTGGGAATGTAATAACTAGCTTATATTTTTGTCAGTGTAGTTTTGCTCCTTTTTGTACCACCGCAATCCGCAATATCTATGAGTGCATAATTTCCATGAGTAGCACGACATATTACGTGATCTCTCAAGTTAATTCATTATTTACTCCTATATTGATGCATTTCTATCTTTTGAAGGTCGCAAAAGAGAGTGCTGATGTCATTATTCTTGATGACAACTTCTCCACTATTGTCACTGTCGCAAAATGGGGTCGTTCTGTGTATATCAACATTCAGAAGTTTGTGCAGTTTCAGCTGACAGTCAATGTGGTTGCTCTCGTTGTGAACTTCTCGTCAGCTTGTTTGACAGGTACACAAATTAGTTTTTAGATATTCTATTATTTGCGTCATTAGCTTTTCCGCAGATACGAGTTTTTAACTATCACTTACCATATCTAAACTGCCTAGTGTATCTGTATGTTACTTCGACAAAATTTTAGCATAAAACAATTTTCATGAAGAAAGTGTATATAAACCTTCTCTTTGAGACTTTTTAGAGTGGTTGGAAAATCTCAACTTTGAAATTCTTTATTTTCGTCTTTGTAACGATCTCACTGTTCTTTTGCGTGGTGATTCAGGTAGTGCTCCTCTTACTGCTGTGCAATTGCTCTGGGTCAACATGATCATGGATACACTTGGCGCACTGGCATTGGCCACTGAACCTCCAAATAATGAACTGATGAAGAGATCTCCTGTTGGAAGGAAAGGAAACTTCATAAGTAACATAATGTGGAGGAACATCCTGGGACAGGCCTTGTATCAGTTCATCGTGATTTGGTACCTACAGAACGAAGGGAAGCGGGTATTTGGACTTGTGGGAGACAATTCAGATCTCTTGAACACACTCATCTTCAATTGCTTTGTGTTCTGCCAGGTAAATTTACAAGTGCTTGTGGCGTTCATTTTTATGCCTGAAAATTTATATAGACTACGTTTGGATTTGTTTGTGTTTCTTAATCTTGTAATGTCATTTGTGTTTTAAATATTTTTTTGAAAGGTGTTTCTGTTTTAATTAAAATTGTATTTTTTATGTGTAGGTATTCAATGAGGTGAACTCAAGAGAGATGGAGAAGATAGATGTATTTGAAGGCATTCTAGACAACAATGTGTTCGTTGCCGTCCTAAGTATCACCGTAATCTTCCAATTTATCATAATACAGTTTCTGGGCGATTTTGCGAACACTACACCTCTCTCGTTCACGCAGTGGGTATATTGCATTTTCATCGGTTTTCTAGGCATGCCTATCGCTGCTGTTGTCAAGATGATCCCGGTTGGTTCTTGGTAGGAAACTAGAACTGACTTCAGTTAGAAACTGAAGTTGGCACCAATTTTGCGTATTGGCATTCACACACTTGTGAACCTCCGCCCTTTTTGTCTTAGACTATGAGCCAAGGTTGTGGGCCTGATTCTTAGAAATTGTTTCAAAGCTTCAGTAGCTGTTGCTTTTAGTTCTTCTGATGTTTTTTATTTTGTAAATTGAAGCTATATATGTTACATCTATGACAGGTGTTTGATTTGTGTTAGGTTTTTTTTCGTTACCATCTTGATATTTTTGAACACTCTGGAGGTGTAGCAAAGTTATTCACAATAAAAGTAAACTGAACTCTTTTATCTGTAAAATTATTTGAGTCTGGTTTCAGAAAAGGGTTTGTGTCATTATTTGAGGTTCATGTTTTTTTACTCATTCGTTTCTTTTTATTTGTCACCGGGCGATGAAAATAAAAAAGGAACGAAGGAAGTACTCCCTTCATTTTCAAAAACTTGTCGCTTTGTAGTTCATTTTTGAATTACAAAGCGATAAACTTTTGTAGACGGAGAGAGTATTTGTCAAGAAAATGGCCGTAGTATTGCTAAAAAAAATTCCAGCAGGCCTCTTACTACTAGAAAAGGAGTAGGAAAAAATAAAAGATATAAGCATAATGATCTTTGACCAGGAATCTGCTGCAATCCAAATGGCAGCATCAGCAGATACACCAAACGACTGTACGTGCTACAGCATAGGCCTGTCAGTCAGTTACCCTGTTTCGGCATCCCAGGCTTATCCTCACATCACCATGGACAGTTGACAACAAGCAAGCAGCTTGCTTCCATCACTACTGCCACCATTGCCGATGCAAGACGTTTTCTTTTGACCAGTCATGGCACTGACTTAAGCATGTTACTCCTACTCGGCAACAACGACTCCTGTTGTGCTCAAGGCAGCCCAGCAGCAATGCAGTACAACAAGTCTTACCAGGTCGTGCCTCTCTCTCTCTCTCTGCTCTCGCTTGTCCCCTTGCTTTTGACTGCACGGGCCACAAGTCTAAAGAAATGCAGTGCAAGGTCATCCCCCTTCTTGATCACGCTCCGGAACGGAGAGGCATCTTACTTTGTTCGGTGAACATACAAACATGCAGAGCTCTTTGCACTTGGGTGCCTTCTTGAAGTCGGTATAAAAACAGGTAGGGAACTGAGACATTCACATGCTGCCACCACCAGCTCATCCATCCAGCAACCTCAACCAGCTGGTGCGGTGAGATGGAAGCTGCAGAGGGCCTCTTCTGTTGTCCTACCTCACCTGTCCTGCCTGTGCTCCTACCTTGTCCAAGTCATTCGCAGTGCATGATAAGCGACGCAGTGAGTCATAAAGGGAAGCAGTGCAGTGCCAGCCGTCTCCCAAGAACAGCGTGCCAGCCGTCTCCCAAGAACAGCGTGCCAGTGTTGCAAATAGCAAAGCAGCTGATTTGATGACACTGCACAAGACGCTAGTACTACTATACATCAGAAAGGAGAGAAAGCAAGCAAGCGCCACTTTCTTTCATCCTCAAGGTAAACATCAAGGAGCGAGTTGTTATCACAGGTGGATGGAACAGTGATGTTTGGTGCAGCATCTAAAGAGCATGCTGATGAGCTAAAGATACATGACTCAACAGAGAGGGGAACAACCATTTGCATAATCTAGTTCAATACTGTCACCCATGGAGTGACAAGCTAATGAACAGAAACAGACGAGGATAGATGGCCGACTAGCTGGTACAATATTGTATTCACAGAAAAGGGAATGAACTCCTCAGTCCTTGAGACCTTGACTTTTGCTTTCCACTCCAGTGACGACGGCTTCTCTCACTTTGAGCAAGCAAACAAGCGCTTTCTTCAGTCCTCTTTCTTTCCACAACCACCTTTGAATTGAGCTTGGAAAGATCTCATCAAAACCAAAATCTTTCCAGTCCTAACTTATCAATTTTTTTTTGTGATGATTGTGCTCATCAGATCAATCAAATCATGTCACCATTTGGCTACCACCAGCTGAGAAACAAATTAACCTGAAATCAAATACTAAAATGATGAGCGTAAAATGCGAGCTGGCCTCCAGCTCCTAATGGCGCTGAGGTGAGCGCAATCTTCTCCTCTTATTGTCCGGGGTTGCCGGCGACGCAGTGGCAGCGGCATTATTGGCGTTCACGGAGGTGTCCGGGCTCCCGACGTAAGCGGCGACAGAGACCCCCGAGGGCACCACCACCTCCGTCGAGTGCATGGATGACTTGTCCTCCTGAATCATCGCACTGTAGCAGGAGTACACATGACCCTGCCCAGAGAGAAGAACAGCGGCTGCATTTACTCATCATTGCGCTTTCCTTCCACCATCAGGTTCGTGAAAGGGACGATTGCAACAACGGAAACGAAACAGAGTGAGTTGGGCTGGATCTGGATGATGCTTACGGTGTCTAATAATTGCGGCCATGACGATCCCAAGATGGCCTTGAGCTCGTCGAGGTTGGCTGAGGTGGTCGCCGTGTCGCGCGTCACCAGGATGGACGCTACAGCAACGGTGGACGGCTGGTACTCCACCGAGCTCATCACTGCATGCGTATGGGCGCGACAGGAGATCAATCAGTTCCTGCGGTTGTTTGATTCAATTGAGCGGATGCGAAGAGGGCGACCGGAGAAATATATGGGCGATCGACCTTTGATCCAGTGGAAGACGCACTCGACGGCGCGCCGGATGATCGCCCTCCGCTCGTCCTGCCGGAACCGAGCCGCGAAGCAGCTGATGAAGGCGAACGGGGTGACGGTGACCATCCGCCACCGGAGCGTGGCGAGGACGAGGAGCTCCATCCGCAGGATGGACGAGCTGTGGAAGTCGTGCGCGTCGAGCCGGAACTCCGACAGCCGCGGCGAGTGGCACTCCTCCAGCTTGGCCGCCAGCGACAGGCACGCCACCGCGAGCAGCTGCAATGCCCACTCCTTTCCCCTCTGAACACCACACCACCAAAGATGAAGGCAATGCACACGCAGTCATTACATCAAACACTCGAGAACCCGTGACAATAATAAAGCAACGAGGATGACATTGGCAACGGCAATCGGCAAAAGCAGAGGGGACATTACATCGACTTCCCGTTGCGCCAAGAACCGATCGAAGTAAGTCACCGCGACGTACGCTGTCTTCCCGCTGAACCGGAACGTCGCGGTCGTCTGCAGCCACCACATAACGGACTCGGGTCACCGGAAGAACCGATCATTTTTTTTCTTTCCGCAAGAAGAAGAATGTGAACGCGGCGAAAGAGGAATGAAAGAAGGCGCGAACGACCTTAATGATCCAGCGCACGCATCCGGAACGCGCCGCCTTCATCCACTCCGCCATTTCCTCCGTCCGAGCCACCTCGCCGACCGAGGAGGTGCTCTCCTTGGACAGGAGCACCGCGACGTACTCGTCGTCCTGGTCCACGGCCAGGAGACATTCGTCGCCGGCAACTGAAAAGTCAGCGCCGTTTTCGTCGGCGTCGGTGTCGGGGAAGATATCTTTGCCGTCCTCCCGGCAGATGAGGATAGAGGTCGGCGTGACGGGAGAAGAGGTCGAGGCGGCGGCAGCGGCGGCGGCGTCCTCCACCATGGCTATCAATCAGAACCCGTGCATGCGCGTGGAGAAAAGGGAAAGAAAGAAAAAAAGAGGAAGGAAAAAAGATCCAGCAGCGGGAGCAAGCAGGGCGGAGGAAAAGGCGGCGTGCGTGGTGCGGGTGGGTTGGGAGCGCGGCGCGCGCGAGGAACCGAAAAGGGGTCGTCCCGCTCCCGCCACACCCGCCGCGCGCGGCGAAAGGGGGAGAGATGAATGGGAAGTTGAGCTGTTGGTGGTGGGGGCGAGGAGGAGGAGGAGGAGTGGGGGGAATGTGGTGGCGTGCCCGCGTGGGGGCTGGCTGCAGCGTGCGTGCGTGCGTGGGGGGAATGTGGTCGGCGTGGGGGAGAAGAAGGGTTCAGTAGACGACGAGTGTCGTGACGAACGCCGCTTGACGAGGCAGGCGCCACCATTCGCCCGCCGATGTGCACTCTCGCGACGCTGGTGCGGTGCGTCGTGACTCGGGTACGCGTAACGTCCGCTTTGATCTGGCTTATGCCCCATATCGAGTCATTCAACTTCACATTAATAGCTTATTTTCTCATTGTTATTGCAATCGACCCAATATCTCACAACATTTACAAAAAAAATCTGTATATACTTAAAAAAGGCGCGATTCAAGCTGAACCGCGACTGAGTGCGGAACACGCGATCTTCGACGACCCCTATCAGATCATAATGGCGAAATCAATTGCTAAAGAAACGGGAGTGGTACCGTACATGGTAACTGTACTTAGTACTAGTGTCAGGGACAAGCAGCCGTGCATGCCCCTGCAGTTCAGTCTCAGCGCGAAAGGCTGCTGCGCACTCAGCGGCGAAAGAACGCTAAATCACATCGAACCCTGAAGAATACTTGTGCAAAGTTAGGAAGCATCTCTTCCTCTCAAAGACACGCAAAGTACTCCGATGCAGCACGGCGGACACGGACGCCTCCTCCTCCCCTCGCGCGCGCGGACACGGACGAAGTCCAGCCGCGCCGCGTCGCGTCGCGCGGCGTACCAGTACCGCTGCCCCGCCAAATCGATCGACCGCAGGCACTTGCCTCCGCTCCTCCTACTAGTTCGAACTCGATCGTTGTACCGGCACCAGGGGAGACAGAGACAGACAGGTCGAGCTAGCGGCTAACTCCAAGCGATACGGCCAAAGGCGCGACGGCTGGCTGGCGCCCGTACGTATAGGCACCTTTTTCTCCATGTACTGGCACGACGCGTAGCTCGGCACGCGACATATCCACCTGTCGTCGAACCGGCCGGCGACCAGCTAGCTGGGTTCTCCATCATCGATCACGACGACACAGGCCACCATATATGCAACGCGCGGGACGTAGTTGGTGAGACGATCAGACGATCGATCGACCCCCGACCGGAGCGAACGTTGACGCGACGCGCTGGGTTCGGCCCCGCGCGGGGCGGCCGGCGGCGCGTGACTCCGTAGAATGTCCGGGGTTCACGACTTCACGTACGTACTAGAGACGTTTGCCCGTGGTTGAGCCGGGCTACACGCGCGCCGAGGCACTTGCTGGCTGATCCCCAGCTAGACGCGCGGCGTTTTCCGGCGTCGATCGTGCCCGTCGTGGGAGACATTGTGATTCCAGCTAGGTCAAACGTGCGAACAGTGCGACTCGAGCGTGTTCGTCCATTTCGGGATGCGAGATTCAAATCGAACAGTGCTGCTAGCTACAGTACCGTATAGCTTCAACAAGGCAGAGCGACTGAAGAGGAGAACGTGTCCCTCCGTAAAGAGAACGTTGCCCTGAGTCCCGAGACTCGACCACGGCACGCGCACCCGAGTACCCAACCAATAGCACTATGACTCTACGATCGAGTCTAGCACCACGAAAATGCCGAATTCTACGAAATACGATACGCATACATCCACGATTCTCCGGCGATCAAACGCACCGCGCGCTCTAGTACCATCATCGTGCGATTTCGCGTATACGTGTAAGGGCGTTGGTTGTCTGTCGCTGCTTCTCAGGTCCATGTATCGACCTGTCTTTCGGCTGTACGTAAGGCTGTTGGTGCTGGCGCGCGTAGCTCGTATAGGCGTTGAAGTTGGCATGATTCGTACTCGTACCCCGTACTCCCTCCGTTTCATTTTAATTGTCGTTGGCCCGATCAGAGAGCGAGGAAACGGTAACAATCTGAAGAGGATCAACTGAGAAAAGCTGAGAATGACCTGATCGAGGCAGCGTGCAAATACACTCACTTTGTGATGGTACAGCATCTGATTCTTGGTCCAACCACGTCTCACATGCATCGACGAATCCAAAGCACAACCGATTGAAGGCTTGAATGCTGGAGGCGAGACGAGAGGATAGCGACCCGTCACCCGACTCCATACTTCCGATCCTTCGCGGCTCAGTACTGGTGTCAGTGGCAGGATAATAATCTTGGATTGCCGTATTCAATGCGTGGATTTCCTGCACGATCGATGCAGCCTTCTCGAGCCGTAGCAGACTAGCAGTAGCACCTGGGCACCGACATCTGTACTGTACGCCGTCCTCTTCACATCTCGGGCCTACTGCTGCAATCGCGACGTCTGTTCTATAGGTAAACGAGGCGATATGGAAGGTGCGTGAGATTAGGTGGAACGTTACGTCTTGTTTAGGCTCACGCGGCTTCGTGTTGATATCGGCTAACTTGCTAGTGTACAGGATTAGATACTCGCGCGGTTACAACAACCTAGAACAAACTACTCCCTCCGGTCCCCATTAATTGTCGTTTCCGACAAGAAAAATGACTTGCAAGTGAACTGTGTCCCATGTCTGAAACGACAAATAAATAGGACCGGAGGGAGTATTTCCATGAATCCAGGTTACTTGAGAGACAAACGCATAATTGTCCTGACAATGTGGTCGTTTCTCGTAACAAAATCCATGGGACGGGTCACGGGAGCCAAGCGAGCCAGACAAGATTACACATTTGGTGCATGCCAACAAAGCTAATTAGGACCACTCGCTCGATCGGCTAGGTCGCAGCAGCGGCCAAGGAATTCGTCGTCATTTGCGCCGCTGGCCGGACTGGACATCATCGCGGTCATCATGCATGCATGCTCGTGTTTCTATGGTTGGAGAGAAGAACGAGATCGTGATCATGGTTCATTAGTAGCCTATGCGCGGGGGCACAGGAAACCGTCGAGAGATTAAACGGGCCTACGTAGGTACGTGTGTCCTGTTCACCTCTCAATCAACCTGCAGAAATTTGGCGTCCCAGCCAGGCCTACACTCCACACGCGGGACTAATTGCAACTGGGAGGACGAGACCGCCACGTGGGACCGCCATACTACCTCTCGAGTATACGATCCCGTTCGCCGCTCTGCATGCCAGCGCGTGTTGTCTATATTGTTATTGTTCACAGGTCTCGTTCGATCCGTTAGCAAGAGTTTGATCGTCGCATTACGCTTACGGATCAAAGGATCGTCACTGTTTTCTTAGTGGAGTTTGTAGTAAGATACGATACGACGTACAACATGCGACAAAGCGATCTCTCTCTCGGCTCGTAGTATATGCAGGATTGATGAATTTCTAGGGGGTTTCGTGTCCGTGCAGGAGTAGAATAACCCCGGGTTCCGACGGGCGACGGCATGCATGTGCCCAGGAATGGGCGCACGGCGCGGTGATTTTTGGTGGCAGCGTCGTGGGCTGGTAGTGGGTGGCTGCAGCGTGACGGTGACGGAGCGGCAAGCGAAGAACGGCGGCGAAAACAGAGCACCGGCAGGTCATGCAGCCGAGAGGGCGGAGCAGACAGTGCGCTGCGCCCCGGGGATCGGGGCGCTTTCCACGTGATCCGAGCCAAAGCAGATGCTTGCCTTGGCATACGAGATTACTACTACTATATTGATCAACAGCATGTACTGTACACTCTAGACTAGTAAAGCGGGCAACAGAGAATCCCCACCGTAAAACACTTTGGATTAAAGCTAAACGAGCACTAAGAAAGAAGTAAAGCAGTGTGTTTGAAGAGATCCCTGCTGACGGCCAACTAGTCGGAATGATGCTACAGAAAGTGCCAGATGGTTTTACAAAGCCAGAAAATGAGAAACGCGCGGCACTACTGAGGAGAAGCTCCGACCGCCAGGCTAGCTAGCATCAACAACAAACACATGACCGCTTTAATTCTGCGCTTTTGATCATTGCGGTTCATGTGTTTACTACTACTCCTGCACAACAGCGCGGTCGGGTAACTATTATTAGCAGTGATGGCTGATAGCGCATCTGCGTTGCGTGGCTCCAGGAACGGTTGCTACTGCCATGCGATGTGACAGTGGAGGACCAGCTAGCTGCGCGCTACCGTGCCGTGCCGTCTGTGGGACAGAAATCTGGGTCCTTCAGTCCTCAGCTCCGTGCTGTCGGTTCACGGCGGTTCGCAGATCGCAACACCAAAAGAAAAAAAACAACACGGTAGCTGCATGCTGTTAGAGCAGGAAAGGGCACGCGTCAGCGAAACCAGACGCTAATTTAATCAACGAACTGGGTCCACGATGTCATTTCTAGTACTATGCATGTCGGTGAATTACTATTAAGACGGTCAAGGATACTAGTGTGGCACCGTACTGTCTATTCTTAGGCAGTTTCCTGTGTTTTGCCCTGATGAAGAGCAGCACATCGAGTTGGTTGTCACGCAAAGAATCAGGTTCCAGTTCACTTGAGCATGTGTTTCCTACCCTGCTAGTGTATGGGATACTGTACTATTTTCTTGCCTCTGCCACGAACCAAGCACCAACCTACCATGAACACTATTTTAATCGTTCCGAATTCCGCAAAGCCGACGAGAAATCCCCGTTCCAACCAAAAGTTCATACCACATTGTTGTTAATGGATCTTCTTTTCCCCGTCGGTTGTAAAATCGGTTCTGGTGCATTGGAAATTTCTTGCAGTCTCTGATTGGATCGGCCTTTTGGTTTCCTTCACGGAGTGGGATCCGAAGCGATGAGAGAGATGATGAGGGGAGATAAAGCGAGCAGGGAGAAAAGAAGCGAGACCGTTGGTTGATCTCCTCCGCCGGTGGCGCATCGTGCTGCTGCAGCGCTCCAGGCTCAAAAAATGGCGGCTTCCTCTCTCCTCCCCACTCTCTCGCTCCCGCTCTAGAAAGTTGAGACTGCGGCCGATCGGTTTGTTTTCCTTTTTTTTTCGGCTGCCGGGTGCGGCAATGCCTCCCGCCACCGCCGCGCTACTCCAAGCGTTGTACGCGCTGTTGCTGTGCTGCCGTCTTGCCCCGGCGGCGGGGACGGCGTCCGGCGGTGTCGGTGGCGGGGCCAGGCGGGTGCTGCACCAGCCATTGTTCCCCATCGAATGGACTCCGCCGCCGTCGCCGCCGCCTCCGCCCGCGCCGGACTTCACTTCCGACCCGGCGACTCCTGACGGCCCTCCTGGCGAATTCTTCCCTCCGGCCCCACCGACGGTGCCCGCTGGAGGCGCAACTTCCACCCCGACCACCGTCGCCGCTGATGTACCGACCGCCCCGTCCGGCGATGGCGGCGGCCACCACGGCGGCCATTCGAAGGCGACCATCATCGCGGCGGGGGCAGCCGCGGCCACCGGGGTCGCGCTGCTGGGCTTCGCGTGCGCGTTCCTCATCACCGGCCGCGCGCGCCGCCGCGGGGAGTCGCAGAAGCTGCTTGGCCCGGCGCACCACCACGCCGCCCCCTCAGCCGCCGACTTTCTCTACGTCGACACGGTGGAGCCCACCACGCCCGGTCGCCCGCAGCGCGGGCCCACCGCCTCCGACCTCGTCGGGTCCCCGTACCTCAAGCTGCGCAACGAGCGCACGCGGCGCGGGGCGAGCCGCTGTGACGAGGCCAACAATGACCACCCGAGCCCCGAGCTCCGGCCGCTCCCGCCGCTGCGGCGCGCGGCCACCATGGGCTCCTCTGACGACGACGCCTACTACACGCCGCGGCAGCGCTCCGGGGGCTCCGGCGGTGGCGGCGGCGCAGTCGGCGAAGCGTGGAGCGAGGCGAGCGCGTCCAGCCCGCCCACTACCACCACCGCCTCACGCCGCAGCCTCCCCAGCCTCACCAGCGACTGGTTCCCGCCAGTCGCAGCCATCACCGCGCTGCCCCCGCCGCCCGCGCGCTCCCGCCGCACTCCCTCGCGCACGCGCTTCTCTGCCGGCTCGACGCCCGACATCAAACAGGTGATCTCTCCGTCCCCACCGCCGGTGCAACCCACCAACCCAGCGCCACCGCCGCCTCCACCTCCACCACCACCGAAGTCTAACATCGCTCCAAAACCTCCCCCGCCGCCACCGCCACCGAAGCCTCCATCTAATAGCACCGCAAAGCCCACTGAGCCGCCGTCGGGGCCGACATCGCGACGCCGGTTGCTCAAGCCGTTGCCTCCAGAAGGACCCCGCATTGCAATGCCGATGCCGATTACAGCGGCGATGACGACCGATAACAACGGGAGCGCGTCAGTGCCTGCCGGGGATGACATGGGGTACAGTCACGTCGACACCGGCGAGCTGCGGCCGAAGCTGAAGCCGCTGCACTGGGACAAAGTACGGGCGACCTCCGACCGCGCCATGGTGTGGGACCAACTGAAGTCAAGCTCATTCCAGTTGAGATCTTGTTACATACTGAATGCATTGCTATTGGCCATTCTCAGTGAATTTATGCGTGATGTCGAGGCATTTCTGTCAGGTTGGATGAGGACATGATCGAGGCCTTGTTCATGAGCAACTCAATGCCAGCCGCGCCACCAAGAGACACCGGAAGAAAGCCGGCCGTGCCTCCATCCCACCAGGAGGAGAGGGTCCTCGACCCCAAGAAAGCACAAAACATCGCCATCATGCTCCGCGCATTGAACGTTACGCGTGAGGAGGTCTCTGATGCACTGTTGGATGGTGAGTGTTACGATGTTGCTCTTGAACCACTGGGGTGCTGATTTTGTGTGTGTGAATGAAGTCGTCGCCCGAATTGTCTTGGTGATAAATTGTTGTTCTAATTTATCATCCGATATATGAACCACAAAAGATAATTCACAATTTGGATTTATTTTGATCGATGTTGGGATTCCACATTTGGGTACTTTGGTAGGACGTTCTTTTTCAAAATTTAGCCACTCTTTACATTTTCCATTCGATTTTTTTCGTTTGGAGCCTTGTAGGCATATACCTGTCAACTTTGACAAGTACTCCCTCCTTTCTTAAAAGATTGTCACCTTCTAGTTCATTTTTGTACTAAAAGGTGACAATCTTTTGAGAAAGGATGGAGTACTTAAGATGGGTTAAAATCAACAGAAATTTTAGTTCCAATAACAAGATCTCAACAGAATTACAAGTACTTCAAATATTTGTGGGAGAAGATGGCTTTTCTAATCTTTCAGGTTCCATCCATTGTAACGTTGCCCATTTTGTCATTTGCCCATTCTAGATCATTATACTAGTATCACATGTTTGGTTGTGTTTATCTTGTTGCAGTGAGCTTCCATTTTTTTATGATATAGTAGTTCAATGCTGTGGAGCATGATCATTACGTCACAATAAGTGGCTAGAGAGTCCGTTACAGTATTGTGTTCCAATGGTAGGATGAAACTCACAACATGACAACTCTGAAAGCAGTTAGCCTCTAATATTGCTAAAAAGCATACCCGAGGCCTCTGGTCCCAATCCTTGGATGGACCATTCCCCTGATTATGCTTGTGTTGGTCATGGTCACCGGTGATGCATGGAACCACTGAACCACAAGCTGAAGGAATTTCCTATTGCCTTTTTTTTTAAAAAAAAAAAAACTGTGGAGCATCTGAAACATAACTATGTTTGAGATTGCTCTGTATTTTGAGATTTACACTAGTGCCTGGAGGCTGGAGCCTACTGCTATGTCACCTGTGTGGACGTAGTGTAGCATCACAGTACAATAATTTATCATTTTGACTGTATTGTCCAACAGGTAATGCTGAATGTCTGGGGAGTGAATTGTTGGAGACTTTAGTCAAAATGGCTCCAACTAAAGAAGAAGAGCTCAAACTACGAGATTATAATGGTGACTTGTCGAAGCTAGGTTCTGCAGAGCGCTTCCTCAAGGCTGTGCTTGATATACCTTTTGCCTTCAAAAGAGTTGATGCCATGCTGTACCGAGCCAATTTCGAGACTGAAATAAATTATCTAAGGAAATCTTTCGACACATTAGAGGTATGCTAAACTGCCAGTCTATGGTGAATCAAGGCCTTTCTCACTTCATGATTCGTCATTTTGATTACTAACTTAACCACACCATCGCTGACTAGTATGTCAGTCGTCACATGCAGATATTAGACTTACTGTTCTTATTAACTTTTTTTCAGTCAGCTTGTGAAGATCTTAGAGGCAGCAGATTGTTCCTGAAACTCCTGGAGGCAGTGCTGAGGACCGGTAACCGGATGAATGTTGGTACAAACCGGGGCGAGGCAAAAGCCTTCAAGCTTGACACTCTCCTAAAACTTGCAGATGTCAAAGGAACTGATGGTAAAACAACACTGCTGCATTTTGTTGTCCAAGAAATCATTCGATCAGAGGATGCAAAATCTGAGAAGGAAAGTGTGACGATTAGTAGCTCTAAAGACGAGCAGCTGCATAAGCAAGGACTGAAACTTGTGTCCGGGCTAAGCAGCGAGTTAGGAAATGTCAAAAAAACAGCTATGATGGACTTCGATGTGTTGCATGGTTATGTCAGTAAGCTAGAAACAGGTCTTGAAAAGATCAAGTCAGTTTTGCAGCTCGGGAGGCAATGCACACAAGGTCAGAAATTCTTTACGACAATGCAAAGTTTTGTGAAGGAAGCGGAGAAGGAGATGGAGCAAGTTCGGGACGAGGAGAAGAGGGCTTTGGTGAGAGTAAAAGACATCACTGAGTATTTTCATGGTGACACCTCCAAGGAAGAAGCACACCCTCTTAGGATATTCATGGTGGTGAGGGATTTCCTCTCAACGTTGGATCATGTCTGCAAGGAGGTTGGTCGGATGCAGCAGGACAGGACGGTCATCGGGTCGGCCAGGTCGTTCCGGATATCCGCTACAACCTCATTGCCAGTCATGAGCCTGTACGGGCAAAGAAGAGAGGATAACTCTGACGATGAGAGTTCATTCTAATAGGATAAGAAGATTAAGGAACGAAGCCACAGACTTAATGTTCCAACAAACATGGGGACCTGTCGATTTCGTCAGAGTTAATCAGCTGCATAGCTGAGCTACAGATGTTACAATGACGATGTGGCAAAGACATAACCTTGGGAGGGCAAAGTTAGGAGAGATCGGGGTGTATACTTTTGAATCACGTGGGATTTTTTGTACAAAAGAAAAGGAATAATAGTAACAGGTTATTTCTCACTTGTTGGGTCGTTTGAGGCTTAGAAATGCTGCTCGCTTTCAATTGTACCTTGCAGCTCCTGGAACATACGGCTATACTCTGTTCTCGTGTAATTATTCTCATCTTAAAGTATAGTAATACTACTGATATAACCTGGTAACAAATTATCAGAAGGTAAACTCTGTAGTGCCTATAATCAACAGACCATTCTGAATATGACACCGTATTATGCATGCACAAAGAGCAGTCAGTCACCTTTGATCATACATACCTTGCTTGATGAACACTTTATATCGCTGCACTCGCACTTTGCAGAAGCGCACAGCACAGCCCCTTTAACACATGAAGGAAAAAACATCATCATCTACTCCATGCGGTAGCAGCCTTCTTCCATGTCGCGGCCTTTTCCTTCCAGTGCGCATGTAATCACTTGAGCGTGTCATGTCGTCTTTGCGTGGAGATAAAGTTAGGATGGGGTCATGGCTGCAGATAAAGTATCCCCTGACCTTTTTCTATGATGACTGGTTGCAAGATTCATGAATCATGGCACTGCTCCGTATCCTGGTGTGTCGATTAGGTTGAGAAAAATATAAATGAATAAACTAACGAATTGCTGATCAGTTAAGAAAAAATGTAAATGAGCCAAAAGGCCGAACCTCTGCGAGTGCGCTAGCCCAATCTGTTGCGACGCATTCCCTTCGTTTTAAAAAAATTGTTGTTTTGTAGTTAAAAACGAACTACAAAGCGACAAACTTTTTTAGACATAGAGAGTATAACAAAGCCCGTTTTCCATAGCGCAAGGTTCAATAAATCTACAAATGTGTCTTTTTTTGAAAGACAGCTGGTACAGACAGCCAAGGACGATAAATTAAAAAGAAGGCGAGCACTCGAGGCGAGCAGCGCTCGAACCTGGACAGGCGCAACTCGGCAACAACCGAACTAGCCAGTCGAGCCCTGCTCGACCCCCAAGCTACAAATGTGTCATCCCCTAAATAGTTGTGAGCAATTGCCACACCTAGAGTTTGGAAGTAGTGTCGTATTCTGGTCCTAGTTAGGGTTTCCCTCCTTTAGCCTACATATGTGGCCCTTGATCGTCATTGCAATTCAGCTACCATCAATAAAAACCAATTTAGTAAGTACTACTTGTGAGTTGTGATCGAGGGGAGTTGGGTTAGATAGTATAATACCTTTCTGTTGTAACCAATCTAGATCTTCTAGATTGATTTGGCTCGACTTATAGGCCACTCGGGATGCGAGCGGGGCAGGTTGAAGGCTGCCTGGCTCCGCGTCCTGCTACCGGCTGCCCACGAGACGCCGCAAATGTTCTGGTGGGTGCTTGCGGCTGCCCGCGAAACGCCGCAAATACGAATGTACGGAGTAGGATGCAAGCTGCTTCCGTACGTCGTAAGGAGGCTCGTCCTGTCACCCACCCGGCGAGAGATTCTGGAAGGTCCTGGAGGAACTGCACGTTTATATACACACTATTGCTAGATGGGCTATGAGACGGTTACAGCCATCACACTCCTGGTTTCATATAGCTTGTCGTTCTAGCTTGTATCCTATAGATGCAATATCTTGACGTTTTACTGCTCATTTTGGGTTAAACTTCGCCTGCCAAATTGCTGCACTGGCTACCGCCAAGCAAGTACTTTCTCCATCCCGAAAAGGTTGTCATCTCACGGGCCAATGGGCTATGTATGCGTACAACGCTGCTCGAGCAGCGCTTAGAAAAGTCCAAACTTTCGCATGATGATTTACAAAATAATCAACGGTGTCGAAGACTAACGCTGCTTAATGGTGATTCTAGTTTACAGCACGTTCATATGAAGTCTTGTGATCCGCCACAAAAAGAAAAAAAAAGATATAGGCAATCGTACCACTAGATACCAAAAAAGGCGGCCATGTTCATCAGAAAGCATGATGTAAACCTCTGGGGGAACTAAATAGCAACATTAACACGCAGGATAATTGTGCAATAACGAAAACCATGCAAATCCTTCAGGATAATTGACCACTTGGATTCTCATTTGATGTGCTGTTTTGATAATATAAATGAGTAGCTACGAGACATGGCATCACACAATTCAAAAATGGAACACGTAAGTTGCTGGTTGCCTTTTATATCATACGAGTGCCTACAAAAATGCCATTTACATCTGCCGACCCTCATAAATTGAGCGCTATCAGCCGCTAAAGTCCTGTCATTCCTTGCATATGCTTCTTCATAGCTCGATCTCTCCTGTTATGGTTCCGGCCACCTCTCCTTCCACCACCGCCGCGAGGACCTGGCCCTCCTCGAGCAAGGCCTTGAGCTGAATCATGACCTTCATTGTCGTCCGCTATATGGTCCTGGTTCCTGTCCCCTTGTCTTGCACCACGGTCAAAACCTTTCTGTCTGACATTAGGGGCCCCATCCTCAGCGAAGTTGCTCTGATTCCAGCCCCCTCTTCTACCACCACGGCCGAAGCCTCGTCCACTAGAGTTCTCATTCTCCAGTGGAGGGTTGCCTTGGTCCCTGCCACCTCTCCTGCCGCGGCCACGGGGATTTGAGCCTCCTCTGACAAAGTTGTTTGCATCATCGGTTCTCTCTTCCTCCTCGACTATATGTTGCCTGTTGGGAACTCCAAAAGGAATATTTCCACCGCGACCAAGACCATAAATTGTATCCTTTTCAGTTTGGCGCACGACAGCTGCTTCTCGGGCACTAGATACAGCAACTGACCCAGCAACCTTGTAACTGTAATTCTTACCATCCTTCACATAAAACTGTGGCTTCTTCTGTGAACTCCACCTTGGACCATGTGATGATGCCTCAGAATCATTGGCACCATCAGTTTCCTCATAACTTGACTCTACCACACTGAAGCCAAGATCATCAAATGAATCATCATACTCATCTTCATATTCATATTGGGAATCCAGGACAGCAGATCTAATGGCATCTTTAGCATATTTTGAGTCCAGTGTCGCGGTTTCAGGCAAATCATCATTGCTCTTCCTTGTAAACCTGCCTTGTGGAACAGATGATACAGATGAGGATGGGCCTTGCGTTGCTGACAAAACAGAAGAAGATAGGCCAGCTTCAACAATGTGATGTATCTCAGCGATTTTAGGGGGTTTATTCGTGAGCTGAGGTGTCTCCACCAATATGCCTTTTCCTTTGTCCTTCCCAGCAGTGGGTATGGGCTTTTTCTGTGGCATCTCTTCTAATGAAGTATCCAAAGCTAGAAGATCTTGATGAAGTGTTCCTTCTAATATCCTTTGGATAACTTCTTCATGGTCCAGGTTGTAAGCTTCCAGGCAAGCAGCAAGGAAACCCTTCCCGTAATCAGGTAAAAGGTCCCGTATCTGACTAATTTTGGATTCAATGATGACCGCTTCCTCATCCTTCTTTTGTATTTGACCACCATAAGAAGAGATTGACGAACCAGGTATATTCCAGGAAGTGTGATCAAATCCACACAAACGTGATAGAAACTGGAACTGCTCATCATCCATGTACATCCATCCTGTAAGAGTGGAGGAAACACAAAACTACATTTTATACAAGGTTTCTGGCATCCAAATGAATTTAGATGTACAAGCTATGAGTCATCTCAAATAAATCCATCTGAGACCTATAAGCATGCAAAAATCCTATTGGGCAACACTTCCTTTTAAACTCAGGATTGAGAAGAATTCATGTCTCCCAGTTTCAATTTTTAGGTAGATGATATTTTAACAAAAAAAATCTATGTAGAAACAATGGAACTGAAGCAATAGCAAACATCATAGCATGCCAGCATGATAAACAGATTTCATACATATGCAGAAAGCATATTTGACTCCTACAGAGAAAAAAAGCTACAAAAGGTGCAATAGGATGAAACAAATTGTAAACATTAACACGGGGCTAGTTGAGTAAGTCCAGTGAGGGATGGTTACATCCATCAGCTGGGAGGGCACCCGCCTGGGTTCGACCCCAGGTGCCACACTGTTTCACCACAGGGGCCTTATTTTCTAAAAAAAAAATATTTCCAGTGAGAGTTTTGATTATACCTTTATTCCGTATACTGCCAATATGACTCATTAATTGGAATTCCTGTTCCAGACACCTGAGGAACGTATTTCCATGATTGACTTGGGAAGAGAATGAAGCTTCTTTATTTATATCCTTGAGTGTTTGAACCAAGATATCTCCCCTGATCATAGGATCTTCAACTTTAGCTGGAAACATCTTAGTTGAAGCTTGAGCATCATGCTCCCTAAGTTGATCATTCAAATAGCAGTGGTGCAATAATCTCCAACCAAATCTGACAGTTCTCTTTGATAGCATCCTTATACCAAGAGCTACATTACTAAGTATCATGTTCGGCGATGTCTCTCCATTGCTCTGATAATTGGACATAACTTTGAATCCCTGAAGCATTGATGGTAACAACAAATCATGCAACCTTGACAGGGTATTCAGTAGCTCCTCGATTCCATGGCTGCAACCAAGTAGGACATAAGCACCATTAGAGTAAGATTCAGAGAAGGAGCTCAAAGGACTTACCAATCATTGATATAAATGAGAAGCTTACCTCATTTCAAAATTAGCACAGAACAATAAGGCTGCAGGTTGATAGGTACCAACAAAGGAATCAAAAGTGACGATTCCATCATTAATAAAATTTAGCACCTATGGTAAGTTGAATATATCATCAATTTTGGAAAAATAAATTAAAGAGAAATAAAGGGGGAACATGAATAAGTTCAGCTCTGATAAAAGTAACTAACCTCCACGAAATCTTTCTGAAGCTGAGCATATCCATGATCATTTGATGCAGATGAAGTAAGCTCCTGTAATCCAATCACGATTTAAGACTGATTCATATTTCTTATACCAGACATCACAATAAACTAATATTTGATTGCTCATAATACAGAATAAACTCATTATTGCTTGTATTGATCCTAAACCTTTGCAAATCCAAGATCAGGAGTAAAATTGTTGATAGGATAAATCATTAAAAAATCATTTGCAAATAAGGCTACAATTTCTGCCAAATCCTGACTAGAAAGAATTGTGTGAATCAATATGAGAAGTTCCACCACACCCCACATGTGATTTCTTCAGACTCAAACGAACAGTGATTAAGAAACAATACTCAAAAGCTGGCATGGAAGGGGAGCCTTGGCGCAGCGGTAAAGCTGTTGCCTTGTGACCATGAGGTCACGGGTTCGAGTCCTAGAAACAACCTCTTACAGAAATGTAGGGAAAGGCTGCGTACAAAAGACCCAAATGGGCCGCACCCTTTCCCGGACCCTGCGCAAGCGGGAGCTACATGCACCAGGCTGCCCTTTTTACTCAAAAGCTGGCATGACATTTTAACAATTATATTGAGTGAATACAGCACATACAAGGAAATGACGAGAGATCACCTGTAAAGATGTCATACACCTATCATGCATCGTGCAGAAAATTTTGAGGAATTCGGGAATTACTATATTAATGCCATCCAAAACATTTGGCTGCACATTGATAGCATTTGTAACCTGGATATACATAAACATGCTCATCATCAGCAGAAGTCTCCACAAGTAAGAAATTAGGACAAACAATGAATTTACATTCACAATTTGTTCAAAGAAAAAAAGGCATGCAAGACGACCAAAATAACAAAAAACTACTTGAGGGACCAACCAGTGAACTTGTCAACTTGCTGTTGTCATGCTCATAAATAGCACATATATCCAACAATTTTGGCAGATCAAGCAATTTTTTCTCCAGCAGGAGGGCTACAAAGGAACATTGTGGAGACGTGACTTAACCAATGTTGCACCTTAAGAATAAACCTCACAAAATGAATAAATGAATAGAAGTAACCTCACCGGTATGCTCCTTCATACTAAGGGACTCACCCCGGCCTGCTCCGGGATCCTTGTTTGAAGATCTACAAAAGGAACAAGAAGATATCATATAAAATAACAACTTCATGAAAAGGTTTTAAAGACAAATTAAAAAGGAGAAATGGTGGCAATCTCACATTCGGTACAGGACCATAAAGACACGGCGGCAAAGCTCGAGCTCCCCAACAACCAAACCGGCTACAGTCCCTTTTGGGCCCCGATGTGGCAAATCATACCACCGGTGCCTGAATTGTAGGTAACTGTCTAGGAAGTCATGCAAAGAAGTATTTTGTGCCACTGGGAAAGGGTAAAAATTAGCATTAATAAGTATTGACAAAGTTTACATGCACTACCCTTTAAAAGCACAAATTTTGGAATATTCACATATCAAATTGTCATGCTAACTTGTCAAGTGACTACATTATTGTTTATTGGAAAACTTCTGATCAGAACCATAAACACATAAAAACAGATCCACAAGCAGTTAATCAAACATTGATACTGGTCGAATAAGTCAATAAACATAATCCTTGAAAGCACAAAAAGAAGTAGGGACTTCCCCTACGGTACATTTCTCAAAACAAAAAATACAAAAAGAAATGGGTTCTTAGGCCCTGTTTGGCACAGGGCCAGCTCTGAGATCCATGCTGGATTTTTTAGTCCATAAGCTAAAACAAAGTATTTTTAAAATTTTCCTTTTGTAATGAAAATAAGAACAAAATCACTCCAGCAAAGACCTTAATCTATCCATAGCACCATAGCTCCAGATACATGAATTTCTGTAGCTATGTCCAAGAAATTCATGGATTTTCTGGATCAGGAGCTCTGCCAAACAGACACTTAATTGAAAAGTGCGATTTTTTTTCCCAATTTTGTTTCTTAAACTTCATTTTTTTTAATGCAGCAAAATAGCACGTGTGTATATCTAATACTTGAAAGTGCAAAACAAAATGGAATTCTTAATTGTCTGACTAGTAGACTTCAGCTAGCACATCTCATCTGTTTCATAACTTATGTACAAGCCACTGCAGAGGCACTTCATGTGTAAAACAGCAATAAATGCAATTCAGGTTGCATTTTAAAGCTCGGAACTAGATGATATGCTCAATAGTCGATACATTCTGAGCACCAATGGAAATACAACTATCGAATAACAAAAAAGTGGAGATATATTGTCCTGGTCCCATTACTTGAATGAAACAGAACAAACTGGTATATGCACTCAAACCAAATTTGTTGAGAATCTTAACGTATACATATAGCTAGGAAGGAAATACAAGTTGACAACAACGCATGTGGTGTTTCAATCAAGAATCAAACCGGTCGGTGGAAACCAAACTACATGCAGACTCAAAGCGTCTCACAGTCACGAAAAATAGTAATAGCTCAGGTAGAATCATAAATTTAATGACAGACCCAACTAAGAACTATGATATGAATCCTCATCAATAGCAGCCAGAGCTGAACTAACCATTGCACAAAAATAACCCCTAACATCCTTGTGCCTCTACAAGATCCCAACGTCCACCTATCAAATGAAGCAAACGTTTCTAAACAAGTCAATTACCACTAGAATTTTATGCTTGACCCACAGCATTCTGGTTACACAGAAAAATCATAGGCGTCAGAGAGCTCAATAAGTTCGTTGCTCAACACTAAAGCACACAGCACCGAGCAATAACAGGTTCGTTTAGCTAGAAATGCACAGGAAAGAGTATTCAGTTACCCTGGCGCCAGAACTCGCGCGGCGTGGCACGTAGTAGCGCCGCAAGCGCATCGTTGAGGAGGTCGACGACGGCCTGCGACTCCTGGGCATCGAGGCCGCCGAGCCCCGCCGCTACCGCCTCATCATGCGGCAGGTAAGCCACGAAAGCATCGGTTGCGGCTCCACCGCCGCCGCCGCCGCTGGTGCTCCCGCCAGCGCCTGATGCTGACGAAGAGGCGGCCGACGATCGGAGCGCCGCGGTGAGCGACGGCTGGGTCGAGGGTTCCGGAGCGGCGGATTTGGGGACGTAGCGCTGCTGCGGCGGCGGCGGCGGCTGCTGCCTCTGGCCATGGTAGTTGTGGGGGTTGCGGCGGCGGTCGTTGGAGGGTTTGGATTGGTGGGCGGGCGGCGCGGACGACATGGCTGCTGGATCGGGGAAGGTGGTGGAGGGGGATACGCCCTCAGATGCTGGTTCAGTTCAGGGATGAGGAGGAACTAGGAAGTCAGTATGATTCTTCCTCGATCTTAGGGGGAGTTCCCTCCGAATTCTCGGGTCGTGGAAGGCTCCTTTTGACAATATCCTCGCCTGCTTAATTCTAGAATTTAGAGTTTGGATTTAAAGTTTTTGATGATCGAATTGAATACGAAGTGAGGGAAATATGCTAGAGTTTCGGACAGATCCTTGCGCGAGATTAAAGTGGTGATATGGACAAATTAACCTTTGCAAGCTGAAAAATGAATGAAAAGCAAAAATGATGTTTTCGGAAGCCCACCGAATTATATCAGAGCCAGGTTTCGATCCTGGGACCTGTGGGTTATGGGCCCACCACGCTTCCGCTGCGCCACTCTGATGTTGATGTTACTGGTGTTTTATTTTTTATAAAAAGTGACATCCCGCGTAAGACTACTCGCACTCGTTCACCTCTATATCTCATCTCTAAAAAGATTCTCTCTTTACAGTTTTGTTTCCCCCACTCGTTCACCTCTAAATTAGACCTCTATACCATTTCCTACTTAGTTTATTCCTTTCTTTCCCTTTTCTTTCATTTTTTCCCTTCTTTTATTTCCCTTCCTTTCCTTCTCTCTCCACATAGAGATGCCCCTATGTTTAGTGTAATACTGTAGCAATCTGGAAAATAGGGGTGCTTTTAGAGGCACCAGTGCGCCAGCCTCCCACCTCTATGCGGCTATAGCGGTGCCTTTAGAGGGACCGCTGCGGTCGGTCTAACACCTCATTTCTTTGTACATCTGTCTGCCGCGCAGATTTTTTTCCACTCCATATTGCGTTGCATAAGCAGGACCAGGTATTCAGTTTAAGTACCATGCATGATGAATATAGTAAGACAAGGATACTAGCTAAGGAAGCCCGAATCAATACCAGGCTTCCAGCATACGACAATAATTTCATGTAGATTTGTTTCAACATAACGTTACACGTTTTGCTGTAAACAGATTGATTGCTTTGTTCCACTGTTTAGTGCCTACTGAGTAAGTGGTCTCTATCGCCCCACCATGCTTTTGGCAAAACCAGACGCTACGAGAACGTAACATAGAACAATGCATTTTTCTTGTCTGTGCACAATTTGGTAACAGAATGAATCAGATCATAGTTTTAACAGACTTCACAAAATTGATAGGTACTCGCGCTCCCAAGTTTTCCAATGCATATGGTAACAGCAAGCTCTAACACTAACCTATTAGAAGAAGAGGAACAATCTCTCATCTGGAACATAAATACGAGAGAAAAATATTGATTATGTCCATCTGCGGAATTTCTGGGCAGTATGACCTGGAGTTGAGAGAAAAATTATCTACTGTTAATCCATCACACTGGAAATCTAAGTGACGGCCATCCAAGTGGCTAAAGAGAAGATAGCAGCCACCTAGCTCTTTGGAGGAACTTGCATAGTTGCATCCACTAAAGATCATATTGCAAATGGCAGTTACTTTTTAGGGTCATGTCCTTTCTGTTCCTGAGTTGACTCCACATTGTTTTGTTCCGGTCGCCCCTCTTTCTTGCGCTGAAGTAATTATTAGAAAACTGGTTAATGAGGCAAAGCTAAATTGAAATACAGCCACTTAACCACTACATCTTTCTAGAAGGCCAGAATTTAATTACATAAGCATCATAAAAAAACCCAATCAAAAAGAAGTATCTCACAGTTTTTTATGCAGCAATGAGGTTTGAATTAGTTGCTTTATCAATTCTCTGGTTTCAAGTGTTGATACAAATATTTCCAACTGAGTTGAGTTTATCTCAATTTATATGTAAACAACATATATAAAGTTGATACTGTTGCAAGATCCAGAGCAGAGCAGTGCTCTGTGCTGCCATATAGCCCATACGGCATCAACAGAATGGTCCAAACATTGGCACCACAGACCAGCAGTGTAAACTTTACCTTTGGAAGAAGACCTTCTGCAGACATCAATTCATATAACTTGCGCATGATTGTTTCCTCTTCTACCTGCAGAAACCGGTTGCAAGGTTAATATATAAGAGCCTTTATCCTAATATAAAATCCCAACATAAAGCTCGTACTACCTCCTCGTGACTATCTCTATGATAAGGGTTATGGTGTATTCGGTACCTGAAGTTTATGCAACTCATGAGACATTGTGCGGTATGTTTCCATCAATGCTTGATTTTGCTTATCCAAATGCCTGTAGATTACCTTATTGTTATATATAGTGAAAGAAGAAAAATATATTCAGATAATGCTAAAAGATAGTCAAGAAATGGTACTTGGATATTTCAGCTGAATGCTTTGGGTCCATTATCACCAAACAACTTCAAATGCTTCCTGCAACTTACTTGATCCATTAGACAATCATTCAATAAAACTGAACAATCGTAGCAGAATTTCAACAACAGTTTAAACACCTTTTATCAATAATTTGATTGTAATTAATTTATAAATCATAATTAATTTAAATTTTAGAGAATTTTGACAACAATTACATTGTACACCAAAATCAGCATTATCCATATTATTACTGGCTGATGCAATTAGCTGATACTTGGACATGACTAGTGTACTATGTAGGCTTGAAATCTCCTCATAAAGTCATAATTACTGTACCTATGTTTATTTTCCAGTTACTTGAACATGATTAGAGACATTATTTGAAGAGAGGCTTGAACTCTCCTCATAATTACTGTACCTATGTTTATTTTCCAATTAGTTGAACATGATTAGTGACATTATTTGAAGAGCAACTGGTGTTTTCCCATTATTTGAAGAGCAAACGAGGCACTAGGTTCACCCCTTTTGTTTCAACTGTACCAAACAGTCCTACTGAATCGAAATCATTCGTTGGTTCCAAAAATTCGCGGAGGGAAATCATACCTACGCGCGTGGAGGGAAGCCTGCGCCGCCTCCCCCCGCGCCCGCCGCCCCCACGTCACACGCGCCCGCCGCCGCGATGCTCCGCCACTGCCAGTGTCGCGCGCGGCCGCCGCTGCTCGCCTGTAGGGTTTGGTCGATCGGGAGTCGGGACAATTTGCGTTCGATCTGATCGGTGGTTTTGGGGTCAAGGGCATATTTGTCTCTTTTCATTATTCATATATTTTTTATTTTATTTTAATAATCTAAATTGGCCAGCTTACGGTAGTTAGAAATAGGACCAAACGTTGATTTCGGTTTAAAAATCAGGTTCAATCATGCGAATACTAAAAAGTAAAAAAAAAAAGTTAAACGTACAATTAGTTTTAAAAAATGAGGTCAGGAGCGCAATTGTCTATTTAAGAATACTTGCCTTTTTTCAGACTTCTAAAGGAACTCTGTTCGAATCCATGCACCGAAATCACACATTTATACTCGAGCTCGACAATGAATAATAGAGAACAACTACAATGCAATCAGTATAATCGTGTAAAAATTAAATTTGAACTACACGATCTACATCTAATAGTTACTGCATTTTTACACTTAAACTCATCCACTCAAGAGTCGTGTTTACACTGCATTTATGTTATCAGGTAAAAGTGTTTAAGTGTAAAAATACAGTAAGAATTGGATGTAGATTGTATGATTCATATTAATTTTTGTATGATTGCAACAGAGTGTTGATTGCATTCTAGTGGTTTCATTAATAATTACAAAGCGGAAAGTGATAAAAGAGGTTCAGCTCATTACAGTGTTTTTGCTGTTCCACGGAGGAGGCAGACCGCAAAATGCGTTTCATTATACTAAGTTTATAACTGGCGCTGTCGTTCCTCCATCAATAACGGATGAAGTCAAATAAAAACAGAACATGCCAAAAGGAAAAAATCGGTGTCCACTGCAGAGGCGCCGCCATGAACTTTGCTCATGCACGCCGGCTTCAGAGCCGCTCATTGTTGCGGCGGGGAGATTTTGAGGTCGAGGCCGACGTTGACGCCGTTGTACGCGATCGGCGCGAACATCCACAGATCGTCCGAGCTCAACAGCTGCGCGTTAAGGAAAAAAATTGTGTTCGTTGAGCAATAGCTACATTTGGTGTCCACAAGAAGATTGGGATCGGGATATTGCCGAGACCAACCTTGATCTGGAGCTGCAAGAACTTGACGTACTCGACCGCTTCTTCGAGCATCGTACTGATGTCAACCTGAAAATCACACCCGTCTACACATCAGAACCATTCGTTGATTGAGTGGAGCCTCTTCCCAATTACTCCCTCCGTCCCTGTGAACTTGTCGCTTTGTAGTTCATTTTTAAACTACAAAGCGACGAGTTTACGGGGACGGAGGGAGTAGAATGTAAGAATAATTATTATTTTTTGATCAGAACGATTTGGTTCAACTTGCCTTGGTTCCATTCGGGACAAGGTTCTGCAGTATCTTCAGCCGTTCATTGATTCGCTCTCTCCTCTTCTGTTCCACCAATACCAGATAAAATCATCAGAACTCAGATTATTCAGACAGCAAACAAAAGGCAAGTGCTGAAATCGTGGTTGTTTCGTACCCTGGCGTAGAGGCTCTGCGGATCGGTGGCCTCTCCACGCTCGGCCCTCGCCTTGGCACGTCCGGACGACGACGACTTCTTGGACGCCGAGCTCACGTTGCTGCACGCGGTCATCTCCTGCGAGTCGTCGTCGGACAGGTAGGTGCTCGAGCTCTGCAGGTTGCCGTTGCTCTCCTCCTGGTTATTGCCTCGGATGCTGCACGCGCCCTTCTGCGCCTTCTTGGTCCTGCTGCCCTTCTTCGGCGCCTGCTGATGCGTCAGAAAAACACTCACATTGTCAGGCATCATCTTAGTTAATCCGATGCACCGAATGCCCTTCTGACGATCATGCACGAGTTCATGGCGCTTACCGGCATTGCCGTGGAACGGCCTCTCTTCTTATTTGGAACCGTCCCACGCGTGGTGCTCTCGTCCTTGTGCTGCTCCATCTCCAGCTTCCTATTATTATTACACGCCGGCGGCTCCTCAAAGTCGAGGTTCAGATCGAGCATGAAGCTCGGGTCCGCCATCTCCTCCCCCGGCACGAAGAAGTCGCCCGTCGTCGTCGTGACCGCGCTGGCGCCGCCATAGTAACCGTGGTCGTCGTAGCAGCTTGCACCCGAGTTGAGGTGCTGCATGTAGTAAGAAGGGGCCGCCGAGCTGCAGTACTGATCAGCGTCGACTTGGCCGGCGGGCCAGTACATGGTCGGCTGCTTCTGCTCGTTGCCGAAGTACTGCACGCCGAGCAGCTGGGCCATCGCCTCGGCGTCCTCCATGGCGACTGAGGGATCAAAGGAGTGCCAGCTCGCGTCGGAAGACTCCATTCTTCTGATGAGTTTCCTTTTCTGTTACTACTAGTTATTAAGCACAAATGGCCAAGCCAAGCTACTGGGCACATGGTGATGCAAGTGTGTCTGAATTTATAGAAGTAGTGCGGTGTGGGCAACTCTTAGTTTCCAGTTCAGTTTCCATTCCTTTTTTTTTCCGGAAGAATACTAGTTTTCAGTTCGAGTTAAAGGAATGTTCCCGCGTACAACTCTGACCATTGCGGTTTCAACGTCAGCTAGCTTGGCCGTTGGCGCATTGTTTAATCCGAAGCATTCTGGGGAAGAAGGAATTTCCAGTTGGAGATGCTAGCTACACAGCTCAATGAGACCGCTGAAAACCGCGCAACCATGGAATAAAAAGTCAACGCACAATTCTTTTCTGATAAAAGGGCACACAGAATTCAGATAAAAAATATTTCCTCCGTTCTCAAAAAATAATTGTCGCTTGTTGGTTCAAAACTGGACTAACAAACGATAACCTTTCTGAGAATGGAGAGAGTACAAGACTTCGTTGGGAATTGGTTGAATGAGTGAGCGTGCGAGAGACCAGATGATTACTTGAATGATTGGAGCATGATTAGGTGACTGCAGAGTAATGCACAGTGGTCGATCGTCTTAGAAGAGTGGCTGCTTGCATTGGATGTGATGAACTAGGCAGAACGAGAGAACTTGGATTGTAGGAGCGTTGTAGTTGGGAATAAAGAAAGAGATGGTTGTGAAGGACTCGGCACGATCGTGGGAAAGAGTCGTCCTGTGCCATTATAATTCCTCGAGGAAAAGACAAATTGTTGATTTCATATCAATGATTTTGATCCTTGCCTCCCCACATAGGGACGGCGTAACTAACAAATATTTTTTGTGTGTTTCATACTAGTTTTAATTTCTTCTCTAGCAAACTTGGAGAGAACACGCATGATCAGTGCTGTGATTAGTTGGTAAGCATCTGATAGACGAGCATATAACTCCGTGATTAGTCGGTAATCATCTGGTAGTAGTTTAGTTGCATTCGTGCGTGGACGTGTGTGTTCGTTGGTCTCCCTGTTCATAGCAAATCATTGTCACTTCTCTTGCCGGCAGGTATCTTTTTTTTTTTTTTTTTTTTTTGAACACACGGGGCAGCTCACCCGGATACTGTTAAGAAGAAGGGTGAGACACCTGCGTCCGGGAGGAATCGAACCCAGGTGGGCAGCTCTCACACCTGGAGTAGCTAGCCATCCGGCCACAGGCCGGTTCTCTTGCCGGCAGGTATCTTAATTGTATCACTCGTGCATTCACTACTTCTGACGTAAGGACGAGCACGGCAACTGCAATTTCTTTTGCTCCTTGTGCTTGTCTGAACTTGAAGCTCGAGTTACTCCAAACCTCGTTTCTGCAAAGAAACAAAAACTCGGCAAATGCACGATTATTCGATCGAGACGCGGTTTTCCTACTTACAACGAACAAACAGCTGTCAAATGTAAAGGTGATCCTTTTTGCATTTTATATATTCTCGCAAATCCTGCACTTCCACACCTCTCTCGATCAGCAAATCTGTACTTGGACACCATTCTTTGCTAGTTTAATCTCACGGTATCCTGCTGCAATTTTCAGGCTGGCTTGAGCCAGTCAGCGAGGGACACATGCATGCCTCTGCAATCTCGCCATGATTAATATGTTGCCTGTTGGAGGAATACAGACAAGTCGGCAGGGGATATCAAATTACAGGGTACTACACGTTATAACCACGTCCAACTACCAGAGGCAAGGGAAAAAATGAAGAGAAAATCTGAAACCACATATTTGGTCTACTTCCACCAGAGTATCATATCGTCTCTGTGAGTTGCAGAAAAACAACAATACCGCTGCGTTATCGAATGCATACTGTGTACATAGCTTGTAGCTAGGTTAGTACGGCCTAGCAACGTAGGGCCTTGGCACACGGATTTCTGGCTTTGCTATAGAATGTAAGACTATTCGCACTAGCACTCTCTAAAACATACTCTACTTTCTAAACCACACTTTATATACTTCAAACTTCCATGATGTGTTCTTACAAAAATTTTCCTTTTCATCATAGTACTGCGGTGGTCTAAGAACTCCTGCCGCCTGCTTCCAGTTCTAGAAATTCGACCGGCTTTCTCCTGACAAGTTAGCCACGGTGCCACCCAGAGAGCAGCACCATCTCTAGGCGTGTTCTGTTTTTTTTTTTAATACACGGGGTAACACCCGTATACTTTAAAAGAGAGGTGAGACACCTTGCGTTCGGGAAGGATCGAACCCGGACAGGCTGTCCTCACAGTCGTGCTAGCCATCCGGCCTCTGGCCGGTTCTCTAGGCGTGTTCTGTTAGCCTCGTGGTTAAAGAGTTGATTTTTTTATGATGGGTAAAGTCTCAAATTTGCTCCCATTAGGAATCAAATTCAGAATCTAAATAGTGTTATTCAGAGTATTTAACCACTAGACCAAGCCCCCTTTCACAAGTTAAAGAGTTGATAATAATCATGTTGATCTGTTACTTACATGTCGATAAACGTATCGATGGCACATGATACTGTCGGTACACGTGCATTTAGCGAAAGGGAACGCGTTTTTCATATTCAGACGTGACGTCGAGTAGTTTAGACTCGATAGATGCTACATGATCCTCTCGATCCTACTCGTGTGCGTACTAGTGGCAGGTAGGTCGCCTGCAACTCTTGCCATGGTTCCATCAGGAACATACAGCAGCTGTACGTGCAACTAACCCATCGCAGCGCGCGCCGCGCACCCCCACCGTCGTTGCCCGTGCGCGAGGGCCGAGGGATTATAGCCTTGGCGCACGACGACAACGGTTGCGCGCGCGAGATGCGCGGCGAGAGCCACCCGCATCCGGCGCGCTTCGCCTTCGGCTTCGGCACGAGGGGCCGATCCGCGGCGTGAGGCTCGCGGCACTGGCATCGACCTGTTAAGATAAGTTCAAATAGATCAAACGAGTTCGGCGGGTAAGATAAAATTGCTTCTACTACATCTTCTGGTGAAGTCAGAAGCAGCTCGAATGCAAAAAATAGTAAGATACTCCCAGTTCCACAGTTGCAGCTGAACATCTACATACTGAACCATAGAAGCTAAGAATAAAGGCTTGTGAATAATACTGACTATAAACTACATCATTTTCTTTCCCAGTGCGTCAAAGGGAGAATTGATGATATCCAACGACAGCTATCATATCTTCAACACAAGAATATCTTTTTTTTTAGAGTAACACAAGCATATTTGGGAGACATTCCGTTCGCAGAAATCCTGTGAAATCTGCTTCACCACTTCTCGCCCAGTCGACAGGTGTCCACAATCCAATTACAGGATGACCGCATGATCCATAATTTGTGTGCCTGCATATACAAACATGTGTGTGGCTTAGTGGGGCATTAGTGGATTTGCACTAGTTAAAATACTTGATCCAACGGAGAAAGATTTTGTACGACTACATCAGCATTTGTGCGAACGAACTAAATGGATAATTAGGGACTACATTTATGTGTCAGATCAAATGATTGGTCAATAGATACATACCTCTCTTGGATACGATCAATTTGATATTAAATAACATGATAAAGTAAGGAGTGCTGCCAATAAAACAAGGTGCTACCTGTAGTTGTCAAGCTAATCAGTGTGTTCAGCTGCTAGAACTATTATTCACTTGTGCGAATATCCTGAATATGCTTCAACCACTATTTGATTGTAGCCAACTTACATACATGCGGAGGGCATGCCTGGGGGATCCATGAAAAAAATATATATCACGAGAACCTATATATTCACTGCATATGCAACAGAAGTAAATTTTAACCACCGAACAAGAAGACAAATATAGCAAAATTACTAGCCTAGGAAAAGTGGTTAAAAAACTTTCTCGGTTTCACTAAACAAGCACATAATATATACAGTTAGGCTAGCTATCATTCAGCTCATCAAAACAAAAGCAACAAGCGTTCATACAAAGCTATGACTTGGTTTCACTAAACAAGCACATAATATATACAGTTAAGCTAGCTATCATTCAGCTCATCAAAACAAAAGCAACAAGCGTTCATACAAAGCTATTAACAAATACAGCTGAATATGTTATGCATTTCCATTGTTGAAAAAAAGAAGTTAAAATGATGTGATTTAGCTACCACAAAATGATAAATGAATGCACATAAAACGAGGTAATAGTACACTCTACAAGACCTCAAATCACTAGAAAGGAATTTGTATAACTCATGTGTTCTACTTAAAAGCCAGCCAGACACAAATACAACAGAAATGAAGGATAACACTACAGCATATCCCACAAATTAACAAATCACAATAACTTATTCAAGATTGCAGAAGTAGCATTGAAATTATGCTTGAACAAAATTGATAACTGTTGATATGCTCAAAATTAAGTGATCCTCATACTCCAGCTACCTAACGACAAATTGATGACATTCCTCAAGCGCCAAAACGACTTAACTTTGATAATGATCAATACAACTGTACGACTGGTCTATTATTCCCTTTTACATTGAAATGAATAATAGTTGACATTGTTGTTCTTGTGCATATTGGAGAGGTGCTTGGATTAAAAGAAATACAGTCTTACATTGAACTATTTGAACAAATATACCGACCTAATTATTAGCACGCAAAGGGATTCACAGTTGAACTAAACAATGCACGGCAAAATAACAATCTTAGGTCAAAACATAGACAGGACAGCACATTATGTCAATCTAATTAACGTAAATTAAACAACTGCCAGTAGTTCAACAACTATTTGTATGAACATAAAAGGAAATTTTATGTACAAAGACTGTTCTCCTAAATATAAATTTGACTGTGAAGAACTTTCTCTTCCCAAAAGATACTTATTGGCACTTGAAAGGAATGCAATCCCCACTTGAGAAACAATACCACATAGCTAAAAACACAGAAGACAGTGACATCAAAAAGGAAAAAGTCAACTAATTAATTAGCAAAATGATAAATTGAGTCAAGGTAACCATAGGCTTTAGTAAATTTTAGACCAGCATTTGTGTACTGGAAGACCAAACGACCAACCCAGGTTCGTCTCCCCCCTTCTACAAATTTGTTGGCAGATACATCTCTCCCTTCCAGCCTCATATATTAGACCGATGCAAACTAGCATGACAAATTTTTTCTATCTCTAATAACAACAAAGAGCATAATCATATCGTTCATATTGGATTCAGATGTCCCATATCAGAAGAAATATGCTGTCGTGTTCGAAGAAAATTCACAAATATTGGATTTTATGCTTGAACCAGCTGCAAAACTATTTGTCCATAATAACCTATTAGTTTGCAAAGATAAGGGACATGGCAACCGCAGCAGGTGGTAGTGACACTTCAGCAACGCAAAGCTCAGTTAATGACAATAATGGATCATATTATCTCTATCAACTTACTAAAAATAAGCAGGAAAGAGTTAATTCATTTTTGAATTGCGAGATTTTCAATAAGAAAGGTACTGCAGGTTATAATCATGTTAATCTCGCTTGTGTTTAGTTGTTGACTGCAGCCTTTAGATTTTGGACATGCATCAATATAAGAAGGACAAATCCTTTTTTCTAAAACGATATGTCCATCAAGCAACGACATCGATTGAAACGGATTCTGAAGCATAACCTAAATTTGGTGGAATCAGAACAAGAATTACAGTCAGCAACTACTGTAGAGAGCAAGAAGGATAATTTGCAAGAAGAAACCTAGCAGTTTGGGGATGTTGAACTTGGCATGAGGGCCGCCTGCCCGCCTCCTTTGAGCCGACGGCGTCGCGCCTCCACGGTTACGCCATCGCCATTCCGCAGCGGCCAACCGGAGCTCACCGCGTCACCGCCGTCAGCCGACGACACCCGTGGAAAGTGGTCTGTAACTGAAGTGGGCTTTACATCGAGTTAGAGCCCATCCAAATGGACTAGTAGAACGGTTCAACACTTCAACCTTCTGCGAGAGGGCCCAATATACAGTCTGATAATTCCTCCCGTGTTAAATGGGCCCTATATTCGGCCCACAATGACGTAACGGGAACCGCCATTGACCATTTCCTGCCACGGCCTCCTAACTCCAAACCCGCGACACGGCGAGTCGTGGCCCGTAAGCCAACAGGCCCCTTCGCTCCTGCTCGGCGTCGCGCCACCGCCGCGCCTCGCTGGCCGCCGGTGCTTTGTCCCCTTCGTCTGCTCGGCACTCGTGAGAAGGGGTATGGGAGTGCATGGACTGTGGGAGCTGCTGGCTCCTGTTGGCCGGCGCGTGTCGGTGGAGACGCTGGCAGGGAAGCGCGTCGCGGTGGACGCGAGCATCTGGATGGTGCAGTTCATGCGGGCGATGCGGGACGACAGCGGAGAGATGGTCCGCGACGCGCACCTCCTCGGTTTCCTCCGCCGCATATGCAAGCTCCTCTACCTCCGCGTCCGCCCCGTCTTCGTCTTCGATGGGGCCACGCCGGCGCTCAAGCGCCGCACGCTCGCCGCCCGCCGCAGGCACCGGGACGCCGCGCAGGCTAAGGTCCGCAAGACCGCAGAGAAGTTGCTGCTCTCGCAGGTGAGTCACTGGCCTCCCGTTACCTACCCACTCTCCGCATCTTCCCCGTCGTTCAAAAAATGATGCAGATGATGGTTGATTTAGAGGGGAGCTATTTGAATTCCGGATCATCCATTGTATGATTGTTAATGTGAGACATATAATTCGCATTTTTCGACCCCAGAGCGATACCTAGTATATGATTCTCATTCACTCTGTACCTGAACAACCCATCATCATATTTTTATTTATTTATAAAAAGTGTACTTCAGTCATCATTCGTTCACCAATGGTGTTGCTCATTAAATTAATATGGTGTGTCTGCTCTGCAAGTCATGATCAAGATGTTGATGATGTGCTACCTTTGCTTGTCAGCTCAAAGCTAGGAAGCTTGAAGAACTAGCAGAGCAAATTAGGAGTGACAGGGCTAAACATGATGCCAAGGTCAATCAAGTTGGGAGCAGTAGAGGAGGAGAGAGTGAGAAAACAAACCAAGATCAAAACCAAAATGGTGATGCCGGCAACAGTGAGGGAACTGCCGCATCAATCAACCAAGAAAAAGTGGATGAAATGTATATGTCTTCATGTATTTTTTTTTTGAATTTGATGATCAGATTCATTGGGTTGATATTTCCATTGCCTGTGTAAAGGCTGGCTGCATCACTTGCTGCAGAGGAAGAGAGAAGTTTCACTGAAGGAGGGGAACACCATTTCACAAGTGTCCCATTGCAAGAAGGAGCTGAGATAGATGTGGGTGAAGAAGAAGATGATGATGAAGAGATGATATTTGTAAGCCTTCGACTTATTATTCACATGAAACTTGTTAAAATCTCATCCTCTATTTTTTGGTTTTCTTTCGTTCATGTTGCGTTAGTTTAAATGCATGCTGGTGTTCATACTTCTGTTATGTAATTTTGTACTTGTTTATTTCGGGACTAGTTATCTATCTTGCTCTTGTATTTAAGTAGAGTTTATATATGTTTTCATGGTACGTTGAATTGGTTCTCTCTTTAGGCGTTTTCAATATACCATGATTATTTCTGCTGCTTTTGCAGCCCATGGCAACTGGTGACATTGATCCTGCAGTATTGGCCTCCCTTCCTCCATCCATGCAGCTGGATCTTCTTGTTCAGGTAAAAAAGGCAACAGAGTAACTGAGTAATGATTCTTATGCTTGTCCTTGTACCTTCAACTGTATATATCTACAGAGTAATGAGGAATATACATTCTTTCCTTTTTGGTTTTGCTGTAGATGAGGGAAAGAGTGATGGCTGAAAACAGGCAGAAGTACCAGAAAATAAAGAAGGTAATATACATTTTTGGAATATACCAGCTTACTTGATCCCTTTTTCTATGATTTTCAGTCATTTTCTATTTTTAGTAACAATATCTGAGAAAAATGGTCCTACAATGTATGTGACATTTTTCAGGAACCTGCTAAATTCTCAGAGCTTCAAATACAGTCCTATCTCAAAACAGTTGCTTTCCGGCGAGAGATAGATCAAGTTCAGAAGTCCGCTGCAGGTAAAGGTGTTGGGGGTGTCCAGACATCAAAAGTAGCATCGGAAGCTAACAGAGAGTTTATTTTCTCATCATCATTCACTGGTGATAAACAGTAAGTGATGTGCTATTTCTTGTTCGCATTTTTGTGCATTAGATTCCGAGGCTGGTCATTTCAAAAAAATTCCAAGTTCACCTTTTTGAGTTTTTGTACTATTCAAGCATAATGTCAACTGGATGATCATACCTTCATAACTGGATCAGGATGCTGGCTCAGAGAAGTGGAAAGGAGCAGATTTGTGACACTGTGAGACCAACAAAGGAAATTAATTCTGCTCTGTTCAGATCCAATTCTGCAAGTAGTTCGAGAACAGTGAAGCCTCCTAACAGCGAGTCTTCTAGGGATTTTGGGCCTGATGTTGAGACATATCGTGATGAGAGAGGACGGATTAGAGTAAGTAGGGTTAGAGCTATGGGAATACGGATGACTCGTGATATTCAAAGGAATTTGGATTTTATTAAAGAAAATGAACAGGTCAAAAGTAGGGAACAGACCAATGCACACAAAGGATCATCACAAAATGAAGAGCCTCCTGCTTTTCCAGAACATCTGTTTGAAAGTGCTGAGCTGCAGAGGTCTTATAGTTTTGATGAAAATTCTACTCAAACTGCCAGTGACAATCTTCAGACATCATCATTAGTAGGAGAATCAGGTAGCATTTCTGAAAAATTTTATCCTGGAAACAAGGAAACAATAGAGATATCTTTCATGGATGATCAAAATGAAGGGAAGGACAATGATGAGGAGATATTTTTGGAATTAGCTTCCGGAACAACATCTGGAGTATTCCCTGATGATGATCATTTTGCTAAAAATATAGAAGAATCTGATGATTCTGGCTGTATTTGGGAAGAAGGTGCTATTGAAGGAGAAACACTGGATATGAATCATAAATCACCTCTGCGAGAAAATTGTGCAGATGATGAAGTTGAGTGGGAGGAAGGTGACTGCTATGTACCTGAAGATCCTTCCAGTAGCGAACACAATCCATGTAAAATACCAAAAGGGGATCTGGAAGAAGAAGCTCTTGTACAGGAAGCTATAAGGCGGAGTTTAAATGATTTTGATAACCAAATATCAGAGACTGTGATCACAGAAGATTTGCAAGCATCTATTGAGGAAAGATCTTTGCAATCTGCTAATGATGTTCCTAAAACTTCTGGAGCCCCAGGAGAAACTTATTTACATTCGGAAATTGGGATCATAAAACAGGGAAATGAAGAAACTAGAATTGGAATTAGTTTTGATGAGAATGATGTGATATGTGATGTTGGAGTGCCTGGAGCTGATGGACAAGAAAATGAAAAGCAAGCTCAACTGGTGAATAATGATGGTCATGTTGCTATACAAAGAGCTCATTTGCTGGAGTCCGAGTCCCTTCCCTTACATGATAAATCTATTAGTAATCTGTCTGAAAAAGTATCTGACAGCTCAAAAGATAATGTCAGTGATGTGATATTATGTACGACGAGAAGTCCTGAAAGGCACGTGGATGATGGTAAAAGTATCAATCAGAATAATATGAATTCTGATCATTTAAAATGCCGCGAAGATGTTCCTTCTGTTGGTGAAACCTCAAAGTCACCCCTAAAGAATCTTTTGGCCGATGATCTGGTAGCTGATTCCGCCCCTCGACAAGAAAATGCTACCCAATGGGATACAGAGTTTTTCACTTCGGATATAAATTATACGCAATCAGGTGGCAATGATGGGAAACATAGCATGTCAGCTATACATCTTGATAAGGAACTCTCTCTTCTTAGACAAGAACAAATAAATCTTGGAAATGAAAGGCGGAAGCTTGAAAGCCATGCTGAGTCTGTAAGCAGTGAGATGTTTGCCGAATGCCAGGTTAGATATAATAACTGTTTTCAACTGAATAACTTAAGAAATGTGAATGTTTCTATCTGAATTAAGGTCTACTGGAAGGAGAAATATAAGTTAACAATTTGGTTTGTAGCCAAAATGTATATGAATCCTGTTTTTCTTTTTTGACTACAATGTTGACCCCCCACCCCCTTCTGATACATTTGCATGATTTAGGAATTGCTCCAAATGTTTGGCTTGCCGTATATAATTGCACCGACGGAAGCTGAAGCTCAATGTGCATACATGGAGATGAGTAACCTAGTTGATGGAGTTGTTACTGATGATTCAGATGTTTTTCTTTTTGGAGCAAGGCATGTTTACAAGAACATATTTGATGATAGGAAGTATGTGGAAACATACTTTATGAAGGTCTGTCCTCTTTCTGCATCTTGGTTCAGTTTTATATTCATTAGCTTTTTCATTGAAGCAATAATGAAATTATGCATGATTTGAGCCGCATCATTTTTCAGTTGGTATTTTAATTTGTTTCAGGACATTGAGTCTGAGCTTGGGCTAACGAGACAACAATTAATTCGTATGGCTCTGCTTCTTGGGAGTGACTACACTGAAGGAGTTAGGTATTAAAGATATGCTAGCAGTGATTTCTCCTTATATTCTTGTTGCATCATGGAACAGTTCTGAATTCTGCAATGCAATGTTTATTAAGTGTAATTGGTGCAATGTCTTGCAATCTAAAAGTCTTATTTCAAAAGCTTTACGAATTTAACAATTAACATCAAAGTTTCATTTTCTTAGTTGAGTTGCTCAATTTTTTTAAGAAGTGCCTCTCGGACATCCACTCCAGAAATTGAACACGGCTTTTGTTCTCTTTGAAGTTTCTGTGCCATTTAAGTTTTCATGCTATAAGTAACTGCATCTTCAATGCCTTGCAAATGAAAAACACT
Source organism: Tuctoria greenei (assembly GCA_036927565.1). Lineage (NCBI taxonomy): Eukaryota > Viridiplantae > Streptophyta > Magnoliopsida > Poales > Poaceae > Tuctoria > Tuctoria greenei. The sequence continues at coordinate 3,067,819 of JAYESD010000004.1, forward strand.
CCAGTTCTTTTTTTTTTTCTTTCAAGTTTGGACGTTTGCAAATCAGGACCATTCAACTTAATGTTGAAATAAAGAATTCCGGTCCATAGAACTTTACAGCATCATCTTTTCATTTGAATGATGCTTGCTGTTTTAAGTTAAGTCATCTTTGACACAACATTTTTCTGATTAGTTTGTTTTGGTTGGTTCTGCACTCCTGATTATCATTTATACTGGTTTGTAGTGGTATTGGCATTGTGAATGCTATTGAAGTTGTTCATGCATTTCCTGAAGAAGATGGACTTCAGAAGTTCAAAGAATGGATTGAATCACCGGATCCATCAATACTGGGGAATTTTGATACTGAAACAGGTAACAGATCAAAGAAAAAGAAAGCTGGCGGAAATTCTTCAGATGGAAAGGAAAAGGGACTGGAACCTGATTCTGTTCAAGGTTCTGATGATAAACAGCCTTCTAATGGATCTGAACACATTAAGGAAACATTTATGAGTAGGCATGTAAGTATATTTTCGTCTAAGAGTCATTTTGTGTACTACCATTTTTGCTTTATTATTTTAGATACATGTTTTGTTTTTTCCCCTCACATTTCTTCATTTATCAGCGGAACGTGAGCAAGAACTGGCATATTCCTTCAACTTTTCCTAGTGAATCAGTCATAAGTGCATATATTTCTCCACAAGTTGACAATTCAACTGAACCTTTTTCCTGGGGAAGACCAGATTTAGGTCTACTGCGCAAGTAAGTTGTCTTGAACAGTTAATTGTTTCTTAAACGATTAATGGATCATTCTGTGCAAGATATTCAGTCTCATGGATTTTTGTGCTGATATTAGATTTTTGACATATTGGCATTAGTAGCCCGCAAAGCTAAACTATGACCATATGCCAATTATTACACTTGTAATGCTTAGCCTTGTATTGTCAATCTGAGTAAATATATATGTGCAAGCAGTACATGCCCTATTCACCAGGGCTACTTCTTTTATATCCCTGTGAAAATAACAGTTTATATTGTTTTTAATATACAAAATTCTTTCCTTGGAAATGGTTCTTGGTTGCCAAACTTCACTCATGACTTCACTCATGTTCCATAATTATCCATCTGCATTCTGGCATTTGTAAGAACGTACTATTTCCCTGGATTTTATGTTTGCATATGATTTTGTGTGGTGTATATTAGCATCAGTTTAATGAAATTAATTTCTTAATCTGTACACTTATTGCGCTCTATATATAAAGTTATAAGCATCTTCTGAGTCAACCATGCTGTTCTTTAAAGATATGTTTTGGGGCATGAAATTTCATAAAATCAAAGTGTTAGGACTCACATAAAACTGTTAATAATTCGTGAAGGCATACTTTATCTTCAGAGCACCATATTCATGCTTAAGAAAACTGAATTATTTGTTATTGATAAAAAATAAATAAAAGTCCTGCAATGGACCGCAGTGAGGAATCAAAGTTTATATGTATTGCTTTCTCGTATTGTGTATTCACATTATTTCATGACTTGTCATCTTCTACAAGAGAACCTGTCATATTGAGAAAACATAGGGTGCTATGAAAGAATTTTTCATATTCTTATGCATCTTTATGAAACGACGAAACTAAAATATCAAGTTCCTTCAGGTTATGTTGGGAACGATTTGGGTGGGGCAAGGAGAAAGCTGATGAACTGCTTCTTCCTGTTTTGAGGGAGTATAATAAGCATGAGGTTAGTTTGTCAAGTTCTCAATACTATATTCTGCTTTTTTTTGTTACTTTATTTTGTATAGGATATTATGCATACTTTTTTTATTTGATTTACCTACTTCTATAGTTTTGAGTCTGTTTGTCTAGTAAATTGACAATGTTGGAGAAAGGGAAAAAACTAAGCAAACTCATTAGCATTTCACCCAATCTTTCGTGAATTTTGAATATGCTGCCTGTAGTTTAGACCATATTTTGTAATATTGCCATTTAAGCGTATATCAACTTAAAAACCAAATGTGTGAAAACTCATTGCCAATTTATTCTCTTATAGTTAAGCCATATTGGAAATGATTCTCTGCATTTTCTGAAGTATAGCTGTTATAGTTCTGTGTTCGGTTTTTTAGTTTTCATTTAGCTAGGAGAGGGGTGACTTAAATGGAAGAGATGATGTCATCAAAATGCTCTGTATTTCATGTTCTTGCATTTTAATATGAAATACTTTTGCATATATGCAGACTCAGCTGCGCATGGAGGCATTTTATTCGTTCAACGAGAGATTTGCCAAAATTCGTAGCAAAAGGATTAAGAAAGCTATCAAGGGAATTACAGGGAAAAGCTTTCCTGACACAGATGAACCTGATCAGGATAACCCCAGTACTAGCAAGACCATCAAGAAGAAAGAGGCAAGCTCCTCTACCGGTTCTAGAGGCAGAGGGAAAAGGAACACTAATGCTGGTCTCAGGGATATGGAAAGTCAAGAAAACAACCAAATTGGCAGCCAAGAAGATAACAACTTTGCAGATACAGTTGAGCTCACTAAAGAAAATAACAACACCAAAAAGAGAAAAAAAGGGAGCTCCTCTGGCCGCTCCAAAGGAAGAGGACAACGTAGGATGAATGCTGGACGTGGGACTACAGTAAGTAAGGAGGACTGTTTTACTTCAAGTTCAGATGAAGATTCACATAAAAGGCATGCCACCAGTTATAGATCAGAAGGAATGGCTGTACGAAGGGTAAGCTCTCCCAGATGTGTTATGCCGTTGCTTTCTGATGCTTTTCATGTTTCTAATTGCAACCTTCTGCATTCTTGCCTGTGCATGAGCAAACTTTTACCCGGTATTTGTGCTAAATTGCTGATGGTTTATCTTTCGTACTCTGTTTAAACTCAGTGCCCCAAATTTCTTTTGCAGCAGATCATTGCCAGATAAAAACCTTTGTAAAATCTTGATTGGCCTAGAAATGGCTAGTTATTGCATAGTTCCTGGTGAACTTTTACCCCTGTTTGAAATCACAAGGTCATGCTGCATTTTGAATCTGAGTTGGTGTATCGTTCTCCATATAAAGAGCATCACCATGCATTGTAAGCAAATCTTATTGTACAATAATGTTATTGTTTCTGCAGTCAAATAGGAAGCGGAAACAGGTAACATACGTGGAAGGTGGCAATGAAGCTGATGATAATGATGTTCCCTTTCATCAAGACTTGAGTGAAGCTACCGCAGACATGGACACGGGTGGACAAGACACACAATCTAATCGTGTCCACCATGATACGATTGAACTGAAAAGCAATGAGATGCAGACGGAACCAGGCACCACGGCAGATATCGATGAAGATTTCCAGGGCTTTGAATTACACGTGGACCATCATCTAACGGATTCTGCACCGAAGTACCTGTTCACCGGAGGTGGGTTCTGCACGGAGGAAGGTGGCGAGCAAGATCCAGCAGGCGGTGCAACTGGTGCGGAAATGGAGCACGGAACAAATGATGCCTTCGTTGGCATCGACCCAGTCCGGGACAGTGGTAGGAGTACGAGCCTGTGCACGGATGGGGTGTGTACAGAGAATGCAAATACGGAGGCCCAAGGTGAAGAATCTTCATCGCAGAGACCTAAAGCCGGCCGTGGTTTAAGTGCCATGCCTTCGCTCACCAAGACCAAGCGCAGGAGGAAGTCGTGAAATGTTTGCAGAACTGTTGTGTACATACATGTAGAGCCGCCACTACGGTCTAGGTTTCCTTAGAGCACGTGGTTCACATTTGTACTTGGCCACATTGTAGATTACTCAGTACGCACCCTGATGTAGAGCAGTCTATGGACAGTAAAACGCAGTTTTAAAATTCGGTTACATCGGCGGTTAGCTCATTTTGTTTCTATTTACCAGGCATGCCAGTGCAATACTGATCCATATAAATGTAAATATGTCGTGTAAAGTGCAATACTGTTACTTTTATGAAAAAAAAAAAACATCACGGTGCTTCCACAGTCGCCAACAGCAGAGGAGGAAGACGCTGGAATGGGCCGGTGGCATGCCAGCGGGGGGCCGAACTAGCCACAGGCTTGACACATCATCTTCGATGAGCTCGACCCTAATGCGGAGCCACAATTCAGTAGAAAAAGGGCACCTAGCAATGAGGTGAGCAGCACTTTCAACTTGTGTGCCGCACAGCTCACAAAGGTCAGAGTCCATACTGTGCTTTTTCAGGAGGTTCCCCATTGTTTGAATCTGGCTTTGGACCAGCAGCCAGCCGGGTCCAGTCGAGACCACGGGCTTGTAAATGGTTCACGAGGTGAGCCGGTGGGCTTTATCTTCCTATGGGCACCGTCGAACGGCCTGATATCCGTCTGCATCCTTGGTCATCAAGTGCTCCCGGCGTGGTTCAGTTGAGTTCGTCCCGGCCCGGCCCGGTCAGTTCACCACGCCGATCGCCTCTTCGTTTCTACCAGATCCATCCAACACCGGTCACCGGGTGGGGGTCTTCCGCTCCGCTCCGACGACCCTTCGTTTACTGTTTACCCAGCCGACAGCCACTCTAATTCGGCTTGCCCTAGTTTCGCCGTCGGCGTCACGTCTCAAGACCAGTCCCTTTCCACCGAGGCCAATCGGCAGCAAGCCGGTACTGGTTGCGTAGCAGGAGAGCGGCGCCGAGGCGGCGGTCTAATTTTGGCGGGCTCAGCGGGCTGCTGGATCTCTAGGGAGCCACAGCGATGGCGCGCGGCGCTCGCATCTTCCTCCTCCTCCTCGCGTTTCTGGCCGCGCTACCCGCCGTATTCCTGCAGCTCTACCGCCTCCGGAAGCCGGTCTGTCCTTTGTTCCTCATTCCCTGATGCTTCTTAAGAGTTTAGTTCAGACAAAAAAAATGCGCTGTCACTCCCCTTGTTGTTCGGGTTTGTTGTTCGTGTAGTAACAACTCCATCCAATCTTACATATGCATCGTGTCACACCTCACAAATTATAGCAGCCTATGCTGATAAACAATGGGACTACGGCCTTGTATAGTGTAAAATGATCTAGTTCCAGCTCGTGGCTTTAGCATCGGAGAAACGTAGCCATTTTCGAGCTCTGTTATTTCCTGAGATTGGAACATCCTTTTTCTTTTCTTTTACTCACATATGGCAGATGTTGCGATGAGCAGAAGCTGTGGACGGTGGATGACCTATCCAGGTACAATGGAACAGACGAGGGGCTGCCCATACTACTTGGGATTCTGGGGTACTCGTACTTTTCCCTCATGTCACATTCCCGTTGGTTGTGTATTATGTGTTGTTTTGATCTCTGAGGATTACGGTGTCACTAACTACGGTTATCTTGGCTATCAACTGGTCGGACCTTGTTAATGATCGTAGCTCTCATTTCGAACTGCAGCTCAGTGTTCGATGTTACAAAAGGAAGGTCACATTATGGTCCTGGAGGAGGTTATCATCACTTCGCTGGCAGGTTGGAGTCTTGTATTTCTAGTGCATTTTTAAGTTCCTTTGTTGTGAATAAAATTTATTCTGCATCTTGGTGCTTGATGAACTTCTGAACTCGTGCACCATTTTTGTTTAGTTGTTTCGCATGCTGATGTTAAAACATCATTCTCATAACAGGGATGCATCAAGAGCATTCGTTTCTGGAAATTTTACAGGTAAGCCTGCATCTTGTTGCTAGTTAGAGACTTCACTAATTCATTTAGCTGAGTTTGAGCTTCAGTTGATATTGGCTGTGTGGAGCTAACCTTGATGCCCTCCTCTTGATCTTATGGGTTTGAACTATATAATATATTCTCCTCTTGATGTGTTATTGCTGCTAGCAGTAGCAGTACCTTGACACTAGATGCATCTTCAAAGGGACATATCTAACAATAATAACAGAAGTTCGTCTGTTGAATTTATTATTGAAATATGGGTGTTGATGTAAAAAGTAGAATCTTATTAGAGTTGTATGTGAAACATGGGTTATTCTTAGTTCTTACACTTCCTTGCCTTCTTAAAGAACCAACTGGAGATGAAATAGTCGAGTACACCCAAGTAGGTTGCTTTTACTACTGACTGTTAATTAGGACATGGTGTAAAAGAGAGGAAATATTGTTATGGTCCAGTATTTGTGTGAGGAACTGAATGCTAGAATGATATGTTTTTCATGGATCATTCATGCTGGATCTACCTTCTTTTTCCTTGTTGAACTTCCAGGAAGCTAATCTAAATTTCGTTGTCTATTTTAGCATCTTCCTAAATAATAATTGGTCCTTGTTGTAGTAGATGCCAGGGATGGGGCATGTTTTCACAAATTCCTTTTGATGTATGTAATATTTTATTGAGGGCGACGAAAATGTACATTCATCATGATTAAAAGATATAATTTTGATTGTTGGCGTATGACAGTGTTGTAGAATAACCTTAGTATGCTTCAACAGGTGACGGGCTGACTGATTCTTTACAGGGTTTATCTAGCATGGAGGTACGAAGACAGACTATATCTTTCTTTTATTATTATTGTAATTCTTGTAGTTGATATGGTTCTGAAGCGTAGATAGTCATGGAGAAATGAACCATAATTCAGAAATTTAGGAGTAAGAAGTCAATATGGATTATTGCTCCTATCATGAGGCCAACATTTTTCTTACTAGAAGTTCCATTTGTTCTCGTGTGTCTCTTGCTTTCATGGATATAGATTTAGACATGCCAGAAAACACAAACGAAAAAAAAAAGATGGAATATCTCTGACACAGTAACATCTTTATCTCATTTCTGTTATCTGTATTAAATGCTGATTAGAACACTGAACAGTACAACATATATTGTGAAAACAGTTATTTCGTATAAGTGCATTCTTTTGTAGAGTGAATCTTTATTTTACTGATATTGAATTATTCAATATGATGGCTTTGCCTACTTCCTTTCAGGTCAATAGCATTGTTGATTGGAGGAAAATGTACTTTGAGAAATACATGTGAGTTTCTTTCTTCATTGTTTGATCAAATTTACTATCTAGTGCTAGATGCAAGACATGAGGCAAGGCTGAGCCTAACATCTAAGCATAGCCTGACCTGCCTAGGTGACCACTTTAATCGAAGATTAGTCTATCTTGTTCGTGATGTTCATCATGTTCTTGAATATGCTACTATATGTTTTGTATTTTAGTAAATATAGACGTGTATGCCAAATGAAACACATTATTAATTGTGGAAGTAGGTGTTCATGTAATAAGAACTACTCAATGATGCACCCGTAGTAAGGTCCCATCAAATGTGTAATGCAGATATGCTGGCAAACTTGTTGGACGCTACTACGACAATCAAGGAAATCCTACAAAGTATCTAAAAGGTGCGGAAGTAAAGGCAAAGAGAGGAGCACAGCTTCTTGAAAAGCAAAAGAGTGAAGAGGCTAAAATACCCAGCTGCAATTCAAAGTGGAGCGAGCAAGAGGGCGGCGAAGTGAGTACCCTTTGTGCCGTTGCATTTTTGCTCAAACATGTTTTATCAGCTGCCCCTTTTTGTCTTATGTTACATTGTTTACTATTTGCTTCCTAAACTAAACTTCGTCTTACTCATACCTGATTCTAAATATAAACAAAAACACGGGAAAACAGAAACTGTGCCTTCATGAAACAATATCAGGCACTGGTATTGTGCAGACGATTCTGCTACTGTATTCAAACCTTGCCCTTAGTAGAGCAGTATCGTTTATCTGTTGGCCTTCTGGAGTTTCCAGACAAATTTCTGGTCAGCTTCTGAAGTTTCCAGGATGTCACCGATTTAGGATTTTGCCCATACTTCATAATTGAACTCAGCCAACCCGGCCAGAAAATGGCTCTAATGTGGCAACAACGTTAGCTGTGGGTGCAATTTATTGTAATAAAATAATTACCATGGGAAGAGGCAATAACTTGGTGTGAAATGGTTAGGTTGTCCTGGTAACCCAAACTACAGCCCCCCATGTGCACCGATATTGCTGGTCTTCAGTTTTTCTTAATTCGTATGCCCTGTTTGAAAAATGGAAAATTCTCCCGGTTGAACTAGGAATATATCTATCTGAAGTGGGACGTGTCGTTTAATCAGTCGCGACACCATTCTTTGAAAGAACAGAGTTGTTTGAATACTAGTACATTTTGCTAGAGATGACTGTTTCTTGTGATTAAAACTGAACTGTTCGTGTTAGGTTTGGTGCGATACAGGCTATCCAAGGCTAGTCAGGAGGCCAGGCGACATAGCTCTGACCGGAAAAGTTAGCCAGCGGTGCGCCTGTTTCCAGGAAGCTGAGCTGAACAAGGCAGGGCTAGTAGTGTCCGAAGGGTGTGATTATTTGTCCAAGTCTTGCAAAGTGAATTAGTAGAACGAACATTTCCCATTCCTTGTCCACGAAACCTGTTGCTCTCTGTACTTAACACCTACTACCGTACTAGTGCACGACGATTAGTTACAGCGGTGACGTTCAGCAAGACCAGCCACGCATCATGTGTGTTTCCGTTTTGTTGATTGTTGAAGCTGGGCAGTGGGCATGGATCCTTCAGTAGTGCGTCGATATATCTAGTACTACTACTACTACCAGCAGCATCGTGCTTCTGAAGTGAAGATACGCAAAAGATCGGAGGTGCGTGCGATCAAGCCACATGATGGCAGTGCCGTACCGCCATGCGTTGTTCGTGTAGGGTTAGTGTGCAGAGGCTGTCCATGCTAAACAGCCACGGCCCCATCAGCATCGTTATCTTTCTTCGAATTCCAAGGTTGTTTTGTGTGCTAGCAAGTTGGGGTTTGCGATTAACATTATGTTTGTGTTTTTTTTCCAATGGTTTGTGTAGAACCTGTCTGTACTCCGTATTAAACTTAGGTTTACCCCCCATTAAACTCCGAGCAAGGAATGCAATGGCCTGAAGAACCACACACGCACGCAGGTGCAGGATGCAGGAAGCAGCAGCGGAACAGCAGCGATGTGATGGGTCGGGTCCGTACTCTCCGACGCCGAGGACTGGGCGGGCGGGCGGGAGAGGAGAGGAGATGAGAGGAGAGACCAAACGGGGCCTGCCTGACACCAGGATACCAGGGCATGGATATAGTATGATTCTCCCGTGCAAGAAAAGAAAACGCATGCATGCAGACACTCACGGCCGTTGCCAAACTTTCAATGCGCACTGCATCGCAGGAGCAGCAGCAGACGAGCAGCGGAGCAAAATCGAAGAAGAGGTGTGTGGGTGGGAACAATAAAGCAGATTCATCAGATCCCGCAACAGGACGGATCGGAGCAGCCATGATTGGTGCCGCTCATGATGCGAGGTGGCGACACGTAGTACGGGCGAATCATGACGATGATGCCAGACGTGACCAGACCAGACGAAGGGTTATTAGCCGCCGATAACGAGGCGGGATTACGGGAAAACCGGGGCTCCTAATAACCGCATTGGGTTCAGCCACGAAACCCGGCCGGCTAGAGCACGAAGTGGTGGGTGGGCGGACGGCTAGCTAGCAGCTTTCCCACTGTGCGACGCACAATGCCGGCCGGCCTCTGTTTGTGTGCGAGTGCTGAGAGAGACTGAGAGAGAGACGAGAGGAGTGTACTGCAGGATGGATGGATGTATGGATGGAGTAGAGTAGGTGCGGGTGGCCTGGTGCTCTCGAGTTCACCTACGTACGGGAAAGGGGGAAAAGAGGGACGTTGTGCTGTGCGGCGGCAGCAGCAGCCAGCAGAACAGAGAGAGGAGAGAGGGGCCGGGTTAGGAGTAGGAGGACGATACGAGGAGGGAGCAGCGGCTGCTTCGTGAAGCGCAACATCATGATAAGTTGTCGCGGGCAGGGCGAGCACGGCACGCCTCCTCAAAAGAACCCCGGCCGGCCGCGCGCCGTGGACCGGACGGACGGAGGACCACCAGAGACAGAGAGAGACCGGCTACTCTACTCCCGCCATGAAATGAAAAATCATCATGAGCTTAGACGACCGTGCAAACGCACGCAGACGCGGCTGCTGCTGCCTGCTTCTGCTTCCCGGAACCTTGTGTTTTACTCCTACTAACAATGAGCCGGCCGGGGGATGGAAGTATGGAACATTGGACGACGACGCAGCGCGAAAGGCGAGCTCGCTTTACCGGAGCGGAGGAGCGTCACATTTTGATCGACCACGCCCCTGGTTTTGTGGCGTCTGGCGCCTGCTTATTACTCCATCCGTTCTGAAATAATTGTCGTTTCAGACAACCAAATGAACTAGAAATGAACTATTGAAGGTTGTCCTAACGACAATTAAAACGAAACAGAGGGAGTATTAAGCGTAAAAGGGCGTGGCTCTTTATCGGCATGTCCTTATTTTCTGTGGCATCGCCCTTTTCGCCCCTCCACCATTCATGCCTGTACTTGTTCTTCCATTCTTTATACACCCTCATGTTACAGTATTTGGCGACGTTGCAGCCTTGCGGGGGTCCGTTAAATTCAACCCACATACTGTACCACCGTAATATTAAATTAATTAGATTTCATATATAGAAAACACATTTATAAATTAGTTAGATTTTATATATTAAGTTCAAAAAATGATAAGATTAATTGTTTTAGTTAGTTAGGTTTTTGTGGGGGCTATTTGATGGAGACTGTACATACAAAAGATTGGTGGGTTATCTCATATAATATTAAGCTTATGTAATAAGTATGGGCAAAACACTAATTTAATATCTAAAATCACCTATCCGTAGGTCAAATTAGACGCGTAGCTTGGTCGCTAACCCCAACTCGTCTTTTCCAGGCTCGAGCGGTACGAAGCACGACCTTGAGCCACACGAACACGACAATGTGTGTAAATAATGTCGCTGGTGTTTCGTGTTTATATATAATGTCGCTGAAAAGAGTATATACTTTTCAGAAGAAAAAAAGTGATTATCTTCCTTCTCTTTTTTGCACCTAGAATGAACACATATCATCAGGCCGGGCTCGGGCCTAGGTTTTTCATGCCCACAGTGGAAACTCGACTCGACCGGACCAGTGGTCTTATCTTGGTGTAATGGCGTGCTGCTCTGTGCATTTCCCAGGCTGTAGAGCATGGATGTAGTAGCTGGAAAGACGGGGACCCAGGTACTGTAGCCGGTCAGGCAGGCAAGCAAACCTGCAACAGGGAGGAGGCGCAGGACCGCGGCGAGAGCTTTCTATTCCCCCACCTCCTGAAAGCAGCAGCAGCAGACCCCCGCGCGCGCACACGCACGCACAGTTTCGCCGCCCAACGATCCAAACGAGACCAAACAAATCAAGGGCGGGGGCAAAGGCGAGCAGCAAAGGCTTTCGTCCAAGCGTCGCTCGCTGCTCCCTCGCTGCTTCGTGCTGCTCCTTGGCTTCTTGCGGTGAGGCGCTTCCTCCTCTGATACTGATTGATCTCTTGCTCTGTCTCCCCTTCTTTTTCTCTGTTGGATGTTGTTGCATCACTTCACCGGCGTTAGTGGCCGGCGTAGGCAGCTCGGGGCCGCCGTCGCCTAAGCGCAGCTCAACCATTAATTGGAGGGGAAGAGAGAGAGGGAGGGAGGAGGAAGGACACCTGCAACGCCACCGAGGTTCACTGCCACCACCCCCACCTTCTTTTTTTCCCCAGTCCCAACACGAGCGCAGCGCGCACACCGCGGCAGAGGGACGACAGGCGCATGTGCGCGCGATGCAGCATGCACACACTTGCGTGGCTGCATCTGGGGCGCACTCGTCTTCCCTGCTGAGCAGTGGTGGGGGTTTCAGGCAGGCAGGCAGGCAGCAGGGCGGCTCCATTGCTCGGAGGAGGCGAGAAGGAAGTCTTTTCTCGGGGTGGGTTGTTGGTGGGTCTCACGCTGTTCGTCTTTCTTGGGTCACGGCTGACGCTGCACTACTTCGCTTTGCCTTTGTTCTTGCGTGCCTTGTTCGGTAGCCTGTTTTGTTGCCTTCCTTCCCTCTGCTTGCTACAAACCTTTATGCCTCCCTCCCACATGCTTCCTCATGCATGGCTCTCACATTGTGCCTGCCGTTGCTGCGTGCTGATTAGATGGTTCTTGATTTTTTTTCTATTAGATTTTCACCCCCCCCCCCCTCTCTCTCTCTATGTACTTAGTATTTCTTTTTCTCGCGGCACAAAACTGTGAGATCTTGGCGTGCTGATAAGATTCTCCCATATATACAAGCCCAGACAGGAGTGAGCAAGTGGTTCTTGGTCTCTCCATTGCCTCCCCCATATTGCATTTAAAAAAGATGCCCGATGTCCCCTGCTTCGACTTGTTAAGCGTACTGCTAACGTTTGTTTTTGCCGTTGCTGCAGAGATCGTTGTTAGGAGAGGGATCACCTGTGGGACTGCTTGGGGAAAGGTGCGGCGAGGAATGTGGACTAGTTGTTTATGATGCTGCGTTGGACACAAGATCCTCCTCTGTGAATCTTGATTGTTTAAAACTAGTGCAGTGAGAAAATAACTGGGGTTGAAGGAATTATACTAATCTTTTCTCAGATCAAGAAGGACAGGCAATTAACAAGTAGCAGGGGGAGGTGGGAGTGTGTCAGCTTTGTGCTTTGTGGGTGTCCCTCCTCTGGTTCATTGCCCCCCTCTCCACTCCATATAGTTTACTTCTCTTGAGGTGCTTGTGCCCCTCCCCTTCTGGCCTCATTGCCTACGTTAGCACCAACATTAGCCGCATAAGTAGGTTGCGGTGGAGTGTGCTTGAAGCAGTAGTGCTGTTCCTGCATCAGAATTCGATCTTATTATTTGTTAGTTCTCATTGTACGAGCGATCTCCTGGCCGGGCCGGGCACGTTGCAATATTCGGTCTTCTCGGCACAGCAACCAGCAGAGTGGCAACCTGTTCTTGTACTTCTTTGCGCTGAGCGGTGTGCAGTTGCTTCTTCTGCTGCCGTGGACAAGTATGGGATAGTAGTGCAGTGCTCGGGTGTTTTAGTCGTTGTGCTGCTGGTCTCTGTGTGTGCCTTGGACAAGAGGAGAGATAACTTGTAGCATTCCCTTATTTTTGCTTGTTTCAAGATGAAGTTTATGAAGCTTGGATCGAACCCTGATCTGTTCCAGGATGATGGCAATGAAGTCAGGTGATTGATAGCTTATTTTCCTTTTTCGTTTGCCTTGCTTCTTGTTTGCCTCCTCATGTCAGTCATCATATGGCGACTGAGTATTTGATTTTATTTTTCGCTTCTATATGGTCTCAGTTATTTTTTATGTTTTCCACAATGGAATTACAATAAATCTATTGTACTGTACTGCAAAAGCCTAGAAACATTTTCCTTTTCTAAAAAACCTACTGTACTGTACATGAATTTGCAGAACCCATGGTTGTTTAAGTAGAACAAAAATGGATGTGATCCCAAGTTAAAGACCTTTTGAGGGATATGCCTATGCAAGATGCTATCTGACAGTGGAATCTTTTACAAATAGCTGTTGTATCTTCATTTTTGTGCGTACTTTAAAAATCCAGCAGATATTCCAATATATACTTGCATGATTCATGTTCAATGTGGTTTGGTTCAGCCTCCATAAGCGAAAAGGCCTGTAAATTTCTTGTCTGGTGTAAAGATATAGCTGCATTATATGAGAAAAAAAATACTAAGTACTTTTAGAGTTTACTGTAAAGGGCTGGGAATATCCATACCTACCTCATGGGATATACTATTTAAACATTTTATGTACTTAAAAGTTCTTGAGAACTTAGACTAGAATGCAAACTCAAGGGGTGTCTTTCCCTTCCGGATGTTTTTGTTGTATTCATGTTATTTCCGTTCCTTTACTGACAAGAACTGTTTATTGTTGCAGCATTGTGGCATCTGAACTGGTAAGCGACGTTGCTGTTCGTATTGGGACCACTAAGTTTTACCTTCACAAGGTAGATACTACATCCTATTCATTCATATAATTTTTAGAGCTTTCATGAGAATGTACAGTAGAAATAACATATGCTTTGTGAGATCATGGTCTTTTTTTGTTTGGTCTGGTATTTTCTTACGAAAATGGCCTCCGTTCTCCAAATCTTGAGAATGCATGCTTAACTTATTCTTTGGTATATGTTTTGATTATCTTTTTGTACATTGACAATATTATCTGATTTAACATTTTGCATCCATGCAGTTTCCACTTCTATCCAAGTGTGCTCGCTTTCAGAAGCTGATCCCAACTACTGGTGATGAAAATATTGAGATCCATATCCATGACATTCCTGGTGGTGCAAAGGCTTTTGAAATATGTGCTAAGTTTTGCTATGGCATGATGGTCACACTCAATGCCTACAATGTGATTGCTGCCCGATGTGCTGCAGAGTACTTGGAGATGAATGAAACTGTTGACAAGGGCAATCTGATATACAAGATTGACGTCTTCCTCGGCTCAAGCATATTCCGAAGCTGGAAAGACACTATTATTGTTCTTGGAACAACAAAGGCTCATCTACCTTGGGCAGAGAATCTTAAACTGGTTAGCCACTGCATCGACTCCATCGCTTCAAAAGCCTCTATTGACGTTTTGAAGGTTGAATGGTCATACACCTACAGTCGTAAGAAGCTCCCAACCGAGAATGGCCATGATTCACCGTGGAATGGAGTCAAGCAGCAGCAGCTTGTTCCAAAGGATTGGTGGGTTGAAGATCTGACAGATCTCGACATTGATTCCTACAAACAAGTCATAACAGCAATCAAAGCCAAGGGTATGGTGCCCAAGGATGTGATCGGTGAGGCAATTAAGGCCTACACATACAAAAGGCTTCCATCGTTAAGTAAGGTATCAATGGTCCATGGTGATGCAAAGGTCCGGGCGATGCTAGTTACAATCACATGTCTGTTGCCATCTGAGAAAGGTTCGGTTTCATGCAGCTTTCTGTTAAAGCTACTGAAGGCAACAAATCTCCTGAAATGTGGAGAGATGTGCAGGAAAGAGCTTATGAAGCGTATTGCACGACAACTGGAAGAAGCTTCAGTGTCAGATCTTCTAATCCCTACGGTGGATGGGGATACCACTGTTTATGACATTGACTTGATTCTTAGTATAGTTGAAGAATTTGTGAAACAAGACAACAAGAATGCCCTGAAACACAGTGGTAGCGAAGTGAATGGACATGTGTCAACTCCCAGTGCATCAATGACTACAGTGGCAAAAATTGTTGATGGATATCTCGCGGAGGTTGCAAAGGACCCAAACATACCTGTGTACAAGTTCTTCAGTCTAGCTGAGATGGTTTCAGGCAATTCGAGGCCTGTTCATGATGGGCTATATCGCGCCATTGATATGTATCTCAAGGTATTGTCATAGTGAATCGTATAACCACTCTGGAATTTTCTTACGTCATAGTGAATCACTTCCTTATGCTTATGTACTTGAGCATATACTCATGCATTTTGGATAGTGATATTTTTGTTGTGTTCTGGAGTTTTTTTTTTTAAAAAAATACTCCCTCCGTTTCAAAATAATTGTCACCGACTAGTTCATTTTTGAACTAACGGGTGACAATTATTTTGAAACGGAGGGAGTACATGATTATAACTAGAATATCATAAAGGGGTTAAGATACATACCATATGAATCCCATTTCTCACGGTTCTAAACAATTGAGTGAAAACTGACATATCTGCCTTGTTCAACTTTGAGCAGGAGCACCCGAGCTTGGGCAAGAGCGATAAGAAGAGGCTCTGTGGCCTCATGGACTGCAAGAAGTTATCGCCTGATGCCTGTGCTCATGCTGTGCAGAACGAGCGGCTACCTCTGAGAATTGTGGTGCAGGTGCTGTACCATGAGCAAACAAGGGCTTCCGCTGCAGCCACCGTCCGCGCTGACAGCATTGGCATTTGCTCCTACGAGAGCTCAAGGTCAGGTGCCACGACAAATACCGAAGACGAGTGGGACGGAGTCCTGGCCGTAGAAGACCTCAGCCTGTCCAACAAGACTACAAAGCTAGACAAACGCGACACCGCCGGTACTGATGCGGAGAAGAACCACGGTGGCAGCAGCAAGGGCACCAACGGCAGGGTGAAAGGAGGCGATTCGATGCCGAAGAAGGCGCTCGGGAAGATGATATCGTCGAGCAAAGGGCAAGCTGGTCGTGGGGATCGCAGCAGCTCGGACTCGTCTGACAGCGCCATCCAGCTGCCGCGCCAGGAGCAGCATCCGAAGAGGACTCCTGCAAGGAGCACCACCAAGTCTGCAGCCGCGTAGCCGTCTGCTGCATGGCCCCCTTCACTGAACGCGTCGAAGTGCGCTGCTAGGTTTTAGCTGTCGTCAGTTTCTTTGTTACTGATCGATGCTGCATAGTAGAAGCAATTAAGGACTAATGTTTTGCAAGACTCTGTAGGGATGTTGTAATGCAGTTTGTTTTAGGTGAACTTATTAGCGTGTAGGCTTCGCCGTGAAACCTGGGAATATTCTTGGGTTCCATGTGAGGGTTATGTTGTTGTACTCAAGTACTTAGTCATAAGAAGCCTTGTTAGAATCGAAGCAAGTGTTCTGAAGTCTTGGGCGTAAGGGTGCGCTTTTGGTTGGCTCTTGGCTGGATGAAGTTGGCAGCTGGGAAATGGTGGTCCAGTTTCTGCTGTTGTTTGGTTCGCGGGCGATGGTGGATGGGGCCGTCAGTCGTTCTTGAAACTTTCTTTCCCTGAATCTTGGGATTTCCTTATGAAATTGAACTGTTTTCTTGTGCGATTCATGTAACATTCTTTTGAAATGCCTGCGTTCTAAATAAGCACAGGGACGGAGAGCCGAAGTCGAGACGAGAAGATTTGACTGTCTCGACGGAGGTACAGCAACGTCAGTTTGCTGGTGGCAACAACGTCGTGCATAACTTATTCTGAAATGAATTACGTTTAGAATAACTAATTTATTTAAAAATAACTAAAATTGTAATCTTAAACATTATTTAGTGCATAACGGATGAAGTACTGCAACCAATAAGGCATCAGCCCTTCGGTGAGGTTAAGTAGAGGAAACTTTGGTGTTCAAGGAAGCATCAATGGTGAAAGAAAGTTGGTGCAGACCACGACGAGCCCCCAACTTTTCCCTTCAGTAGACCAGGGGCGCATTTGAACAAAGTGCGGGAAGAAAGCAGCGTACGTGCGGTCGAACTCGTCGTACCACGGCCGCTGCCTGCCCGCGTCGTTGCAAGGGCGGCGACGTCTTTTTTTTTTTCTTCCGAAAACACAAGGGGCGGCGACGTCAAGCGTGCACTGCATTTGCCCGTACGGCCGTTCAGTTCAAAAGGGTCAAACGTCGAGTGATGCCTCGCTGGTCCGTTTTTTTCGTCAGCCTCGTCCTCGGTCCGACGGCAGGATTTTGCGCGCAGCTGCAGGTGCAGAGCCTAGCTCACGTAACCGCCAGGCACGGGCAGCCAAGCAGGCCGGCGAGAGGCTCTGGGGCCACGAGGAAGAGAGAAGAAACAATCAGTTGCTCGAGCAGTGGAAGCACTGGATGTGATACACTCGCATCACATGGCTGTGGGACATACTCTCTCCTTTCTCAAAAGATTGTCATCTTCTAGTACAAAAATGAACTAGAAAGTGACAATCTTTTGAGAAAGGAGGGAGTACGTGCATGAGGACAGCGCGCTCGTCGCTTCTTGGCGTTTCCGTTGACCATTAGGTAAGCCCGGCCAGCATCATGTGTTTGTGTATGTACGGCAGCGTGCATCAGCGGTACTGTTTGTGCTACAGGAACGCACGCCGCTTTGTGCTTTATTGTTAGGTACACTGAGCGTACGAACGTACCTCACGCGCCCCTTTGTCCACTGCCAGTGAGCGAGATAAAATCATGTAGTACAGCTGATGAAGAACTAGGGTGAAAAAAATGTTATTCCGATCACCCGCGCTCCACCCCGTTGTCTCCGCGGTCGACACGAACTGGGTTCACCATCACGACGTACTTACGTACTACGTACATGCTCATCGGGTTCGGCCTTTTACTTTACCGGCCGGGTTTCGACGACATCGCTGGGGCCGCCCTGGCCTTTTATCCTTTCCTCGGGTCAAATCACCCATACCATGTTGCGCTTAATCTTAACGTGTCACATTCAGACGATGCTCAAGCAAACCTGCCTGCTTACTGTCTACCCCCACGTTACAGTCCGATGTTTTTATGCCTCACCAACATTGCGCTGATCAACAACGACGACGGTCTAGTATGTCCAGGAGATTACGGTCAAAATGCACTACAAGATTGTGGCCTCCAACCGTTTGCATGACCTACTAGTAGGACTCCATAACCGCTCAGTGCATGATTTGGCTCCCCCCGCCCTCTACTCTCTTTCACGTACTCCCTCCGTCCTCATGAACTTATCGTTTTGTAGTTCATTTTTGAACTACAAAGCGACAAGTTCATAAGGACAGAGGGAGTAATTTAATCTTCCTATCCACGATCACGTCTTCTGAATGTTGCCGGCCCGTTTGACAAGTAGTGAGAGATCGTCGTCGTCCAACTCCTGACAGAGCACGTATGCATCAACAGCCACTCCTCCAGATAGCTGCATGCTGTCTACTCTACTCCGGCTCAACATATGCCTTCGTTCGGTGAAAAGGGAAACAATATATGGCTCTGCATCATCGATCGTGTATTCGTGACCCTGGAAATGAGCTTTCTTACATCGACGACCTTTTTTTCTTTATGGTCACGCGTTGGATGGATAAGTTGAGAAGAAATGATTTTGATCAAATCTATAATCCCTGTTACGTGCGGCGAACGGCGTTGCGTGTGACTGACAGATTGCTGTTCTGATGTGTCTGGTAGTACGTGGTTTATCTGCCTTGGGCTTCGGTTCGGCTAGACCGTGAGTGCATCCATCGCTGTCGCATGTGCAGGTGCCCATAGGCAAACGCAATGGAAAGAGGCAGAAACCGCAGCGCCGCCACACAGTGCCGTTCGGTCGACCGGGTGCAGGATCTCATGTCGTCGCGTCGCGTCGATTGGCGTAGCGACGAACCCGTTGCCATTTTCTGGTACTAACATGCAGTCCAGGCAGAGAACCGTAAAGAGGAAAGAAGGCGAAAGCACAGCGCTCCAGGAAACGAAGCACGCCTGCAGTACAGCTGAAAGGAAACGAAGAATCATCGCGGAAGCTAAATTCAGTTGCTGTCCACACTCTTATTCTAAACATTACTCTATACACTATTTTTCTTTAGTTTTTCCAGTATTTACACTATCCAGTATCTTTACAGTATTACCACTGTGGGAACTGACATGACATACACATCCACAGTGCGCGAACGAGCCGCTAGCCTTGGCCGGTCAAAAGAGCCAAAGCAGTGCATTCGATTCGGTAGTAAGTGATCATCGACAGGCTAGCTCGATCTCGCGCAACGCGACGCGACGGCGAGAACATATATTCCACCACGGTTGTTGTTGTGGCGTTTCATCAGTTGAAATCATCGCAATGATATTCGTGGTTCGATCGCCTGGCCTGGGGAGTGGCGACCATACACTTGGCGTGGTGCGAAACGCAGACAAAATGTCTCGAATTTGGTACTAGCAGAGACAGGTACTCTGTAAGTATATACTCCATCGATTTGACGTACCCTGATTCTTCTACGAAAAGAATGGAGTTCAGAGGAAAATTGACGAGAAAATCCACCACGTTCAAAAAGAAAAAACAAGAGCAGTACTAGTTCTGTTTCTGTTTCTGTTTCCGAGCGGCCGCCGAGTCACGGTGTCACACCTCCCTGGGGTCCACGAAGATCGAGCTGCCAGGCGCCGACCTGGACCAGTCCCACCCCTCCGCGTTCCCGCCGAGCCGCTTCATGCACCACAGGTCCTCGGCGCACGACAGGCTGCGCCAGTGCGGGATGCGGCGCCGGAGCGGGTCGCACGCCGCCACCTCCACGGCCACGGCCGCGGCCCGCCCGCGCGCCATGTTCACCACCGTCGCGAACAGTGCCTCCGCCGCCAGCGCCGCTTCATCGCCGCCGCCGAAGAGGCCGTACACGAACCACCCCGCGAACGGGCGGAACAGGTCGGGCACGGACGGGACGCGCATCCACTTGGCCGCGCGGTCCAGCGCCCGCGTGGCGGCCGCGGCGCCGCGGCGCAGGCGCGAGGCGCCCCGCACCTCGAGCCGGAACACGCCGCCGCAGTCCCACGCGCTCGCCACCGCCCACGACGCCGGCGGACAGGCCAGGAACTCCTCCGCCCCGCGCCACTCGTACCCTTGCCCCTCGTCGTCGTCGACGACGATCGCCAGGAACGTGCCGCGGGACAGCGGGTTGCGCAGCACGGCGCCGATGTCGGCGGGGAAGAACTCGACGTCCGCGAACCGGCCGCGGTACAGCCGCTCCGCGTCGCGGGCGTCGAGCGGGACGACGACCGCGGCGCGGCGCGGGACCCGGAGGCGGTGCGAGTGCACCGGGTGCACCAGGAGCGACGGCGTGCGGAACTTGGAGTACCCGCATTTGCCGGTGAAGAGCCGCAGCGACGCCTCGTTGGACTTGTCAGTGGCCATGTAGGCGTACTCCGCGCCCTTGCTCTCGAACCACGTCTCCATTTGCCTCACCAGACGCAGCGCTATGCCCATCCTCCTGCATGCACAGCACAGAAGAACATGAGCCATGGTCCATCAGTTTCTTCTTCAATATTGCACATCACTGACGACCGATCAGAATACAAACAGAGGATGATTAAGTTTTTTTTTTGATTGATCCAACGATATAAGTACTACCTACCTGTGGGAAGGCACGACGCGGAGGCCGAGAATGTATCCGACAGTGGCGGAGGCGGGAGTGCTCTTGCCGGTGGCGACGTCCTTCACGGTGCCGCGGATGACGCCAACAATATTCCGGCCGCCAGCCCCCAACGTCTCAGCTACCTTTCTCAATTCCAAACCAACACACTTCAGAAGACGCAACCCACCACCACTAGCAGCAAAATTTTAAGAATAAAACCAGCAAGCAGCGCGCGCGTCTCGCTCGGCAGCTACGTGCAACCGTAAAATGAAGCCGTCTGCACAGTACAGGGTACGTACCAGCATGAGGTGCTCCGGCGAGTGGCGAATGCGCGCGACGGGGTCGCCGAGGAGGTCAGCGTGCAGCGACATCCGCCCTGCCGGCCCGACCTCGCACTCCCGGTCGACGGCCTCCGCCCCTTCGCGGTCCTTGGACGGATCGTACGGCCTGATGACCACCAAAACACCTTTGCACTCCTTCGTAACCATGGCATCCATCGCAACCTTTGCCCTGCTATCTGCTGCACCCGGCTGCATCGCCGCTGTGCTCGCGACCGAGTTCGTCGGCAGTGAAAGGTGGACTCGTACTGCTGCATACCCATGTAGCGGTATATATAAGTATGTAGTAGTAGCTCGTCAGGCAGGGACGAAGTAAAGCTAGTAGGTGTCCTTATTAGCCCTTGGCCTTCCCCCTACCCCTTCTCGTATTGCCACCACAGACTTCGACTTTCACGGAGTTAAAAGTGGAAACTTCCACGCCCCCGGTCGATCACCTCTCTCTCTCTCTCTCCTGAATCATGTGTGAGTGTGAGGCAGCACGACGGACGGCGCAAGGGAAAGTGGTCGCGAAATAGGAAAGGCGTGCACGGAAAGCTCATGACGAGGAGGGGCGAAAAAATCGGTTGGGTGGGCAGCTTGAAATTGCCCGTGAGCTCTGCCTCTTGGTGTCTCTGAAACTTTAGCTGCCTCCTCTCCTCCCTCGTCCAATCCAATCCTCGGAACGGAAGCCGGCCGGCCGTTGCTGCCCGGCCGGGCTCATCAATTTAGTGGCGCGCGGGAGTGGAGCGTATGATTGGTGTGGCTGCCGGATTAACTGCGCATTATTACGTAGAAGCTTAAATTTCCTGTGTTGATTAGTGCCGTAGTGGCGGTAGCAGTGCGCAAACCGGCCTCCCTTATTTTTCTGCCCACTTTTCGCCTCGTGTCCCTTCGTCGAAAAATAAATAAATAAGTGGTTACTGGAAGTGGAAGCTGTGCGCGGTGCAGTGATCGCCAAAGCTCGGGCTCTGGTGGCGTTACGACACGAACAACGGTCGGTTTTACCGTGACGTACTACGTTGTCATCAGGGGATGGTGTTCTGATCTGACCCGGTCAAGAGCATGGTCGTCCGAAGGGCGGCTTCTTAGCTAGGCATGCAGTGCAGTGCAGCAGCAACTCTCCCGTAGTTAACCTTATCTGTGCAGGTTTATAATTCATTTCTTTGCATGTCGATCTGCCCAAGCATCCAACTTGGAGATTTTCTGAAAGCGATTAGCGGCCGGGTTGTCGTTTATCAACGCCGTCTGTCGCGGTGCAAAGCATGGTCGGTACGACAACGCTGTGCAGTAAGACAACTCCTGTCAGGTGATGTACATGAGGGCCCTTTTTTGTTTCCTTTTCTTTTTCGTAAAGACAAGGAACCTGCACATGTTGACTTGGACCCGGATAGAAAAGTGACTGCTTGATTTTACTACAAACTCTACTACAGCAGAATGCTTCACCCCTTGACCAGCTAGTGTAGACTGTTTTATTTTTCTCACCTTTCTGTACGATTACTACTCTAAATCATCTGCAGCCAGGTATTCAGTCGCAGATTCAGAAAGTCCAGGCAGGAGATATTTCTCGGCCATTGCTGCAGACAAATCCAAGGGGAAGAATGACAGCCACTTTGCAAGATTTAAAGCCCCTGGAGAGAACGCACTCGATCGCGTCTCGAAATGGATGGACCTGGATCGCTAGAAATGCATCGCCAATGAGAAGTTCAGTCGAAAACGAGATGCCCCGCGGAGGAGTACTACTACGTACACCAAGCATGATCAGTGGAGACAGACCGGGCTTGTCACGACGTCATGATTATTTGCACGGCATCCCTATCCACTCTTTTGTTGGCTAGCTTTGCTTACCCCTGCCGTGCATTAGCGTCGACACGGTCGATCGAGTTGTGCCCATCCGGCGAAAGGACGTGTGCGGCGAAGGAGCAGGGCAACTGGCGGCCGCGCGCCGTCCGAGGCCAGCGATCGAATCTGATGCGCGCTGTACCGAAATAAAGCGGATTTGATGGAGGAGTGAGTTCCAGGGACTAGCAACAGACGAGGACACGCGCGCGTCTCCGCTCGGCGGAAAACGACGCGCCGAGCCGTGTCCCTGCATTTCGGATCCTGGTTGCGGCCGCGTGTCCGCCCCGCGCGGGGCCGGCGGCGGCGTCCGTGCCTTCCGATCGTTTCTGAACGGAGGAGACGTGATCGCGTCGGCCGGGCACGGGACGGGGATTTTGCCTCGCCAATGAATCGGTTGTGGGCGTTCGGATAACACGCTTTTGGTAGTTTTGAGCCTCAAGGTAAAAGGGATGCTGCCAGTGGCAGGATGACACAACAGAAGCTGGGGCGCGCACAGCTTCTGCTACAACTTTTACATAAAAATAAGTTGAGGATGTACCAAACTGGAAACTTCTATATGAGTTCAACTGCTTCTCAGAATGAATTAAAAGCAAGACATAAGCAGAAGCTGCTTTCCGCCAGCTTTTCAAACAAGCTGTTGTTTTTGTAAGGATGTATGGCTGGATGAGGACGAGCGCAGTCACATTGCTCCGCCGGTTGCCGACGTGTTAGTTCACTGCATGCTCCTCCTCCGCTGTAACAGAATCCGGCTCGATGGTTTTTCTTTGAATTACGATGCTCGCAGACCTGTTAATGGCAACGCCTGGTTGTTGCGCTTTCGATCGGTGATCCCAGTTGCCACACATATAGTTATCTGTAAACGCGCGAAAAGGACGGAACGAAAGAATCAAGGGAGGACACAGAGACAGCACCACTACCAGTACCGGTGCTGCATACCCCAGCAGCCGGGGAGCACAGGCAGCCAAGCAGCACAGCAGGCAGTCTTGTTGTTCCGTGCGGCGCGTTCCGACGTGGACGCGCCGGAAAGGGACCGCGATCGACGGTGGCAGCTGCTGCTGGCGACCTGAGTGCAACACTACCAGCCGCGTCGCCGTCGCAGACTGCGACAGGGCGCACGTACGGTCCCCCGGCCGGCCGTACGTGGCCGTGAACGTACGAACGACGCGCGCTTTGTTTTCGGCAATTATTTTGTGCTAATCGCGACTGCACTACGCCGCAAGTTAAAGCCCCTTATGTCGTGCTCGTTGTGTATTGATTCTATCATCAGGCAGGCGTCGGCGGGAGATCGATGTGCGATGTGGACGTTGGATAATGATGTTTCGCCCGAGCACTAATAATGGCGGAGACAGATCAGGCGCCGTCAACGCCAAAGGAGATAGTGGCCTGATCTGATGACGTGCCCGCAGTGACCACTGACGAACCGAGAGCGGATAAAACTGGATCCGAGGCGTAGCAGCGCAGAACATCGCACGCAGCTGCTAGCTGTAGCCTACTCCCTCCGTCCGCATAAACTTGTCGCTTTGTAGTTCATTTTTGAACTACAAAGCGACAAGTTTATGGAGACCGAGGGAGTATATCTTATCTGGTTCCCAAGTACAATGGCAACACATGCGGGCATGCACTTCAGTTGTCCATGTCGCCAAAGCTCGGCGGCATAGTCTGGGACAATCAGCGACGACCGATTGCAGACCGAGAGGAACACGCTGCACAGTAGATCAGGAAGCAAGAACACCTGTGCAGATTGTCCCAGCAGTGCCCCGAACAGTCATGTCGACTGTCGGAATGTGTAGTGTCGCTGGGGACCAAACGAACAGAAGGCCGAAAAGTGTCGAGCTACGAACCTACTCCAGCTAGTAGAATGTAATGCATGGATCTTGGGTTCACGACGAAGCAGTACGGGTGAATGCCAGCCACCAGGACCCAAGCTGCCATGTGCTGCTATATCACAGCTTCTTCACTGTTGTGCCATGGCCCATGCTCAGCTGCTACCTTCACTACTGTTTCCTGAGACCGTTCGGATAAGTAACGGACCTTTTTCTCTCGATGGTGATCATGTCGCACAAAGTCGAATGCGTCGCGTATGTCGTGACCAAAACTCAGTAGGCGTCCGCGAGCTCAACTTTTGCCGGCCATGCAACCGCTCTGACGCTTTCCAGATGCCATTGGCGTCACCAGGTCGTTGCAGCAACAGAACTAACCGAACGCGTACGAATGCGGCCACGAGGAATAACTGCCCTACATTGTGGGTTGCATGTGTCATGGTCGATCGTCGAGTGCTGGGGTGTGATCGTGTGAAGGTATGAGCTCCACAATGACATTTATTATAATGTATTTGACACTTTTTTTTACTCCATCCGTTTAATTTTATTTGACACTGGCTACTTTAATTTTAAACTAAGACCAAATAAAATGAAATGTAGAGAGTACTTTTAATCTTCTTCCTTGTTTTGCTTCACTTTGTGAGTTCGTATGGGTAACTAGTCTGGGAGCGACTAGAATGCAGTCAGGTGTTTGGTGCAATCATGCAATCAATCACTCTGAACCAATGGATCTGTATCCAACGGTTAGTACATCTTTTTATTTAACCCCGTCCACCACCCCTCCACCTGGTGGAGCGAGTTAAATAAAAACAGATAACAACCGTAAGATGCAGATTCGATGGTTATGGATGCTTGATTGCACGATTGCACCAAACCTTTGATTGCATAGTAGTCATTGCCAACTAGTCTACCTCAATTTGCTCGAGACTTAAAAACATTCTTGTTGTGGTTGAATAATTACATTTATACGCAAGGAATACAAATCCACTCATCCAGAAAATGTAGACTGGAAAGTAAGCTTCAACAGAAAACGGACAGAAACAACATCAAAAGCACCTTTTATAGCACTAAAAATGAAATAAGATTCCATACGCTTAAGAAAAGGGACTAGATTCCACTCATTCCGTATACCTCGAAAGCACATATAGCTACCAAACGAACGTGTTAATTTTGCCGTGAAAACACCTTTATCAAACCAACAATCATATCCACTGCACAATACAAACACTCACCAACACTCGGTACTCCGTACATAAGAGTGAGCATGCAAACAACAAGCCTTTTCATATCTACAGGAAGCTTATCTTTGGGTCAAGGCTAAGGTTTCTGTACACATCCACTGCAACGGCTGCAGGTAAAAGGGGGCGCTTCTATGGTGATATTCACTCAAAAAATTACATGAATCAGCTACACTCGGTGAGGTCAAGCAGATTAGGACACGCTTCCCACCCAACAGATGGTTACAGCTTTTGTTATCTGTGAACACAGTATCCAGTGAGAAATATGAGACCATGTGATGTTAGTGGCCACGAACGTGGCGAGACAAACAGATCTACAACTGTGTCGGGCTCTGCTTTTGCTTTCTTTGTAGCATATGAGTTTGCAAACTACACTGCTTGACCTGTTTTCCAAACATCTAGTTAACAATGTGACCTCAATAACTATATGAAACAGTATAACTGAGTGAAATAATCATAGAGATTCCACCTACATGTATTGCTGCGACCGTAGACAAGAGATCCCTTGATTGGTCCAACAACATTTGTTCTTGTGTTGCAAGTTTAGCAAGCTCAAACACCACAGAGCTTGTTCCATCAACCTGAAGATGGAAAAAAACTATTACTAAGAGATCTCCAAAGAAGGTATTAGCTAAGGACATGTAATGTATGTCAATGTAAGGCTGAGTTCATTGAGAAACTGAGAATAAATAACCACGCCAACACAAGAGGCAAAACAACCAATTGCTGCAAGTTGTCCTGTCTTGCTTAGAGAATGACATAAAATAGTTCTCTAGGGGTGCTACAATTTCAATCCAAAGCATGCACATCTTCCACTAGAATCGCAGGAATGCAGTATCACCTTAATTCTAAAATTTTAAAGATGCTGAATGTACAGTTTGCACTCCATGTATGCTAACTGCGTAGCCACAAAGCAATGACATGTCATTCAGAAAAGTCTAGGCAATACGTTCTATAAACTGTGGGCATGTTGCTGTTCTGCCATTTATTTTCTGAACACATCACCAGCCTGAGTCGAAATCATGAACTTGAGAAGGTATGGCATAAATCATGAAAACAGTCCATACACAAGGCAATAAAAACACAATATCAAAAAGTTTTTGAAACAAAGGACACCAAGCAGGTGCCACAACACATCTCCAAGAAATGCAGCTTTATTTTACACAATATGACAATACAATACCAGATACCATATGGAATATAGTCATCTGCCCATCCGCCAGGATGGAGCGTACAGAATTCATTGGGAGCATTCCAATTTGGGCATGATACTGTCTTCATTGATACCATGATAAATAAAAGGCCAAATGGAAAACAAATATGAACTGAAACAATATAGGATGGTGAATATATGCACCTTTGATAGCAAAGTACATATTGAGGATGTCATTGTGTGCATTACATCCACCGCTGAGTTAACAGCTTCCTTCACACATTGCACATCGGCCTGTTCAGATATAAGTAACCATTAGTTTGAGCATACCGAATCAAACCAGACAATTAAACCTGACTGGACCAACCTTTGCACCACCAACGACCGGGAGACGAAGTGTACTAGCCTTCAAAGCTTTGATTGCTGCTGACATAGAGTTTGAATGATGTTTCTCAATATGAGACCAATCCTCTAGATATGACATCTGAACAAGCCAAACGGCATAGATGATTAGATACATTATTGATACAGTCATACAAAGTCAACAGATGTAGAAAGGCCAAGGGCAAACCACAAACAGTTTGAACAATGCGTACGACGTACCTGTCCCCTAAGAATAGCAAACAGTTTGAGTTTTTGTTTTTGAAGCTGAAGCTTGCACCTTTTGGAACTGACATTGTCACGCAATCTTGAAATTTCTTTCCATGCACTGTGAAAGGTTTTCTGAAGAAGAGAGAAACAAATTATAATTAAATTGAGTCTTTTCTGGTTTTCTTACACAAAACGATAATCTTTGTTCAATCCGCAGTGACCAGGATTAATTGCGTATTTGAGTCTGAGTACCGCTACAAAAAGAATTGTTGCATGTTAATCAAGTTTTTTACTATTAAATATCTTGATTAAATGCATTATTTGGCAACATAAAAATTGAATAACTTCACCGGTTTCACCATAAGATTTGAACAACCATTAATCTAGCAAGCCTCTATGCTGTAAGGACATTGTGCAGAGAAGAGGGATTCTCTTTTTGGCGAACACGCAACTGCACAGTATTGTTCATGCAGCCCTAGGTTAGGGTTTGCTAGCTAGGGAATAGGATTGGATTGAAGTTTTGTTAATGATATATATTAGTTTCCTAAGGGTTAAGTCCCCTCACTCTTCTCATCAAGCAAAAATATATCAAAATTTTCTTAGCATCTCATCTATCCTTGCCTTTGTGGTGCAAGCTACTGCTAGTCAAACAATCATGCCAACTGGTTAAAGGGCCATGTCATTTATGCCCATGACAGCTATTATGTGATTAGCAGGGCCCAAACAGTTGCCTTTTAGACACAAGACGGGGTGCCACATAGTTGGACTAGCTGACACCACATAACTAGCATCTCCTTGGGCGTGAAGTATGAATAGAGAGCGCAACTCCTTGACATGTTAAGCTAGTTTACTAAGGTGAAAATAATTGAGCTAATGCGGTGTTTAGGATTTTTTTGGGTTCAAACAAAGTAATGAGGAACAACGTGCAGGTTACCTGATCTTGCATTTCAAGGTAGTTGATGTAATCAAGCCTAGATCTAGATAATACTATACTGAAATCTATGCAAGTCCAAATGACATTGTAATTTACAATTTCTCACAAAAGAAAATCCACCGCAACTAGTAGATTAGTGACTGCACTATTGATGATTCATTTTGTTCTCTTTTAAGCATACTTGAAACATAATATCACCCTCATTTCCCAACACGGTAATATGGGCACGTGCTTCATTATTGTTGACTCCTAGAGCCTGGGGAACCCCAAGGTTACCGACACAAGAACACAATGAAGGTTTTGTATTCTTCTATGGTACCAATCTTATTATGTATGGAGGACTATGTCCTGAGAGATCATATCAAGGAAGCACCCAAATGGCATGGCCAAATGACTTCCATATCCTTTAGAATAAAACAAATGAGAAACAGAATGTACAACAGCTAACCACAGATGTAAGACTAAATATGTTAACTAGCAGGATCCTAGGTGCAGGATACATAAAATGCAAGGTCAACTAAAGATCAACAGCAAAGTTTAGTTTACCTCGGCAGTGAAGCTCTGCACCAGAAGCGTCGTATCTGTACGAGCATTGATGCACCGCCACTGCAAATGCCGGTTATCCAACAGCCGCAATCTGTGTGCCTCCTCAATTCTGTTCTCCCCCTTCTTTGCCCTTCTCAACTCAGTGGCAAAGCTGATTATAGAAGGTGCATTTGCAGTCAACTGCACCATTTGGCCATTTGGTGACGCCTCTCCACCATGGCCTTTTGACGGACTCGCGGTGCCCCTGCTTCCTCGGCATGGCGATGGGGATCGACCCAGCAGCCTTGGGGACATTGGACTGTGACTGTCTGAAAACGATCTCCGGCCAGATGATGATAATGGCAGCCCAGGCTCCGGAAGCCTGCGCAGGCGGCTGTTTGTTTCCTGCCAGAACCTCGCCGGTACGCTGATGCCGCGACGCGGTGGATCATCAGCGCCCGAGTTGCTACCAGACGAGAGGCTGTCGGTGTCGGATGAAGCAGAGAGGTCGGGAGCAGCTGCAGCTGCCGGGTCGGACGGAGAGAGAGAGGTAGTGCAGCCGAAAGCCATGGAACGGCGGAGGAGCTGGACGGCCGCCAGGATGGAGTCCTTGCGGTCGAGGCTGCATTCGAGGCTGCGAGCGAGCGGGTCCGACGCCTTGGGCTTGGCGGCGGGCCATCGGTTCTGTGTCCGCGCGTTCTCAGCCTCCGGCACCGAGGACACGCTCTTCCGGCGCTCCGGCGTGGGCCCTCGCCGCGCGGCCGGGGAGGACGGTGACGAGGCCCGCGGTGCGCGCGACGTCTTGTAGAAGAAGGATTCCCCCTGGAACGACACCGAGAGGCTCCGCATCGTGGTGGCGGTGGCCGTCGCCGACGCGGTGGTGGTGGTGGGCGACGTGGAGTGCTGCGGCGGCGGTGTGGAGGCGCGGGCGCGCTGGGCCGCGGACAGGGAGCGGCGGGACGAGGACGAGGAGGAAGACGACGTGGACGACGCCGGGGACGCGGCGGACGACAGGTGCCTCGACGAGACGGGCTTGCTTGAGGAGCGGGCGGGCCTCCGCGACGCGGGGGAGTTTGGCTTGTCGAGCGCTGGCGTGAGCGGCGGCCGCGAGGGGCGGGCCGGATCCGGCGCGGTGGCCGCTGTGGCGGCAGCCACCATGCCGAGCCGGTGCCGCGGCGGGGCGGGAGATCTGGCTACGCGCGGCGGCCCCGCGGCAATGCAGGTCCCCTCGGCGCCAGGTTCGCCGCCCCAGCTGCCGCTCCCGCTCCAGAATCCGCCTCTGCTCCTGAGGCGGCAGCGGCGGTCGGCCTCCGGATCGACGACGCGCCTACCTGCGAGCACGAGAGAAAGCAGGGAACTGGTGAATCAGTGTTACAGTTTGCGGGGTAGGAAGGGCAGGGAACGAGTGAAGTGGAGATTTTCCGCGACTTTTTTCTTTATTTTTTTCACTCTTTTTTCTTCTGTTTAACTACAGTATTTTTAGTATCCGGCTTTGGTCTTGGAGATCTTTGCTTGTGAGGCTCAGCTCAGCTGCTAATTCTTCCGAGCTGCGACTGTGTGGCCGTGACGCTGTCTCCCAGGAGAGGGTGAGGGACAGGCAGGTGTAACCCTTTTTTCCTTCAAATCATTTTCCTTTTCATAAAAAACTCTCAAAATAAAAACTCTTAAATATTTTCCACTGAAGTGAGTGTGACAGTGCCGATTCTGAGCCGGGTGCTTGGTTTACTTAGACTAAACGCCACAATTGTTGAATACATAAATCATTAATCGAAGCCCAACCTTCCTTGATGGGCGACCCACCAGAACTATCCGTAACAAAGTATCGGTTCATGTCATGTGACTTATAAAAATGACACGAACATTTGTTTTCTTTTTCAAAAGAAATGTGGACTAGAACAAGCCTAGCCGGTGGAAACATATGACCACGCACGCATGATAGTATTGCGTGTAATTTAATCATCCTTTTTCTCGCAATGTTAAAAGTCGCGCTAACTGCAAAAGTGGGAAAGCTCCGGCCTTCTTTTTTTCTAGTACATTCGTATTAAATATGAATAAGAATAAAATGGACGCTTACAGTTATTCCTTTCTGTATTAAGGCTCCGTTTGGATGGTTGAAACGTTTCTGATTCTAGATAGAATCACTTAAAACTGTTCCAAACGGTAAAAAAGAGAAACGTTTCAGAGGTAGAAACACATTAAAACGATTCACTTTTTTGAACTAAGGAGGTGAAACACTTTTCCAGGTGTTTCACACCTTAGAACACTTCAATCAATTGTAAGTCGTGTCCAAGTTCTAGAAAAATTACGAAATTTTGCCACCACCTGCATTTAGGTCCATTCATATTTGATTCTGTCGACTGTTGGAGTCGGCAGATCCCCTGACACCACTAAAGTGTTGAAGGAGTTTGTAGTTCGGTGTGGGCGCGCGGAGATTCAAGAAGGTAAATCACGATTGGACACGAGAGACAAAGTGGTTTACGTGGTTCGGGCCGCCTGAGCGTAATACCCTACTCCACGGGTGTGTGCGTGTGTGTTGTATTAACTTGTGAGCTTGAGAGCGTTCGAGAGCCTTCGAACGACAGAACCTGTCTTGTGTATCGTCGGTCTGTCCTTTTATAGTACAAGGACAAACCGTTACAAGTTAGCCTGGCCCGACATGTGGCCCCGGCGGTTACTAGTATTGATACACGATTAATTGTTGTTAATAACCCTGTAACGGGCCCCGACAGTGCCGTTACATGTGTTAAGATTATCTGATTAATTGTCATTAACATGGAATTAATGACAATTAATCGGGTCTTGAAGTCCGCAGTTATCCTTTGAAGATCCGGAGTTGTTACAATGTCTTCCGATGGTTTGAGGCGGTCAGCTCCGACGTTTGGACACGTGGCAGCTCCGGAGCTTGCTTGTGGGAAGCGGGAAGCTCCGGGGTGGCCTGGCACGTGTCAGTTCCGGAGCTTCTCTCGGTCAGGGGTTAAGTCCGGAGGTGCCGTTTCGATACCTAGCCCGGAGCTTCACCCTTGGGGGTAGTAGCTCCGGTCTGGCAGTACACGTGGCAACCTGGGGGTTAACCATGTTGGAGAAGCAGGTCCGGTTATGTCTGACAAGTGGGCCTCCGAGGGTCTTCAATTTGAGTAGACGTCCTTCCCTTGAGATCTTTGTAACCTCAGAGGATGTATGGTTTTTAGGGTATCGACAGATTCTTTTTAATAAAACCCAGATTTTGAAATTTGTGTTATCAATATCAATATTTATTTATGGACAACCTGCATTTGACTGACAAGTACTAGTGAACATCAAATTTTGTTTATAGCCAGAAGGAAGTGATGCCGATTTTACTAGTGATCTTTTGTTCTTGTGCATATTTTGTACCGATAAGTACACATGTACTGATTATGGGTACATCCAACATGTATTTTCTTTTTAATATTTATTTGTCAACATCAGAGTACATGTCACATAAAAACCAGACATAAATGAAGAACAACCAGAAAACAACTATGGGTAAATGAGTCAAATTATTTTTTCTCTCCTCTCTATTAAAACTGAAACATGAATGTTATCCAAA
The DNA here is from genome assembly GCA_036927565.1 of Tuctoria greenei. Taxonomy (NCBI): domain Eukaryota; kingdom Viridiplantae; phylum Streptophyta; class Magnoliopsida; order Poales; family Poaceae; genus Tuctoria; species Tuctoria greenei. Next base: position 3,100,358 of record JAYESD010000004.1, read on the forward strand.
CGGTTTTTAAAGTGATTCTGTTTCATACTCTGAAACTGTTTCTGGGTTGAAATAAAACTGTTTCCGATTCTGTGTGAATCTAGAACCGTACCAAACGGGGCCTAAATTATTTGTTGTTTCAAACAAACAAAAAGAACTAAAAATGAACTAACTGTGATTGTGCTAACGACAATTAATTTGATACAAGAGAGAGTATTTTTTTAAAAAAAATCAGTTCTTTTGCAATACGATTACTTGGCTGACCCATTTTCAAAAAGACTCCCAAAAGTCAACACATTTGCCACTAGCACCTGCTAGTTGGTTTCTTTGACATAAAAAGATCGTTGAGTGTTATAATCATTACTGAAATGACGAGAATTCTGCAGTATAAGAATTTTTCATAAAGATTAGTTGGGTTCTTCCTTAAATCGATTTTGCTGCATTTTGCTTATTTACACTTATAAAGCTACACAAAAAATTCCAATTCTAAAAAAAAAAGAGATTCCCTTCATTTTCCAAAAGTGTGTCGTTTTGTAATATATTTTTAAACTTTAAAGAGACAAATTTTTTTGAACGGAATAAGTATAAAACAAAGACACCCAGATTGAAGGGGAAGGTATTCTCGTTAACGCTGAGGAGTCGTCCTCTGACGACAGGCACTTTATTTTCCTTGCTAGTCGCATGCCCATGCTTGCTTTGCATCTAATTAACGTTCCTAAACCCTTTTCCTGAAAGCGTTTTGTGAGGTCCAGCAGGCGCCACACTGCAAAGGCCTAGTGAAATGAAAGATGTCGATTATTACTAACAGAGACGCGGCCTATATCTCGAGGGACAATAATTCCAGACGGCGTTTTTGGTCCCCATTTAATTTATCCACGAATTAAGATGGGTTTGTTATGATGATGGAACCGTAGGTACCTTGAACTCCCGGGATTATGGGCACACAATGGTACTACAGCATATACGCGCGGAGGCAGCTGGCTAGCTTTACATGCGAAAACATGGGAATTTTGGGGTTGGTTACCGATTGGAACGGTGACCACCACCACGGACCAAACTGACGCGCGCAACGCAACCAAGCGGCAGTTGAGTTCTACCTTTGTGTTGCACGTGGACGTGGTAGAGGCAGTAGACGCGTCCGTCCGTGTGCTAAGCTGATCCGTGCGCCCGCGGCCACGGCTGTAAAGCGAACGCGCCAACCCAATCGAACCGGCAAGAGAGGCCACGTCGAGCGCTGCCTTTCGGCCGGCCATCTTATCGCCAACTGTTCTGTTCGTTGCTCGTGGCGCGACTATTCCGGCTAGCTAGTTTCCTCACTTCCGCGGCCGTCCGCCGACACGTTATCCAAAGTTCCCGAACCCTGGTCCCCGGCAACAGTGCTCGTGCATGCTCGGCAGCTCTCTCATGAGTCGCTGGGCGCACAAACGAAAGCTGCCGCTGCCCAATCCTGTCCTCTTTCATTCGAGGGAAACTGCCAACTCCACAACTCCTCCTCCACGCCGGGCGACCCGTTTTCGGTAGCAGTAACGACCAGTTGGCACGCTTGCAAGTGAATTGAGAAGGGGAAAGGGACAGAGCCGCATGTTTTTTCTTTCGGTCTTGCACAGTACCACCACATGCTTCTTCCTCTACCTCACCGTCTTCCCCGGTTTCTGCATGCCCCTCGACTTCTTCTCCGTCGCATTTGTTTAACCGCAAGCGGCAAACATGCTGCTAGTACCTACCCCACTGCAACGAAAAATTTTACTGAACCTGAAGGGATTAAAATATCAGATTTCGTTGTCTAAAGTGTCTAAGACCGATGACCCTAAAGGCTGCAACCTTAAAGCTTCTCTTCATTCTTATACAAATCAAATGGCACGCTAATCACTGGCTAACTCGTCAGCTAGATAGGATCAGAGAGTTCTATCTCACTAAAACACCTGCTTACAGCTCACATGCACTGCTTCCAATTCATACGCGCGCTGAGATGCCCCACAAATTAAAGCGAGAAAAAGAAGCAAGGATCACAGCAAAGGCAAACGGCAAAGATCATACCAAGAGATAGAGCACATCTCAAGATTCCAAAGAAGACGAATCGAAAAAGAAACTGCCACAAGAGCAGAAAGCGATTCTGCACTTTGAGAGATCGCAAAGGTTTCAGAAGCAGCAGTACGTACCTGATACGGTGGCAATGCAGAGCGCAGAGACCAGGAAGAGGAGGAGCTTATTAGGCTTAGCAGCGGCAACCCGGCCTCACGCGCACACACACAATCCTCGCGACTGAGGCTGCAAATTTAACCCCGCATGCATCACCTTAAAAGTGGCCATTATTTGCAAATTAAGCTTCCTGAGGCCCCCACGCTGTTCCCTCCTACCTCTGCACTGCATTCCTTTCCTTGTCCAGTTGTCCTCCCTCCCCCCTTTGCTTCTAAGGAGGTTCTACTACATATAATTTTTTTTCTGTCGACTTTTAAATTCAGTCTTGTGGTCATAGAATTACATTTTCCGATTTGCAGACTGTAACTGTGCATCTACTTGCTCAAACATGTTGGACTGTGTTTGGGCCTAGCCTATTTACCGGCCCATCTATGTATCTATAAATATGTACTTAGACTTTTGGTTAATCAAGCATTCATTCTAGCCTTCTATCATGGTATCATTAGCCAAACCCTAACCCGGCCGGTGCCCCCCCCGGCCGGTGCCCCCCCCGGCCGGCGTCCCCCTGGCCGGCGGCCCACTGGCCGGCGCCCCCCTGGCCGGTGCGCCCCATCCCGCCATCTCCTCCCTGGTCGCCGCTCCTCTCACCGGCGCCGCTCTCTCCTTGGTCGCCGCCCCTCTGGCTGGCACCACCCCGCCCCTGGCCGGCGCCCTCCCTTCCCTGGCCGGCGCCCCAGGCGCCCCCTCCCTGGCGCCCCCTCCTCTGGCCGCCGCCGGCTCCACCCTGGCCGCCGCCAGTTCCTCCCTGTCCACCGCCGCCAGGCTCCCCGGCACCGGATCGGGTGCCGCCGCCATCCGATTGCCGCCGCCCGGTGCTCCCGGCCCCACTCCTTCCCTGTCCGGCCTGGATCCGGCCGCCGCCGCACCAGTGCCGCAGTTTTAGCCAGCGTAGTGCAGGGTCTCCCGCCGTCTGGACCTGACTGGGTGGTAGACTCTGGCGCCTCGTACCACACCACTCCCGACGCCGGTATACTCTCTTCTAACCGTCCTTCCCATCCCTCTCATCCTTCATCTATCGTTGTTGGGAATGGGTCGGTTCTTCCGGTCACCTCAGTAGGTGACTTGGGTTCGTCAGGTTCCTTTCAGCTCCGTGATGTTCTTGTTGCTCCTGACATCATTCAGCACCTTCTTTCCGTTCGCCGTTTCACTACTGACAATCGGATTTCGATCGAGTTCGATCCTTTTGGTTTATCTGTGAAGGATCTTACTACTCGGCGTGTTCTTTTTTGCTGTGAGAGTTCGGGACCTCTGTACACGATGCGTCTTCCAGCTTTCGCTCCGCCTCTTGCCCTGACTACGATAGCCTCTTCGACCATCTGGCATCGTCGGCTTGGTCACTCCGGCGTTGATGCTATGTTGAAGTTGTCTGGTAGTTCACTGATTTCGTGTACTCGGGGTACTCACGAGTCTCTTTGCCATGCTTGTCAGTTGGGTCGCCACGTTCGTCTTCCTTTTTCGCACTCTGTCACTCGTGTCGAGCACATCTTTGATCTAATTCACTGTGATCTTTGGACATCTCCTATTCTCAATGTATCCGGCCTTAAGTATTACTTGATCGTCGTTGATGATTTCTCACACTATTCATGGACTTTTCCCTTGCGGCAGAAGTCTGATACTTTCGGCACTCTCTCTCACTTCTTCGCTTGGGTGTCCACCCAGTTTGGATGTACGATCAGGGCGGTCCAGTGCGACAACGGGCGCGAGTTTGACAACTTTGTGTTCCGTGACTTCCTTCTTTCTCACGGTGTTCAGTTGCGCATGTCTTGCCCGTACACCTCTCCCCAGAACGGCAAGGTTGAGCGCATGATTCGGACGACCAACGATGTCATGCGCTCCCTGATGTTTCAGGCTTCTACTCCTGCTCGCTACTGGGCGGAGGCACTTCACACCGCCACCTACCTCATTAATCGCCTTCCTACTAAGGCGATTAGTGCTCCCACTCCTCATTTCGCTTTGTTCGGCACCTCTCCTCTTTACGACCACCTTCGAGTTTTCGGGTGCGCTTGCTACCCTAATCTCTCTGCCACCGCCCCCATAAGCTCGCGCATCCTACAGCCACGACACGGCGGTTCACTGACCCTGCTCTCGTCTACCAGCGACGAGTGTGGGTTGGTGCCCAGGCTCCGTCGACCCTGGGGACGAGTGCTGCACCACGCGTGGCACCGACTTCTCCTGCTGCGCCAGGTGCAGCCCCGATGTCCCCTACGACTGCGCCACACGCGGCCCCGGCGTCTCCGACCTCGCCTCTTGCGCCACACGAGGCCCCGGCGCTTCCTACGGCTGCGCCACGCGCGGCCCCGGTGTCTCCGACCTCGACTCCTGCGCCACACGAGGTCTCGACGTCTCCTACGGCTACGCCACACGCGGCCCCAGCGTCTCCATCCTCGACGCCTGCGCCACACGAGGCCCTGGCGTCCCCTACAGCTGCGCCACGGGCGGCCCCGACGTCTCCGGCCTCGACTCCCGCGCCGTGCGGGGACCCGACGACTACTTCGGCTCCTGCGTCACTCGCTGCGCCACGCGCGGCCCCTGTTCCACGGTTCGTCGACCCTGCTCTTGTCTACCAGCGACGAGAGCGGGTTGGTGACTCTGCGCCTGCTCGTCCCGAGCCCTCGGTGTACCACCCACCGTTGCTCCACCGGGACCCAGGACACGTTCATCCGATGGTGACTAGACGTGCCGCTGGGGTTCTCCGGCCTCTTCAGAGGTTCTCCGGAGTGGTACTCTCGTCGACGACACCGACACCATCCACTTCCTCTTCAGTATCACCTATACCGACCTCCGTCCGTAGCGCCCTCGCTGACCCTCACTGGCGCCGCGCTATGGAGGAGGAGTATGCGGCCCTACTTGCCAATCGGACATGGGACCTTGTTCTCCGTCCTCCTCGTGGCAACGTTGTCACAGGCAAGTGGGTTTTCACGCATAAGAGGAAGGCGAATGGATCCCTGGAGAGATATAAGGCTCGTTGGGTACTTCGGGGCTTCACTCAGCGCCCTGGAGTGGACTACGACGAGACCTTCAGTCCGGTGGTTAAGCCAGCGACAGTACGGACTGTCCTGTCGTTGGCTCTCTCGCGTTCTTGGCCTGTCCACCAGCTGGACGTCAAGAACGCCTTCCTCCACGGGACGCTGACGGAGACGGTGTACTGCAGTCAGCCGACAGGGTTCGTTGATTCAGCCCGTCCAGACTTGGTCTGCCGGCTGAACAAGTCCCTATACGGGCTGAAGCAGGCGCCTCGGGCTTGGTACAACCGGTTCGCCTCCTTCCTGGCCTCGCTCGGCTTCGTCGAGGCCAAGTCAGACACCTCGCTCTTCGTTTACAGGCATGAGGGTGACACTGTCTACCTCCTCCTGTACGTGGATGATATTGTACTCACGGCGTCTAGCCCGACTATTCTTCAGCACACGATCTCCGCCCTGCAGCGCGAGTTCGCGATGAAGGATCTAGGCCAGCTCCACCACTTCCTGGGCGTTGCGGTCGAGCACCGCCCGGGCGCTCTGTTCCTCCACCAACGCCAGTACTGCATGTATATCCTTGAGCGAGCGGGCATGGTGCCCTGCCCCGGTCGCCGATCCCACCTCTTACAGGAGTCTTGCAGGTGCCCTGCAGTACCTCACCTTCACCAGACCGGACATCTCCTACGCGGTTCAGCAGGTGTGTCTCCACATGCATGATCCGCAGGAGACGCATCTCACGGCGATGAAGCGGATTCTTCGGTACCTGCGCGGCTCCCTCGACTACGACCTTCTACTTCGACGTGACCTGCCTTCTGAGCTGGTGGTCTACACCGACGCTGACTGGGCGGGGTGCCCTGATACCCGCCGCTCCACCTCTGGCTACGCCGTCTTCCTGGGGGGAATCTTGTCTCCTGGTCCTCGAAGCGGCAGCCCGTGGTTTCTCGCTCCAGTGCTGAGGCGGAGTACCGCGCCGTGGCTAACAGCGTAGCAGAGGCGTCTTGGCTCCAGCAATTACTTCAGGAGCTCCACTCCCCTGTCGCCCGGAGCACGTTGGTCTACTGTGATAATGTCAGCGCCGTTTACCTCTCCACCAACCCCGTCCAGCACCAGCGCACGAAACATGTGGAGATTGATCTTCACTTTGTTCGTGAGCGGGTTGCACGAGGTGAGGTTCGAGTTCTCCATGTGCCGACGACGTCACAGTTTGCCGACATCTTCACGAAGGGACTCCCGTCGACTTTGTTTTCTGAGTTTCGGTCCAGTCTCAACATCTGTTGTGGCTAGATGTTGGGACTGCGGGGGGTGTTGGACTGTGTTTGGGCCTAGCCTATTTACCGGTCCATCTATGTATCTATAAATATGTACCTAGACTTTTGGTTAATCAAGCATTCATTCCAGCCTTCTATCAAAACACATACATATGCCTTTTGATCTATTAGTTTGGAAATACGGAGTACTACCTCCGGTGTTGAAATAGTTGTCGTTCAGACAACTAAAGCTAGTTCATTTTAGTGTATTTTCTTTGTCTGAAATGACAAATAAAAAAGAACGGAGGGAGTACTTATATAATGGCAGCATGCATCCATTCCGCCATGTGCTAACGCATGCATGTGCTCAAAGGCGACCGGCATCTCTGGCTGCTGCTCCACACGGTAAAGTTGGCAGCATCTTAGGAGGATAAGGACCATCGTACTGGCGAGTTCATATGGAGATTTATGCAGTGGTAGAGTAGTTTAAAGGACCAAAGTTGCTATGGAACGAACACAGCGTTACATCATGTGACTTCTGATTAGTGTGAAGATTCAGCACAGGGGAAGAACATTGAAGAAGCCAAGCCGGCCTTCTCTTCACTCATGCAACTGGAAAGTTCAGTTCGAGGTACTGTACCGACGAACTGCCTTGTCACTACAGCAAATGGTACAATGCACTGTATTCAAGTACCTTCACTGAACATAAATATTTGAGTTTGATGTACTCCCTGTTTCCCCAAATTCTAATTAAAAAACGTCATCTATTTTGAGATTGCTCGTGTACCGGACTGCCAGTCCTAATACACTAGACATTTTGTTGAGTTTGTTTTGGGTTCGTGAAAGCGTTACGACAAATAACTCGCTACGACGTACTGTACAAACAGAAGGCATCCATGGAAAGAAGAAAAAGAAAAGAGGGACACGGAGTATTACCCCCTCTATTTCCAGATATTTGAAGCTGAGATTAAATTGTTGGTAAGTCAATCGATGTCAAATATTTTGAAAGGGAGTGGTATATATTTAGATGACTTCATACTGACTACTACTTCTAAAAGAAAAAAGAAAGATCTCTGGGCTGTATGTGCAATCATACTCGACTTGCTAAGCTGTGCACGGCTGGAATAATTGTTTATGATGTGTATGCCTTTGCATCATCACAGCGTGACTACGAAGAATGCTTATGATTTCGAGATACGGAGACGGAGCGCCACAATTTTGCAACGGCAACAGCTAACCGTACGTGTGCGCAGAAGCTTGAATACTCTTTGGCTCGCAGAATTCAATCAAATATAGACTGTATTGCTTGGAGCGCGTACAATTTCTAAATGCATGCCCATATCCACAGGAAGATTGATGCTCATCAGCTAGCCTTCTTCTGAATATCCTGCACTTTGCTTGCCATTACGTTCACTGCTGCATTATTCTCAAGTCCAATCATCTTGTATGTACCTTTGGCATCGCTTGAAACATGGTGTTTCTCGTGCCTCATGGTCCATGCTTATGAAGGATGATATATGGTTCCGTTTGAAGATGGCATAAAGTAAAGTTTTAACAAACTTGGGTTTCAATGCTCCAATTTGTCGTGATCAATCCATTTAGCTGTATGATTAGGCTCGTACTTCATGGCAAGGAAGTTGTGGGACGAACCACTCAGAATCTAAATGCAGCTGTTTCACATACTCCATCCGGTCTGAAATAATTGTCGTTTCAGACAACCAATTGAACTAAAAATGAACTAACAAATGTTGTCTTAACGACAATTAAAACGAAACGGAGGGAGTATAACCGAAGGAAAATAGACTCTGAAGTGTTTGACTTGTATTAGAATCTATTTTCATTTTAAACTTAGGAGCAACGGCTTCTGAGCAACTTCTGTGGTTGTGTCCGCGGTACTAGCTAGGAACAGTGTTTGAAGACACAACAGCAACACCACCGGCCGGGTCTTTATTCCAATAAGCTCACATTAGCTAAGCTGTCTCTGAGTATAGCAACCGTGATTGTTTAGTCCTAACACCGGTGCTAAAATCTTAAGTGTCCACTAGCACTGCAGATTAGCATGTTAGTTTGTATGTGACAGTCCCGTCACTGATGAAGGTAAGTGTCACCAACAATTTGGTCACTTTGTACCAAAACCCATTGGCGCATTTCGGTGCGTTCCTGAATTCAGATGGTGGTTGTCAGTGGAGAGGTAATTATATCTCACTGCCAAGTAGATGCAAAATGGAAGTCAAGAACGATAAATATTTCGTATAATCACGCACATTCATCATGGTCTAAAGATTTCATGCATGGTTTATATGTGGATTTTTTTGGAAAGCCGGTTTATATGTGGAATTAACTAGAATGCTAACGATGTATACCTTGAAACAGAAAGAACATACATGTCATGATGGTAATGAGAGTTGTTGCCAGTGATGTTTGGTGATTAGGTATCATGCCATTCTAGCTTTATCCAAGTTGATGACAATTCGTTGATTTTTTTCTCAGCATGTTTTTCAAGTATGGCGTTTTCTAATACCCGGATGTGCTCTAGCAGGTATTCTAGGCGTTTCATTCTACTTGCTTTCAACTTGGAATACGGTTTCATCTACCGATAGACAGTCTTTATGTAGCATAACAGAAACGTACTTTTTGGGAGTTGGCACAAAGTTCATTTTAGTCAAATCTGCTTTTTGACAAGTACCCACTGATATATTTTTTTAAGAAAAAAAATTTGACATCGTGTGATGCGTCTGTATCAGTCGGACAAATAAAAGAAGCTTCAAAAAACTGGGGTGGTATTGGAAACCATCACCATTAGTTCGTTCTGCTTGTCCCAGCTTAAGTTGAAAGCAATCCTGGAAATCCTAACAACCAGCTCTACACGGAACATTTGCATTTGAACATCATATAGCTGGTAGCATGCGCCCACATAACTAATTTATTATGTTCTCATCATTATAACTATCTGAAGAACAATCATCGCAAAAAAAACACAAAGGTGGCTTCTCTTCATTCATTTTGTTGTCGTCAAATTGAGTGATCAGGTGCATGGATCAGAACAAGCAGAGTGAAATGTAAACTTGATTTGTCAAAATAAGTACTCCCTCCTTTCTCAAAAGATTGTCACATTCTAGTTTAAAAATGAACTAGAAGGTGACAATCTTTTAAGAAAGGAGGGAGTAGTTACTGTCACAGTCAAACTGTAGTCAATGGTACTGCAGTGTCTCTAGTCCTGCTGTCCAGGCGTTATTTACATTTTCAACACATACTGCAGGTAGTTTAAAAAAACAAGTAGGCTTCACTTTCTGACCAATGGAATCATCCTGAAACTTGACATTCGCAGTTTCTAAGGCAAAACAGCACTTAAAAATTAAGCATGTGGACAATATAATGTATCAAGCACACACCTGTTCAGATATATGCACAAAAGTCTGTACTGACTGTATGGTTCGGCAGATAGAGATAGCATCCTCATTACACTCGGACTAGAGTACATATACATAATCCAGGGATGAGGACCGGTTGATCAGACAAAATTCCATAACACAGATGGTAAACTGTACAAACATCAAGAGCCATATTCATATCTAACAGCCTATTGCTACCACCGCCAAGGATACAGAGAAGGTGGTAGACAGTAGACTTTGCCCATACATATTTGGTTTAGCGTTTTTACATCATGGTTGAAGTAGAAATCTTCCTTGGTCGTATCATCAATTTGACATGATGTCATTGGAGCCTTCTAGATCACACGAGCGTTCAGGGCAATCCAGCTTGCCCCACCTTGCATTTACTCTTTGGCATGGAAATATTGGTTTTCCAAGGCTGCACAATACAACCACAAAACACTTAGATGGGTAACTCATTAGAGGAGACCAGAAGATTCTGTAAATGTGTGATACTCCCTTCATCTCAAAATACTTGTCACTCTTTAATTCAAAAATGAACTAGAGAGTGACAATTTTTTTTTTAACAAAGAGTGACAAGTATTTTGGGATGAAGGAAGTACTAGTTCTAGAATGAGAAAATCTACTTTTAAGTATTAGTGTCTCTTCTAAGGTCAGAGCCAAAGGGTTAAAAATAGATTAAATGAACCACTTTTACCTTAAAACCATTACTTTCTGGGTTATAAAAAAATAAAACCATGATTATCTAAGATGTTTTCAATGGGACACCAAGGACACTAGTAGCTGGTCATATAGAATTACCTTCGATTGACTACATTGTGCACATAACACAACCATTGGGAGAATTCAGTCTGAGATCCTGCCTGCACTGGATTTGCTCTACAATATAGAATATCATAATGTTAGTTTAATATCCGTTCCAACACAAAATTTTATTATTAGCATGGATTATTACAATAAAAAAGGAATATCTGACATCTTTAATGTTTTAGAAAACACCTGCCATTTCCTTCGAAACTGATATATGAGTATATGAAAAATGGAACTACAAAATAACATCACACAACTAATAACGTTTTCAACACTACTATGTCCAAACTTTAAATAACGAACATGACAAACAATTAAACCACATTGCTCATCAGCTATTGGCGAAATTGACTTCATAAATATAAACATTAACATCAACATGCTTGATTACTATATTGATATCAAGTATCATTTTTGCGCCTTCAACAAAAATCTAAATAATTGATTGATAGTCCAAGCGTCAGGCATACAAAAAAAATGGAAAATACAGGAGTACCGGCAATGCATGGATGTCAAACTTGACAGCACGAGATTTGGATGCACATTTCTCATATGCAAATCTAGCACGACTTATAGAGATTCACAGGATATTCTCATATTAAAACTAGGAAATGTTTCTGTTTATACACGGCAAAGTTTTCATATCAATCATCCCATGAATAAAATAAAAAAAACTTAAATGGAGACTAAAGTTTATCCAAGATGTTGAAGAGCAATGCTTACTTCAACACTTCTTTGAAGTGACCAGCACATTCTTTGCAAGGATATAGTCTTGACAATATATGCATCTGAACATGCAAAAGCCAGCAGTAGCGTTATCTTGTGTGCCAGAGTAAAAATAAAAAAAAAAAGAAATGAGTAATGAGAAGTGGAAGATAAACTAACAAGGAGAAAAACATGTTTTCTTTCCTGTTGTGAATACACGAACTCCGGTTAGAAACCGCTTAAATCTCCTGATGCATTTAGCAGTAGCCAAAGTAATTCATAACATACTTGTTTCTACAGTTGCCATCAGAAATTCATAATCATGTCGAGCCAAACACAAAACAAATACACACTTTTTTAAATGCCTAAGCTCAAAACCAATGGGAACTGAACAAGGAGAACATAAAGAACAGAGCCTAGCCTCGGTAGGCATTTTTAGTTCAGGTATACGAACATCAATCAGAGGCTGTAACAGTTTGAGTAGCGATTTTCTTAGACATAGGCATTGTATCACATAATTGGTCACAGCAAGTAGCCAAGTACTCACACGTGTTCAAAAACCACCCCAGAGGATTCTTCAAGCAGTAAAAATGCATTTTTCCAAGTTATGTACAGTTTTGCTCACCAGTTCTTTCGCATCCCGTTTTTGCTGCCTTGTTGGTTCATCAGGGAACTGAAGAAGTCATAAACACAGAGGAGTCAAATATGCAGCTAAATAATGTGGCCTAAAATCCATTTATTGAGCAATGTGTGCCCTGCACACTACATGGATTGTATGACAAACAAATCTACGAAAGACGATGGACCATCTCCATGCTTCTATATATGGATTGTATCCATACACGAACTAGTAGCACAATTAGTAGTCCTAGGCAAGTAGGCAGATGCTGAACTGTGTGCTTCGTCGTGTTACTCAGTCACAGAGGCACTGAGACAAGGAGGGAGTGGAGCACCTGAGCTGCGATGGTGTGGAGCAGCATCCACGTGGACCGGCCGACGTCCTCCTTCGTCAGGGGCCCCACCTTCGCCTCCTTCTCCTGCGCATTCCCTCGAACAAGTTACTTTTACCCGCCACATCCAGCCGAACGAGAAAGGATAAGGATTATGAACGCGGGGAACATCTTGCCTTCGTGGCCTCCGGCTGCGGCGGCGGTGGTAGGAGCTGCGGCGGGGAGAGGGAGAGGGATAGGAGCGGGCGGAGGCGGTGGTCGTCTGGGCCGGCGTCGGGCGCGATGACGAGACGGCGGGAGAAGGCGGCCACCGTCTGGAGGATGGGCGCCAGCGGGTTGGAGCCCGGCAGCGGCATCATCGATCTGGCGCGCGCAAGCGGGATGCGGCGACACGGGGATGCAAGCGCGACCGAGCGAGGGAAGGCGGTGGATGGATGAGGGGTCGGCGCGTGGCGACGGGTAGGCGACCGCAGCGCAGCGCAGCGGCGGGTGAGCAGGGGAAGCAACAAATCTGTTGGATTTGAGGCGAAAACCGTGGATTTTTTTGTAGATTTTACTCACGGTGGGCCGCGCCGTGGGGGCCTGGGCATTCGGGCCTACCGGCCTGGTAAGGCCCGGGCACTGTAAAACATAGCCACATGGGCCCACCATAACGGGCCTGGTATGACATGTTTGCGCAATCGGGTTGTATGTTGCCAGCCCACGGCTGTCATCTCCGGCCCAAGATATAACACACATGTGCTTTATCGTGCCGGGCCAGCCCGATTGTCCTAATTACACTGCCTGACGCATCACTTTTTATTTATATTATTTCTTTCGTTTCTTTTTTATTTTAAAATGATACTTTCTTCAGATCTTTTTATTTATAATCAGTTAGTTCATTTTAACTAACCGTTGATAAACAAAAAGACAATACTTTTTTATGGGAGGCTTCAACTAAGACATCGTATTTGCAAGGCCGGGCCACTACACCGCGCCCATCATATTCCTGCGCGGCTCCAACGACCACACCTTTGACTTCTCGTTCTGTAACTTCATACAGGTCGTGCACTAGGAGTCACTTCCTCCATAACCTCTGCCGTGTGTGTTACCCTGGATCCCGTGTTAAGGATATCCACACTCGTTACTCTATATTCTACTCTATACACTGTTCTTCTTCTACTTTTACAACATTTACTTTAAATTTACACTACCTAGCATTCTTTACAGTATCACCAGTGTGGGTGGTCTAAACAGGTTGCGGATCACCACGCACGCTGTGCTGGAAGCCAAAGGCAATCGAATCATCAACCGGACGGACACGGTCCAAAGTCCACACCTATCTGTGCGTCTCCCTGCCGTACGTGACCATTGGACAACAGGACCAGTAACCTACGGGCAAATTGGTGCCGAGGCATATGCGCCTCTACGCCCGTGCACGCCGTCTGGGCCCCGGGCTGTTCGGCTGCGGATGCTTGCTGCTTGAGCGGAAAGCGGCAGTACGTGACGTTCTGTGCGTCCGACCAGATGCCAAGTCAGCGCTCCTGCCGGCGATGAGCAGGGGCGGCGGCCGGCAAATCGGAACTACCGACGGAACGTAGCTTGGCCGGGCGGCCGAGCCCATCGACGACTTAACAAGCCTTTCCTCAGGACAGAGGGCGTGACGTGGGGCTACTACCTCGCCAACAAGGCGCCCAACAAATTCGTTCGGCACTCGAGTTTTCTGCGAGATAATAACAAGCCACGTACTGCACGGCCGCCCTCGTCCCAGCAGGCGTCCTTCTTCTAGCTCACTCAGGATATTTCGAAACGCTGCCGACACGCAGGACAACGGACGACGACGGATGCCGAACGCCGGAGCAGAGGGAGGGAGCCCAAACAAAACAGCCGCCGAAGTACCGTTGTTACGTCCCCATCAGCCTCGGGCGGCCGCTGCTTTGGCGCTACGCTGATACATATCCTACCGCCACCGTTTGGAACGAACAGCGCTCCAATTCTTTGCGTGCGTCAAAGAATAAATATGCTAATCAACGGCGCGTCGCACTGGCTAATATCTTAGATAACGATGCGTACAGCAGACCTAACGCATACACGTCAGGGAGATCGATGGCACAGAAAAATCAACAGGACCATGCACGCTGAACCCGTACCGACGGACGACGGTCCACGCACGCTTTCATTTAAGCATGTTGTTGTTGGTTGATTGTTGAGTATCCTCTCGGCAAATTAAAGCTTGACAACAACGAAGTACCACCACTCATCGTAGACCTGTGGTGGCTTTATCGTTTTCATACGATCGAGAGTGCAGCAGCACGCAGCAGCCTGCATCGATCGATCATCAACTGTGGGAGTGTGTGGCCCAATCGATTGTAGCCTCAGAACACAAATAAAGCAGACCCCAATCATACTGCCCGTTTTATCGGAAAGAGGGACGTGTCAGGGAAAAGAAGATGTGTGCGCCCTGACACTGCATTATTTATTTTTCTGAACAGTGATCATGCATTATTACTTTTTTCAGTTTCAGTAGATCGTGACTCTGCTTCGTGATGCCGATCGACGAGCTACCGGTAAACTCACATCACCTACGCTACGCTGCTACAGTGCTGCACCGACAGTTTTCATGCTAGAAGTAGAGATCTGTCAGACTGTGGAATATTATTTCCGTCCCGTATTTAGCTATCTATTTAATCTGAATATTCGTTCAATCCCAAATCTGTGAACGAAGCTGTATACCTACTTATACGTATCATTACGGCTGGATTGGAAAGTACTCCCTCCTTATCTTTTTATTTGACGTTTTGGACAAGACTTTGAACTAGATATGAACTAGAAATTGATGTCTGAACGACAATTAAAAAGATAATGAGGGAGTATAACAGAACGTGATGCCCGATCTGAACGTCGAATTGGAACATTATTATACTTGATGAATACTCCGCTTCTACTAACTGACAGGAACCCGTGCGTGTGCGGCCAAGCGGATTTTCGAAGCATGCGAGCAGACTCGAAAATCTGTGGTGACCATCGGTCGCCTGAAATGAGGGTGGATTTCAGACGACTGAGATAGAAGATTTCCGTATTGTAAAAACTCTGCCGGTGAAGAAAAGATTGACTCCTGCACACTGAGAAAGACTACGAAAATTAGGCTCCCGTCTAACGCAAGTGCAGTTAATCAGATCTTTACTCAATGCTTTGAGCTACCTAGTCTATGTACGAAAACCCGTCTTCTACTCCAACTCGCGTTCACGACCAAAGAAAACGACACAGACCAAAATTTAACTCTGAGGTCCTACTAAACAGGTTAATATCACTTTCGCGTGGTTTAGCGTTACAAATCACGACGCCCTCCACTTTTGTCTCGATAGGTGGCTAAAGGCGAAAAGTCAGTCCAACGACCGAAAGCTCTGTTCTCTTTCCGTTTATTTTTCTTCCCGATAATACTTATGGCATAAGTTACTGATCGATGAAGTAACAGGTCTTTTTAGTTGAAGTGCGCTTGAAGGGACGTTGAGTTTGGTTGGGTATAGATAGGCGATTGTTGGGCGACGATTCGGGAGCCCATTACAGTCTGGTGATCGCCGAATCGAAAGCTACAGCACAGATCATCGAGTCTGCAGTAGGACGAGCAGTCAGGGTGATATGCAAATCTACTCCTATCTGCTTCTTGCACCGGCTGATAGATTGATTTGCGATGGAATTGTGAGACGGCTATCTCAATTGGCAGTATTCGGTACTAGCAACTGGCAATTTGTTTATGGAGTATTCAAAATTTTCAAAACCTATTCCCTTCTAGATTTCTATGTCCTGTCGGCTGACGTTTTTCTTTTTTGAACAGAAGCTTTCCTGCGGTATTCGTTTCTCAAATAAAACCTGAAGAATCAGGCTGCGGAAAACTAAGATTTTTCCGGGTTTTAATCGGCATACTCTGTCGACGAGGCATCACCGAAATTTTAAAAAGAAGAACGAAAAGCTGCCCTTTTGCAACAGAGCTAGATGGGGAACTTAGCGGTATAAAAACCGTATAAATTAACAAGCAGAACGCAGACCCCAAACAGCTCTGTTCATTCACATACCCCAGCATCGTCTGCAGGCGGATCGATACACGAGGAGGAATCGGAAGTACTACGTCTCAGAGCCCAGCGAGATTGATTGACATAGCTAGATACAAGGAGGGGATCAGAGAAAGGAGAAGAGTCAAATCAAAAGGAAGAGGAACTATTCCACAGCAACAGCAGCAGGGACCTGATGAAGCGGCGACCTCGATTTTTAGACTAGAAGCCTCGGCAGAGGCGGAGCCTGTCGGTCCACGGCCGAGGCTGCGGCCGGAACCGGCTGTGCCGCCTGGGCGCGGGCTTCGGCGCCGCCGTCGTGCGGCTCAGCATCTCCCACATCACGTGCACGTCCTCGTACTCGCACGTGCTCACCTCCTGCCGCAGCCGCCACAGCCCTGCAAAAGCAAGCAACGCCGGAGTCAGACCAATAACCCCGCGCCGGCCGGAACGGACAACAACATCACGGCCGCGCGCTGCTGTCTTACTTACCGGTCTGGCGGACCCCGAAGCGGGACGCGACGCCGAGCCAGACCCGCCGCACCGGCAGCACGACGCGGTCCCACCAGTAACCCATCGGGTCGCCGGACTCGCGAGACCAGAGACCGCCGCCCCTCTGCTCGGCGCTAGCTAGACAGAGGAGGCTCCTCGTCTCCCTCCCTCGATTATTAGACCGGGGCTCCGCTGGCCTCCGCGCCCTGTATTTGTACACACGGAGGAGAGAACCGCGCGAGCACTGGCCCTCACGATACCAGGACACTGACCTGCGGGCCCGGGTCACCGGTGGTGCGTGGGCCGTCGGCTTCAGTTGCGTGGGTGGCGTCGAGATTGCGTGCCGTTTGTTAACGGGAGGCGGCCGGCACGTGCCTGGAGGCGGAAGGCGGTGTCGCACACGTAGGCGCTGGTTCCTGATAGACGGGGCCCGCACCTAGATCTACTTCCGCGGCGGGTATGAGCTTACGTGGCGGTTGAGTGGTCGTTGCAGCTGTGTGTCAGTGGAAGGAGTTAGGTCACCAGCGCCAGCGAGCTGCTGGTGCCGGGCACTCGGGCTACCTTTTTATCTTTTTGAAACGGAAAATAAACTCTCGAAACGGAGAGAAGAGTGCTTGCAGATCCTCGAGTAAGACGTTGTAACAACTGTAATATTGAACAATCAGCAAACTTCATATAGGTGCAAAAGTGACGTAGAGGTTGTCTACACGATTGCAAGAACTCGTCATCCAACGTTTTTTTATTCGGTCGACTTGACTAGTCGTCCAATCCAGTCGAGTGGCTCCCGTTCCATCCAACGTGGACGTGCGAATTTCTTCAAATGCAAAGATTGGCCCCTCTCACTTCGAGAACCTCCAAAAGTCAATCAACTTGTTTATCCGTCATTGCCCTTTGGGAATAAACCCAAGAGAAAAATAAATCAGATTTGCAAATACTCCAGTCTTTAAGAAGTCTCAAAATACTTTGCTTTACACTTGGTATTCCCAACTGAAATCCTAACGGCTCATCTATTTGGTCTGTGGTAGTTCAACCAGATCAAAGCGCTTACGCATATTGGCGAGCGTCGTGTACCGGTAATAAGGCGGCCATGTCCGGACGAAAGCAGATCTCTGAAAGATTCGGCGTAATGAACCGAGCGGACACACGCAGCGGAGTCATCAGCTGGAGAGTTGCGCTACACTCAACCGCTCAATCTTGTTCTCGGCTTACCGCATTTGGAACCCCAACCAAACGCATCTGATCCCACGACAACCGCGGAGGACAACAAAGCTGGTGGGCGAGCGGCCATCGTTTCTGCAGCCCACGGGAACAAGAAAAGCACTGCTATATACGGCTGCCTTTGGCCCATGCTTGGGGAGACCGCAGGCGATTACGCTCTCTGATCAGTGCTCTTGGACCGATACGTTTCCGAACCGAAACGACGTCGAGGGGCAGACGCTACGAAACAGCGCGGCGGCACATCCTACCATTCACCAGATCGGACGCCGTCGCGCACGTGACTGCGTGGTAGCCAGCCAGCCGATCGGATCGGCTGCCTCCGCGTGGACCAGCCCGCCGGCCGGCCGGCCGGCGAGCCGAACGCCCTGTCTGGGATTAGCAGCTCCGACTCCGAGCGAAGTTTGCTGAAACTTGGTGGTGTCGTGTGAATCAATCAAGGCGTTCGGTCAGTCTCGCGCGTGCGTGAACTTGCCACAAAGTTTCGTTTCGGCCGCGGGCTAGCGTTAGTTTACAGTAATAATGGCAGAAATATGGACGCCACATGCGCTGCACTTTACTCCACCGCCATCGTGCCTCGGCCGGCTCAAGCAGGCGCGCCCCCACGGCGCAGCACGTCGCGTCGTCCCCAAGCCTTAAACTAGAGTTTCTTTTCAGTTCAGCCAGTGCAGAGTAAACAAACGGCGGACGGCGCAGCCACAGAGCACACATCCGCGCACGCACTAGCCAGCGAGCAGCTCCCTCGCGCTGCGCCGGTGCCCCGTGCCCGTGCCCTCCTCTCCTCCACCCCACTCCTGTCCCTCACTACCGCCGATCCAGAAGGGCCAGGTCGCCGTAGTCTCGTGAGCGCGTTCCCCTTCCGTCGGGAGAGGAAGGGAAGAGGGGCTAGCTACTTGTTTCGTCGGGTGTGGGGTGGTGGTGTGCTCGGCTGCGCGGCTCGAGATGTTCGCGAGCCGGCCGGCGGTGCACCCGCTTGAGGTGGCAGCGGCACCGCCGCCGCCAGCGGGTCCACCCGCGCCGCAGCCGCAGCAGGAGGTGGAACAGTCTCAGGGGGAGGAGCGCCCGCAGGCAGCGCTGATGGTGGACCTGCCCGGGATGCCCGGCACGCCGGGGGCGCTCGGCCTGCGCATCACGCAGCTCCTCTTCGCCGGCATCTCGCTCGCCGTCATGACGTCCACCAACGACTTCCCCTCAGTCACAGCATTCTGGTAGGCACTCCTCTCGACTTCGCTTATTAGTTTTCCGGCTGCCGCTTGGATAGGATTTGGGAATTGAATTATGGTTTGGTGTGAACTGTTGGTTTCAAAATACGTACTAGTAATGTTCCTATCTCTGCTGCTTGGCTGGTTTTATTTCTTTCGAAAATGTTTGATTTTAGTCGAAACACTATTATCATTTGGGGGCTGGTTTGCTCATGAAATTGGACAAAATGTCAGGCTGTTAATAAGTAATATTGGAAATCTTATTGTTACACCTAATTGTTGCCGTGGTGTGCCCTAATTATAGCCTTCTTGGTTGCCTCTTAAGTGGACAAGGACAAATCTTGTAGTTCTCGCTGTAGAAAGCTATATGCTTGCTTACAACGTTCATTTCAGTTGTGCTAGTTCAATGATTTGGATTTGGGGGCCATAAGCAGAGTGCCAACATTTTCCTGTCGCCACTCTATTGATGCTAAAATGGGCATCATCTTTTGTTTCAAGTTTCAGAACATGAACATGGATATTATGCTGGATTAGGAATGTGGACAAACAGATATGTATCCCTCGTTAAAAGTTAAAGCACCTAAACACACTTGAAACATTCCAATGTATTTTCACCAAACCAAAATAAGACTTTACGTTGAGTGTGTAATACCCGTCTGATTCCTCAGATCTTTTCCTAATCTGGCCGCTGCTGAGACTTTAGATGGAACCATAGAATTTGGCCTGGGTTGGGCCTCATCACTCGATTGTCGAGGTTATGAATGGACTATAACTATACCAGCGTTGAGTTAAAATTGAATTGAGCTTGGGGTGGAAGCTAAACTGAACTTAGGCCCAGCGTGCCGGAGAAGGCTTAAGAAGGAAGAGAAAATACCAGTGATTTTATTAATACATAAAGTAATCTCGACATTACAAGTTCATTTTAAGGTACCAGTAGTGTGCAACTTCCTCCAATGATTGTTTCTGGCAGAACAGTAGGCCATACTTTATCTACCATGGTTTCACAGGGATGAAATAGCATATAATTCCCATCCATCTCATTCTCGTCTATATTATGGACTTCATTTAAGTGAGCAGCAACACAAAATATACTCTTTTTTTTCTTTCTTTCAAACTAGGGGTGTAAGCAATTTCTCACTTTGCTAGCATATATTTTAGAAGTATTTTTCTTTCCTCATATAATAAGCATGGCATATTGTAGCGCTTCATTACCTTACTAAATGGGGCTTCTGGACTTCTGGTACAAATTTGTCGCCTCCTTATGGAACTATGATCTATGGATGTCAACCTTTGAAGTTGGTTAGTTTGGAACGTTGGAGGTTGATGAGTTCTTTTTTAATCTATAATAATGATATGTTGTCCTAGTTTGAGTTTAGCTAATCCTTCTTCTAGGACCTATAGGTATGCTCTGTTCTGTTACTTATTTGCTGATCACATGTATATATGCTTATGGGTAGCAGAATTTGTTATCTGTATAGACACACTAAAGTATTTTTTATGGCTCCATTCTGCATTTCTCTGACATCCCCAAACATTTCATCCTCTCATGATTTGTTTAATTTTATGTATGACAAACTGGTACTTTTCCTTTTTGACCAGCACCCTTGTTGGGGCGGTGATTTTGCAAGGTTTGTGGAGCCTTATGGTAGCCATTGTGGATATATATGCACTGATGGTTAAGCGCTGCTTACGAAACCGTCGGGCTGTTTGTTTGTTTGCAGTTGGAGATTTGGTAAGCTAAATCATGCACTTCTTTTGATGTTCACAAAACCATTAGTTCAACCACTCAATCTCCCATGATATTTTGTGATGTTTATGTATAAGCATTGAGAATTTTTTCTAGTCTCTTCTGCAGTGAACTAGCCCACAAAAAAAGTACCATGTAACCTGGACTGCTGTGACATCCTTTTAAGACTGTAGGGTTATTCAAATGTTGAATATTATCCTTGTAGTGCAGGTGAAATAAATAAGTAGTTAGATGATGCAGTTGAATGAAATTGCACTCCTAAATTGCAGGAAGTTATGAATGCGTTTGTCTTTTGATCACCGGTATTTGGTATTAGTGACTATTGTTTTTGGTGACAGATCACAGGAGGAATCACCTTCGCAGGCGCCTGCGCTGCAGCAGGAATCACTGTCTTGATCGATAACGATCTGGACCTATGTTCAGAGAATCATTGTGCTGCTTTCCAGTCTGCTGTTGCAATGACGTTCATGTGTTGGTTTTCTATTGCACCAACCTGTTTGCTGAACTTGTGGTCGATGGCTATACCTCGCTGAAAAGAAAGAGGAGTATAGTGGTGGGTTTTTTTGGACAGTTCATCCACCCGATCGTGTGATTTAGTGACAGCTGGGATACCTGATAGAGGAAACCTTTTTGTAGTATTAGGATTGGACGTTAAAACGAATTGGAAGCTGATGGACGCCTATGAGGCCATGGCTCAACGTCTCTAGTTTAACTCTTCAGAGAATAGGGAATGGCTCGTTTGACAAGGGCATTGATTGGCACTTTGCAGTTCTATTGAGTAAAGGCACGTATCCTGTAAAGGGGAATGCTCGGATGTCTTTTGAGTTTCTTTATGTCCTGACTCCTTAAGTATGTATATTGCACATATAGAGCTTATTCTACTGAGGAAATCATAATATTGGTTAATTGGTTGGGTTCACTTTAAAATCCTGTTGCGGTTGCCAAGATCTTTGTAGATCTGCTGTGGCAAGGCTTTGCCATAAGTCTGCAACGTACTCCCTCAATTCTTAAAAATTTGTCGCTTTGTAGTACAAAAATGATCTACAAAGCGACAAGTTTTTGAGGACGGAGGGAGTACAACATATTTGTTCTCTATAACTACTGGAGGACTGGCAGTGTGGGACACTGGGGATCCTTCTATTTTTTTTGGAAGATTAGCTTTTACTCCTTTCACCTCTCTTTGTTGCGGAGGTGTCCGCATGTACAAGAGGGGAAGCCAAAAGCCACGTCATAGTCTAGGTGCCATTGGCTAATTGTCAGTTCTCACGAGTCGGGGATGCCCTCGTAGCCAGAAAAACGTGATAATAATTCGTCCGACAAGAGAGGATAACTCCGCGATTGCGCGTTCGGTGTTGCCTGGCTATGTTACAAGCACAGCCAACGGTTGCGGCTGGAAACAGATTCTAATAAAGCCATCCATAAAACAGTATAACAGCACGCTTCTGTAGTAGGGATGCGGCTTCTGTAGTAGTACAAAGCTTGTCCACTTAAGTTGGAGTTCATAATTTTACGCCTCAGGTTCCAGAAATTGAGTCCAAAATCTTGCACCTTCTCGGGAAGGTGGGAACTTGTTACAATGTATCCCTCCGGTTTTTTTATTATTCACGTTACTTAGTGCAATAATAAAAAATCGGAGTTAGTATTCTGGAACCGTAAATTATATATTCAAGTGACAATGTTGCCAACTAGACCTACTCGCAACGGAAGTCGGAAGCCATTCGTCCCAAGCATCACACCATGCATAAAGACAAAGGCTATAAACACGAGTGCCTGATCAAGACATGGAGTGCCTCCGATCCTTGGCGGGTGGCTTGGTTTGCACTCTCCCACCACCCACGGCGTCCAGCCGCATGAACGGGTTGAGGCGCCCGAGCTTCTTGGACACGGAGTTCACGAACCCGCCGGCGCTTGCTTTCTTCGGCAGCGGGGGACGGCCAGAGGCGGCCGGGACGCCGTTGCCAGACGAGAACCCCGACGCGTCCCTCAAGCGCATCTTCAGACGCAGCACCTCCATCTTTAGCTCGTCGTTCTCCCGCTGCAGCCGCGCCACCTCGTCCGTCACGCTCCGGGCGTGCGGCCGGTCCACGAGGTTCGCCGGCGGCGTCGTCGCTTTGTAGGACGTCGCCGGCGAATCGCCACCGAATGACCACGAGGTGCCTGGCGGGTGCGGAGGTGCCTCGCGTAGGCGCCGCTGCTCATGGTACAGCACCTGCACCACCGTCTGCACCGGCAGCCGGTCGTTCTGCGCCGCGTGAGCGCACGCGGCGCGCGACAGCTTGTGGCAGTCCATCACCTCGCACACCTTCTTCCTCTCGGCTTCGCTGAGCTGTGGATGCGCCTGCGCGGGAGAAAAAAAATAGAGTCGGTTAACAGTATTGCACCCGAAGTAATAGGCATCATCCGGTTGATGAACATACCTTCAAATAGATGTCGATGGCGCGGTACATGGCGTCTTCGTTGAACCTGGCGCGTTCCGGGATCATCTCGGCAAGGCCGGTGAACTTGTCAATGGGCAGGTTCACATCGGAGGCTATCTCGGCCAGGTAGGCCTCCATGAGCTTGCCGACCATGACGACGTCGTTGGTTGGCGGCGACGCCATCATCACCGAGGCGAAGTCGTCGTCCGTGTTGTAGTCCAGCCGCGCCGCCTCGCCCTCGTGGTCCATGTACCCGACCAGGATCCTCCGGACCGCGTCGACGTCGAACGCGGTGGTGCCGGCGTCGTCGGGCGAGAAGGACGGGATGAGGAGGTCGTCGAGCACGGCGCGCCCGAGCTGCTCGGCCATGCGCTTCTCGAGGTCCATCCGGCACGCGAGCGTCGTGTCCAGGTAGAGCGCCGCCCGGAGCAGCATCGACAGGAAGCTGACTGACGTCATGTTCTTCTCCCTCGGCAGCAGGCTCACGATCGTCTCGAGAACCACTCGCTTCTCGTGCTCCTGCCTCGGATCCATCTTTTCCGTATCCCTTATTCCGTGCATGATGTTCTGCGCCAAACTTAAAAATGTCAGACGACTCGAAGAACTGTATACCGCTAGCTCTGGTGATTCGAGCTTGTTCTGTATCTTTTTGTTTGCCTGTTCATCAGCAATGCAACTCACCAGTTTTCGCAGAGACTTCTGAGCATAGAGCATGATCAGTGTGCCCAAAGCAACGCCCTTGAACCCCCTCGTCTTGATCGCGATCAGAACCCTCTGAAACGTGTCGATCCGCAGATCCGTGATCTCGTCGGCCCACCAGTGGTCGACGACAGCCTTCGGCGGCAGCACCGACGACGACACGCTCACGGCGTCGGCAGTGGCGCCGAGGGACATACTGAACTGGCTGTCCCCGCAGACGATGCACGCGATGGCGTCGACGCACCTGCCGATGATGCCCACCCGCTCCGACACCGGGAGGAGCCCCTCGGACTTGCGGAGCACGGTGACCGCGCCGGCGAGGCTCGCCAGCGCCACGGCCTCCAGGTAGGCCTCCGTCCCGCCGGCCAGGTTGACGGCGCCCTGGCCGCCGTCGTCGTCGGTCATCTCGAGGTGCTCCGCGGCGCACCGCAGCATGGCGACGTTGTCCTCGGTGATCTCGAGGTCCTCGCCGTAGCAGAACCTGACGACGAGCTCGAACGCCTCGGCGCCGCCCGGTATGCCCGTGAGGTCGAGGTGGGTCGTCGCCTGGTTGGAGCCGTTGATCCTCCCTGACGCCACCCGCTTCCGTATGTAGCCGCAGCGAGATGCCAGTGGGAGCTGCGGCAACGCTCGTATAACTTCTCAGAACTGAAAATTTTCTATTTACTTTTCTATTATTATTACCTTGTGCAGGTTGAAGGCCGATTCTTCAACCTGGATGGTAATATCGCTCGGAAACTCCTGCGAAAGGATCCTGTAATAACAATCAACGAGACGGGGAGTTCAAATTCGCAAGTCACCTAATGTGACGAACGTGTGTAAGTGTTGGTCGCACATTAGATGAAATGAACTTATGCTGGATGGTAATATCGCTCCACTAATTTTTTGATGTTTTCATGGGTAACTCGAAGGAGTTGTCTAATCAAATGCTTTACACATCAACAGGGCGGCAGTAGAAGCAAAATAAACCCCCTACAAAAAAAGGAAAGGAAAGAGCAAGGTAATAGTTACCAGTCACTGGTTCTCTTCATTGCCGGCGTATCAAACCGTCTCATCATCTTCACAAGCCGGGCGCTGGTAGCTCTCTCACTCTATCTATCCCTTTTGTCCTCCACATCTCCGTTCAGAGCGACGTCGGCGTCAGTGGAAATCGCGACGATGCACAAGCCGGTGGCGCTTCAGTCCCCCGGATCGAGCTGCGGCCGCCACTGGTTTGTTGGTTGGCTGAAGCCACACGCTGGCGCCGTCACACGTTGGCGCATCGCCAGGGATGGATAGGAGGATACGGACGCTTCCGACCTGTAGCTGCCTTTTTTTTTCCGGTGTCCTTTTCGCGAGGACGTGTCCGTGATTCACTTCGCATGCCTGTGCCAGGCTCCGGTTTGGGCCCCCAGACCCCAGGATATGTTCTCTGGGCCCCCAAATACTAGCCCCGGCGGTATGAGCCCCACGGCCATGAGCAAAATATCGGCCCAGAAGGACATTAACTAGCTCGCCTCTCATCCTGCGGTGCTTGCCGGTTGCCGTGCCCTGAAGCACCGAACCGAAATTCCAGCCGCGTCGGACGAAGAAAAAATCCAACCAGAATCCGCGTGCGACCGCTGAAATTTCCCTTCGGGCACGGGCACCGTCCAGTGGTGATCATCATCCAGTTCACTGGTCTTGTCCCACCACGCCACGCTGCTCCCCGGCACCTTCCTTTCGGCACGGGAACAGGAGGAGGAAGGAACCCGATGGCTGCATTAAATAAAGCCGCGACGTCACAAGACTGATCCATTCAACCACCATACAAACAAAGGTCCCTCGTCCCGTGTCTCCGCGCGGCGAAGGAGCAGGTGCACGGGCGCACCGCCACACGCACGCGCGTCCGCCTCATCATCCTCATCCATCCCCGTCCGTGCGTACGTACACGGCCGGCCCATCCATGACGAGCGCCTCCGAGCTGTTCGCCGCGCGCCGCGCCGGCGGCCGCCCGCGCCTCTCCGCCCCGGAGGACGCGGATCCGCGCGGCGCCGACGCGCTCCGGGACCCGCACGGACTCGTCGGCGGGAGCGGGAGGCGACGCGCGCGGCGCGGGTGCCGCCCGCGGCGCCAGCTCGACGCCGCCGGGGACGTGCGCCAGCACCTGCACTCCTCCGGGGCGCCGCCCCCGCGTCGCCGCGGGTCCTACACCGTGAGAAATTCGCCCCACGCCCTCCTCGCCCTCCCCCCTTTCTCGCTTCATCACTGCTGATAAATGTGCCGTTTGTGTTGTGGTTGCATCGGAGCATCTCTAGCTTTTTTGGTTTCCGAAATACGTGGGCTTGATTATGTTCGTCATAGTTCGGCTCGCGAACGATTGGCAAGTTATTGCATGCGCGAAGGTTCATTTTAGTGTCCTGGTTAAATAGCTCCGGGAATTTCTCTTCAAAAATAAATAGCTCCGGGAATGGGGAAATACAGGGACCACACGCTTACGCTTGTTCTGAGGACTGAGGTTAGCTCTGCTCTTCCAACTGGTGAAGCACACGGAAAGATGAGTGGGGCTATCTGTCATTCTGAGCAAGCTTCATGATCCCAATCCCGCTGGTACCACCATGCTGAACAAGAGTTGAAACGAGCCTTGCTCATTGTTTTGGCGTTTGTGGCAGAGGTGCCTTTTGTGTGTCCTAACCACTTTGCGTGTTGTAGTGTTAGCTTCAGGGAATGGCACCCTGGATGACACCACTTAGATGCTAGTTGTGGTATTCTTTCTTGGAAGTAGGCAGGTGCAGTTGGCGTTAGCGACATACCATAACAATTTGCTGCAAGGACTGATCATTTCAAAGGACACCGGTGGTTAGTGCATTGTCCTCCAATTCTGTGGCGAATGTTGTTATTGCGTCGTCTAGTCTGGATATCAGGAACTCTTTCCAGCGCCGGTATTAAAACGGGGGGCATCCTGCACATTTCATTTGCCACATTAGTTTTTGCTTGTTCAACCCTTGAAATCACCTGAATTGCCTAATTTGTGCTATCGGCTCTATGTAGTTCAAATTTTAAATCACGAAATCAGATTGATGCTATTCTTCGCCCTTTTATTATCTGTACCAACTTCAGTGGACGCCATTGGCTACCACTTATATATATGAAATATTTGTTCTTTCAGGATCAGATCTTATCATACATAGACAACAACAACATTGGGGATTCTGCAGCTCGGAGGAACAGGCTGGACAGGTTGATGTTCAGGACAAATGAGCGGCTTCCAGGTGCAGTGCTGCAAGCACAAGCTCGTGTCCTAGAGAGACTAAGAGGCATTTCTCTCGGTTCATCCTCCAGGCCATCCATATCATTAGATGAATTTTCTGCTAGCGACGTGTTTAGAATCATTGACTTTAGGAGCAGGGAAACCCCATATGAGGCGAGTGGGCTGAACTCACCATCATTCCACCCAAACAGTGATTCAGATGAGGAGATTGCAACCATCAATTCCAGTAACTTCCACAGGTCACATGGGCTGAGCAAGGCGGCTTTCCTTCGACTGCAGATTGAGATTTTTGAGGCTAGCAAAGATGACAACAGGGAATCCTCACCTGAGTGTTCCATTTGCCTTGATGGATTCTATGATGGAGATGAGCTGATAAGGCTGCGTTGTGGACACAGGTTCCACTCGACATGCTTAGAGCCATGGGTGCGGAAATGTGCAGATTGCCCATACTGTCGAACAAAGATACGATCACATTGCTGACGACAGACACTTGGTTTTGAATAGGTCTATAACAAGAACCAAGATGAATTGCTGTAGTATAATGTTGTGGGCATGCCTGTCGATCCAGTGCCCTTCCGATGTAACACACTTAAATTTCATTTAGGGTATCCTGAATGTTCTTTTGAGACCACTGTATATCTTGTGCTGTGTCGCTTCCTTCTAAAGATGATGTACTCCGTACATTGTATGAGTGGACGCTATTGTTGGTAATAGCATAGCAAAGACCATTTTGTGTATATATTGTGACAAATTAGAGCATACAGTGCAGTTCAACCCAGGATGATGTTCTGCTTAAATTTCAGTTTGTGCGGCATGAATCTTGCAATGTGGACGAGAAACATGAGTTTGCTCGTCCAAACCCCCAAGTAAGGTGCACATAACAGAGTCACTCAAATGCAAGCACTGCTATGATCCAAACAAACTGCTCAAAAATAACATGGGACAGACCGTGTCAAAATATTTTTTGTCCTGGAAATATCAAGGTAAGCGTAACAAAAGACAGATGCCAAGATTGAAATCTGACAGCCTGACGCTAACAAGAATCTCCCAAGCGTACATGTTATCATCTGGCTAACAAAAGTTTCTTCTAACAGATTTGCAACAGTTTCTGCAATCAGACTATCATCAATTCTCACATCTTCGTTGCTGTGGTCCACGTTCCCTGAACACTGGGCCGCTTAGTTACGTGTCGGGTTCTCAGCTTCACCACTTTTCTGCCCAGGGAGTTCCTTAGCCTAGTAGCTTGCAGTAGTATGTCCTCAGGTGGTAAGTTTCTGACACAAACCACCCGCTCGTTATGGTTTTCTGGACAATAACAGCTCTGGTTAGAAAATTGAGGGTGATAAATCGTTCTTTCAAGAAGGAAAACAAGTGCACCCATGGAACTGACAACGAATGATTTAGCAGAATGGGGCAAAAATGTTGAATGAGCCCACTTCCATCCAACATTATTTTCTGAGTGACCCTATCCCATCCAATCCAAGATGGATGTACTCATCCCCACAGAGGTGGATTATTCAAATTAAATAGGCCAACAGTTCACAAAGTTCGTTTACTTTAACCACAGTATACTTTACTCAGCCTTCAGGCATATGCCTCGTTCAACCACAAGCAATTACCAATTAAGTGGAGAACATGAAGCAAGACAGACAATATGACTGATTATGAACATATGGTGAACATTGGGCCTTGGGGGGGGGGGGGGGGGGGGGATGAAATTTCCTATATCATTTGCTAAGTATGAACAAACATATCTGATCTCACTGCCGTAAAAAGCACTCTTAGAAAGTTCAGTGAATATATTAAGCTGGCACAGGCAGAGAAGATCATCTTACTGTAAATGCCCTTCAAGTTAGGATGCTGACCACGGACAAGCTCTGTTACTACCTCTAAATGCGGATTCTTTTCCTTAAAGGCAGGGAGGTGTTGCTCCATGAAGGCTCTGCAGTTGCAAAAGCAATGGTAATTATGGAGCAAACACATACACTTATTCTGAATCAGCAGCTCTACAAGGAAACAAGGTATATGACAAGCAAAGTTCTGGTCGAGGACTACAAATGCACATCGTGGACTTGATGCAGCAACCAGCCAGCAGTTTATTGACCTGAAATTCTCTGACCAAACAATAGGTCCAAAATTCTTTAGATGCCATTCTGCTGATCTTTCGACATTTCCCTATCCAGAAATGAAAATTTACTGCAGAGGATTTCCTTATGCAAACCCCACAAAAGGAATGACATACGGTCGCCTAAAAACGAAACGGTCATTTCGTCGCGCTATCTATGGACGCGCACGATCCATGGATGAACCGATCATCCGACTATCTCTAGCATAGTCGCATCAGCTTGCGGATCTAGACGAGCCCTCGCATCGAAGCAAACCAACAACAACAAACTTGAGAGGAATCGAAGTACCTGATCCCTCTGCTGCTCCCTCCCCAATCGCAGTAGTTCACCACGAGCTTCTGCAGCTGCCAGACCCCCCTCAACGCCATCCTTCCGCCGGCCCCCGGGCCCGAACCAGAGCAGCTGAACGGTGAAGCGAGGCTGGGCGAGGAGGAAAGGGCGGAGGGGAGCGACGGCGACGAGGCGAGTTCCGGCCGTCCGGCGCGTGTGGTGGGGCTGGAGAGAGGACACCGGTGCGCTTCGTATTAGGGTTTAGCCCAGCGGAGCTGAGTCCGACTGAGCTACTTCGCCATGATCCTTCGGCCCAGGAGTTTCGGCCCATATGCTACATCCAAGTTGCAAGAAACTACTCAGATGGGCTTCTTTTTCCTTGGGCCTAACACCAGAACCTTGAGCCCGCTGCGGTTTTAAGTTTTTGTTTGCGTTTACAGTTCTGAACCAAACACAGAGCCACACAAAACTCTCTCGCTCCCAATTGTCTGAACATCTCTATCATGTGCAACTCTGAAGGAACCACGAACGTCATAGAAGAGCATTGGTCTAACTGGGCCTATTGCTAGATGGGCCCGGAACATCGGTCCATGGATGCAGCCATTCTACGCGCCACATGAACAGACCTAGGCCGGCTAGGCACGACATGCCTTGTCATGGGAACTCGCTGCCATGGCGGCTCTTGCCATTGGCCTCCTATCCTAAGCAGTTTGTTCTGCTCGAGCATATCAATGGCGCTCTTAACCAAGTAGTACTACTCTCTCCGTTCTAGAGGGATTGTCTTTCTAGCTGTTTAGAAATGTATTGTCACTTTGGACTCATCAATGTAGTAGTTAAGATGGGAATTCAACCACCCACCAATGCATGCTTTATTTGAGCGCAGTTTTCCAAAAAAATACATTAAATTGACTAGCTTTATGAGGGCACATACGTCATTTATCACCCTCCCTAATATGTCTGAAAAATGCTAAAACGACAATCATTCTAGGACGGAGGGAGTAGTACAGTATATTGGCAATTGCTTGGTGCTCGTCTACCAGATGAAAGCTGCTCTTGTTCCCGTCTCTTCCTCCTCTTTTCTCGCGCCGAGTGGACAGCAGGCATGCAAATCATACTCTTCACTTGAAGGACCACAAGTCCACAACACATTCTCCCGACGCATGTCACGCATCACTGTTCCCTTTCTGAGCCGGAAGGTTCATTTTCAGAAAGGGAAATGGATTAAAATAAAGGACAATCGCACACTTCGCCAGTTAACTGATTAGATCAGTTATTAGACAACACCTGAGCAGTCTGCTAACAATTTACTCCCTTCGTTCAAAAAAGATTATCGTTTTGTAGTTCAAAAATAAACTACAAAACGACGACATATTTTGAGACAGGGAGAGTAGTTACGATTCAGATAGCGTCCGTCTTGTGTTAGGGAAAAGGGGACACAGGATTTAACGTGGAAAAAACCCCCCCAAGGTGGAGGAGAAAAAAACCACGGGAAACAGATCTATTATTAGGGTTGAGGTACAAGTACAGGGGTGGCCTATATTTATAGGCGTACAACAGATAGAGATACAATCCTATCCCAATAAAACGTACAAGAGATAGAGTCATATCCCAACAAATCTCCCCCTGACTCTAAATCTATAGAAATCTGTTTCCCAAACACCACTAGGGTGCTAAGCTCCACGAATGCCTACCAAGTCAAGACAATGCTTGAACTTGGTATTAGATAATGGCTTTGTAAGCATGTCTGCGGGATTTTCATCTGTATGTATCTTTTCAACCACAATCTTGCCTTCTGCGACAACATCACGAATGAAATGATACTTGATATCAATGTGCTTGGTCTTGAATTGATACATGTCATTCTTGGTCAAACAAATAGCACTATGGCTGTCACAATTAACCTTTATGACATCCTGAGGAACACCGAGTTCAGAAACAAGACCACGCATCCAAATAGCTTCTTTAACCCCTTCAGTAGCAGCAACATACTCCGCTTCAGTAGTAGAGAGAGCAGTTATAGATTGAAGGGAAGCCTTCCAACTCACCGCAGAACCACATAAAGAAAATACATAGCCAGAGATGGAGCGTCTTTTATCAAGATCACCAGCATAATCAGAATCAACAAATCCAATAACATCATTTGACTTCACTGAATTCTTGTCAAATAATAATCCAAAGTTAGAAGTACCTTTCAAATAACGAAGAATCCACTTCACTGCATTCCAATGTTCTTTGCCTGGATTATGCATAAATCTGGTAACCACACTAACAGCATGAGCCAAATCGGGTCTTGTACAGATCATAGCATACATGAGATTTCCAACAGCATTGGAATATGGAATACGAGACATGTACTCTCTATCTTCTTCATTATCAGGACATTGCAAAGATGACAATTTAAAATGTGAAGCAAACGGTGTAGGAACAGATTTGCAATTATTGAGATTGTACCTTTCAAGCACTTTCTCAATGTAACTTTTCTGAGATAGAAATAGAGTACCAGCACGACGGTCACGTTTAATTTCCATCCCAAGAATCTTTTTGGCTGGTCCAAGATCTTTCATATCAAATTCATCACTAAGTTGAGCCTTCAATTCATTAATTAGTGACTTTTCATGAGAAGCAATAAGCATATCATCAACATAGAGCAGTAAATACACGAAAGATCCATTGGAGAACTGCTTCAAGTAAATGCAATGATCATAATTGCTTCTAGAATAACCATGTGCAAGCATAAACGAGTCAAACCTTTTATACCACTGCCTAGGAGCTTGTTTCAAACCATAAAGAGATTTCTTCAAGTGACATACTAAGTGCTCTTGTCCAGGAGCAGAAAAACCCTCAGGTTGTGTCATATAAATCTCCTCATCTAAATCTCCATGAAGAAAAGCAGTTTTGACATCAAGTTGCTCTAGCTCCAAATCAAACATAGCAACAATTGCAAGCATAACTCGAATAGAAGAGTGACGAACAACGGGAGAGAAAACCTCATTAAAATCAATACCTTCCTTTTGTTCAAAACCTTTCACAACTAGACGAGCTTTAAATCTTGATGGTTCAACTCCAGGTACACCCTCCTTCCTTTTATAAATCCACTTGCACTTTAAAGGTCTTTTACCTGCAGGAAGCTCAACCAAATCCCATGTAGAATTCTTTTGAAGGCTCTCAAATTCATCATTCATAGCAACTAACCATTGGGATGAATTGTTACATGAGATAGCTTCCGAATAAGAAGAAGGTTCAAATGCACCATCAGTATCTTGAGCAATAATGAAAGCATAATGAGCCATACTATCAGTGTCACGATATCGTTGTGGCAAAACGATATTCCTTCTAGGTCTATCAATTGCAATACTGTGATTATCAATAACCGGAGGTGCAAGAGTAGAAACTGACTGTGTAGTAGAAGAAGCAACAGAATCATCATTAACAGGTACATCTACCTCAAGATTCTGAACAGTAGTTTCAGGTATAGGTGTGGATGAAGAACCAGTAGTAATACCTCCAGCAGATTTAAATGTACTTTCATCAAAAATAACATCACGACTGACAATCACCTTTCTAGAATCTGGACAATATACACGATATCCTTTGACACCACAGCCATAGCCAACAAAAATGCATTTTTGAGCTCTTGGCATAAGCTTTCCATTATTAACATGAGCATAAGCGGTGCAACCGAAAATCTTAAGGTTGGAATAATCAACAGGTTTACCTGTCCATACTTCTTCTGGAATTTTGAAATCAATCGCTGAATTAGGAGCGCGATTAATCAAATAACATGATGTAGAAGCAGTTTCAGCCCATAAAAATTGTTTTTCCCATAAACCTGTATTTGAAAGCATACAACGGGACCTTTCCAGAATAGTACGATTCATTCTTTCTGCAACACCATTTTGCTGAGGAGTACCTGGAACAGTTCTATGTCTAGCAATACCATGATTAGCACAGAATAAATCAAACTCACCACTGCAAAATTCCAATCCATTATCGGTCCTTAATTTCTTGATTTTTCTGCCAGTCTGATTTTCAACTAAAGCTTTCCACAACTTGAACGTAGGAAAAACTTCATTTTTATGCTTCAAGAAATAAGCCCAAACTTTGCGAGAAAAATCATCAATAAACGTGATCATATACTCACGACCTCCAATTGAACAATGAGGAGCAGGACCCCAAAGATCAGAATGAATATAATCAAGTATTCCTTTAGTGCAATGAGTTGATAAAGAGAAACTGACCCTCTTTTGTTTACCAAAAACACAATGTTCACAAAATTCCAATTTACCAATATCGTCCAAATAACCTCTCTTATGCAAGAGATGCATACCTTTTTCACTCATATGACCAAGTCGCATATGCCATAGCTTCGCGTTTAATGTGTTGGATGCAATAGAAACAGCTGCAGTACCTGTAACTGTGGATCCTTGCAAATAATAGAGATTATTCATACGATTTGCTTTTAAAACCACACGGTTACCTTGAGAGACCTTAAGAACACCATTATCAGCAGAAAATTTGAATCCCATTGCTTCTAATGTGCCCAAAGAAATAAGATTTCTCTTCATTTTTGGAACATAACGAACATTGGTAAGGGTCTTGAAAGTGCCATCATGAACTTTAATTTGAATAGAACCAATTCCAATAATTTCAAGTGAAGATTCATCACCAATAATAACATCACCATCATGAGTATTAGAATAATCAGAAAACCACTCTCTATGCGAGCAAATGTGAAAAGAGCAAGCCGAATCAAGAACCCAAGACATACGCTTTTCAACATTAGAGGTGACCATAAGTGACTCTCCACTATCCATATTTTCAGCAATACTAGCTTCAGCAGAAGATTTATCCAACTCTTTCTTTTTCTTTCTTTCTTCCTTATTTTTCAACTTAAAACATTGGGAGATCTCATGATTATCAGCTTTACAATATCGGCAAAAAGTGTTGGATTTACGACTCCTAGAGTTAGATCTTGATCTTGATTTACTAGAATTGTCCGCTTGTTGAGT
This sequence comes from Tuctoria greenei, assembly GCA_036927565.1. NCBI lineage: Eukaryota > Viridiplantae > Streptophyta > Magnoliopsida > Poales > Poaceae > Tuctoria > Tuctoria greenei. The sequence goes on from JAYESD010000004.1 coordinate 3,135,031, forward strand.
TCGACCTCGAACAATAAAACCCTCACCCTTTGACTCAGAACGAGAATCACAATCAAATTTCTCCTTAGACAATAAATTTGACTTGACATTCTCAAAACTGAGTGAGGTATTATTTTCATAAAGCATAATTTCTTTAAAATGCTTAAACGAAGCGGGCAAAGAAACAACCAACAAAATTGCCTTATCCTCATCATCAATTTTCACATCCAAACTTGCAAGATCAACACAAATTGAATTAAATTCAGCAAGATGTGATTGGATAGAGGTACCTTCCGCCATGCGAATAGTGTACAGACGTTCCTTAAGACGGAGCTTATTTGCAAGACTTTTAGTCATATAAAGCTCCTCCAATTTCTTCCACAATTCTGCGGCTGATTTTGCGTTCAAGACTTCACGCAAAACATCTGTAGACAAACTGAGCTGCAAGGCGGACAAAGCTTTTTCATCAAGTTCCTCCCATTTATCAGCTGACATATCATTAGGCTTATCATTTAAAGCCTTGCGCACGCCCAACTGAGTAAGAACGGCCTTCATCTGAACTTGCCATATGGAAAAGCTGATTTTTCCATCAAATTTCGGAATATCCAATTTAGTAGACATGATGTGCAGTAAATAACCCAGGGAAAAATAAATCGGATAGACTCCCTGTGTACACGCAGTAGAAATCCAGAAACAACACACTGTCTGATAACTTTCACGTGTGGACGTAGCAAATAACCCCAAAAGCAGAGCTTCTCGTGTGCGTGTAGCAAAGATCACTAAAGTGGAGGCACCATGTGATCTTGCAGGTTGGAGTGATTCGCGGGAATCGAAGTCAGAGAATCTTCAATTTCTTCACGGGAGCAGAGAATCTCCTTGGACCTTATGATCGGTCAGGAGTAGGCTGATTTGATGGCAGGCACCAGCAACTTCTCACGGTCAGGCAACGAGAGCCAATGGAAGCGGCGACTAGAAAACCCGACGGAGCCTGCAACGGATGTGTTGTCGTTGACGATGGAAAAACAGCAAGCAGTCCTGGACGAAGGCGCCGGCGGATCTGCGCGTGGCGGCGTGTTCGTCTGGCGGCGGCACACCGAGAATCACAGGACAGAAATAGATCTGGTCGGCTCTGTATACCACTTGTTAGGGAAAAGGGGACACAGGATTTAACGTGGAAAAAACCCCCCCAAGGTGGAGGAGAAAAAAACCACGGGAAACAGATCTATTATTAGGGTTGAGGTACAAGTACAGGGGTGGCCTATATTTATAGGCGTACAACAGATAGAGATACAATCCTATCCCAATAAAACGTACAAGAGATAGAGTCATATCCCAACATCTTGCGATGTTTAAGGTGTGTTCTACACTTTTCAGATTCCGTATAAAACGAAACTACTACTGTTAAATTTTGTTCTGACTAGCTGCTAGCCTGCTATATACGCTAAGGCGGCTAAGCTAATAATCAGATTAATTTTACCGAGTGCCGACTGGAATCTGACTTGCGTTGTGGCTTCTTAAAGTACTTGCAGGTAGAAAGGGGTTTGGTTAAACTAGGCTTTGCGGAGGTTAACAGCCGCAACTTTAGACCTTAACCGCATCGCAGAATTACCATCAATGGAACTCATCAGTCTCGCGATAAGTGCGTCATGCACGGAATCGATCAGCCTCATTGTCTCCTTGCTAGGTCGATCGTCTTCCCTCTAAGCCCGAGCGAGTCACCTTGAATAGTTACGTACTTCAACCTCGGACCCTGAATCTAGCTGAAAAATTGAAGTCGACGACCCCAAGGTAATGAAACTCTTCACTCCGATCCATGCACAACATATGGCCAGAAATTCAGTTCATCTCCAGGCCCCCCAAAAAAATCAGACACGTATGCATTGAAATTCTCGATTTAAAATTTTGTACCAAACACCCTCAACTATCCACACTGTTCGATCAGATGGTAAGGTGTCAAGCACAATTTACGGATCTGGCATCGAGGTATGCATATATGTTAGGGAGCTCCAGGCATAACAATTCTTTGAGCTCTGTATCACTATCCCTACTAGGAATTTTATTGCTGGAGCTAGGAGTAAACGAAGGTGTTTCTTTCTAGAAAATGATTTTATAATATCCTATACATCAGGTGCCTGAAAACAACCCTTATTTCATGCAAGACTATTTTTTTTTCAGAAAAGGGAATCTGTACATGAGTACTATATGATTAAAATACTCGATTTTGGCCTAAACAGGCCTTAGTACTACCCGCTCGGGAAAATTCTCTGCATCCTAGTGATTGTACACATAAAAGATGGCATTCCTCTTTCATGAAAAGAAGTTAAAAAGGACATATATAATACATGTCTAATTGACTAATTGTAATCTACCCCACTACTTCTACAAAACCCTAGTCTGTCTTTTTCCTCCAGCTTCCCCTTAGCTTTCACAGGCTCAAGATAATCCATTTGCAGCCAGCCCATCGATGGAGCTAAACACCAGGGGTGCAAAGCAATCTAGCAACAGAAAGGGAAAGGCCAAAATCATGGCCAAGATCTTAGAGGAGGAGGAAGAAGAGGAGGAGGAAGTTGATAGCTTCAGCTCAAGCAGCTGCGATTGCTTCTGCTGCGCCATTAAGCAGCCGGACGCCAGGCTTCGCCGGGCCAATCTTGCTGCTTTCTTCAGGGACCTGCCATACTGCGACGATAATGACGGTGGCAACCGTAACGGACAGTCATGTTCCGTGGCGGTCGGGGCCGTGTGGCGCGCCGCCATGGCCGCGCCCGACGATCCCGAGCTCCCGTCGCTCGGTGCGATCCGGTGCATGTCCTTGCTCCTCGCCCGCGCGCTCGCTGACGCTGAGTGGCGCCGTAGTGGCGACAACGTGCGCGTGCCGTACAAAGCCGCCCACGCCATCGGCTCGTACACCATCCGCTCGTCCGCTCACGCCGAGCTGGCCATCGCGGCCGGCGCCGTCCGCCCGCTGCTGGCCCTCCTCGGCGGCGCCATGACTTGGGTCGAGCAGCGCGCGGCCGCGCGCGCCCTGGGCCACCTCGCCAGCTACGACGCCACGTTCCCCGCAGTCGCGCGGCACGCCGCTGAGGCGGTGCCGTTCGCTTTGCGCGCCGCGTCAACCTGCGTCGCTGACGTGTACGAGAGCTTTGTCTCACTGGCACCAAGCAGGCGGCCCAAGTACCAGCGCGACCTTTTGGGTCGCGCCAACGTCGCCGGCACGTCGGACGGCCAGGACCGCAAGGCGGAGGAGTGGGCGAGCCAGCTCCAGTGCTGGTCACTCTACTTCCTAAGCTGCCTCGCCTCAAGGGAGGTGTCATCCCATGCCATTATATGCCAGGACACCGTGTTCTTGCGCGAGCTGTCCCGGATGTGGGGCGGACTGGCAAACGGCGACTCGCCCGCCGGCGTCGGGCTTCTGCGCCTTCTCTGCAGAGGCGACATCGGCCGCGGGGCCATCGCGGCATGCCGCGACGCGCTCTACAGTCTCTGCGACCTTGCGCGGTCGTCTGACGACTGGCAGTACATGGCCGTCGACTGCTTGCTCCTCCTCCTGGACGATCGCGACACTTGGCTAGCCGTTGCTGATGCCACGGCATCGTGCCTTGTTGACTTGGCCGAGATCCGGCAGCTCGGCCCGAGGCGACGGCTCGGCGATGTCATTGCGAATGCACTGCTTCTTGATGTTGATCATGTCCGTGGCAATGAACAACTAGGCTTGGAAGCAAAAGAAGCGATTGCCAACCTGAGGGAGGCGAAGGTTGAGAGGAAGGGGGCAGAGGAAACAATGCCTGGGGATGAACTGCTTAAAAGAGAGCTGTTAGCTAAGGAGAAGAGGAGAGAAGGCAACGACAGATTCATGGACGGCGACGTGGACAAGGCCATTGAGCTGTTCACCGAAGCCTTAGATCTGTGCCCCCTGAGCAGGAGGAGCGAACGGCTGGTGCTGTACAGCAACCGAGCGCAGTGCCGTCTCGCGCGGCGCGAGGCAGACGCGGCGGTGAGCGACGCGACGCGCGCGCTGGCGCTGGCGCGGCCGGCGAACGCGCACGCCAGAAGCCTGTGGCGCCGCGCGCAGGCGTACGATACGAAGGGCATGGCCAGGGAGAGCCTCCTGGACTGCCTGGCTTTCGCCGGCGCTTGGCTCGACCGGCGGCGCCGGAAGCACCCGCGGAGGTCGGGTCGCGGCGTGAACCCGAAGCTGCCGTACTGCGTCGCGCGGATGATCAACAGGCAGATGAGCGTGACGGGGTTGTTCGCTGGCATGACCGCGGTGAACGGCTACAAACCTGGTGGAGATGATCGCATGCGGCGTCACGGCGAAGACAATGACGACGACGATGGGGACAACGAAGATGATCCTGATGATGTTGGTGGAAGCGAAGAGGAGTTTTCTGATGATATATGGATTGAATCTTTGCACATCAGGTTAAAGAGCCACAAATAAACTTATATGGAGCTCCCTCCGCCCCCATGAACTTGTCGTTGTTCAAAAATAGATTACAAAGCGACAAATTTATGTGGACGGAGGAAGTACAACATCATCTAGGTTTTGTTATCCAAACTGGTTACGTGTTGTTCATCATGATGAAGCAGGTACGGGTTTGCCAATGATCGAGGAAAGAGATGCAGATGCTTGGAAGAGGTTGGTCCGGAGATTATGAATTGCAAACAACCGTTAGTTACGTCATGATCTACCATAGTAAGCATGCACATGCAATGTTTTAGTTCATTTTCCAGATGCTAATCATGAGCATGAGTTGCCAAACGTCATTTGTGTTCGTCACGACTGGCAGCTTCTTTTATCCTAGCTTCTTTACAATTTCACATCCCTGTGCCTGTGCCCTGTGATTCCAGCAGCTTTTGTGTTGATTCTCAACTAAGAATTCAGTTGACCCAGAGTATCACCTTCCAGATTTCCTTTTTTTTTGAGCTGGTCATTGTGAATTCATATATTGCCAATTAAATAGAATTGTTTTCTCCCCTTGATCTGCTGCCCACAGTTTATCCATCCATTGCAAGATTAATTTTGCACCGAACAATATTGGCAAGGAAGCATATGGCCCAAAATTAAAAATACATGGAGTAAATATCTATAACAATATTGTTGTTCTAACACATAGCTACAATATGATGTTTATTTTGTAAAACTATAATAATAAGCTCACGGATATACGTCCAAACAAAATGAATAGAAAATGAAGTTGTCATGAAGAGCAAGAAGCATAAATCCCAATGAAAATTTGACTGAAAAGCCAACGGTTTATACCTAACTCGAAGCTTTTGTTTTCCTGTGCAAAGCAATGAAATGATTGCAGAATAAAAGAGCAAATCATATAGATTCAGTATCAAATAATAGTGATCAATCGTAGGTCTGGTCCTGCATCCAATCGTGTGGATATTGTACTCTGGGGTTTCATGGTTTTTACCTGGAATATTCATTTTCTCACATACGCAATGTGATCAGCATACATAGCATTAGCACATATGCAATACACAGTACCTGTGTTGTCAAGTTACACACTTGCACATAATTTTGCCGCGTGCTCATGGAGCGAGGACCACATTTCATTATTTTTCGTTATCTCTACACTTAATTCCCCATTAGGAAGCGAGTAAACTATATATAAACATGCATTGCAGAGTACGATTAAATCGTATCATCAAAACGGTTGCCCGAAAATGAGAAAGCAAAAACAGATCACGACCGGAAGAAAGATGTTCAATTTTCAAATTTTTTTGAGATCGTCAGATCCTAGTGGGTGACTAAGGAATTTAGCGCGAAAACCGACAAGGAATCATGAAGGAGAGGTAGCCAGGTGGTGAGCATATGTCCGTCAGCTTGATGATAATTAACTGAATAATGTTGCAGAGATGGTACACGCAATTTGCACGTATATCCATGCCCTAATTAAGCGATAGCAAGCAGGCACGAATGATTTGATTTGACAGGCGGTTACTCAAAGCGGTTATGCGCGGAATATTAAACTCGCAGCCGTTGTGCTTTAGGCGCGCACATGATGAGCAAAACCATGCGGCGGCTTTCCTGATATAGAAGTGGTGGGGACTCTGCTGGTGAATATGGATGCGTGCAACGGCTACCCTCTCGGCTTCTGAACGTTTTCAGACTAGATAGATTTCACTCTCGTTTGCAGCTTCAGACCCGTCATTAGAAACCTTAGAAAACATTCTACGTTCTTAGATTTTGATGTTGTTAAAACAACAAATATAATTTAAATTAATATGAAATTATTATTCTAACAACAACAATTTAATAACAAAGAGAGTACGGAGAATTCACTCTACTTCATCCCCGTTAGTACAACTATGCTGAATAACAGTTGTTCATGTAGATCAGGTCAGTTGGCCGATGAAATAGTTTTGTCAAACTGAACAACAGTCCTTACAAAAAGTGCATTTGATGTTTTCTTTTAAAAAATGGTTTAGATGAAGCTAGATAGGGGCAAGAATGTAACCATATTAGGTGGTTGTCACATCATCAAAATAGAAGGTGTGATTTGACATGTCTAATTGACACTGGATCACAAAATAATGAGCATAATCCTGTAAGAATAACATATTATAGATGTCACAGTAAGGATGTTGAATGGCTAGAAGACATCTGTAAGAGTGACAAATTCTGAATAACCTCATGGTCTTTCTTTTTATAATGCAGAAACTTCCATTTGACATCTGAGAAAGAAGAGCATTCATTTGAGCAGGGGAAAGTGCAGCGAGGTCCTGGAATTCAGAAATGCACTCACGTGAATCAGGAAAACGTATTTCTTCAGGTAAGCTGAGGCCTGCAGCCGATCTGTTCGGAAGAATCATTAACTCCCTCTGCACAGGCTGGAACTACAGGAGATGAGCTGATTAATCAGACCGGTTATTATGTCAAGACAGTTTTGCACATCATTATGATTCTCCAGAAAATGACAAATAAAAATCTATCTACTGCCTGTAACCACATATGTGAATACTGGTATGTCTTAGTCCATCCATAAGGTGAAGCCTACTACTACCTAGTATTCCACAAATATAAGTATACAAGGGATATACAAATATTGACTTCTTCTCTGGAGACAATACAAATAGGCAATCATACAAGCTTTACATGGAGGAACATCTTTCATCCAGTACTATACACTGTTCCACTTCACCATGGACCATGGTAGTCAATGATGATGTCGAAACACTCATGAGCTCTTTGATGTTGACGACCAAAGGCGAGAATACAGCGAAGTATTTCGCACGATAAGGTAGACGATGAATGCAAGGTAAACAGCCAAGAGAAGGCACAGGCTTGAGCGAAGCAATGCACCCCGAACATCAGTAACATAGAAAGATAGTATAAGATATCCATTGATGAGCATCAGAAATACCGTAACAATCCAGCTAATCACCTGAGGATAGCACAAAAGGGTTAGTATAGGAAACTAGGACGGGCAGTGTTACTGAACTAGAGTATTGAGATAATCAGAAAACCGGGAAAAAAAGGAAGCAGACAGTAGAACTAAATTGCTAGAGTGGTAAAACCAAATTTAGCAGAGCGTATACAGATGCATGAAGGCAGAATAAAAAGTAAATGCTATACTAGGAGCTGTCATGCCGCTAAGTTCTGTGGTATGAAAATATCTATGAATCTTGTTAAAGGCATTTCAATTTTAATTATACGACAACAACCAAGCCTTTGTCCCAAGCACGTTGGGTTGGCTAGCTATGAGACCCAACAATTTTATAATAGAGAGAAAAAAATGATAAGAGAAAAAGATAAGAATAACAAAATATGAGTAAACTAGGATTCTGAGACATGAATTGTTAACTTTCAAGCAGTCCTATCATGAGCCAACTCTTTAGGTACATTTCACTCAAGTCTCGTTACAGCGCCTCCTACCACGTCAACCTTGGTCACCCTCTGCCCCTTCAATTTTAATTATAGATTAAGTGAAATCATAAACTGAAATTAAAGAGTGTTCCCTAAGGAATCAAGGGCTCCATCATCTCTTAGTTCGTTCATACATTGAAATGGCAGGACATAACAAAATAGAAATATTGTTGTCCCATTCAGCAATAGTCAGTTTTGAACTCTCTATAAATACGAACTTTCAATAAACAAAACTCAAAGTAAGACTTACTTTGGTGATGGGACCAATTACAAATGACCCCATGACTTGGTCCTTTGAAACAAGGGTGATGAGAGGAATTAGTGCAAATGGAATCTGTATGGATTGGAGGACATTGAGTGCCTCGTTCAGAACATCCATCGTAGGATCTTCAGTATCAAAAAATAAAGCTACAATCATAGTTGGAATAATGGCAAAACTTCGAGTAATCAGTGCTCGTAACCACTTCTTCAATCGAAGATTAAGGAAACCTCCCATAACAAATTGGCCTGCGTACGTGCCAGTAATTGTGCTACTCTGTCCAGATGCTAACAGACCAATAGCCCAAATATAGAGGATTGGAAATAATGCAGTTCCGTATTTTTCCTGTAAGTACTGTCCAGCATTCTCAAGACCTATGTTGTCAGCTTGGTCAGTCCCATAAAATCCTTTTGCAAAAACCGTTGTGACACAAATGTTAATGAAGAAGGACACAATGAGTGCAAGAATTGACTCAATGTTGTAGTAGTACACTGCCTCTTGAACACGGGATTTCTTGTTGGTGTCAATCTTCCTGGACTGCACTAGTGCTGAATGCAAGAAAACATTGTGAGGCATGATGATGCAACCCACAATTCCTACAGCCTGCTTAATGGTCTTTGAGCTCAATTTTGGAACTACCAAACCTGCATGAGAAGTAAAATGAATAAACTCCTCTGCTTGTCAAGGATTCGAACAAACACAAGCAATTTTGCGGATATGTCAGAGCAAGAGTTACCAATCAGAAGTTCCTTTCCACTAGGTTTTGTTTCACCAAACATAACCGCAAATGAAAGAGCCATGGTTGCAATCAATACACCAAAAAATGCTTCCAGTTTTCTCACTCCATAGTTCTCCAGGAAAAGAAAGATGAAGCTGGCATCAAGGATATGCCACATGAGTTAAATATATAATAGCTTTATTAAAAAGTTCCTAACCATGAAAGGAAAAATGAAATTGGCAATCTATAGATAACTCCTCAGTCGAAATTAGATAGGAACTAAGTATCAGACAAGAAAATCAGTTCGTCATTTTGTCATCATCAAATGCTTATTTAACTGAAATCTTGAAAACACAATTTAATCCTTCATGTTGCTTTCAGAGCCTACCAATTAAAAAAATTCAGAAATCCAGAAAGCAAAAGTAATGCAACAGGAGAATGTTTAACAGGGAGCAGGTAGGCAGCAAGAGAGGTGTACGGATATATAACGTTACATCCATGATCTATAGTTTAATCAATAATTCCATATGATGGTTACAAGTCTTTTATGTGAAAAATAAGCACTAAACTGACCAATAAGCACAGATTATCCTCTGACCTTATGAGATCTAAACCGAAATGATTGCAGCCACAACTGGCCAACAGCTCGCAAACATTCTGCAGCCTGAAGCATGCTGCCATGGACTAAGCCAACGGGACAGTCTATCAGAGAGGCAACAGGCAGACTATGCAAACAACAACAATTTCAGAACGCAACTTCATCCAATCAACAAGCAACACAGAAGCAAGCATCTCTCAAGCTTACTCCAAATCACCATCAAGAACTATTATAGTTGATTGTTGAAGCGTATTTGAAGATTAGGTAGACGAAATATTTGCTCCACACAGTGTTTTTTTTTGTAATAAGATAATTAAGTTTTCTGTGTCCCGATCAGCAAGTGGAACAAAGAGCGAAAAATTTATTCTACGATAGCCATGAGCACACTGTCACTAACAGAAACAATGCCCCGAAAGTGCACTACAAGCAAAGTAACACCAGGAAGCGAACAAGAGGGTTGATCCCCCACAAAATCGATACCATCCCAAGCGCACTACGCCAACGAGAAGCGGACTTTATTACCTAACAACAGAGGGAACCAGAAGAATCCAAAGCAGAGATCGGGTCCCTGAAAGAGAAACCAAAACAATTGATGACGCGAAGAGGAGGCATCAACTATACTGAGATGCCACTCGCCCACGCCGTAGATAAAAGTAGCACGAATTCCACCCGCCGCATGAACCCAGCAACATAACGGAATTAAATATTACAAGTTTCAGTTCGGAAGAACAGCAATGAAGGGCAAACAGAAGCGCCAATTCAATCAACATGAAGCAAGCAGCCAACTTCCCTATCCAATAAGCAGTTCACAAAATCCACAAGCTCGCTCACAAATTTTGCTCATCATAGGCCCGGAACAAGTCGATTCACATAATCTACTGTCACTTTTGGGTTCAGAACCCGAAGCGGAAAAGACAAAATGTAAGCGGTTTCTAGAAACCACGAGCGCGAAGCAACTCACCAATCCAACGCCGTGATGACGACACCGCCCCAGAGCGGCACGATGCCTCCGGAGAGGATCTTGATGGCAATCGCGCTGCCAATCACCTCCTGTATGTCAGCGCCGACGAGCGCGAGCTCGGTCATGGCCCAGAGCGCGCGCGTGGCCCAGGGCGGGTACTCCTCGCGGCAGAGCTCGGCGAGGTGCTTTCCCGTGGCGACGCCTAGCCGCGCGGACAGCAGCTGCACCACGGCGCCCATGACCGTCGCCCACAGCAGCAGCCACAGCAACTGGTACCCCGCGGCCGCGCCCGCCTGCAGGTCCCCCTCCAGGTTGCCGGGGTCCAGGAACGCGATGCACATGAGGAAGCCCGGGCCCGTGAAGCGCCAGAGCTTGCGCCACGAGAAGGGCGGCCGCGCCGAGGCCCCGCCGTCGTCCTCGGTGTCGGAGTCCGAGACGGTGATGGAGACCTTGTCGTCGGAATCGTAGGCGCGCTCGTCGTACTCGTCGTGCGAGGTGGAGGCGGAGGCGCCCTCGCCCCCGCCGCCGGGGAGGAGGCTCTCGGCGAGGTCGGGTGACGCCATGGAGATGCGTGCGTCTTGCAAGTGGGCCTGCCCCGAGTGAGTGGGAGGCTGGAAGTTATGCTCTGGGAATCTAGATTGGTTTGTGAAGGAATTTATACTCCTAACATGTTTATCAATGATTTTTGTGTTTATTCGGCTTATATTTGAGAAAACTTGAATAGAAAATCGGTTGTGGTGTCTTTGGACTTTGGGAAGGATATATAATATATAAATCCATGACGACAAAAAATTGATTTTTTTTTCTTTGTGTAACAAAAAAAAACCTTTTTTACAGGCCAAAGTAACTGCATTGTTGCAAAATTTTTGTAATAAAATTATGATTTTTCTGAATGTTTATAAACATTAGGATGGGCAGAGAAGGTTAACAACTGCACTTGTGTCTTATTTAATTTAAGTAACATTGAGACCGGTGTATGTATGGTTTGAGTCCTTTTTATATTGTCAGGTTGACTTTGGATATATATGTACGGGAATCTTAATTTTCAATCGTTAATATTTGAAGTCATATCATTCAACACATGTCTAATATATTTCAATATTCATACGTCTTATTGATAGTTATTTTTTGTTTGTAAAATTATGACTTTCAAAATTTGTTGATGCATTGACTATAGAAAAAATATAAGTTATAGCTGCTAGATTATATCCCTCCATCCCAAAATGTTTGTCACTCTCTAATTTATTTTGAACTAAAGAGTGATAAATATTTTAGAATGGAGTGAGTATTTAAGAGTTGGGAACGTCGATCGTCTGTTTTTAGCTGATTAAAATTTAGACTTCGGAATTTTCATCCAAGTTGTGGTATAGTAGTAACTTGGTAGCTTGAACCAAACAGTTCTGGTCCAGTGCTGTTTTGGCCCGGGCACCTAGGTACGCGTTAGCCAACTCGGGGCTCTAGTTGTTTGCCGGGATAATGCAGAGCTCGCTTTTTCTCCGAAAGGCTAAAGCTAAACGGAAGAGCCAAGAGTCAAGAGACCGTGACCTCTCCTTTTCCACTTCCTCCTTTTTTCTGTTATTCGAGATGACGACCCTTCGCCCTTGGACGTGCACTCAGCCTCCTCAGCAATCTTTGCGTGCAGAATAGCAAGTACTGTACGTGGTCAGCGGCTTCTGATCTTTCCCTGGGAATCGGGATAAAACGATGCCCATGGCGGTCGTGTGACTCGTGTCGTAACTTGGTGAGCAGGAACGAGTCAGGCGCCGTCACCTGGCAAGCACGGTATTAGACTGATAGCAGCGGGCGCCGGTATAGCAATGCTATCCGGGTTTAGCGCGCTCGCGTATGGCGTAGCGGTACCTGTATGGGCCTCGGTAAAGTAGCACTGAGAGCAGAGCCCCGCCATAGATAGCGTCACCCGTATGAGGAGAGAGAGGAAAAGAGGAAGAATAAAAGAAGAAGAAAAAAATAAAAAAAAAGAGAGGAAAAATGAATAAAATATATGGGAGTTGGTATAGAGGTGAGATATAGAGGTGAACGAGTGTGGGGAACGAAACTGTAAAGAAAGAATCTTTTTAGATGTGTGATATATAGGTGAGATATAGAGGTCCACGAGTACGAGTAGTCTTACGCCCCTAGAGCGTAACCGGAGTTTTATCGTTTTTAAACGGATCGGACAGTCACTTTTGCGATGATTCTTTTGCCACTTGCCGTTGCAATCACGACTCGATTGTCGGAGTGATCGCCCAGGCAGCGAACCGGAAAGGGACCGGCAGGTGTCGCACCATTCTCGCATCGCGTTTCTGTTTTTGCTTCTCATTTCTCAACCTGCCGCCGATCGAGTTCCAATTCCAAACCAAATTTTTTCATGATAAATCACACCACTATTATATACTCATTTCATTTTCAAAATTTTGTCGTTTTGTAGAGCAATAATTTTTTAGAGATGGAGGGCGTATACCGGGTCGTGCCGTAGAAACGACGTACTCCCTCCGTCCCGGAAAGGTTGTCGTTTTGTAGTTCATTTTTGAACTACAAAGCGACAAACTTTTCGGGACGGAATGAGTACTCCATCCATCTCTAAAAGTTTGTCGCTTTGTAATTCAAAAATAAACTATATCGCAACAAACTTTTGAGGACGGACTGACAGACTGGCAATAGACCAGTAGTGAGTGAGTCCGCTGGCAGAAATATACGCTCGCGCACGTTCAACCGACGGCCAGTAGAGAGCCAACGCCCAACAACACTACTGTGGGCGCCAGTGGCTGGCTGCTAAGCCAGCGACGCGAGATTGAGATAGCACGTTACTCGTGCAGCAGCCAGCAGCCCATGGCGACCGACGATCCGGCACGGCGACTCATCCGATCTCGAGTCTGGTGCGCGTCCGTCGGTAGAATTTCGTCGCCCGGCTCCGTGTGAGCGGAATCTATTCGACCGCGACGGCCACACGGCAAGATAATATCTAGACGTGACGAGAATGCATAGGCCAGCTAGAATGGCAGACGTGACGAGAATGCATAGGCCAGAATGCCAGACGTGACGAGACCGCACTCTTGTACGCGAAATTCTTCGTGGTACGAAGGCTATTTTCTTTATACATCCGGTGTTGCTGTAACGATAAAGAAGAAACGGATGCCTTGTCCATCCTGTTCTATCTTCTAACAGAAGACTTGACTTTTTATGGAGCGCTGGCAGAACACAGCAACGGCAATCATTTCGTACATGATGGCGATCTGCATCGACTTGTGCGGCACATCCATCAGCACTCGCCGAAACCAGTGCCGTGCGGGACGATATCATGGTCCTCGCGAGGCCCAGTGAATTCATCAGCGGGCCCAAAACGGAGCGAATCTGGCCCGGCATCAGGTGAATAAATCGCGATTAATTTTGTTGCGACCTAAAGGAGGCAAAATAAAAAGTATTTTTCAGGGACCACCCAAGACCGACAGTACTGTCGCGTCACCGACGGCCGACGACCGACGCCGCTGGCGAGCCCGCGGGAGTTTTGCATCGCCGTCGCCGCCGAAGCTGCCACTCCGCTGATTACATTCTGTCAAGGCGGATCGCCACTGATCGGCGACGCTGGAAGAAGAGAAGCGGGTCTCGAGAAAATCGATTCCGCCATGGGCGTGGCCGGCTCGCGCCGCGCTCCGGCATCGTTCCGTTACTCATCTACACCGACTGCTGTTTCGGATACTTGTCCTATGTACAGGCGCGGGCCTTGTGCATCCAGCCCCGCACTATCTCCTCCAAGCCAGAGGATGACGCTGCACGAATCTAAATCAGGCCACAGAATCAATGGCATGTCTACTAAAATCACGAGAGAGAGAGAGAGAGAGTGATTACAAATACACAGTCAAATCCCGCGTAAATCACATCAATAGCTGCTAGCTGCCTTATCAATAGCCAGCGAAGCTAAGAACATGCCATTTATTAGTGCCGCCAAATGTCCCCTACCATTATTTTTTTCCCGATAAATCCCTAATACGATTCATCCCAAAGAACCAACAAAAAGCCCAACCATGAGAACCATCCTCCTCTTTCTCGTCTCCGCCGTGGTCGTCGTCTCCGTGGTCACGGCCACACCCGCCATGGAGGTCCACGGGGCATTTGACCCGATCGAGGACATTGACGACCAGCACATCCAGGAGCTCGGCGCGTGGGCGGTGGCGGAGTATGCCAAGCGAGCCCACGTTGGACTCAGATTCAACAGAGTCGTGAGCGGCGAGTCCCAGGCGATGGTGGGTGTCAGGTACCGTCTCGTCATCAGCGGGTCAGAGCCTCATGGAAAGTATGCGGCAGATGTGGGCGAGCCGGATGGAACCAACGGCGCACGCGTCCTCTTCTCCTTTACGCCGGCTTAGTAGCAGAGTTGTACTAGTTGTTTTGATGTACAATAAGCAACATGAAAGAATCGTGTAACAGAGTTTGAGAAGAGTATGTCTCTCGTTTTCCCTACTATTATTATAAGTTGAACTGGAAATAAGATGACTGAAATCATGTTCACACAGACGCGCGTGTTCCAGCCGCCGCGACGCCGCCTTCGCATCCGAACAAGAGTGTAGGGACGTGCGTTAACGGGCCGAAAAGGACTGAATCAGGCATAGAACCAGCCCACTCGATCATCGGCCCAGAAATCTAGCATCGGCGCGCGGAGACTCCTCCAGAGCCCATGGTCATCACCCTCGATTGTCGGTTCCCATTTCCAGTGACTCCATGCTGCCGCTGCGCGCCGACGACGACGCCAAAATCTCCCAAAGCAAGCGCCGCCGTCCTCGCGAGAAATGCCGCCCAAACCGGCGCCGCGGCTCTTCCAGTACATCTCCAACAACAAGTCTCGCAAGAACCCGCCGTCCGCGGCGCCCGAGGCCTCCCCCGCCGCGAGCCTGCACGGCGCCGTCGCTTCCGATGCCGACGCCGACGCGGTGTACCGCATCGTCACGTACGCGCCCACGCCGTCCGCGATGGACTCGGCACTCGCGGCCTCCGCGGTCCCGCTGTCGGCCCCGCTCCTCGACGCCGTCATGCGCCGCTTCCGCTTCGCGCACGGGGACCCGCTCCGCGCGGCCTCGCTCTTCTCCCTCGCCGTCGACCGCGGGGGCGTCGCGCCCTCGCCCTTCGCGCTCGACACCGCGCTCTACGTGCTCGGCCGGTCCCGCCGGTTCGACAACATGTGGGAGCTCCTCCGCTTCGTCCGTTACCAGTACCCGGACGCCATCACCCCGCGCACCGCCATGGTCGTCCTCGGCCGCGTCGCCAAGGTCTGCTCCGTGCGCGAGACGGTTGACTCCTTCCGCCGCCTCCAGCGGATGGTTCGCGGACGGGAGGACGCCGACCCGGGCGGATTGTTCAACGCGCTGCTCCGCACGCTCTGCCAGGAGAAGAGCATGTCGGACGCGCGTAACGTCTACCATGCCCTCAAGTACGAGTTCCCGGTGAACCGCCAGACCTTCAACATCCTGCTCTCCGGGTGGAAGTCCGCTGAGGACGCAGAGGCATTCGTGGCTGAGATGCGGGAGCTCGGGGTGGAGCCGGACCTGGTGACCTACAACAGTTTGATCGATTGCCACTGTAAGAACCGAGGCGTGGACAAGGCCTACAAGTTGCTCGACGAAATGCGGGACAAGGACATTTCCCCAGATGTGATCACTTACACAAGCCTTATTGGTGGGCTGGGGTTGATTGGTCAACCCGACAAGGCCAAGGAACTGCTGAAGGAGATGCATGAGCTAGGATGCTACCCAGATGTCGCTGCATACAATGCGACGATACGTAACTTTGTTATAGCGAAGAGGCTTGGGGATGCTTTTTCATTGATGGATGAAATGGCCTCGAAAGGACTGATGCCTAATCCCACTACTTATAACCTGTTCTTCAGGTTGTACTACTGGGCATACGACATTGGCAGTGCATGGCAATTGTATGAGAGGATGCGGTCGGAAGGTTGCTTTCCCAACACACAGTCTTGCATGTTCATCATCAGGCTCTGCAATCGGCATGGGAAGGTGGCACAGGCACTTGAGCTATGGAGTGATATGGTTAGGAACGGGTTTGGATCATTCACCTTGGTGTCAGATGTGCTGTTTGACCTATTGTGTGATGAGGGAAAGTTGGAGGATGCTGAGAGATGCTTCCATCAAATGGTTGAGTTGGGGCAGAAACCTAGCAATGTTGCATTTAGAAGGATAAAAATACTTATGCAGCTTGCAAAGCAGGAAGAGTCGATTGCCAGGTTAACTGAAAAAATGGCGCAATTTGGTCGATCGGCACCTCAGGATTGCCAAAGGGTCCATCATTCAGCTGAAGCCAGGCCTTCTAATGGTGATGGAGCTGATGCTGACCTGATGAGAACATCTTAGTGCAAATATTCAGATGATTGCGATGATGGATTGGTGACCATAAATTTGGTCGACTGGATATATAAACAATCGACTTATCTGAATTGTGTAGGCAAGACGTCTTTGACGAAAGCTCTTCAAGGTTCAAGATTTTCTTTTGTCATCCAAATTCAATTAATTGGTCATGTTGCTCTGGGATTTGCCAAGTTGCTGACGAGATAACAGCAACACACAAATTTGCTGTCATGTTCAGGTACTCCAATACTGCCATACATATTTTCGCCCAGTTGGAGAAGATTCAAGATTACCTATTGAAATGATCAATTGATTGGTTTCTACTCGTGATATGTTGCATATAAGATTGGCAAAATAACTTCTCTATACACTTGTTTTAGTAATCTAGGCAAGCTCAAGGAATAGTTTGCCATGTACACTTGAACTACAGGGTAAGATTCTTAACGAACTGCTTCAACCATGGTGGTTTTTTTCTTGGTTAATTGATCCTAGCGTTTTCATTACTGATGAAACATAGTACAGTAACACTTTTTAGGAAATAAATCTCAATATTTGAAGAAGTTATTCGTGCCACTGATTATCTCTTAGTTGGAGCGAGACTCGTGAAAAGACATATTGAACAATGAACAGTGCGGTGCTGTGTCTAATCAAACAAACGCACAACAGCTTCTTCTTGACATCCCACTGTTGGATTTGCAGTGAGTAGATCGTAGTGATGCACAGTACAAGACATCCAGAAGAAAACGAGAAAGGCGCAGGCAGCAGAACGGGCATGTCTTCTCTTCTTCCACTTCCAATTCCACGGTTCCAAACTCGCCTCATTGTAATCTCAGGGTAGAGTGAATGCTAACTTCCCCACGTACTGCATGGATTATAAATGTTAGGGTATAAGTATTTGAAAGGATCCGGTTGTTATGGTAGAGAGAATTTGGTGGTATTGTTCTTATCTCGACGATATTACATATTTCCTCCATCCTCCATCCTCAAATAAACGGCGCTTTCTTAACTGTGAGCAAAATACCGAAGCCGATCCTGCAGGACGCCATGTCATCCGACTAGCGTGTTCATATGTAAGATCGTTCGCAATAGTGTACTGTAAACATAAGTGGAAGTAGATGTACAAATTGAATAGTTATTTCATTTCTTTTTATTTTTCATCAGTTAGTTTAAAAATGAACTAGCTAGTGACAAATAAAAAGAAACGGAGGAGTAAGTGTTTAGACTGTTCGCACTGACCACCTGTATATTGCCCTCGATTGTAAATTTAGAGGCCGACGCAGTAGCATGCGCCCGCCCGTTTAGAGCCCTCTAAAATCGTGACTTGCACAGTTCACCTCCAAATGTGGAGTTCTGACACATGCTGCGATTGGACGACGGTTGGCTTCACGCGCTCGGCGAGACTGGCGATACAATGCTCGAACGGCGAGAACGACGGAGAATGCGGAGGAGGAGATGCCATCGACGGGGATCTGTGCGCGGGGGCGAGCGCGGCGCCGCTCGGCGCGGGGGCGGCGTTTGGCGCTGAGAGGAGTCAATGGAAAGCGAGGATGCGTCGACGAGGACTTCACTCGCTGGCAAGAAGGGCGAGGCGAGTGCGGGGAGGGGCCGAGCACGGGGCTGGGACGGGAGATGTGGTGAGCTGGGCGAGCCAACCATCGGCATTGGTAGAGAAATATCCTTTCCACGCCAGTAAGGTCTTTGTTGATGACGGGAATCTTGCCGGGAAGCTTCTGGAACTGTAGAGGAGAGGTAATACCAGATACAAATAAAAGAGAAAAAAAGGAGAAAAGAGAAAAAGGAAAATGAATAAAAAGAAAAATAAAGAGAGAAAAAATAGGAAGAAGGTGAAAGAGAGACAAGAAGGGAGAAAAAATAGTTGTATGATATAATATAAAATAGATGTAAGTTGATATAGAGGTTCGATATAGAGGTGAACGAGTGCGGAGAAGAAAACTTTAAAGATAAGAATATTTTAGAGATGACCGTAAAGAAGAAGAATATTTTTTAGAGGTGAATTTTAAAGGTGGACGAGTGCAAACGGTCTTATAGGATATAAGACTACTCGCACTCGTGGACCTCTATATTGAATCTCTATACTATCATCTCTAAAAGATTCTCAGCTTTACAGTTTCGTTCTCCGCACTCGTTCACCTTTAAATCCAACCTCTATATATTTTTCCTTCTCCTCTTCCTTTATTCTATTAATTTTTTTCTCCTCTTTTCTTTTTTTCTCTCTCTCTTATTTGCTTCCCCGGCCTTTCCCAAGCCCGCTACCTGTGGCGGCGTCAGATGGCAGTCGCTATTTTAGCGTTGCTTTTACGGTGGCCGGTGCGGAGCTCGTCTGACAACTGCGCACGGTAAAATGGACATAGCGGTCCGCATAGCGGAGCCGCTGCGAGCGGTCTAAGTGGGGATATCTTAAAGCTTAGACTGTCCACACTCGTAGACCTCTATATCCCACCTCTATATCTCATCTCTATAAAAATATTACCTCTTTACAGTTTCGCTTCCCACGCTCGTTCAGCTCTATATCACACCTCTATATCCACTAACATTTATTTTATAATATATCTCCCTCTTTTTTTTTCTTTTTTCTCTCCTCTTTTCATCCTTTTATCTCACTTCTTTTATTCACTAGCGCATATAGCGGGTCGCCACATTTGACGGCCTACTGTGCCTGCCGCTGTTATGGCGGGCTGTTTAGCGCTGCCGCTGCCGCTGCGGTCTCCCCGGCCGCTAAAAAGCTTATAGCGCGCCGCGTAGAGGTGCCGCTGCGGGCAGCCTTAGCCTGTGTGGAGTCTCTTGTGTGCAGTGTGTCGAGGCATTGTGCTGCGCGTGCGCGTTCATGTGTTTGGTACGGTGTGGTAACGGTTACGGGCTACGGCTGGCACCGGTGCGCCGGGCGCCATCTCCATCTCCTTCTCAACAGCATATGAAGTCGCTTTAACACATGGCGATTGGCGATACGGCGCGAGTAGCAAATGTACCGTGTACACGAGATTCCCGTGTGGTTGCAAGATCTCCGCGTGGAAAATTCCCGGAGTTCGTCTCATTTCTTTCACACGGGGCCCGCAAGTCAGTGAGACCGGTCAAGGACAAGGTAATGGTAAAGCTCGTAACCGCGCGTGAATTTTTTTTTTACGCCTGCAGACGCCCGCCATAAGCCTGTTTCGAAATTCAAACCGGCTGTAAGTCCCAAGCACCCCCAAAGGAACGCCTGGTCGCCTCCGCCAAACCCTTGCAAAATCCCAGCGCAAAACACGCGACACACCACCACCGGCATCGCCATTGCCTGCAGCACCGGACCGGAGGCGATGGGGACCAAGGAGAACGCCTCCGCCCGCTCCACGCCACCGCAGCCTCCCCCCTCGAAGAGGCCACGCGGGAAGCGCAAGGCCCTGGCCGAGCTCCCGATCAACGCGCCAAACGCGGATGACGACTCGGCGCCGCGGGCGTCGAAGCCGAGGACGCGGTCGGCGGCAAGGGCGGAGGAGGTGAGGAAGCGGCGGGATGCCGAGGGCATGGCGGACGTGGCGCGGCCGCTAGACCCGAAGCGGACCGATGCCGGCGCGGCGCAGGCGGCGGTCGCGCCGTACATTGAGGAGATCGACGAGTACCACCGGTCGCTGGAGGTGAGGGTTTCTCGACCACATTTTGCTGAATAGGAGCTTGCGCTTGGGTGAACTAGGGTACGGGTTTGGTTACCGTAGCTGATGTAGCTGGGGGGTTGGGGGAGGAGGAATCATGCCATACTCATGCATACTGGGATTTGTTGGGTGAATCGCTTCGACGTGGATTGAATTGCTAGCTAATTTGGTTAATGACGTGCAATTTCATCTAGTTGTAGTCGCTGATGGCCAGCTGTAGTGAGTTTTATCGTCCAGAGCACAGGTTTTGGCACTTCAGATTTATACGTGACTCTCTTTTCTAAAATAACCAGGTTCAGCCGTTGAGGAGGCCAAATGCAGACAACTTTTGGAAGATCCAGAAAGATATCAGCCCCGCTATGCGGGCTGTCCTTGTGGACTGGTTAGTGGAAGTGAGCGACGAATTCAAGCTTCAGGCTGAAACATTATACCTTGCGGTTTCATACGTCGACCGCTTCCTCACAACGGATGCTATTACTCGGGACAATCTACAACTGTTGGGTGTTACTGCATTACTCATTGCTGCGTAGGGGACTAAACTTTGGTTTCTCCTATATGGATATCTCTTAATAGTCCCTGAATAGCATATTTGGCATGTGCAGGAAATATGAGGAAATTGAGGCTTCTAAGATGAAGGTGAACATATACTGTGATATTACTGATGGCACATACACCAATCAGCAAGTAGCCGTTTCTTCCTCTAAACTTTCCATTTCTTAGTCATTTCCCTTGGACTGTGGACAGTGGATACCGATTTCTTGTTTTTATGCACTGCAGGTGGTGAAGATGGAGGCTCAATTACTGAAATCTCTTAACTTTTTGATGGCGGGACCCACTGTAAGAACATTCTTACGGTATGTATTCCATCTATTTCTTAGTGGTTTGAATAAGCTTCCATGAGTTAATGATTGTACATAAATAGCATTGTCATTATTGCCTTACTAGCCAAAAAAATTGCTGCGTCTAATGCTAGCCAACTGTTTTATAGGCGATTCATTACTTGTTGTCGTGGAGGGAATGTAAGTATATTTTTGACATATTTGACATTTACCTCTCTATGTGATTTTGATAACTGCCCTTTTCTTTCTTGAAAGTTCAGCGTGCCAATGCCAAAAAACTGGACCAAATGTGTAGCTATCTTGCCGAACTGAGTTTGCTGGACTACGAGTGTGTAAGGTACCTGCCATCAGTTGTTGCTGCAGCCTGCCTGTTTGTAGCCAGGTTCACAATCCACCCAAAGGCCCATCCTTGGGTAAGATGCCACTTT
The DNA here is from genome assembly GCA_036927565.1 of Tuctoria greenei. Lineage (NCBI taxonomy): Eukaryota > Viridiplantae > Streptophyta > Magnoliopsida > Poales > Poaceae > Tuctoria > Tuctoria greenei. The sequence goes on from JAYESD010000004.1 coordinate 3,156,689, forward strand.
TATTCCACGAGACTACATATTTATGCTTTAGTTTGCGTTACAGTGGTGTGTATAACTCTGCAGAACATGACGCTTCAACAAAACACGGGGTATAAGGTCTCAGACTTACAGGAATCCATAAATGTCATACACGAGTTGTTGTTAAGCATAAGGCATCCAGACCAGAGAGCCATCAGAGATAAGTACCATCACCAAAACGTACGATCCACAAGCTCGGTTTGGTCTTTGTTATTTGCATGTTGTATTTTCTGAACATATTTTTTGATGAAACACTTTACAGTTTGGGTGTGTGTCGAGAATGGATGCACCACGAGAAATCCCTGCGCCTTATCTAGAAGACCATGATACGGGAAGTCCATAATGTATCTCTTGAGCCAGTCAAGAAATTTGTAATGCACGACTCTGTCCATAATGCACCACGAGAAATCCCTGCGCCTTATCTAGAAGACCATGATACGGGAAGTCCATAATGTATCTCTTGAGCCTGTACTAATATTTCCCATTCAGTTGCATTGGCAATGCAGTAGCGTTGGTTTTTTATATCATGTGCGGCTGAATCTTTTCTTTTTGTAAGCCAAAGCCTCATTTCTTTTTGTTATCTGCATATTTTCTGAACAGTTTGTAACAGACTGCTCTGAAAGCAGTCTCGAGCTTGTAGCAGTATGCCGCAAGTTAAAGGAATAACAGTGTAACTAAGTAATGCAGGGCATACAGTCATGTGCCCTTGAATGATTCAGTAGGCCTACAATGTGTTACTGTGGTCAGAATAAAACCAAAGCTGACAGAGTCTGACGCTAGATGATCTTCTATCAGCCATACTCTTCAGTCATTTTTCTTTTGGAGGCAGATCCCTTCTTGGCAATAGCGACTGATCAGATTACAGATAGAATTGAAAAACTTGCAGAAGCGGTACTGTTCAACTCTGTGGTCATTTCGATCAATTCAGTCACAAATCATCACTACGGAGCAGTATAGATGCTGAACTACCAATTTGAAATTCAGGACTAGAATTTGAATTAAACCTTGATCCTCACTGCAACAACTGGAACATAGTTCATTCCTGATCCTGGTTGGATCGAATGGAACGTAATTTATTCTCCAACGTGAAACAAACGGAAGACATGCTGACAACCTGATACAGGCAGACGGACAGCAACACCAACTCTAGATGCAACATATCTCAAAGCGACGCGAACGAAACGGACAACGGAGGCTCACGCCGTGGCCTGCGACTCGGCGGCCTCGACCTCGGCGGCGGGAGGGTTGTCCGCGGACGGTGTCTGGGCCTTGGATGCCGCGGAGCGGGACTTGACGAAGTCCATGAAGAGGCGTCTGACCTCCTTGCCGTAGAACTGCTGCGCCTCGATCCTCTCCTGCACGGAGACGGCGGCCCGGCCGGTGTCGGCCGCGGCGTCGAAGGCCTCGGCCTCGATGGCGCGCGCCGCGTGCTCGGCGTCGGCGGCTGGCACGGCGCCGTGGCGCTTGCAGAAGATGCTGTCCGTGGTGAAGGCGTCCACCAGGCGCTGCACCATCCACTCCCGCGCGCACTGCGGCGGCGGCCAGATCCTGAACGAGGAGCCCGTGGAATTGGCGGGAGCGCGGCCGCGGGCGAGCTCGTCGGTGGCCATGGCGTGGAAGCTTCTGGAAGATGGAAACCCTAGCAGGAAGGGACGGGGAATGGGGGCGGGGAGAGCTCGATCCGGTCGGTCGATGGGCGATGGCCGCAGCCTGCCGGATTTTAAACAGGTGGCGTGGCGTTTCGGAAAATCGGAAGGGAAGGTGGTGTTGGGTGCGTATTCGTTCAGTAATTGCGGTGGCTTCAAGAAAGGGAAGTGTGATGGCCACGGGAAACGCCACGAGCAATTATCGTACGCATTCAGATTCCAGATTCAGTGCCCGTTTCCGTTGGCCCACCGTTTCCCTTTTGAGTTCGAATTTCAACGTTCCAGCGTAAACAGTACTCCTAGCAATGTAAAAGTGGACAACACGGTTGAAATTTAGGAGAAATTTTGACACAGAAGGATAAATGCGTAATGAATCAAACATAGCATGAGCCAACAAAAACGCTCGAGGGAGAACTCCTCTCCAGTTCCTGCCGGTATATGCTCGCCCTCCACCCAGAATATTCTGATCCGCGCGTATCTCTCATTCACACGCCACGAAAAAGGAATCTTCCTCTCTGCACATAGGCCGCCAGTTCAATTCAACCCAGGTGCCGCATCAGGCACGGATCGTCACCGCGCACGGACTCCGCGAGATCAGAATGGCTGCTCTGCTGCGCTCGCCTCCGCAAACACGCACGCACCCTCGCGCCCTCCTCGGCTCGTCTCATCTCATTCTCATCTGATCGCCTCCTCTAAAAACCCCGCGGTCCACGCCCCGCTCCAAATCCACTCGCCGTAAATCCCAAGACCACCCTCTCGCCTCGCACACCCGCCGCGCGCGTTCAGAGCAGTGCAGACGCAGGCAGGCATGGCCGGCTCTACCGAGCAGCGCGTCGTCGCCGTCATCATGGTCGGCGGCCCAACCAAAGGTCAGTGCCCCCCGCTAGATCTGCTCCGCGCACCTCGGCTCGAAGCCTCTCCGCCGCGCGTGCTGGTCTGACGGATCGGCTCTGGTTCTGGCTTCCGTTGGGTGCAGGGACGCGGTTCCGCCCGCTGTCGCTGAACGTGCCGAAGCCGCTGTTCCCGCTCGCCGGCCAGCCCATGGTGCACCATCCCATCTCCGCCTGCCGCCGTGTGAGCCGCCAGTCCCTACTCTCCCCTCCCCGTTTGCGGGATCGTCGTGTCTCTGTATTGCTGTGTACGGTTCGTTTGAGAATTGAGATGAGCTCTTGGATCCCGCCGCTGCAGATCCCCAATCTGGTGCAGATATACCTCGTCGGGTTCTACGAGGAGCGGGAGTTCGCGCTCTACGTCTCGTCCATCTCCAGCGAGCTCCGGATCCCGGTCAGGTTCGTTCCGTGCCCTGGTGATTGCTTCCGGGTCTACGGGTTGGATTGGTTTCAGTTGGGCTGCGTTTGGGTTTCTGAATTTCAGAGACATAGTGTTCTTAATTTCAGGTACCTGAGGGAGGATAAGCCACATGGGTCTGCTGGTGGGCTCTACTGCTTCAGAGATTACATCATGGACGACAGTCCGGTCTGCCCCAGTGCTCTTGCTCGATTACATATTACCAGTTTAAAATGTGAAAATGGGATTACTCACTGTTTTTCACTTGTTGCTTTGCAGTCGCACATTGTTTTGCTCAACTTTGACGTTTGTTCTAGCTTCCCCCTGCCAGAGATGCTAGGTAGGTCACAAAGTCTCTCTGAACCTACTCTTCCAACACTTTGTCTTTGCTATTCTATTTCATAGATCAATGCCATGTTTCATATTCTTAGACACTCTCCTTTTTATCTAATACAAGCACTACACACAATTTGAATGACCGTTTCATTAGCTTGTTCTGTATTGCCTGTTATTACTAGTGGTACAGAATCTACTCGCAATCAATGTCAAGTCAGAGCTTGATCTTATGCCTTTTGTGTTGTGCCTAGTGTTGACTTCAAAACTGAACTCACGAGCTTCTCACTAGTCACCTGTAGCTATTCTTGTTCTATTCATGGGGTACATGACCATGTGTACAATGCTACACTATAAAGTTCTGAACTCCTTTTGTTTGCTGTCTGTATTTTTGTTTCTGAGAAAAAAATAGGTGATATATGTTGAAGTTTCTCACCCTGCTAATTAAATTAGTACAATTGATAAGCAGTGTATTTTTATTTTTTGGTAAGAAGTTAAGATGGACCATTTGTGTAGTTTTTGCACTGTTTCTTTCTTTTTCTTTTTGTTGGACTCTAGTCACTGAATGTTATCACTTTTTCATTATTGCAGAGGCCCATAAAAAATATGGAGGAATGGGTACTTTACTAGTTAATAAGGTATGATAAAACATGGTATTTTTTTGTAGATAATGATCGTATTTCTCATGCATAATCTATTATAGACTTCTAACATCATTAGTACATTCTTTTGTAATCTGGTCTGCAAAAACTTTACCAGGTGTCTGCAGAATCAGCGAACCAGTTTGGCGAGTTGGTTGCTGATCCTGAAACAAATGAATTGCTACACTATACTGAAAAGCCCGAAACCTTTGTGAGTGCTCTGATGTTTGTCACTTGGTTTACTCTTGTATATTTGCTTTCGAAACTCTGCATGCCTTTTTGATTCTCGACCAACAGTTAGCATAGATGCTCGATCTAATGCATCTTGTCAATCTGTAGGTGAGTGATCTCATAAACTGTGGAGTATATATATTTACTCCTAATATCTTTAGCGCCATTGAGGATGTTATAAGACAGAAGAAAGACAGAGGTATTTCTGCTGTTACCTTTTCTGCTTGTCAACTATGTGCAATAGTTTGAACAAACTGTTGTTTTCCAGCACTTTGCATGGCAACAACTCTTGAAAAAGGCAAATATAACATGCTTTCTTTACTTTGCTATGAGTCAATGGAAAAAATCTTATTAGCAACGGTTATATTCAATTATTCATATCTCTGCCAGTAGTGTTTACTTGGATGCTCTGAATATATATTGCTTTGTAGTGAATAAATATTACACGGTATTCTTAGATCTTTTGTTTGACATTTACTACTCATAAAAGAAACTTTAATCCTTATGAATGCTATATTTCAGCCAATCTGCGCCGTGTATCTAGCTTTGAAGCTCTTCATTCAGCAACCAAGTATGTCTCTATGATATATTTTTTGATTAATTTTGGTGCATATTTCTTTATTTTGAAGAACTTATTTGTCCCGCTACAATTTGTACCTGTTACTTCTTCATTTTGTGGTTCTTCCAAGCATTAGTATATATTTAATAGAATTTTTCATTAGTTTGATATTGATGTATCTATTTGAACCCCAATATTTTTATAAACTTTGTCAACAGGGCACTTCCAGCAGACTATGTTAGGTTAGATCAAGATATTTTATCCCCTCTAGCAGGGAAGAAGGAACTCTACATATACCAGACACTTGATTTTTGGGAACAGATCAAGACCCCAGGGTACACAATTGTTTCTTGATTTTCTTTCTAACGTTGATAGTTGGAATTGTTTAACCGGTGTTTCTTCTTGAGTAGGATGTCACTGAGATGTTCTGGGCTGTACCTGTCTCAGTATCGCCGTACCTCACCTCATCTTTTAGCCTCCGGAGATGGCAAAAGGAGTGCCACTATTGTAGGCGATGTCTACATCCATCCATCTGCAAAGGTGCATCCAACTTCAAAGGTAATACCTATTCTTGAACATATATTGGCATGGTTTGGGTAGGTCATAGTCAGTTGTTCGACATTTATATATAATGCACTTTGCCTTTGTAATAGAACTCTAGTAAAGAAAAAGTGTAGTTAACCCTGTTTTCTTATTTTTATAAACAGATTGGTCCCAATGTCTCGATATCAGCAAATGCTCGCATTGGGGCTGGTGCCAGGCTTATCAATTGCATTATTCTGGATGATGTTGAAATTTTGGTCAGTACATCCCGTGTGCCAAGGGTAAGCCATGTTTAGGAGTGAATAACTTATGGTTGTTCCTTTTATGGTGGCAGGAGAATGCAGTTGTTATACACTCAATTGTGGGGTGGAAGTCATCCATAGGAAAATGGTCACGTGTACAGGCAAGCTTTTCCCTTCACCATTAATCACTCTTCCCTCCTATTTTGAATCGGATGAAATCCTTATTGTGTTCCTTTTTTCTCACTGAGCTTATGTAAACTTAACTTTGCTGAGCGATGTCTCTATGTTCCAATATTAATTCTTTAACTGTCAAGGTTATGAGTCGGAACTGTTCAGCACATCTAAGTGGTTCCCTTGAATTGGGGTTGTATGGTTCCATGTGCAAACTGCAAAGTAATAAGTTCCACTGGTAAAACTACATGCAAATAGTTTAGCTATGCCTTTCAAAGCAGTATGGCTGCATGCCAATGGAACTTCCATTATCAAAGATGCAACTTCATCCAATCTTTTTTCTGGGCACATTAGTTAGCTTCATGTAATGAAAGTTCTGTTCTGAATTCAGGGTGAAGGTGACCACAACGCCAAACTTGGTATTACTATTCTTGGTAAGACCTTAAATAGATGATGTGTTGTCAGTTACTTCCCTGTATAATTTTTTGTGACAAAGTCGTTTATTAAACTGACATCCTTTATGAACACAGGTGAAGCAGTTGATGTTGAAGATGAAGTAGTTGTAGTTAACTGCATTGTGCTCCCAAATAAAACTCTCAATGTCAGTGTGCAAGAAGAGATCATTCTATAACATTCCCCGTAATATTAAAATTTTTTGACCCCAAATAAGGTTTGAATACCAGCTATGCAATTTCTGCTCATTCTCACCATGTAATCTTTCATTAGATTGAGGTCATTAGTCTGCTTACACCCATATTGAGGTGTGGTATGGTGCAATTTATTCGTCTTGATGCAGTTATCTTGGTAGCAAGTTGATGTAGAAAGTTTACAAACAGGATATACAGTTTCTTCTGTATTCGGTGACCTTTTCAGCTTATAGTCGTCATATATTCCTGAAATCAGTTCTGGCGAGTCACCTTCGTCATATTAAAAACACATGGACGCATGAATTTTGGTGATTTATGTGTTGGGAAAGTGATACGGTCATTTTGAATTTTGGTGTGCGCGTGAGGGGGGACGGGCCGCTTGCCGGTTTCGACATGGCGTGGGGAAAAGCCTGCAACATGCAACTAAACTTGGCCTCTAGCTGCCCGCCTGCCCCAGACGTACCCGTCGCTCTCGTTAATAGTCACCATCCAGATCCTTGTTTTTCTAGTGGTCTTTTAAGGCAAATGCCAGGCGAATTTGTAAAGTTCAAATTGCAGGATTAAGAGTAGATGCAATCTTTTTCTGAGCAAGTTCCCACATTCAGCAAATCAGAAATTACTTCAGAGCGCGAAGTATAGACCTTGATGACTAATTACGGAATAAAGTAATTGCCAACCACATGGCTGTACAAGAAACACACAATCACTCGCATGGCAACTGATTCCTTTCTTCAGTCCTGATGCGCACGCCAAAGTAGCAAGGATAAAATGAAAACAAGCTCCTTGGGCTTGCGTATCTATATCTGAAACTGACAGTACCTATATCTGCTGTTACACTCTAGTTTTGAGAGCACCCCTCTGAATGTATTGTCCCATAAATATAATTGCATGAGGATTTTCTTCAATACATTTCACAGGGGGAGTCACATTCTGGTCCTAAGAAAAGCATAGGAGGTTCGGGGGGTGTAATTTACAAAGAACAATCCTACCATACCAATAACTATAACAGGTAAATAAAAGGTAAGGACTGAACACTGGCAAAACATATGGTACCGTTCAGGGAAATCAGCTGCTACATCACAAGAAACTAGTGTAGGAGCTTGCTACACCGGGACTCGTTTTGCTCTGTAGCGATCAAGAAACTGCAGATACGAGAAATTAAACTTAGTCAGGCTATGATACAGACCAAGCACGAGCCTCTAGTCTCAGGGGAAACAGGGGAATATGATGTTCTGAACTACTTACCGATGTGACAAATGGTTGCTGGAAAATCCATCCAATTATAGGAATCCTTTGCAGGAAAACAGAAAGCGTTGGCCAGAATCCACTGCAATTGAATCCGGGTCAGCAGCCATGTACAAACAAATGTCTTGAATCAATGACAGGAGCTTGTAAGAAATGTGTTGGTTTTATGGAAGAATATGGCTAACACATTGAATACATGAGTTTGGTCTTTCAAAATTAAATTACAGACTGCTCAAGAGGAAACAATGAAAAATAGTCATACAACCTGAAGAGCACAACAAAGCCATACGCCTCTAAGAGCATGCCGATAAAAGGCCACCCAATGAGAACCAGGAAAAAGCCAGCACCAAATGATATAGTACCCTGTTCATTACAGCAGATAAATAGATAACACAAATCTAAGGGAAATATGTAAAGCAAATTTAGTGGTTGAAAAACCTTGTAATTTTTAGGCTTGGTGAAGAACTGCATAGTTGATTTCAGACCAATTGTCAAACCCAAACCAGATAGGAAGAGAATCTGAGATGGTGCCATGAGAAAAAACTATTAATCATATAATAATCAAATTGAATTGACTTAACAATCAAAACAAAAACATTAAATTATGAAAGCGTACATTGCCCATTGCGATGAGACCTTTGTCAAAGAAGAAAATGATTCCCAGGAAGGAGAAGAACACTCCAAAGCCTGTTAGGCCTAGCCCAATCTCTATCCCAGAAGAAAGCCAGAATTCAGTAAGCACAAGACAAAACAGGATAAACAAATCAATAAGTTGTTACACACATTTTGTCTGTTATATGCTCCCTCCATCCCCAAAAGGTTGTCGCCTTTTAGTTCATTTTTGAACTAAAAGGAGACAACCTTTTGGGGACAGAGGGAGTACATAACATTATTGTCACGGTGAGCTGGAGTTAACTTACAATATTTTTTAATGATAAAAAACAAATAATAGCAGAATTTTACATGAGTTTACAATTTTGATATAGCCGTGAAGGAATTCTTTAGCAGAGTTGCACTTTTTAGGAAGCTCTGGCCATCTGGAATATCTTGGATTTCTGCTTTAGTTCTCAAAGACTGGTGGTGTTATCTTTCCAACTTGTTTTGGTTAATGCTGCACTACTCGTCCTGAATGTTACTAGCTCTTGGATCTTGGTGTTAGACGGTAAATCTGTTTCAGGTTCTAGCCATAATGGAAGTATGAAAATAGTGGTATTTGCCAATAGATGGCACCAGATCCCACAGTAAAAAGCTAGTTTATGACTGACATTTGGCAGTTGAATGGTTAAATTCCCGCTCACATCATCACTGAACTTTCGAAGGCATGATACAAATACAGTATCACTAAATATTGATCAGAAACAGGTATAGGCCATCAAATGGAACCAGCCGTCTCTAACAGTGATAGAGTAACAAGACAAACCCTAAGCACACAAATTCTTATGAGATAAGATTATTACTTATGCTAAAATGCTTCATTGATATGATTCTGGTTTTCAAGGTCTATTTACTTATCCAAATCATTTGTAACTAACCATAATATACTGAAGTGATTGTCTAGGATCAAGGCTCCACATGTCACCCAAAATTTATCTTCATCCATGATCAATTTTTAGGCATTTGATGAAGGCTATATGGTATACTTTGAACGATTACCCTTTTGGGCATTTTGAGTAATTTTGCCTGGAGTTCTACCAAACTACGATCTCATCCATGAGTAGGCTAGACAATCCAAAACAAAATAATTTGCATGAATCATGCTTTCAATATGAATCACATGTGGCAACCACGATGCATTTTGTATGATGATCAGAACTACAAATGAGTGAGATAGAAATTAAAAGACAACGGCACTCAATGGCGTGAGGAAAAAATAATGGAACAAACAATGCTGGGTGCATACTCTTAAGGTCATTCATCTCGAAGGAAACCATGTCGTGGGCGAAGAGCAGCAGTGACACTCCAGAGGAACAACACAGAATCCTGCAACTGAATAAAGTGCAGAATTAGGAGACAAACTACACAACAGCACTGTATGAACGCCAGACTAGCACTGAACCCTGAATTAACAGGCAGGTGAGGGAGGCCAACCAAATGCTTGAGAGACACGCCTAAATCCAAAGACGGCAGGGGATTGCATCTGAAAACCCATCAAAGACGTTTGGCAGAAATGATCCCTCCCCAACGAACTAGACTCCAAATCGAGGAAGCGAGATCTAGAAGCTGATCCAGCCCTAGAGACGGCGCGCGGCTAAAAAATTTCCCTCGCGGAGCCGAATCACCGATACGACCGCGCCCACAGATCCACCCCGATCGAGATTCGGCACACGTCAACACCAATATTGTGGACACGAAGAGGGGACGAACCGTACAGCGCCGGCGGCAGAGGGGAGCCGATTCCTACGCAGGGAGAGGGCACGACGTCACGTGTCACAGGGTCAGGGTGGCCGGAAGCGGCGCCGCCGTCCCGGTCCTCTCGACCTATAAGACTGGAGATGCAAGGGCTTACACAGCCCGGCTCACTCTGATCTGTGCCCAGTATCGCTTCTCTACATCTATTTGGGCTAATGGTCTCCATCTGGCCATCTTGGGCCTGGGAGTATCATTTTGAGCCCAATACAAGAATTCTAGCCAACCTGGAACTTTGTAATTTGGTAATCGCTATTGTGAGCCCTGAATTTTTGTAAAGAATTTCTTGCGCCATATGACGATGACTCTCATTATCTAAAATTAATACAACGGTGACCCATTATCTAAGAATAATATGACGACGACTCTGAACACCGTATCAAAAGTCCTAGCTTGGTCACTGATGCGGATATATGTCACCTCGCCTAGTCGTCCGCCAGGGACCAAACCTGCCATCGCCATGAGCTCCAATCATATCAGCAGGTTGACATGTCCATATCAACGGGCATACACAGCAATAACATTGAGCAGGAAATTCGACCATTGCTTCTTCTTTTTTCCCAAAAAAAACTTTGACCCCGTTTGGTTTCAAAATTGAGAAAATGCAATTGAGATAACACAATTAAGCTTTTTGGTTGCAGCTTTGAATCGGAATCAGAATTGTAACTCGTGTTCACGGAAAAGTAACTGAAAAAAATGGGCACTAAATCAGATCCCATACACTCCATGTTACAGTTCTTTGGTAACCAAAGATAAAACATTGGAATTGGATACCAATGCATTTCTTCCTAGATTTTGATTGAAGCCCAATTCAATTCATCCAGGCCAATTCTGAGATCCAAGGTAGTTATTAACAGTAGGAACAGCAGATATAATGGTGATTGTTCATTCCTGCTTATACCATTTGCCCGTTTTAACACCAGACTACCAGAGTGATCACAAAACTCTTGGGAGAAAAAAGATCTAGAATGAGAGTACAATTACGTCAAGAACAAGATTAAGAATGTACACATCTTTTACAGTTGCACCAAGTTCTGCCTTGTGCTATATCCGTTTCCCTCTGCTCTGAGTCTCTTCAGTCTCTGGCAGTTCCTTAGTTTGAAATGAAAACGAAGTTCTTGTAAACTCGAGGACAAATTGGACTCAGGAACTTTCTTCATGTGGTTTTGATTTGCCTAGAGTCGTCAATCTCAATCTTCAAAAGAAATATTTTTCAGCATGGTGAACAAAAACCAAGATGTTGACGTAGATAAGGCAATTGAATAATTAAGATTATATAAACCAACACAGCGATTCTCTACAAGACATGTTGGTGCAGATATGAAAATTAACTAATTCAAGTGATGTACCAAGTACCTGATTTGCCTTCTTGGGGCAGTTGAAGCTGATGCAGAAGCAGAACCAACAACCGGGGCAGCAAGCTCAAGTGGCTTTTCCCCCCACCAAAACAAATGGACAAATGCACAGTTTAAAAAAAATACAAAGAAACATAATAGTGGAAAATATAAAATAACAAATACATTGAGAAAATAGTAAATTGCACAAAAAAGTCATGCCTTTGGGTTTGCAAATTAGTAAATTAGACATTTTTTTACAATAGTAAATTAGACATTTGGTACACAGCTGTGCAACATTTCCAGGAAGTCCCACTCTCACCCTCCCTAGTCACACCACCTAACAACCTGCCTCTCAGAGAAACTGGGTTTCCTATGCATGTTGGTTCCCAGACTACCATCACCTTCACCTCCCAAAGCCGGTCTTGGGAAGTTCTTAATATATAAGAACTTCCCAAGACCATGAGTAAAGCATGTCCTAAAACCAAAGAAAGAACTGAAAATCGGTTTGTTAACTTAAAATGATCGATCAAAGATTACACAAAAATGTTTTAAGCATGCTTTAACATACCCTAGATACCTTGAGTAAGAATATTGCAAATGTATTATCTGCAGTAGTATTACTGTATTAGAAACAACAACAAACAAGCCTTTGTCCCAAGCACTTTGGGGTAGGCTAGTGTCAGAAACTAGATAATAATTATAATAAGAAAGTAAAGGCTGCATATATGCCTCACAACAAGATGTTCTTTACTGTTGTAACAGCATGAAACGAAAAAAAAAGGTAAAACAGCTGAATTTACATTTGTAAGCTGACATGATCAGCAGTGATAATTTTTAGTACCCTATGACCAAAACAACTAGAGAAAATGCAAGTTCACAGCTCGTTGGAAATTTAGAGAAAGCAGATAACAGTGTCAAGATTATTATTGCATCCTAAGCATTCATAGAAAAGATGGAAACTACTCACATAAAAGAAAAGACAATACCTCAAGCTCTCCAGTAGCCTTGCGTTTCAGATTACTATAACCATGGGAACACAAACTACTTATTTGCCCCTGGCTCTTTTCAGAGCAGCCGTCCAAAAATTCCCTCTGATCAACATTAGCATCTTTCTGATTAGCTATAACTTCGTAGGATGTCAATTCATCAAGTTCATCAGGTGGAGAAGGAATTGATGCCGGCAAATTCTGCAACTTATTTGTAACCCTGTCTGAACTTTCTCTTTGTGAACTTCTATAAAATGAACCAAACTCGTTTGTTTGCCAATCATTGGTTGAATTAGGGAGCATACAGTTAGGTTTGTTAATGACATTGCACACCGTGTTCTTCTCAGGACCAGACGTGCTTCCCTGATAATGCCCTGCATGTTCATGCTGAACAGGTTCTGTGTTGCCATTAATATGACCATTCAAAGCATCTTTATTCGGTAAACTAGAAGCCAATACAGAGGTACTCCCTGGCAACTGATAGCCACCAGAAGAATCTGGCTCCATGTTCTTCATATAGCTGCCATCAGATGGTGCAGGCTGAGCATCACTAAAATTCACAGTTCTCAACCGATTTCCTACCTGGCTATCAGCTGAAACATCATGTCTAGGAACGGTACGGCCAATCTTGTTTGTTGTTCTAGAAGAACGAGAAGGGCGCACTCCACCAGGGAAAACAAATAAAGGAATTTCCCTCCTTTTTACATGGGATACTTCAATATCCATTCCACCTTTCCGATATTGATATGCACAAATAGTGGTCTTAAACTCATTTACAATTCCTCTGATGTCAAATTGCTCAGCTTCTTGAGCGTGACCAATTTGTTTCTTCCAAAGACCGATGAAGTAAAAATAGTGTAATGACCTGGATTTATCTGAAAAATTTCTGGGATAAGGATGTGCCAGGATCATCTCATGTGTGTATCGCTCAATCTGCATCAGCAACAAGTGTATATTAGGACTTAGGAGACACTGCACATAGTTAACAAAATGAAATAAATAAATTGTTCACCCTTAATACAAGAGTACGTATGCGGGACTCCACCCAGCCTTTCCAATTCCTGAGATCATCTTCGTTACTTGCTGTGATACTAACTTCAAGGTAATTTCTATACGATTCAAAAAATGGATATGCCTCAAACAATGCATTCCAGTCCACTGTTCCTTCATCTATTGCCTACAGGCAGTCCACAAAGCAAATTTAATGCAGTGTACAGCAGGACATACTTTGACAAAGTTACAACTTACAATATCAACCCATTATATTAAAATATAAATGCCACAACTGAATGAAAAAAATAACTGCCAAACATAAAGAAAAACCAAAAGAACCAAGTACTGTGTTATTATTAAGTGATTAAAATCACCAGCATAAGGGACTATGCCAAGCTTGGTTTGTTGGTGTCAATGTATGCCTAAACCACCAAACTTTAAGTCTTCTTTGATATGAATTTGGGTGCCTATTTCTCCTTATTTACAATGCCATCTAGCTTCTCCTAGGTTGGTCAAGTTTTGATAAAGCAGAGATTCAAATAATATGATATATAAATGGTTGTTGATCACAAGAAGCTTGACATGTTACTGTTAGATAGTGTTGTCCAATTTTATAACAGAACAGGTTTAATAAAGGCACCACACTGCTACTATCAGATAGATAATGTTGTCTAACTATATAGCAGAACACATTTTGAACTCAAATGCCAGGTATGGTTCACATTTACAGCTTGGTGTTCAAATTAAACAAAAAAAAATCAGAAACAACATGTACCTGGCAAATCTCAAACGCTCGTGTGAATTCTTGGACCATCACATACCTTGTACTTACAGATACATTATAGCTTGAATTCATACAAGGGTAAGCAGGTGTAATTATAGGCATCTGATGGCCTCTGTCTCTAAAATTTCTTCTTGGATCCCACACAGAGAGACCAAGAGAACCCTCCTCGATATGACAAAGCATAACAGGACTAGGCCACTTCCACTTGCTATAGACTCTGAAAAACCGAGATATCAACATGCTAGGCGATGCATTTGGGTACAATTGACATATACGACCAACAAGAATCGCCCAGTTTATACCACCAAGAAACCCCATAACCTATACAGGATAACAAAGCCTTTGTTAAAGCAAGCACATAATTCTGGGGATATGTGCTATCAAGCTTATATGCAAACATGCCCATGCAACAAAAAAATAGAAGAGCATCATACATTTGAGTAAACGCCACGGCACTTTCCCCAATATCTAATGAATCTTAAGGTTGTGCGGAAACTCTGAAATGAGAATAAACATAAGATTAATCCAAAATACAAAAGTGTGACCATATAGTTCAAAAATAGTTATTGCTAAGGGCACAAACCAGGATGTTTGGGACCAATCTCAAAATTTGATCAGTAACCCGACAACCATTTAGACTACGAACAGTCTGCTCATCAACATTGTGCAGTATGGAGTCCTGAGAAAGATCTAGGTCCTGAGATCAAATATTGTACGGTGGTTAGAAAATCATATCAAACATAAAAGAAGAATCAAACTAATCCACTTGGTGGCAAAGACAAAGGTGTACAAACGTTAAGTTGATAATTCACTTGCCAGATAAAAAACAAAGGTACAACAGTTAAGATCCAGCCAGTTTTTGATGCCCCAAAAATGCATAATTCTTTAACACTTTACCCTGTAGTTTCAATTAGAACACAAGGAAGGCATGCAATACAGAGAATGGATAAACAACAGTGTTGTATAACAGAAATACCTCAGGAATCACCACATGAGCAAGGTTTGCATATAGGAGGTCAATAGAGATCCCATTAAGTTTGAATCCCAGAACAGGAACATGAGCATCCGGTACTGGATGTAACTCCGAAACTTCTGGCATTTCAGCTAGCATATCATGAAGCCACCGAAAAAAATAATCCTGCAAAAAAACATGAGTGTTTCATTTGACAAATTGGTCATGCGATACATTTGGATTTTTAAAAGTATAGGACCTCCTACATTTCGAGTCGCATGCCTTGGACCAACGCATAGCGTGTCAATATCTGCACCAGGACCATGTACCTATACAACCAAAGACCAAATAAGAAAAGTTCACAATAATTACTTCAGGAGGAAAGCGGTTCATGATTTCATTGTAAACACAAGAGCGAAACAAGAAACAGCCTGCAAAGTACCCCAAGTCGATATGAACCAAAAGTGAAGATCTTTGCATTTGCTTCTTGCACAAATTGCTCGCCATATCCATTGAGCCTAGTAGCCTTCTTAATCCAATCTTTCACAGTCTGCAACAGCATCCAACATCCTCAAATAATCAATGCCACATAACTAAATGATATCCTGAAACATAAGCATGTTAATTAAAATTTTCAACCTGGTCCAGCTTGCCTAAGACCTCTTCTCGAGAAATAGACTCTCCTTGGCTCTCATACAGGCCCGCATCTGTAAGATACTGATAAAAAACAAAACATCATGCCATTAAAAAAATGTCATAAACCCAAGGTGAAAGAAAGAAACTGGAATATTTCTTTGGTTTATTATCTGATATCCTTACCTTTTCAACCTCAGCTGTCTGCAGAATGTCCTTCTCAGTTGGTCCACTTAGTGAGATAGGCTCAGTGACACCAAGATAACCGTTACTGGGCTTAGCCTTTGACATTGTACAATGCCAATAGCTCTACTCTCACTATCTCTCCTCACAATCAATCTCTGAGGAACTACAAGCTCTCCTCACTGGTTTATCTTTTCCTTCACTACCTATGCACGAATTTATATTTTCCTTTCTCCTACTGTCAGATGTAACATCGAAGGAGAAATTTTTGAATCAACAGCATATCTGCAAGACAAAGGACAGAAAAGGTGGGAGCAAATAAGGATGCCTGATCGTTTCAAAAAAAAATAAGGATGCCTGATTATTTAATCACTCATGTGTACCAAATATAATCTAGTGGAACTTTTGAGTTTGTTTGGTATAAAAAATAGAGTAAAACGTATCAGCGATCCATAAACTTGTCTAGGGGTGTTGTCTAAGCTCCCGAACTCTCAAAATGCATAGTTGAGTTCCTAAACTTGAAAAGTGTGTCGTTTAGGTCCATAATCCCACAAATACCCCTCACGTGTTGCTCATGTGGCTACTTGCAAAACCTGGCTTGACATCTCTCCACCAGTGACCAACATGATGCAGCCAAACAGCATTCTCTAGATGAATAGTGATAGGTACACCAATTTGGAGACAGAAAAGAGATGTCAAATCATACCCAATCTGCATCATATCAGCAGTCATAGGGATATTTTTAAGATTGTAGAGATAGAAGGCATATTCCAGCAGGTTTAGCGACCCAAATATCCACTACCAGGTTTACAGGAACTTGGGGAACTCTAGAATAAACTAACAGGGGATCCAACAGTAACCCGAACTGAATCGTACCAAATAGAATCACACCGATACAAACTCGGAAATCGCCTAACGCGGTGCAGCAATTTCTTTCAGGTTCTCGTCAGTTCCCCAATTGGCTACTGAGCGTTCAGATTGCCGAAGACCAATCTAACAGATCAACGGAAAGCTTCACGATGAATACCTTATTATTAGGGATCAGGATGGCGCATCCAGAATCAAGCCCGCCGACGGTGGACAAGACAATGGCCTGGCTCGCGTGGGCAATCTCCTGGAGCCCCTTGTTGCCTTGCTTCGTCGCCTGCCGAGTCCCCGGCGCGCGGCTCTACGTCGGGACTGTGCCGCCCGCAGGCAGCGGACCAGCACCTGCGCCGCGCCCAGCCCACGCCCTCGCGGCGCCCCTCTCCGCGTCCTCCTCCTCGCCGGCTAGGTTTGAGAGGTGACCATGTTGAGAAGTGGAGACTGGAGAATGGAGATGATGGAGCTCCAGCCCTGCTGCGGTAGCAATTCGTAGTGGCAAAACCGGCAATACAAACATGTAATAGAAGATATACTAGTAGTCTACTCCTTGGAGCTGTGGCTTTATCGTATTTCGATAAGCTGTATAATTTTGTTAGTAATGACATTTCGAGGAAAACCCCCTCCTCTTGGAAAAAAAAACGTGTGAAAGGCGGGTAGGGCAGGCACTAGGGTATTTTAGGGTCCGTTTGGTGGTACTTCCTCCGTTTGTAGCTTTATAGTTTATTTTTAAACTACAAAACGACAAGTTTATAAGGACGGAGAAATATTTTACTAATTATTTTGATTTTATTCTGGCTTTCTGGAGGATATCTTTAGGAGGAAGAGCTGTTTGCTCAGTGTCGATGAATGAGGGAGGATGCAGCTGTGCTATGCAACCTTTCAAAAGCTACTGATGCATATACTCCATCCTTTCTCAAAAGATTGTCATCTTCTAGTTCAAAAATGAACTAAAAGGTGACAATCTTTTAAGAAAGGAGGGAGTATAAAAGTGTGTTTTAGTCAGTTATAATCTGATTCGGCTGTTCATTCCACTATTCCAGCCGGAAGAAGCCGAGCTGTTTCACGGGAGTGCACATCTTCCTGGGACAGGAAAAACTGACAGCGTTGGATTAGGAAATGAGGAATCAAAGGTATCCATGTTTTATATTTTTTTTATGCTACCTCAACGTACTACTTCCGTTCTCAAATATTTGACGTCTTTAGTAAAAAAGAAGATGACAAATATATAAAGATGAGAGGAGTACCAATTAGTCATAGCTCAATGGGTTAACTACTTCAGATGTTTCTTATATGTGCTCCAGGCTACAATATTTCCTGATAAGGTTAAATAGTGCATCATGAACATTTTCTGAATGCCGAAGGTACTTTTGGCTTCCAGGGAAAAGAAGCTACTGTGAAAACAAGCGTGGCAGTGAAGTAGCTTGTGTGGGAAATAATTTAGTGGATTTATTTAAGGTGCCTCCATTCTTTGAACTTGTAGCCTATAACCTCCAGCCAATGATTGTTTAAACTGCACCTCATTTTGCCTAGACGGCATGGGAATCCCAAACCATCTCAAAAGGAGTAATGCCAACACGCAGTTTTATACACATACTACAGGTAAATAAATATAGGACCCAGAAGGCTGCAACTAATCTAAAACCCCACATGATCAGAAATCTAGCAACTAAATCACAGGATACCTTGCAGACTGCAGAAAAGCATAGCCCCTCCGTTTTTAAGTTGTTAGTTCAAAAACGAATTACACTTGTTGCCCTAACAACAATTTGAAAACAGGGAAGCATGTAACTAGTTCGACTTCATGTTAGTAAAAAAACGTCCAGATGCTGGCATGTGCAGATCAGATGCAGGCCCTCCCTGGCTAGGATCCAGAATGGCATTCGCCCAGTTTAATGATCTGTGCACGATTCTTGAAGGGATCCGGTCACTATCTTCCCCTCCTGATGCTTCATATCCGTCGCTTGATGATCTGGTCAGCTCAATGCTCCTGTTAGCTGGATGTGGCATGACTCCGTGAATATCATCAGCTGTTGATGAAGAAATACGGAAGGGGTGGAGATCAGGTGAGTCACAACTACTTTCAGGTGACGAGGCAACGTTTCTGGTGGATGCTGTCGCGCTCGGTTGGAAAGCGCTTCTTGCCTCAAGCTGCAACGGGGCTAAACTGCCTGAAATTTCCATGCATGCATCGCTGAAGTTACTTTCAGTGCCGCTTGCAGATAAAGTTGCAATGGGGTCCAGAGAAAGCTCAGCTGGGAACCGCCCTCTACTGTCCGGTAGTCTCTTGTTATTGGCCTTACGATCTGCTTTACTGCCACTGTCTGGCGCATCATGTCTTCCAATTGGCTTCAGGATTTAGGATTTTTTCCTTGCCTCCGCAGCTGCCTTAGAAACTTCCTCTGCATTAAGGCGTGCCAGAGTCCATGGACTGATTTTTACTGTTCCAGTTTTTCTCCTTGATCCTTCCTCTTCCTTAGTTTTCTTACTTCCTGAGTTCTGTGACACGCCGACCTCTGGAGGAATGACATCAAACTGTGAAAGAATGGAGCAAACAATAAGTATCAACTGTTTTTTTCTTACCAAAATTTTTTAATTTTTTGATCAAAAATAAGTATCAACTGTTAAAGATGGAGAAGGATAATGGTTGCTGTATGGTTGTCGTTTGGTATTTTATATAAAAGAATCTGACTGTTTAGGAACCCTTTTGTTCATATACCCATAAGATAAATTATTAGATCCTAACATATGATCCGTGTTTCAGTGGTGTGTCGTCCAGGGTCTTTGTTTTCTTGACTACATCACGTTTTTATAGAAATGTGCCATAATGACACACCTGGTCTTCCAGGAATAATCTTGGCGGAGTGCACCATGAACCTCGATGAAGAGGTCCAAAAGAACTGGCTGTGCTAAATCCAGTAACAGAACTAATAATAGACATCTGTGGACTATGGTGTCCAGGAACCTCTAATTGATCCTCCTGCTCTCTCAGAGCTATGATGTAATCATATGTGCTGATTCCCTGCAAAGAACAAAAAATACATATAAATTCAGTCTCCAGCAATATGGAAAAAGGAACATCAAATTCAAATGCACACATTTCATTTTTCTTGACAAACGTGCAAAACTCTTTGACCGAACCAAAGGCCAATTATAGTAATGTATAGCATAGCATGTATCTAACTTATTTCAATACAAGATTTGAACAAATCCTGTGCTAAAGGCAGCTGGACAAAGAAATAGTTATTGTTGTTTTCTCTAATTAAAGGAATAAATAAATTAAGTTTTTTTGGAAGCAGCCATGCAGCAAATCAAGAAAATAGTATCGACCAAGCATGTAGTTTTCTGGAAACAGATCAAAAGGATACAGATGAAGCAAACACAAATTGCAAGCATATCTATTATATGTTGTTATTTGAGGCTTCTTCAATTAAGCCTCAAGACCAACTTACTTTCTTGATAAGAAGGAAATGGAAGCATAGAAGTTGTGCAAGTGGTATGGTCGCGACCATTGCCAAAATGGTGCAAGTTGCCTGCAAGGTAAAAGATTGTATTACTAATGTTGTGTTTGTTTCCAAAAGCATAGTGACATTTGTTATGTTACCAATAAATTATCTGAACTTCAGTGCAGCAAACACGACAATGATACTACTACTTACCACAACAATTACAAAAGCTACTGTTGAAAAGCTACTTCCCAACTTTGTTACGATCTGCCTGGAGAACTCCCCTCGCTTTAAAATGCAGAGAATCAGCACGAGGGCTCCCGTCAGCCACTGCATCACAAGCTGATCCAAGGTGTACAAATCCATAGATCTGTCAATGATCTAATAAAAAAGACGTGTGTTGGACTGTGGTGAGTTATGTGTTTGGGCCTAGCCTGTATACCGGTCCATCTATGTATCTATAAATATGTACCTAGACCTATGGTTAATCAAGCATTCATTCTAGCCTTCTATCATGGTATCATTAGCCAAACCTTAATCCTCACCACCCTAACCCTAACCCTAGCCGCCGACCCCCCCCCCCTATGGCCGGCGCCCCTCCCCTGGCCGCCGCCGCCGGCGCACTCCCCCTGGCCGCCACCACCGGCACCCCCCTCCTGGCCGCCGCCGGCACCCCCCTCCTGGCCACCGCCGGGGCCGCCCCTCCCCTGGCCGCCGCCGCCGGCGCCCCCCTCCTGGCAGCCGCTGGGGCCGCCCCTCCCCTGGCCGCTGCCGCCGGCGCACTCCCCCTCTGGCCGCCGCCGCCGCCCCCCCCTCTGGCCGCCGCCGCCCCCACCTCTCTGGTCGCCGCCGCCGCCCTCCCCCCGGCCGGCGGCCCCCTGCCCGGCGCCCCCCTGGCCGGTGCGCCCCATCCTGCCCGTGTACCTGCGACTGGTCCGGCGGCCGGCGCACCTCTCGTCTCTGTCGCTCGTCACGCGCCCGCCACAGCGACTGATCCGACAGTTGGCGGATCACTCGGCGGCCCTACTGTCGTCGCCTTCATGACGGGCTCCGGATCTGCTGTTGGCACTGCTACTGCTCCTCGTGCGGCCACTGATCCTCTCTACGGCGTCGCCAGCACCACCACGACGGTCGCGGACACCTCTGGTGTCTTCGCGGCTCTAGCTGCCTCTCGCGAGCGCGAGCGGGCACTCGCTCTTGCCCTAGAGCAGGAGCGCGCTTCAGCGGCCGCTCTCTCGCACCAGATCCAGGAGAGCGCTCACCGGCCGCTGAGCGCGACTTACGAGCCCACCTCAGACACCAGTGTGCCCTCCGCATACTCGGCGTCGCTCACCACCGCCCAACACGACCAGGCGGCTGGAGTTCAGAACATTCGGACACTAGTGCCGACTGTTCTGAGTTGTACCTCCACCACCTACGCCCGCTGGCATAACGAGTTCCTCCTCACGTTACGGCGGTACCAGCTTGCGGACCACGTCCAGCAGGACGACGCCCCGTGGGATGACTCTTGGATCAGCATGGACAGTCTGGTCCTTGCCTGGATCCTTGGCACTCTCGCCGATGATCTGTACAAGCTTGTCGGACAGCGCGGTGGGGGGACCGCGCGTCGGGCTTGGCAGATACTGGACCACCACTTCTTGGGGAACCGTGCGACTCGGGCTCTTCACATTAACGCGCGGTTCTAGACTACAGTGCAGGGTGACCGCTCCATCTCTGCCTACTGTGGAGAGATGAAGGGCATGGCTGACTCCTTGGCTCCTTGCGCGACCTTGGCGAGCCGGTCGCTGACAGCACTCTAGTACTTCGGGTCCTTCACGGCCTGAACGAGCGCTTCAGCCATCTTCGCTTCTGGCTTCTCCGTATGGAGCCGCCATCGACCTTCGAGAAGGTCTGGTCTGATCTCGAGCTTGAGAAGATCACGACTGGTGGATCTGCTACCTCTGGGTCTGCCACAACCTTCTATGGCTCTGGGCAGCCCTCACGCCCACCGTCTTCTGGGGGACCACTACCGCGACCACCTACTCCACCTACCGCCCCGGGTGCCTCTGCTGGCTCTGGGGGTGGTACTCGTCGACGTCGCGGCGGAAGGCGCACAGGACGAGGTGTTGGCGGCACTCCTACGTCCACTGCTCCTACTGGTAGTGGTACTGGTGGCACTGGCCAGGGAGGTGCGCCCTGGCCCACACCGTACAACCCGTGGACTGGCCAGATCTCTATGTGGCCTGGACCGTCTCCGGGTCTTCTTGGGGCGCCACCGACTTCCTCTACTCCGCGCCAGCCACGTCCTCAGGCGGCGTACGTAGCCCATCCGGGCTATGGTGGACCTGGTCGCCCTGCGGCTGGATCGCCAACTCCAGCCTACGGCGATGCTTCCTACCCCGCTGGGTACTCGGAGCCACCAGCACCTCTCCAGGAGCCGCCCATGGGGTGGGACCGTCAGGACTTGGCGTCTTCCTTCAGCACCATGCACCTTACACCGCCGACTACTGATTGGGTGGCTGATTCTGGCGCCTCCTACCACACCACCCCAGATGCTGGTATTCTTTCTTCTACCCACCCACCTCATCCCTCATTTCCTTCATCGATCGTTGTTGGAAATGGATCCGTTCTTCCAGTCACCTCAGTAGGTGACTCAGTTTCTCCGGGTTCATTCCATCTTAATAATGTTCTCGTTGCTCCAGACATTATTCAAAATTTGCTTTCCATTCGTCGTTTCACCACTGATAATAATATGTCTGTTGAGTTTGATCCTTTTGGTTTGTCTGTGAAGGATCTTTCCACCCGGCGTCTTCTTCTTCGATGTGATAGTCCGGGGCCCCTGTACACTCTTCGACTTCCTTCTTCCGCTGCGTCTCCGTCTTTTGCTCTGGCTACGACAGCTTCGTCCGCTACTTGGCACCGTCGGCTTGGTCACCCTGGCGCTGATGCTATGTCGAAGTTGTCTAGTAGTTCAGTTATATCGTGTACTAGGGGCACACATGAGTCATTGTGTCACGCTTGTCAGCTTGGTCGCCATGTTCGGCTTCCCTTTCCCACTTCTGTGTCTCATGTGCAACATATTTTTGATCTTATCCATTGCGATTTGTGGACATCTCCTGTTATCAGTGTCTCGGGTTTTAAATATTATTTGGTGGTACTTGATGATTTCTCATATTTCTCTTGGACTTTTCCCTTACGTCTGAAATCTGAGACATTTGATACTCTCTCACTTCTTCACTTGGGTTTCCACACAGTTTGGGCGTACTGTTCGTGCTCTCCAGTGTGACAACGGACGAGAGTTTGACAACTCGCGACTCCGTGACTTTCTTCTTACACATGACACACAGCTACGCATGTCTTGTCCATACACATCCCCCCAGAATGGCAAGGCTGAGCGCATGCTTCGCACCACTAATGATGTCATGCATTCCTTGATGTTTCAGGCATCTATCCCCGCTCGATATTGGGTAGAGGCACTTCACACTGCCACCTTCCTCCTTAATCGCCTTCCCACCAAGGCGATTCGAGCACCGACTCCTTTCTTTGCCCTGTATGGCACTATCCCTCTCTACGACCACCTCCGTGTCCTCGGGTACGCCTGCTACCCTAATCTTTCCGCCACTGCTCCACATAAGCTTGCGCCCCGCTCTACTAGGTGTGTCTTTCTTGGGTACTCCCTTGAGCATAAGGGATACCGGTGTCTCGACCTCTCTACCCACCGCATTTTGATCTCTCGGCACGTCGTCTTCGACGAGTCATCCTTCCCCTTTTCTTCCTCCACCTCTGGTTCAGCTGCAGAGCTGGACTCTCTTTTTTCTACTGGCACCGAGGCTGCTCCACCACAGCTGCCTTGGCCTTTTTTTGCAGGTACATCACCCACCGGCTCCCAGGTGGCTCCCACGACGTCGCCAGCTGCACCTTATGCAGCACCGACACCTGTGGTGACTCCGGCTGTGCCTCCTACAGCCACGACACGGCGGTTCACCGACCCTGCTCTCGTCTACCAGCGACGAGTGCGGGTTGGTGCCCAGGCTCCGTCGACCCTAGGGACGAGTGTCGCACCACGCGTGGCACCGACGTCTCCTGCTGCGCCACGCGCGGCCCCGGCGTCTCCGACCTCGCCTCCTGCACCACATGAGGCCTCGACGCCTCCTACAGCTGCGCCACGCGCGGCAACGGTGTCTCCGACCTCGACTCCTTCGCCACACGAGGTCCCGACGTCTCCTACGGCTGCGCCACGGGCGGCCCCAGCGTCTCCAGCCTCGACTCCTGCGCCACACGAGGCCCCGACGACCCCTACAGCTGCGCCACGCGCGGCCCCGGCGTCTCCGGCCTCGACCCCCGCGCCGTGCGGGGACCCGACGACTACTCCGGCTCCCGCGTCCCCCGCTGCGCCACGTGCGGCCCCTGTTCCACAGTTCGCCGACCCTGCCCTTGTCTACCAGCGACGAGAGCGGGTTGGTGCCTCTGCGCCTGCGCGTCCAGAGCCCTCGGTTTACCACCCACCGTTGCTCCACCGGGACCCAGGACACGTTCACCCGATGGTGACTAGACGTGCCGCTGGGGTTCTCCGGCCTCTTGAGAGGTTCTCTGGAGTGGTACTCTCTTCGACGACACCGACACCATCCACTTCCTCTTCGGTATCACCTATACCGACCTCCGTCCGTAGCGCCCTCGCTGACCCTCACTGGCGCCGCGCTATGGAGGAGGAGTATGCGGCCCTACTTGCCAACCGGACATGGGACCTTGTTCCCCGTCCTTCCCGTGGCAATGTTGTCACAGGCAAGTGGGTTTTCACGCATAAGAGGAAGGCGGATGGCTCCCTGGAGAGATATAAGGCTCGTTGGGTACTTCGGGGCTTCACTCAGCGCCCTGGAGTGGACTACGACGAGACCTTCAGTCCGGTGGTTAAGCCAGCGACAGTACGGACTGTTCTGTCGTTGGCTCTCTCGCGTTCTTGGCCTGTCCACCAGTTGGACGTCAAGAACGCCTTCCTTCACGGGACGCTGACGGAGACGGTGTACTGCTGTCAGCCGACAGGGTTCGTTGATTCAGCCTGTCCAGACTTGGTCTGCCGGCTGAACAAGTCTCTATACGGGCTGAAGCAGGCACCTCCGGCTTGGTACAGCCGGTTCGCCTCCTTCCTGGCCTCGCTTGGCTTCGTCGAGGCCAAGTCGGACACCTCGCTCTTCGTTTACATGCATGAGGGTGACACTGTCTACCTCCTCCTGTACGTGGACGATATTGTCCTCACGGCGTCCAGCCCGGCTCTTCTTCAGCGCACGATCTCCGCCCTGCAGCGCGAGTTCGCGATGAAGGACCTCGGCCAGCTCCACCACTTCCTGGGCGTTGCGGTCGAGCACTGTCCGGACGCTTTGTCCCTCCACCAGCGCCAGTACTGCCTGGATATCCTCGAGCGAGCGGGCATGGCTGATTGCAAGCCGTGCTCCACTCCCGTGGACACCCAGGCGAAGCTGGCTTCGGCCGACGACGCCTCGGTCGCCGACCCCACCTCTTACAGGAGTCTTGCAGGTGCCCTGCAGTATCTCACCTTCACCAGGCCGGACATCTCATACGCGGTTCAGCAGGTGTGTCTCCACATGCATGATCCGCGGGAGACGCATCTCACGGCGATGAAGCGGATTCTTCGGTACCTGCGCGGCTCCCTCGACTACGGCCTTCTACTTCGACGTGACTCGCCTTCTGAGTTGGTGGTCTACACCGACGCTGACTGGGCGGGGTGCCCTGATACCCGCCGCTCCACCTCTGGCTACGCCGTCTTCCTGGGGGGATCTTGTCTCCTGGTCCTCGAAGCGGCAGCCCGTGATTTCTCGCTCCAGTGCTGAGGCGGAGTACCGCGCCGTGGCTAACGGCGTAGCAGAGGCGTCTTGGCTCTAGCAGTTACTTCAGGAGCTCCACTCCCCTGTCGCCCGGAGCACGTTGGTCTACTGTGATAATGTCAGCGCCGTTTACCTCTCCACCAACCCTGTCCAGCACCAGCGCACGAAACATGTGGAGATTGATCTTCACTTTGTTCGTGAGCGGGTTGCACGCGGTGAGGTTCGAGTTCACGTGCCGACGACGTCACAGTTTGCCGACATCTTCACGAAGGGACTCCCGTCGACGTTGTTTTCTGAGTTTCGGTCCAGTATCAACATCTGTTGTGGCTAGATGTTGGGACTGCGGGGGGGTGTTGGACTGTGTTGAGTTATGTGTTTGGGCCTAGCCTGTATACCGGCCCATCTATGTATCTATAAATATGTACCTAGACCTATGGTTAATCAAGCATTCATTCTAGCCTTCTATCAATGTGGAAGTATGGAACAACATTGCCAACTAATGCAGGTATCACTTGATCACAAATGTGCAAATGCAATTATAGGAGGGCAATTACATAGGGTTGTTACTATTTCCCCATTGTATGAGGGGTTTTCCGCATATTTGTAATCATCCTGTACTATATATATTTGGGCTTCCGCTCCCATAATAATACACAAGTCATATTCATAACAAGGGTACCTATCACTGATACAATGCTCCTTAAACTCCTACTGTTGTCAGTTCGCTGAGAGATCCACACTTACCAGGGCAACAGCAGAGGCCATTAGAATGAAGAACCCTTTGTAGTTCCTTTTACCTATGCAGTTGTTAAGCCACTACAAAAGAACAAATACAGTAGGCAAAATAAGCTTCTTTTTCCCACAAGAAAAAGGAATACTTCTTATGACGAATATAGTTCTTAGTATCAATGAAATGCTAATAAAAACAAATCTTACTCTGCAATGATGATCAAAACCATCAACACATTTGTCACACACCCTACAATGCTTGCTGTTCTTCAAAACCTGCGTAATACAATTTTTCAAAACTTCACAATGGCATCCAATTCCAAGAGAATGATTTATTGTACTTTTATAAGATATGGATCCGTTATAGGCACTACATAATATTGCATGAACCTACACAAGAATAGCATCAGAACTCCTGCCAAGTCACCATTTTAGGGCATAACTAGACAGATGGCCAAAAAGTTTATTTGTATAACTCGAAGGCATTAAACACATGTATGGACAATCAATTATTGTTTAGCCGTGTGGAAGCAACCAAAGCTTCAGTCGTTGAAAGAGAATTTGATTCGATTTACTTGATATCCTGTTCTTCAGAAATTCAGCCTAGTTAGCTACAGTAAGTCAGTAATGTCACATGTCCATTGGTTATCCCAAAAGTTAATACATTCACCGATACATTAGTGTGTCAAAGCTCTAGTGAACACCTAACCAAATACTAGCAACATTTATAAGGTCTAAACATGAAGCCACCAACTATCTTCCTTGTACATGAGCAGTGCACATGTCAGGGCGTCAGGCTAAGCATAACTCACTGAAAGAAAATTTGAAATTCTGCACAATTTTTACTACTGTTCTGATTAGTTTGCAGGTGACCTCAAAAACAAAGCTTTAGTAGCTTGGAGAAACACAACAGTTGGATCAGGTATGATGGACATGGGTAGTCATACCTCTGCTTCACATAAGCTGCAGAAAAACATGCCTTCTTCACTTATGTTCTGCCCTGAACGCTGATTATCTGAATGGAGGCATCTTTGGCAAAGGCAGGAAAGCGGGACGCAAATCAGGCAAATTATTTCAGAAAAACTTGGTCGAGAAGGTGAATCTTTCCTCCTTAGCATGCTGCTCAGTCTCTCACTGTTATCAGCAGCACTAAAATCTTCACTTAATGGCTTTCCTCTGTGACTAATTCCATGTTCTGAAGTTACATGGGAGTGGTTTTCATCCTTGTCCAACTGTGAATCGTTGGTTGAAGTGAAAATGCCCGGGTCTCCAGGATTTGTGGCAGCACACCATACATATAACAGAACGACACATGTAATCTGCCAAAAGGAGACACTTCATTACTCTCCAAATGAAAACGGCTCCATCACTCAATCAGTTATTTATAGCAGATATATATGTACTCAACATGCAAGCGAAGCATGCTATATACTGAACTCGCAATGCCTGACGCACCAGTTACATACAATGCCAGATCTATCCTTGCAGGCGAATTCAATCTCTCAGGAAAAAAAGGACAGGAACCTCACCAACGGAGTGTAGATAGCCATGGCCACAATCTCGAACGCGCTGGTCCCTAGGAACGGCACGAAGAAGACATAGAAGGCGAAACCCAGAGCAGAGAACACAGCTATCGCCACCACCTGCAGTTTTTTTTTCGATGCAGGAGACAGGAACAGAAATGCGTGAGTGGCAAATGCCAAGAACAGCACCAGAGTTGCGAGGAAAAGGGATTATACCTGGAGAGGGTGGTAGGGAAGCTGCCAGCCGTGCTTCCTCATGGCCGGATAAAGCCCAGCCTCGAGCGCAAAAACGATGGGATAGGTAGGATGCCAATGCCGAGAGGGTTACCAAGCAGCAGACCACCCGTATGCCTCAGGACCCATGGCTTTCCTTTCTCAGTTCCCTGCCTCCCTGCCCAGAACCGGAGGAGGTTGTGAAGGAGGAACCAAGAGCAGGAAGCCAAGGTCCACGAACCAGGGAATGTTGCTGTTGGCTTGGCTCCGATAATGGAGAGAGGCGGAGACGGGGTGGAACTTGAGCATCCAATGCGCCGTCGGCCGTCTCGGGGAGTACGACGACTGCGCCTCTGCTCCCCGTCCGGCGTCTCGTGGATTTATTGCGGAGGCCAGAAGCGGCAGTGCTGATGCCTGCTGTCCTGCTGAGCCATCGTCTTATTTTCTTCTCCCGCAGTCTCGCTTCGTTTCCCTTGTCGTGTGATTGTATTTGCCTTTTATTCTGCTACTACCAAAACATCGGAATTCTATTTTGATGTGATGGATATTCACAGTTTTGGAGAAAAGTTACATCAAACATTTTGATGCCTGCGACTGCGAGAACATTGGCTGGAGCAGCAGACGAACACGCTAGACAAAAAAGAAAGAAAGAGCAGAGCTCTAAAAAGAACCGGCGATTGCGGGCCTAGGCATGATGAACCTCTCTACAGGCTTGAATTTCGTAGAAGAGCTTTCGCTAGGAGCCTAGGATAGTCATGGATCCATGATGATTGCCAGTGTTAGTTTAGACGAGGAACAAGTTACTACTTCCATTTTTAATTACTTATCACTCTCTAATTTATTTTTAAATTAGAGATTGACGAGCAATTTCAAATCGAGGGAGTAACTTAGAAAGCTTTGACGCGGAAGCTTAGAAACAGACATGGTCTGAAGTTTTTCATGTGCCTAACTACCATCATCAGACAATAGCAAGCACTTAGTTTAAGTAAAAATTATTTAATGCGACGCTACGTCCAAAAGTTTGGGGGGAGGCAGACCAGCTTTCTGCACCGCACGCTGAGTGAGTGCTGAGCCGCGCCGCACAGTACTGTACCTTTTGGCTGCCTCAAAAGTAGATAAACCCCTGTCGCTTTGCTTCATAACAAATTAATAATATATAAATTGAACAAATGGGCACTTTGGCAGGCCTCCACACAGTAATGGAAGCAGTACACGCACCGATCCAGCAATTTGTTGGGCCTTTAGTCCAGATTCGTTTCAACTCATCAATTGACTGGTCCAAAAAACATAGATTTGGTTTTTGGAAACTTGCATAATGTACGTCCATGACTGCGAGTATTTTTTTTCTCTTGGTTCTAAACTTGGTTTTCTTGCAACAAACAAGCGGCCGTGTCACCTAGCTTGCAATCTAAATGTCCTTGATTTGGAGAGCCAGGACGAACAAAACTGCAAACTGGTTCGGTCATGAATGTCCATGCAAGATTTGCATGTGTTTATCTACACTACATGCGGTATATTTGCAATGTGCAAATTCCAAATAGGCCATTCAAGCAGAAACTAGCCTATGCCTCTACAAGTCCTTTACTGCGAGCTTTCTTATTCCCGCCTTTTGCTGACTTTGAGCCTGCTTGAGCTTCACGTTCCGTCTCGTTTTCTATTCTTGCAAATACTGGATTTGGCTCCGTCATTACCTGGCCTGCTTTAAGGCCTCCCCATTTCGTATCCTCCTAAGGACAAAGTTGAAAAAAAAACAAATGCACAAGAACAGATTTTATACAGATTCACAGCAGATTTTTTAAGAAAACAACTATGCATTCTTCTGAGGACGCTAAATTATTTTGGAGTCATGAAACAGTTTTCAAAAAGTAGGAATGCAAAACGTAGAACATTTCTCTGATATAAGAACGTACCCATCGCAATCCCTTAAATTGGTCTTCTGTGAAACCAAGCTGTGTATAAATCCTCAGAGAAAGGCTCGGAGTGATAGGAGATAATGCAATCGCGATTATTCTCATCGTCTCTAAAATAATTACAAGATCCTGTACACATGTTGAGACAGGATTTAGCGATCAAGTCCATACCTATGATGCCACTCAACTTTCAAACATTAAAGGCACACATAGGTGGCATGTAATTTATCTTTCTAAACAACATCTGAATTGCCAAACATAAATGATTCTGTCCAAACACTTCATTAAGTGGAACAATTTTGTAGACAGTTAATCAATAGCTTCATGAGTCATATCAAATAGCACAAGACAAGTAAAAAAATAAGAAAAACATTGTAAACACATAAGTTCTGAAGTATAAAAACGAAAGAATTATGGAGATCCAAGGGTAGTCAATTGCAAAGGTTCCAGACTGATTCAGATGTGGCTTGAAATATAAAGTTAAGAATTTCAGCATTTGAGATGTGACAAATAATGTCTAAGAACATGAAAACCTGATGGGAACGTAAAATACAGTTTCAAATGTTTACCTTTGCAGCTTTTTCAGCACTATCACCCCCTTGCTTGAAACAAGACCATGGTGCTTGCTCATCAATGTATACGTTTCCCAAGTTGCCAATCTCTAACACAGCTTCACATGCTGAAGACAGCAAAAGATTCTCATAATGATACTTCGCCTTGTCCACCTGTATATATATATAAAAAAAATTGTTTACTGTGAAACAACAGATACAAAATAGATGGAATAACACATGGTGTCATTAGGCAGATAAATAGCACACTGTGCTACAAAACATCCAGATACATCACAGATTCATGGGTTTGAACAACAGATGGAATAACCGCATCATTGACAAGTGAGAACAGATAGCAACAATATGTAAAGCCTTTCATGCCACATACTAATTAAAAGGGTGAATGGCACATCCAAAAATCACAAACCATTTTAACTCATCATTTGTCCCAAGCACATTGGGGTAGGCTAGATATGAAACCCAACTCATTGTCATAGATTTAAGATGCAAGGAAAATCTCCTTACCAGGTTTTTTATATTCTCTCTGAATGAAACTCCATCAGCGGCAGCAATTGAATCGAATGCTAGCGTGGATTTACAATTCTTTTTTAGCAGCCCAAGTGTACGATTAAGGAGATTTCCTGTTTAAATAAGCGAATGAGATAATTATGTATACATAAAGAAGCCTATGTAACGCAAGGAGCACCAACCCATTCTCATGGAAAGGAGCACCAAGTTATAAAATAGGCAAAAAAAAACAGAACAATTTTGGAGCACATTAAGAGTAGGTAGATGTTTCAGAATTAAAGTGTTTGATTAAAATACCTATTGTATTGGCAAGATGAGCATTGACTATATTGATAAAGCGTTCTTCTGAATAGTCCCCGTCATTGCCGAACTCTACTTCCCGTAAGAAGAAGTATCTAACAGCATCAGCGCCAAAATTTTCTACCAGATCTTTTGGTTCAAGGGTGTTTCCTAATGACTTTCCCATC
This sequence comes from Tuctoria greenei, assembly GCA_036927565.1. Taxonomy (NCBI): domain Eukaryota; kingdom Viridiplantae; phylum Streptophyta; class Magnoliopsida; order Poales; family Poaceae; genus Tuctoria; species Tuctoria greenei. The sequence goes on from JAYESD010000004.1 coordinate 3,188,576, forward strand.
TTCATGCCATCCTATAGTTTTGCAAAAAATAAAATGCGTGAAAAAAGTGATTCGATGAGAAAAATGTGACTGAGAATCAAGATATGTTCACCAACTCAAAACAATGAAGCATATGGTAAAAAGCACCCAGTGCCATTTTCTCAACATAAATAACTACATTTGAGACATCAACCAATGCAGGGCAAAAGCCATATATGCTAACAGAGACCCTGCACAATACCGTTATTGGCATTTCGGTCAGTGTTTTCAAGTTGGTAAGTCGAGTCGAGTCGACAAGGTACCGACTTGGTGACTAGTCGGTAAGTCAGTCGACTAGTCGTTGACTTGCCAAATATAGTGGCTGTTTTGCCTATATAGTGGCTCCATATAAACAATATAGTCAAACTAAAAAAACAGCATCTAGTTCAAGGAAAAGAGCATGATTTACCTCATTTGTAGGTTGAAACTGAATCGAACTCAAATAACTAGCATCCAGGTCAAAGGAAGGGCATGTTTTACCTCATTTGAAGGATGAATCTGAACCAAATTCACTTCGAAAAGGCTGACTTCCAATTTCTCCAGAGGCAGACATGGTGCTGAAAAGTGGGAGAGGGCGCTGGAGGAGGGAGGCGCAGGAGGGGGGGCTGCTGACGCAGGAGGCGCTGGAGAGGGGGGGGGGGGGGGGGGGGGGGGGGGGTCTGCCGACGCAGGAGGCGTTGGAGAGGGGGGGGGGGGGGGGGCTGACCGGCGGAGGAGGGGGGGCTGCCGGCGCAGGAGGCGCTGGGGAGGGGGGGGGCTGCCGGCGGAGGAGGGGGCGGCGGCCGGGTGCAGGAGAGGAGTCGGTGTCGGGCAGAGAGGAGAGGATTTTTATGGTTCTATTCCTAATGGGCCTTAGGCTGTGGGCTGGTCTGGGCTGAGAAGGTCACAAGTCGCCGTACTTAAAGACATAAGTCGACGACTAGTCGACTGGAAAAGGCAAGTCGACGGCAAGTCGCCCGACTTGCCGTGAAAGTCGAGTCGGAGGCCTCAGTCGGCCTCCCGGGACCGACTGGACGACTAGTCAACGACTAGTCGACGACTTGAAAACAGGGATTTCGGTCAAACAAAAATACCGTTATTGGCAAGCACAATATACTGTCATTACAAAAGTAACAATCAACTGTAGTAAAAACACGATGTGTTGTAACGTAGATAAACTAATCTGCACAGAAAAGCTAGTCCAGGATCCATTGAATATTGACATAGGAGGAGCACATATGTTCAATTTCTTCATGCTACTAAAATTAAAATTTCAAAATAAGCAAGGCTAAAAAGATAAGGCAAGAACAGCTTGTTTTTAGTGTAAATGAAAGAACAGCGATGAATAGGTTGGACATTAGGCCACATAGTAAAGCTAGTGGTTTACCAACAATCCAACATATATGATATATCCAGATGGCTTAGACGAGGAAAATGCAAATACAGCTGCAGAAAAAGCAGTTCAAACCAATATATGATTATTACATATTTACATTGTTATGATCTTTGTTTCTTTAGGCATAACAAAGTTACTTTATAGAAGTTGAAACAGGAAGCTCTAAAAATAAATAAGATCACCTTTGTCAAGAATCCATGACCAAAAACTGCATCAGGAACACTTAGCCCTGCTGACATTAACATGGCTGGCCAATAAACTGCATGGAACCGCAATATGTCCTGAGGTACATGCACAACAGTTCAAAACCATAATCTACTGGATAAATAAAAAAGCACAAACCAATATTCTTGCTTGCAACATGAACATCGATGCCAGATCTATGAAAATATGTAAGCACTGGCCAATTTTCGAATCGGGGATTTAAAAAATACTCAAAATAGTGCATAAACATACTTGTACAGGCTGGACCTGCCAGAATCGGAGTTCTATCGTCTGAGTCCATGCTTGTTTTTAGTGAATAAGTAGATTCTTATTGAGCAGCAGGACTCATGGAAACAAGTTTAAACAAAGTAGATCCAGTTAAAAAATTGGGGAAGTGGCTATAATAAATTGGAGAAATATGGTGCATATGTGAAAAAATCACAATAAAATATCAAACAACCACCAAACAAATGTGTCAATTATGAGAAAATAGGATCATAGTATTTTGTTATAAATAGCAACAAAGAACCTGAATTTTGAGCAAACCTTTCCTATCAAGTGCAGGGAGGCTGGCCAACCACGATCAACAGCTTGCTGCAAACCTGCCTGCTCACCATCATCTAGTAATGCTGAAATATACCTGTACTCCCATAAACGGAATAATAAACCAATATGAAAAGAAAGAATAGGTGCACTGCATAAGATTATGGTACTTGAGTTGTTGAGAACAAGATATAAGAAAAAATTATCCTCGTTTCAAAATCGAAGTATTCAGAGGTTCAATTAAATAGAAATAGTACAGTAACATTAAGACCGAGAGCACTGTGTTCTTTTATTCCATAACATATATGTGTATGCTCTATAACTATATTGCACTATTCGGTTAAAAAAAACTATATTGCACTATAGAACTCACAATAAGTTACAACAACAACAATAACTAAGTCTTTGCCCCAAGCAAGTTTGGGTCTGTCGGTGCCTGGCGAACCGGGTATCCCTGGGTACAGGAATAAAAGAACACTGGGCCCACCACCCACCGGGGCGAGGCCTAACATGGGCCTAGAGCGCTACGTGGCAAGTGGTACAGCGGCTCCCTCCGTCGAGGGAAAGTCCAGTGCCTCCATGACCGACCGCGGCCCTGGGCCCACCACCTCGCCGGGGAATGATCCGACGAGGTCGCTAGAATGGTGGCTCCGGACCCCCCCCCCCCCCCCCCGGGAAGAGGGTCCAATACTGCGACAATCCCCACAGCTCCGGGTCCACCCCCTGGACCCGAACGTCCCTTTGAGGGTCCTACGCTGCTAGTTTCCAGTAGCTCTGGACCCAACCTCCAGGAACTGAGCATCCCGCTGAGGTAAGGGCCAGAGGTGCCACGTGACAGGTGGCGCCGAGCCTGAGCTTTCCCACGGAAGGCTTAGAGAAGGGAGGCGTGCCCAGGACGCCAGAGCTAGGACGTGCATGTTCCCTAGGCGAGCGGGAGCTCGCACTCATAAGTCAAGTGGACTGTGGCCGGTCTTGTCATAACTGGTCAGAGCCGAACTACTACGTACGGCGGACCAATGAGAAGCCCCAACGGGACAGACAAGACAGGGCCAACCATGATGAGGGGACTATTCGTAGCCCTGCAGCAGGGTGTGGGCAGGCGGCACATTGAAGCCGTTGCCAGGGGATAACATTTACTCCCAGATCTTAGGGAGGATTCGGTATGCCCGGGCCCCGGGGCCATTTGTCGGGCCTCGGACCCCACTTGTAAGCTGCTCGACCTTGGACTATAAAAGGACCGAGCGGCCACCGACTTAGACAACTTCGCTCTGACCAAGATACAGACTCAAGGAACACAACACACAAACCACCGTGGAGTAGGGTATTACGCTCAGGCGGCCCGAACCACGTAAATCCCTCGTGTTCATCGTCCACTGCATTTGATCTTGCTAGGACTAGTGCCCCGATAACGCATCGAACCTCCGCGAACCACTCCCGAGTAGGTTCGGGGGAGGTGTCAGTTTAGACACCTCGACAGGGTCGGCTCGAAATGAACCCAACAATTTTTAATTTTTAAAAAGGGTAGTAGAAAAAATAAGGTGAGTAACAAAGAACAAATAAACTAAGATTCTGATTTTTATTTGTTAAAAAGAACTCACAATAAGTTAGAAACATATATTGCATTTAGCAATACAAGAGTAGAAGACAAAACACAACACAAGTGAAAAGTGCACTACACATGGAGATCTGGTAATCATTTTCATGTAGGGAGGTCATTAAGGAGAGCCTTCAGTGAGAGAGACCCTTGTGATGAACTCCAAGCACTTACAGTAATATTACAAAGGGACACAACAAGCAGTAGAACATCCAGAACTCAAAGCATCCTAAACCCAAAAGCATATATATGGTCATCACTCATCAGGTTATCAATGAAATGTTTAAAGCTTATCAGGAAGGAAGTAATTTCATAACTTGATGGTGACGGGTAAATAAATAAATTTAATATCTTCTATGCTTAAACGGTAACAGTAAACAGCATAAGTCGACGTTACAAGAATAAGTATACAGAAAGTCCGAAATAAAATCTGCAAGGCTCCATTCTTAAAGAAACGCAAAGGGGCAGCTGTGAAACAGAAACATACCCTAATAGAGCATCAAACCACACATATATTGTCTGCTTGGTGTCATTTGGAACAGGAATACCCCACTCTACAGATGCACGGGAAATAGAGAAGTCCCTTAGTCCACTTTTAATCCAGCCTTGGACCTACAAGCTGTGTCTTTATGAGACAGATGAAAGAACAGGTACATTCTAAAAACATAAAATAAGCATATCGAACACAGCAGGACTGAAAACTAGTGAAGCAAGCCACGTGAAACATGCAAGAAAGGGATAATTTGTTTTTCTCCTGACAGCTAAATCCAACAAAAGCCCTGCAGTGATCAAAGATCCGTTAGTTACATGTTCCCATCCCTTTCCTGAAACAATTACAGGATTGGTTACTTAAAAGACACTAAGACTACAGTTAATCCTTGCTTTCAAGATGCACTAATGCACGGCAGTCTTACCTCGCAACAGAAAGGTTAAGTCTCAAAGCTGAGGAGTACACTTGGCTGACACTCATAAAAAGTGATATCTTGATTTAGTTGCACAAAGGAACAGTTGTGATCCACATAACCTCTTCACTGTCTACTAACTACTCTGAATTTGTCACTAAATAAAGCAATATTTAGCAAAAAAAAAAGGATTTTAAATATTCGTCATCTTAGTTTCCATATTTAACATATTTAGGGTGCCATTTCAGTAACCACTTGACATGCCACCTAAAAACAATGTATTGTGTGGAGTCTTGTACTTTTCTCAACAAGCCAACAGCACTTCAGAAACTCAGTGACTTGATCAAAGCTCGCCTTTTTCGATCAATATATACATAAGGACATAGATATAGTTGAGAAAATAGTCTATGAACAGCTATAAGGGGTGTGTGTGTGTCTTGTATGGTTGCTCTTCTATTAATGTAATGATATGTAAGTCTTCTGTGTGTTCAAGAGAAAAAATAGTGGAAATTGATAAAGCTCCACAAAGACATTTGTCAACATAATTGGATTAGCTCTTTTCTGGTTCAAGCTCAAATCATTCAGACAGAGTCTCCATTTTTACAAAATTAAGTTCACATTTTCTACCACGGTGTGCACTGATGTACAGTATCTAAATAATCACGGAAATAAAGAAACAAAAGCATATAACTGAGAGGATTAAAACCTCACCTCATTCAAGCGATGTGATGGCCTTACAAAATCAGGGTTTTTTGTCAGTAGCTCTTCCAACTTGTGCTGGTACTTTGACAAGGCAAAGAAATAATTATCTTCTTTTCTTGATACGCAAGGCTTCAAATGAACAGGGCAACAATTGTTTTCCAAGAGCTCATTTTCATCCTTTGTTCAATCAACAAAACAAACATTAGTGTACAGTTACTAATATTTAAGAGGAGGATCAGGCTACATAAGTTAACATGATATATCTAATAGCAAAAGCATGAAATGTAGAAAAATGAAGCATATAAAAAAACAAAATGCAGTAACTATCAGCACTAAAATAGCAAAATTACCAATTCTGCACATTTCACATGTTATTGTTGCACCTAATTTCTTACACGCTGAAACACATTACCACAGCCTAATTCTAAACTCGTACTTTAGACAGTAGACATGGTAACCAACATTGACACCAGTTCCCACAAAAAAGGTTGAACAGCTAAGGTATCCTTTCAAAGTAAACTTGTAAGTACAAAAAAGAAATACTGGTTGGTACCCCTTTTAGTAGGCATTATCGTTACCAATTGCAGCAATAAAACAAGTATTTTGAATGATTGATATAGTTAATTGTACTTCCATTGGATTTCAGGAAGGCCTTAGAACCATATAAGACAGCTGAGACAGAAGCTTACCTTGTACTCCTCACAGCTCACACAGTAAAGGCCTTCATAATCAGCTCGATATATGTCACCACTGTTTAAAACTCTAGAATAGAAGTCCTTAACAACAGCCTCATGCTTATGATCTGTTGTCCGAATGAATTTGTCATACTCTATATCCAGCTGCAAGAATTTGGAGAGCAGAAGTGAGACCATAATGTACTCTGGGGTGAACAGTATTATAAAGTGAAACTTGATTCTGTGGACATACATCAGCCCAGAGCATCTTATATGAATTTGAAATAGTATCACAATGCTCCTTTGGGTTTCTGCCACTGGCATCTGCTGATGTGGCAATTTTTTCACCGTGTTCATCTGTTCCGGTAACAAATATAACCTTCTTCTCTAGCAATCTCTACAACCGCAGAAACATTAGCAACAGATTGTTAGACAATAGAATTAAACACAAAGTCGTGCACCCCACTCCAGTAGTTCAAATGGTTAAAAATTAGTGGCCCACATGCAAGTTGATAAGTACACACGTATTTTGTACATTAAGTTGTTCTGTTTCCTCAAAACTACGATTTTAAGCATCAGCATCACTAGGAAGTAACGTAGTATAAAATTCTGAAATGTGATCTCATATGTGGAAACATTCGTGCAAAGTGTGTGCAACGGACTGGCCCATCACTGCCTGATCATACAACAGTAAACCAAACCATACATTTGTCAGAGCCTCATAACGGTCACTTAAATAAGATGTGTGCTAACATTAGTCCTGCAGGGGGACTCTTCCAACCCTCTTCTTCGCGAATCGCATCCATTTTGTTTGTGCAGGTCTACTAGTCCGACCCCTAACCGACCGATAATACAGCGTCACGGCGATTGCATTGGTAGGGATAGGGAGAGGCTTGCCTGGAAGCGCGCGATGGCGTCGGCGGCGATGGTGGTGTAGGCGCTTCCCATGTGCGGCGGGGCGTTGACGTAGTAGAGCGGCGTGGTGAGGACGTACGGCTCCGGCACGGGGGCGGCGTCGGGGGACGGGGAGGCGGAGGCGAAGCAGCGGACGCCGCCGCGGCAGCGGAGCGCGGTGGCGAGGGTCCGGGATGGAGCGGATGAGAATGCGAAGCGGCGGGCGCCGGCGGCGAGGGAGGAGCAGGGGGCGCCGAGGAAAACCCGCCCGGCGGCCATGGCGGTCGAGACCCGGAGGTTTTTGGGTCGCGTTCGTGAAGTGGGCGAGCGGATTGGGGTTGGCTGTGGAGGATGACGGCCGTTGTTGGGCTGGATGTGACGGTCTAGGTGGTCTCTGTTCACTGGGCCTCTGTCTGGCCCAGAGAGAGCTCCCCTCCTTCTAAAGATATTGCCAGATGTAATGGCGACCGCGCGTATCAGATCCAACGGTTCACAGGACCTCGACCCCGGACGGTAAACGAAGTACCGACCGGTTGGCCGGGAAATGACATGCCGACCATCTCCCGACCTGCGTTCGCCGGCGCGGCTCTGGATGCGAGTCACCCATGATCATGGTCTCCTGCTGCTGCAATCAAGGCAGCAATGCAGCCATGATGAAGCAGAACAAAAATTAAGCCGATGATTTAACTTCTGTGGAAGGAAGTGGTGGGCAGAAAAAAAAATGGCACTTGATCAACATGATCGACGATTTAACATCTCATCAAAATCAAGCCGAGGCCAAGTTACCGTGGCCTCCCTTGTTATTACATCATAAACAAATTCAGCGGTTAAAACCTAATCCTGGCAGACACAGCGCGATTAATTGATCGTCGCTCATCAGTTCCTCTCCTGGCTGAACGACACGAGCTTGCGCGTGTTGGTCCAGCTCTGCTCGTACACGACCGCGTCGTACCTGCGGTCCTGGCCGGCGAGGTTCGCCGCCTCCACGACGAGCCGGTAGTTCACGCCGGACACCACCTGCTGCTCGCCGCTCACCACCCTGACGAACGTGAGCCTGTCGTTGGCCACCTTCATGTGCTCCTCCACCGCCCACGAGCCGAGCGCCTGGACCTGGGGGTCGTTGATGTTGGGGATGGGAGACCATCCTCCTGGTATGGCCGCCGCGACGGCGGAGACGGCGGCGGCGATGGCGACGAGGAGGAGGAGGAGGCTGGTCCTCATGGCTGGGCTTTTCGTTCAGGCGATGTCTTGGATCGGTAGAATTTCGCGAGATCTCGGTGGTTGCCGCGGTGGTAATGGTCGGGGACGAACGGCGCGCGCTTTAAATATAGCCATAACCAATGGTGAAGCGAGCAGGAACGGAAAGGACCGGGATGGATTTAGCGTGAATTAATTGGTTGTTGTAGGCGAACCATGGGTAGGAAGAAAACAAAACAAGCACAATACTAGAAAAACCGCGGGCGTTTGGGTGGGCGTTAGGGTGCGTTTGGTTGACTAACTCGACAGCCATATTATTGTGAGTAGAATGCATCAGAGCTAAAAAAAATTGTTTAGCTATACCATCTAGATCCATAAATTTTTATTTTGTAGTTCTAGTTCATGAATTTGTGCGCTTGTGTTATTCGATCCATAAACTTTTTAAATGACTCACTGTAGAATAATATCGCTTTACCGATGTGGTATATGAACCATTGTTGTCGGGACATATGTATCTCACATATCAATATTCTGTCTTCCTTTAGTCGAGTAGCGTTATCAAGAGAAAATCACTAAGATTATCGCTCTCTGTCGAGACTGACACCACAGACAATATTGTGAGTTACATCTATTCAGACGGTATATTAACCTCTATTAAATTGGGTTACAAAGAGCGCAGTAGACTAGTGGTCTTTGTGGTGGTCCCGTCAGCATATTGATGCTAGAGAATATTGACTGCAACAACTCATGAACGAACCCGGAGATGATAGAAACTTTTGCACCCAGTTAACCCTTTCTAGAAAGGGCCGATGAATCTTAACTTCCGATGAAATATTAAAAGGATATAAAGCTGTAGTGTGTAACTTAAAAGTTCAAAGGACTACAATTACAGAGAAAAAAATTACGAACTCCCACTGATACATGTGGATAAGTTCATGCATCTATTATTGTAAAATAAAAGTCTACGAACTTGTACTGCATTTTACTCTTTTATTATTGTTTGGTTTGTGGTTAGGATGGCTAATAGAAGGAAACATACCCTTGAGATACCGGATGAACTCATTCAGTCAAATTGACCAGATGAGTTCAGTTTTACTAATCTTGGTTATTATTAAAATGGTTATCCGTAATTAGTCTATTTTTCAGATGATGGGTAATGTCTCGACCTTTCCCTCTAAGGAGGTTATGACCAATTTATTACAAGCGAGAATTTAGTTTTGTGAAATTCGACATGAAATTCGCTCTCACCAATAATCAAACTCAAGAACCGAGTAGTGTTATTCAGAGTACTTAACTAATAGGCTAAGCTCACTTTCACATAATCAGTCTATTTTATATTTCATTAGCAATTATGATGATATACTTAATTTTTAAAGTATTCACTTATTTAATGAGTCAACTAGAGTATAATTAGTTATTTTTAATTAGTGAGTAATACCATCGAGGTTACTATTGATAATAATTTATGCTCGTTGATTAATTAGTGTATAATTAATTACTAGTATCCGAAATTGAAAAGGTACAATTCAATTAATAATTCTGGTCACATCCATCCAAATCTATCCGACTGTACAAAAAGAAAACTAGGATATCATTCCAAAAAATATAGGCCGTCACCTTCCTCTATTTTTGTCCTCTAGCCAAACTATATCCACTAGCCAAACACACTTCAAACCTGGTTTGACGAAAGCTAAACCTTGACAAATAAAATAATATATCTGGTCAGGATTTTGGAGGATACCGAAAAGATGAGGATGGGAAGATTCACTGCTTAACCGCCGTCGAGCAAATTTTAGGGCGCAGGACGCGCACGCTGCTACGCGAGTGAGAATGTCATTGGCCGGTTGACACTTGACACATGGTTCATGAACATGCTCTGTAGCTGATGGTCGCTTTGTGAAAAAATAACTCAAACGGCAACTTCGTCACAATTTTATACGAATCAGATTAAATATAGAAGTCGCAGGAAATAGTTTGGCGCATGTCATGGGTCCTGATCTTGACGTCGTTCATGACAGTTCATGTCATGCGCATCGTGGATAATTCAAATAGTCCACAAGGATTTACTGTACTTGGCAACAAAAAAAAATGATTCCTGGGGAGATTGATGCTAGCAAGAAAATGTAGACTATACAAACCATTACACTCGGGTGCATGCTCGGTACACTACGGCAATTAGCATCTGCTTATGGGTTTGCAACACCCCCAAACTGACTGAATCTTCCAGGAACACTGCATAGAAGGGCCTTGCCATGCCTTCGATCTACTACGGGCGAACCTGCCTGTTAGACTAGGAACCAAATGTATGGAAAGGCAGATTAACAAGCTCCCTGAATCACCACCATCCAGGATCAGTCTTCAGATCAGTAGTAGGTTGTGCCATAATAGGGCTGAGGAGCTGCCGCTGGTACTGGTGTTGGCGCTGGTGCAACTGCTGGCGCTGCCACCGCTATTGCTGCAGGCTGTGCGTAGCCTTGCTGTGTGTAAGCCTACAATAGTATCACCATAACTCGCATCAGACAACCGTCAACATAGTTAAAGCTCACTAGAAAAATGAGGTACCTAAGGTACCGAGATAAGGGTTAATTTTCCAGAAAAAAAAATTTGCAATTCAAACCAAACAGTGGAAAAATGACGACAGTTAAAACTGTGATAATGGTGTGCAGAGACTTCCTCCCAGGACTGATTGACACCTAATATAACAGATGCTGCTAAATTGCAAATACTGATCACACACACACACAAACACTACTAAAGATGATGTGACCAGAACAGAGCACGGGTTACAGCCAAAAAGTCTTACTAAAGCACTTGGATTGTTTGACAGATTACAAGTCTGGATAGGTAACCTAAACTGCCTAGCCAAATATGTAACCTTTCAGTGAAGGGAATCATTGAAAGTACTAATCAAAATAAAGATTAAACAACCGCAACACAAATAAACTGATAGAATGGTTTATTTTGCCATGGTCAAACCCTTTATCTTTTAGTCAAAATTCATATAGCATGATGTTTATTTTCCAGATTAGGGATCCAGATACATGTTGAGTGTCTTGATGATGGGATCAATTGCAGTTGCATGACATTTACCATAGTCATTCCTTGCAACTGATGCTGGAAAACACTTAGCATTATCCCGAAGCACTTTGTAAATGTGCACATAAAAGAGAACATATTCAGTACCTGAGCAGAGTATGTTGGAGGATATGCACCATACGCAGCTGTTTGAGGAGCAGATTGTTGCATTTGATGGCTATAGTCATAATTTCCATATGCAGGATATGCAGCCTGGATGCAAAAATTAAGATTAATTTGATACCCAAAAATATATATTTAAACATGATAGAATCCTTATCCTAAAAGAATGGTAAAGTGACTACTTGTAAGAGAAATGGAGAACAAGATCCATAGTCTTTCTGTGTAACATTCAAATTCCAATGTGTCAAAAGAACAAAAAAAAAAAACTATCTGGACTGAATGAGTACATCAAACAAAATACAAGGAACAAGTAATAAAAAAAGGTTCCAGGCTCACCATTTTGTTAACATTTATTTTGGTTTAGGAAGCATGCATGCTAGCACGAGGTAGGAACATATAGTGAGATACATTATAAATAACCACCAAACTACTAATATTAGCAAAGATTTAACACATTATTTCACCTATTACTTTCATTCCATGTTAGCCTCTTCTCTCGATTATGCGCAAGGTGAAAAAAGCATAGAGATAAATCATGCAGATTTATATGATTGTGCAACCTGTGGAGGATAAGCAGCACCCCATTGTTGCCCTGATGCTACAGAAGTCGCGGGCCAAGTGGGAGGGTTAGGAGCGTTCGGATCAGTTCCCATGACTTGATGAGTGCCCCCAATTTTAGCCATTTTGTCTCTGTCTGACACAATAGAATCATCTGCTTTCCGTTTCCTTGCTGGTAGAATGCTTCTTTTACACGAAAAAAGAGTTGTATGCCGAGTTAAAGCCTTCTTGATCGATTTTGCATCCCCAAATAGATCCAAAAACTGCATAAAAATTGTAAATGTATCACTTAATGCTGCCGCAAACTTCATTTATATAGCATTTACAGTAACAGACTACCATATTTCATACAGTGTAATGATTGTGATTATTGGTCAAGGGAAATAAAATTCCAGTATAAGAAAAATTCTACATTATTTCCTTAAAAAATAGTTCTAGATTTACATACTAACATACAACCTTCCAGTCCATTACACATGACAAGTTACAGTCTTGCCTAAACCAACAGCAATATAACCAAAATTTGACTTACTAAAACTACTGTTTGCTAAACATGAGCAAACAACTGGAGAGGTACATATGCGTTCTCCCAAATACTAGTCGGGACCCGAGAGAATGTGTAATATCCTGATAACTATAATTGTACTATACGTAAAACACACTAATTTAAATGCATCCAGTAAAGTATACTTCAATGTTGCCTTAAATGTCTTTATTGTAAGATTAACAAAACAAACGATACAAGACGATCTTATACACTTCAGTATCTCCTAACTCACCGGTGAAGAAGCATGTCCTCTGCATAGCTAAACCAAGAAAAAATTATAATACAAAAGCAGCTTCTAAGTATTACCTCTAAAAATATGGAAGATATTTCCTCTTTATCACCTAGACTTGCCACCTCCCCTTGAGATGGTTCAGGTGTAAGGAACTTTTCAACAAGTGAATCTAAAAATTCAATATGTTTTTCAGATGGAAAGATCGACTCAAGATGAATAATAGCCTGCAAATATAGGTGATATTAGGAAATTAAAGGCAAAGATGATGGGGAAATTGAAACAATTCACATAAGAATTCAAAGATGTAACCTCAATAATCGGTTTTGTCACGTTAAACTGCTCATGCAAGGAAGTTAAGATCCCCCTTGCCTTTTCCATGTCTCTGATAGCCTACACAACATGAGAAACATAAAATTCCACTAATTAGATCAGAGAGATAATAAATAAAAGAATGCAAGAGGCTTGACTTCAATCAACTAGTCATCAAAAGAAACACAAGGAACATCTCAAGCTCAATAAGAGAAAACACTGTAGTGTTTTAAATACACACAATGAGATGTCTACCAAAATGAAATCATTGCTATATAACGGTTTTATTATCCATGACTTCAGAAACACAGTTCCAAACACTATCTCTTTATTGGCTAACCAATATGTTTGCCCAGTTAACATTCTAAGATATTCAGATGATATAAAATTTAGACAGTCATGTAAAACCATGAGTTTCACATGTTTTATAAGATTGTGATAAAGACCTACCAAGAATAAGAATCGTGAGTACTGAATCAGCAACGTCGGCAAAAGCTGGCTCTGTTCCTTTTCCCTTTCGGCAGCAATGGCCTTCTCATAGACTAAGCAAGCAGATTCTTTATCTCCCTGCAAGAAGATACAGAATAAACAAACTCTTGAAGAATTTAGAAAAGAACAAATTAGTCGTTTGTTTAAAGATTATACAAGCCGGAGCTCCATATTTGAATGCTTGACAATGGCCTCCAGAAAACCAGGGCATAATTGCGAGTAAAGATGCTGGTACTCTGCACGTGCCCCAGAAACATCTCCATTAAGCTCCTTAAAGCGTGCACTAAAGAGATGGATCTCTGGCTGCTTCTGTTAAAGATAAGAAAACAATTAAACATAATAAAAGAAATTGGATGTAGCTATACACAAACTAAAAACTATTACAGATTTACAGCTGATACATAACCATGTAACACGTAAAATAAGACATAATTTTCAGGCTTATCTTCTAAGTTAGGGTCAAGAGGCATGGTTGTTTCAGCCCATGGCAACAACATACAACATGAAATGGAGTACAATTTAGCCTTCTGCTTCTCAAAGCATAAATAATCTAGTGAGATTTAAAAAAGAATAAATACTAGGGCTTTGAAGTAATTCTGCTGAGGCAGTATCTTTCTATTCTAGTCTTTTGATTTTCTTTTCTTTATGGAAATAGGGACTTGGATAAAAGAAAAAGCATTTAAGATGTGCAAAGAAAAAACAAGCCGTAATGTGGCACTTTGCATATTGAAACTAAATTTTGTTCACTCCACACTGAAAGACTGGAACCCTGCTGACTGGTGTACACATAGGTGTATATGCACATGCATGATAAGGAAGAGTGAGATGTTGCCACTTGCAAGGTAAAAACATACAATGTTATCCAGTAGACTGATACAACTTATTGAAATAATACCTTGACAAACACATGAGTGGCACGAGCCAGTGCATTGTTTGCAAGTTCTAGACTTCCTTTACCCTCCATGCATTGCACGTAGCGGATCCAGAATTCTGAATAACTAGCACACGCAATCACACATCTTTCATACAGTTTGATAACCTGAAACAGAATTGTGCACCATCAGAGAAACTGATGCAACCTGGAAAATAAGGAAAGTAAAAAAGGATAAAAAATTGATGTTGACAAAAAAAGAGGTCACACAGGTTACTCCATTAGCTGATTAGGGAGGCCCCTCCATATGGAGGGACCATCCTTGCTTGATACATAGATGGTTAAGAAGGTGAGCATTAAGCAAATACCTGCATATATGAGATTAAAAATTCAAACAAATGGTATTTATTACCATATATCATTAACCCAGAACGGCCACTGACAAATGAAAGTTTGGGGTACTTAGCCTCATCGAAACCAAACATTATGTCCACGCTCTATCCTCCCCATTATAAAGGAAGCTTCGTCCAAATACTAGCCGTTAAAGCATATAATGAAGACAATAAGACTGGATAGTAAGTTATAAGATTCCAAGTGTCCCATGAAATCTACTAAATTAAAGACAAAAGTCTACCAGAAGTGCAAAATCATACCTTATTAATGTCTTCTTCCTTCTCGATAAAATCAAGATAATTATGCCAATTTTCAAGCTCTGGATTGTCAAGAGGCTCGACATGAAAATATGGTCTTCTAATAGCTAGCTCAAAACCAATAATCTTAGATTCATACTCTTTAGCCTTCTTGTACATCTCTTCTCTTATGGACACATACTTTGCAAGGTTCTCTGCATCTGATGAAGACGGATTTTCAGGTTGTCCGGATTTATCGGTTTCATCAGGTTGTGCCACACCATCAAGATCCTGAGCACTATTCTCAGAAGTAACACCATACATAGAAGCTTCCTCTGCAGTAAGTATTTCGGAGAAACTCCGTGTCGAGGCCAATTCCTTGAGGCTGGGTAAAAATTACAGTAAGCACCTTAAGAAATTAAAATGGTGTGCATCCTTAAGAGAGAATCAATAACTTGTATCATCATGCAAGTCAGAATATGTAAAGTCCCAAAAAGTAGTTGCGTGAGGAAATGATGATATGTCATACTGATATGTTTTGTTTATCCACCCATCAGACAGTATAGCAAACAATTGGAAGTCACAGAAAATAAGTGTAACAGGTGACCATAAGAACAAAAAATAAAGCTACACTTCAAGTAATACAAATAAACTTACCAATTAATGTACCGATCAAGCTGCTGTATAGGATGTTCTAATATTCTCGTATATATCATGGCAAGATGACTCCACGCCTGCAGTGATTCTTCATACTTAATGTACTCATCCCACAACACATTGGAACGGTAATCTGTTCCAACATATGCCAAGCCCCTTTCAAACAGCCTGGAAAATTCATACGGTGGATAGTTACGAAACAATGATGGAAGTTAGTGATTCAAAAATGAAATAATGAGACACTAGCACTAGCTACATAACGAAACACTCAACGAATGAAGGCTGGAAGATACAAATAGTAGTGACTACATATAAATCTATGGCAACTAGCAAGACCGCATTATTCAGGATAATACATATTTCAAATTTACTATTTCAACATTATTCAGTATGGATCTACGTATATTTAAACAAACAAGCTTGTTAGAATGTCAAAGCTAGAATGAGCTCATGAATGGGATAACATTGTCTTAAATGAAATTCTCTACGCAGAGATATTGAGTCCGTAGAAGGTCAAATAAATAAATTTATCCATAGTAAATACTAAATACAAGAAGCAAGTATAGATTTAGCCATTCACTCACTTTAATTCAGATACATGCAATCACGCTAACAATACTGTGGGATTGAAATATCTTAATATTTCAGATGAAGTATGTTGCCACGTAAATTGCGCAAATAGAGACGTTGAATGCTCCAATGCACTTAAACAGGCATTTCCTTTCTGTAATGGCTTACAACTACCAGTCATTTATGTTTTATGGTAAAGTTAGATGCAGAAATTTCATCAGAACAGGCGTATTGTGTGTAATTACTACCTTCTGATGATATCTGGATCATCATAAGTGGAAATTGCAAACTGACAGTAGTTGTACCAAATTTCCACTGAATAAGTAACCGCAAGAACTGCTCGTTCGTACACCTCTATAACTTTATTGGCGCCATCCAACCGTGCTTCATGGTCTGCATATTTTTTCCAATAACCAAAGCAGAGGGGGAATTCGGCAAGAAACGAATCGTACACTTTCCGTATCTTCAAAATATTGCTCTGACCAAGGTAATACATAAAGGCAGGATTAGCATAAGGATTGCCATCAAATAAATTCTTTTATTATCATTCATAATCAGATTAAAATTGCACAAAGTACAAAAGACCACAATAGGACAAAATAAAGCTTTATGAAAAGAAATGGACACATCAAATTAACATACAAGAAATATAAGGATTATGAAGTCTACTAGCACAATTAAGGGCAATACATACACTTTTAGACCCTTGAGTACGTATCTTAAGAAAGCAGAGGAAGCGGACACCAAATTAAATAAGAACACTTCCAGTATGCTCAAATCAAATATAAAATAAAAGCACAATTAATTCAGCTTACCATGAACAAATAGCACATAATCATGAGCCGTTTTAAAAATTAGCTTCTCTGCATTTAGCAAGCCACACAATAAAAGTAACATGACAGGTTTGAATCGGCAAGCAGCAATACAAACTTTACCTCGGAATTTCTCTCTGTCTCATCAATAAGTGTGGTCCAAGCATTGAAGTCTAAGCAGTTTGCACTAACAACGCTCCACAACCTAGCCTCTTCCGCTGAAAGCACAGCTGCAAGAAAAAAAAGTACAACACGCTAAAAAACTAACAGCGTGTAGAAACACTGAATTGGAAGAGTGTGTGAGCCAAACATTACCTTCCTCATAGGATGATGGCTCAGGAACTGGCTCGCCCATCTCGTTTGTGGCCGCGCCGCCGCCGCCGTTCTCTGTAGCCCCAGCAGATTGGTAATCGGCAGCCTGCCCAGCTGTACCGTTCAACGACGCGTGCTCGGCCGAGTACATGGGGGCGTCGGCTGCCTGAGCTCCGCCGTCAGGGGCAACGGCGCTCTCGTCGCCGATGAGAGGCGCCCCAACAGCTTGCACGCCGTAAGCCGCCGCCGAATCGAAACCCGCCGCGGCACCAGGCTCCGCCGCGCTCACGGAGTCGACAACGACAGCGGCGCTCTGATCCTGCGCCATCGCGGGCGGATTGCGGGAGCCGAAAATCCTGCGACCTACGAAGCCCTAACGGAGGAGCTGAATTTGAGGCGTGAGAAGTGGACGGAGGTATGGTGCGTAACGGTGGGAGGGAGGGAGGAGGAGGAGCACGCACCGGAGAGCTGCCGGCGAACGGAGGGGGAGTGCGAGGTGGCGCGATGCGGGGGAGCGGAGGGGCTAGGGTTGGATCGAGACCTCGAGGTCGAGGGGAAGGAAGAGGAGGCCGTAGGAGGAGGGGGAGGAAGTGAAGATAGAGCCTGCTGGCTTGCGGGCAGGCAGGCCGAGGAGTCAGTTAACTCACAGCCCATGCGTGTCGGCCCAAGATTGAAAGTTGGAAGTGTCGTCAGCACGTGCTCCACCGATTGAACCTGTTTCCGTGTCGCCCATCCTGCGGCATCCGGCCCCGCCCAGGCAAAAACAATCCACTCTGTGATCTTCTGCGCGAATAGAGGGTCTGTTTGGTTTTACGTTTAAATTGCCTAAGGCTAACGTTGGCCATGTCACATTATTTTAGACGGGTGTTTGATTGTTGACTAGAGTTAGACGCGCTATAAAAGTTAGACAATTTTTGCATCCATTTCTTAACATTTTCTCTAATCTACATTCTAAGCATACACATTTTCTTAGGTGCGTCTAAACTTAGGCTACGATAACAAACCAAACAACAGCTAATATTAGATAACTTAGGCGTGCTACAAGTGTGGTAAGTGACTAAAGTTAGGCTTAGACAACTTAAACATACAAACAAACAGGCCCACAACCTCCCTCCAGTCCTCTTCCCTCGGCTTGGAATATCATCTGCTATGAATATGATGACTCGAGGTCAAAGCTGGTGGTGCACCTCGCCAAGCCCTGCGAAGTGAGCTTCAAGGATCCTTCCGTGATACGTTATGCTTCTCGTGTGAAGGCGACACTGTGCCGAGGCAAGCTTTCTGCTACCGAAGGCATCAAGTCGGACATGGTGGTTGTGTGGGTGAAGGTGACCAATATGAGCGTGGAGAGCTACAAGTCGGATATGGATCTTCTGACTTTACTGCACCTGTGACTTGGTCACTGACGTGTGAAACTCGCTAGCTACAGTCCCACATGACAGTGACAAAGTTACGGGTGGTTTAATATCAGGCGATCCCCTTCTCTACAAGTCTGACACGGTGTGCTTCATTGCCGGCGTGAAGAAGCTGATGCAGTGGTTATGAGGTCCCTGGCGAGGCCGTCTCCGTCGAAGATTCTGAGCTTGATCGGTTCCTGTTTAGTATAGCACTGCCTGTGGTTGTTTGATCTTTGATGGCCGATTGTAAAGCATTTGGGGGCTGTTTGATTTATATACTAAGGTTGTTATAATTTGTCATAATTTTTTGTCTAATTTGACTAAAGTTAGATGCTCAAATTTTCAGTCACAACTTGCCAAGCCTAAAAGAATCTTGCCACACTTTTTTTAGACCTTGACATGTGGGATCCAGTTAGGTGACAATGAATGTTGCCACAATTATGGCTATGAACCAAACACATGACTAAAGTGATCAAACTTGACTAATTTTAGGTGTGACAAAGTGTGACTCCAAACCAAACATCCCCTTGGTACGGCGTCACCCGCAAAAGGTAATTACTGGTCCAGAAAGTCGCAACTGAACCATTGCAGCTAGCACGAATTGCTGCTGCCTAGTACTATTACCAAACAATGTCAATGTCGCAAAGTAACCATATTACACTTATATACCTGGGAGATGATCCATGAGAATGTCCAGTTCTTCTGGCAAATTGCTATAGCATCCTCAGAGAACAACATTCGGTAACAGACAACTAGCAATCAACGAATAACGGAGCTATATAGGTATGATTTGAAATACAGTAGGATAAAAATCAATAAGCGCTCAATAAAAACTCCATGAAATAATTGATCTTCAGACCAAACAATGACAGCAGTCTAGCTGTATAATCATGTGAAATGCGTGAATGACCGATTGACCATTGTACTAGTTCATGTGGTTCTAAATGTCATCATTTCTGATCACTTCATGCCAGCATGTTGATCTTTCTTCTTCCGTAACATCTGCCTATTAGATCTCCTATACCAATTAAACTAGCTAGGTTGGTGCAAACCTGAATATGCAAGGATTTTCTTGGTTGTTCGGCCATTTCAATCTCCATGGCACCCAGTCATCAGCGGTAGATGAGAGAAACCTTGATGTTTTGAGTGAAAATGGTTGTAGTGACCTGTAACAATTTCAATGTACTGACAAAGTGGCATGTCCATGACCTGGCTATAATGGGAAGCATCACGGTCCATGGAAGAAGTCAGCTGTAGAACCTCATGGTGGTATACTAGAAGGAAAAAGATGCAGCTTCCAACACCAGCACACAGCTGGACAGAGGAAGTGTGGAATGCTGTCGGCTATGGCTGCTCTTATAGCCTCTATTATCGTAGTTAAAAGGAATGGATATATTCTGATTATACTGTTAAGAAATCAGAAGCCACTGGGTTGAAATGGTACCACAAGGTTCCTAGTTATCATTATCATGTGGATTTGTCAAAGAATGAGGGTCCCTGGATCAGATCATCACGAGATCATACAAATTAGAGGGGGAAACTGCTCAGTCATAGAAAGTCCACCATAGTGGAAAAATGATGATGCCTTCTGATAGAGTGGTATACCCGTGCCTTTTGCTGGACAGTCGAGAAAAGCCATACCATAGCTGTGACAGTGGTTGAGTCGATGACATGATACATGATAAGGTTCTAATCTAACCATCCTCTTAGCATTTTGCTAATATACGGCAATAAGATACTACACCACAACATTGAACCAACAAACATTTAGCATGAGCCAGACAAGGAAGAACCAGCAACTACTTGAAGAGACAATAACCGACAGGCAGCAAAAGAGCACTTAGATGCACATGAGAACAATATTTTCAATCTATCCCTCACACTTACAGAGGCTATTTTGTGAGGCTATCAGCCTAAAACCACAACCAATCATTTTCTTAACATGCATTGCCTCTTTGTCTCAGGGTTAGTTAAATTTAAATCTTGTCCAGTAACAGATGTATAGCAATGCACTTGTGTTCATCACGATTATATAGAGCACCAATGCAGTTTCGTGGATGCACAAGAATCTAAAATAATAAAACTTAGTCTAAGCAAAAATCACAAACAAAAGCAGCTAGATGTATTAATACATTAGCACTTATTTTGAGTCAAAACTAATACACACCATGGAAAGAGTATCATCCAACCTTTTGTTCTCCCAGCATCTTAAGTAGCACATTAAGCAGTTACACACAGACAACATGAGGCAAGCACTTTTATTACATATTAATATGGGAACTGTTGGACACTTCACAACTTGCAGACTTTAAACAGGACAAAGGACTAACCAAACACAAGAAGTCATTTGTAATCATGACAGTGAAGATTAATCACCGCTTCTTCAAGAACCCTTCTGCAAGCTTTATATAGTCTCCCACTCCGCCCCCACTCTCCCCCTCCCCACCCTGTTTCTTCATGAAACCTTGTGCCAGCTTCATGTAATCTCCGATGCCACCACCCTCTGACTCATCACCACTGTGCTTCTTCTTCTTCTTGCCATCTTCCTCTTCCTCTTTGCTATACTTCCCGCCCCCATGACCAGTATTCTTCTTGTACCCCTCCTCTTCCTCATATCTCCCACCTGCGTGCCCACCAGGTTTCTTCTTGTAGCCGTCTTCTTCGTACCTTCCATGGCCTCCACCACTAGAAGCCCCATACCCATATGCACCACTAGGCTTCTTGTATCCATCGTCTTCCTCGTACCTCCCTCCACCATAACCTCCACTAGGCTTCTTATTGTACTCATCTTCATACCTTCCACCGCCTCCATATCCACCAGCACTGGGTTTCTTCCTGTAATCATCTTCATCCTCATACTTTCCCCCGCCATAGGCACCGCCACTTGGAGGCCTCTTGTATTCATCTTCTTGCTCATACCTCCCCCCTCCATAGCCTCCACTAGTAGGGTTTTTCCTGTAATCACCTTCATCCTCATACCTTCCCACGCCATAGCCACCGCCACTTGGAGGCCTGTTGTATTCATCTTGTTGCTCATACCTCCCCCCTCCATATCCTCCACTAGTAGGTTTCTTCCTGTAATCATCTTCATCCTCATACCTTCCTCCTGCATAGCCACCACTGCTAGGCTTCTTCCTGTAGTCATCTTCCTCATACTTCCCTCCTCCATACCCACCACTGCCAGGCTTCTTCTTATACCCTTCCCCTTCCTCCTCCTCATACCTCCCGCCCCCATGGCTCCCACCGCCCGATCCCCCATGACCGCCGGGCTTCTTGCCGTACCTCCCCTCCTCTCCCTCCTGATGCTTACCGCCGCCGCCGCCGCCGCCTTCCTTGCGGCCGAACTGGTGGAGATACTCCTCGGCCTTCTCGAGGTACCCGCCGACGGGCTTGCCCTCGAGCTTGCCGTACTGGGAGGCGGCGTGGAGCAGGTCCGCGGCCGCCCCCGCGACGCGGCCCTTGTCCACCTTTTCCAGGCTGTGGTCCTGGAGGGCCAGCTTGGCCGCCTCCGCCACGAGCTTGGCGCTCGAAGCCAGGTCGCCGCTCCCGGCGCCGGACGGGCGGTGCTGGGAAGGGCGGCTGCGGCGGCCGGAGTCCTCGTCGCCGTCGTAGGAGGCCATTTCGCGGGGGTTGGGTTGGATCTAGAGAGTCAGGGAGGGGAGACGAACAGGTTTTAGCTTTGCCGACGCTGCGTGGTGCGATGCCGTGGGGGGCGGAAGCAGAAGCACACGGACACGGGAATGATATTGCCGGCTTCCACGCGGCGCTGTTCGCGGCTCCAAGCAACGCCAACAACGTGCAGCCCGCGACCTGTGCAACTTGCTTCCGCGTTGGTGCCGCGTCCGAAACGCCTTGCCTGACGGCCTGAATCGTCAGGTTAGCAGGCGATTTGCCCGCGAGTGGGACGCAACGGAGTAAAATTCTACTACAGTGCAGAGTGTTAATGATCTTTCGGCTAGTCTTCAGATACCCCGACGGCCATACGACCAAACTCAGACTTGTTATGCTGCGAGATGAATAACACGTGGTAGGATTAACTGAGATACAAGCGTCGGCTTAGACTTGGAGTGGACATACTGAGCATCTCTAGTGGCTCACAAGAGAACAGGTCGACACGGCCATATCTTCTCCGCTAGCCGTAGCATCCACACTGGTGTTGCTCCTTCCATCCATCTCCCTCGCACTGCCCGGCTTCCTCCCCCAGCAAGAGCGAGAGGTACGCGAGTCGCCATGCTTGGCCTCGTCGCCGCGCCGCCGGCCGCCGCAGCACCGTCGTCCAAGACGCGGTGCAGCGCCACCAGGCCGCCGGCCGAGAGGACCGGCCGGGCCGCGTCCCTGCTGGCCATCCCCGCGGCCGCCTCGCTCTCGCTCGTCCTCTGGTCCAGTCCAGGTACATACGGTTCACGCACGCTGTACCTGTACGTAACACTTGTTGTACCTAGCTAGCCGCCATAGTCCATACTACTCGCTGCTGAACCTTTTATCTTGCGAGCATGGCCTGAGTTGCAGTGAACGCCGGCATCTTGTCGGGATCCACGGGACTGGAGTCGGTTCCAGGGCCCGAGCTGCCCCGGGTCGAGTTCCTGGAGAAATGGAACGGTTAGCTGCTCTCAGCCACACTCTGTTCTGTTCAGTTCATGCAAGCACCATGGATTGGATTGTAGTACTTCTGATTCTGTACTGAAACGCACTGACTGATGAGGAACCTTGTTCTCGCCGCGCTGTGCATGCTCTCCAGCGGAGAACAAGAAGAAGTACGCCGAGTTTGATAACAGGTTCAAGAACTCCAAGGTGCTGCAGGAGCTGCTCGAGAGGTCCAAGAAGAACAAAGAGAAGTGATACTTCTGTTTGCTTACACTCCTCGAGATCCCTGAATATGTTATTTTTTTCTAGATATATACATGTTCGTGAGAATGCTCTTGCACTGAATCCGCGAGTGGTTTTGCAGGAACGAGAGGCAGATCCAGGACAAGTACTGCCTGCGCGGCGCTGAATGGGGCGTCGGCGACTGCTCCACGGAGGGGATGACGGACCAGGAGAGGGAGGACTTCATATCGGAGCTCAGGAAAAGAACCGGGGCAGAGTGACAAAGCTGTGGAGGAGATCGTTTTCAGCAGACGACGAGGGTGCAGTTCCCCCCGACCCTCTTTTACTCGCGGTAACCGCCTGATTGCTGATTGCCAACGGGGTTTGAGGAGGAAGCAAAGCAGGAACGCAGCCAAACAATTTGGCCCAGAGTATATCTGAGAGTACACATTATGAGCGTTCAGAGTTTACAATAGATATTTGTATTGCGTGCCAAATGCATTTGTTTTGTACGTACTAGCATCAAGCTAGTACCATTTATGCAACATAGGGAGATCTAGAAAATTTCCTTTCTCGATGAAACAGAACTCGAGCACGTTTGACTCGTAGCCACACTTTGCCACACACCTTAGGTCTGTTTGGATAGATGAAACGTTTCTGATTCTGGGTAGAATCACTTAAAACTGATTCAAACGGCAAAAAAGAGAAACGTTTCAAGGGAGAAACACTCTGAAGTGATTCACTTTTTTTTGAACTGTGGAGATGAACCACAAACCAGACAGAGTTAAATGAATCAATTTAGCATTTCTCTCCTCTACTGAAACTGAAACAGATATGCTAGCCAAACAGTTTCTAAAGTGATTCTATTCCAGAATCTGAAACCGTTTTTGCATTGGAACTGAAACATTTCTAATTCTCTGTGAATTTAGAACCGTACCAAACGGTGCCTTAATCATACCACAGATTCTTAAACTGCTGTTTGTTTCGTTGCCACAACTGCAAGGTGTCGTACTTTCGCATACCCCTACCTTAAATCCGATAACCCCAAATTTCTTTATCATACTTTTTATGCCAAAACGTACTTCACTGAGTTTGGATGTGGTAAAGTATGACTAGCAACCAAACACTCCCTTGTTGTAATTACTGTAGAAACAGCTTATGTACCAAGAAAGCAAATAAGCAGAAAATCTAACAATGAATTGAACGTCACAGGATAAATCGCCATAGGGCGCACATAAGGTACAACGGTAGACAATTCATAAATTAATTTCACTCGTGCCCGAGTATTCTGGAACGACTGTATCCGTCCAGCTACATCACGAGGATATGTTATCTAGAGTACAGCTAGGTCCTAATACATCTAAGTTGATAGTATGTGATTACATGATCTTTCTTTACCTATACTAGCTTTCAGTTTCACATGTCCAGGCAGGCAGACAATGGCAACAAAGTAAATCCAACATTTTTTCAGGCTTCGTCTTCGGTACCAACAAGTAAATTCTTGTTCCTGCTCCATTCAACCTAATATCTTTGAAAGCCAATATACAGCATTAACGCATTCAAAATCCTTTGTTCATCCTTGCTCATAATGTTTAATTCAATTCCATGAAGATATTTTGGGATTGTTGGTTTCATGATTTATCCAGAAGATTGTTGCTTTGATTTCAAGAAGCACTATAACAAATAGTGATCTGCAAAACAACCTGCCAATGACTGATGTCTCCGTTGAAGATACTCAGTACTGGTGAGACATCACAAAGCACTAAGGCAGCACCAGCTAGGGATTTGTTTTTGGCGGTAGCTGATGCCCAACCACCTAAGCAGTGGAGCAAAATATTGTCATCACAAGGTTTCAATGCCACAACCAAGCGACTAAGCCTCCGTATTTGGACTCTGACTACCTGGAAAGGGAACAGAAGCACAAACTTCAGTTCAGCAGCGACAAAGGCAGCATGTAAACAAGTAAATCAGTCCACGGAAGCTAAATGCTTGACTGATATTGTAAATGCGATCTTATTCTCGGATGTTGTACTGCTCTAACTGATTCTGCGTTACCTTCTGCCTCTCATTATTAGATATCAGGAGTCAATTAACTCGTTGCTACTGATTGTTATGAGTGGCAATTCAACACAACATTCTATAAATACTTTATTACTGATGGCCGAGCTACCAAAACAAGCAGTGGTACATTTCACCATCACAAATATTGAAATGAACGCAAATATCTAACATGTAATCCTGATATGTTATTGGTAAATCTGACATCAACAAAAAATTACAACTAGATTAAATGAAACAAAACTTTATTTCTGTAGCTTGTATATACTATTTTATTTATTCTATCAATAATTCGAAAGTAGCTTATCATTTCAATCCCCGATTCCCAATCTATTGGCACATGGCTAGCATGGTCATATGCCAGATTCATCAGCAATATTTGTCATCTCACAACTTTAGCTATAGGTTAACAACTAATTTACTAATAGCAAACTGGCAACTGCTGCCATGCTCTGTTTATGCATAGGAAAGTGCCACATGTATTTTCACAATAAGAAGTTAGGTACACAGCAATAATCTGGCTGTGCCTACTAAAAAAATATTGGAAATAGGAAGTGATCAGAAAATATAGCTTGACGTATTACCGGCGACGCTGCGGTGAAGACGGTTGATCAGGAGGTGAACGAGAAGAACCCCCCCTATACGGATCATGCTTTTGCCCATAAAACCCACTAGGCATAGCTTGACGTGTGGGACGTGGTATGCCATCACCATCAGCTGTGGGCAGTGGCCCAAGTGAACCAAATTCAATTGGTTCTGACGAGGAAGCACCATGATTTGCACCAGGTTCATATGAACACACCATAAAAAATGGGGGTCTAGGAGGGCCAGATAAAGCAGCACCATCCGAAGCTGTAGATGGTGGCGTATAAACCCCATGCGTTACATTTGCTGGCTTGCGCATAGAGTTTGCGGATCCAAAGGATTGGCCCTGCACAAGATATTGAGCCACTGACTCATGCCTATATGAGTCATTTCTATAGGTTCGTCGCTGCCTATCAGACTGATTTTCCTCAGTGCCATGTCTATCAGACCTCATGCCAGACCTCTCTGACTGGCTACGCCCGTAGCTGCGGTTTGGATTTCGATGCTTTGAGTTTATCCAGGTTCCTTCCTTATCGCAATGGTCACCCCTGTCATTACTGTAACCTCCTCTGTGGTTTCTTGAGCTTGAGTGTCGGTCCCTAAATGGAACCTTCTGAGAGAACAAAAGCCACAGAATTGACAACTTAGTATTCCACACTTCCAACTATCAAGTCATAAATCATTCCTTAATCTCTTCCTGAAAATAACATTATGCACCAGAAACAAAAGGTATACCTACTAAAAAAATACAGATCCCGTATTTCAGATGCTATAAATTTAGTCATGCTACGAACTCATGAATTTCCATCATGTGGTAACTAGCTATAATGAAGTTAGCTGACAATTCATTGTCACATGTTATTTACCATAGGGCTATCCCATCGAGATTATGCTTCCAGCCAAGTTTATCTGGGCTGTTCCCACATTGTAGTGCTCAAATGCACCAAAATTACTAGTTTTGACGGTTAGAGGATCAAATAAAAAAAAACAGATTCTGACAAAAACTGTGACATCATACGACCTTCAGGATGTTCTACATTAACTTTGAATATTAATTAAAAGTTAACTGCATGGCCGGACCTTAAACTTGTTCAAGGTTTAATCTAGGTTCCCGAACTCTTAATTTGCAAATCCGGGTCCTTAAAAGTGGTCTATTGGTGGTCCAAATCTGTCTTATTAGAATTGATTCACCTAGGTAATATATATGTGGGATCCATGCCATCTATGCAATTTTTATCATGTTTCATGTAACCTTTTCAGCTAGATTTTTAGAGAACAATCAGAACTTAGCGGTACTTTCAATTAGCTACATATTAGAGTGGTTATATGCAGTGCAATAGAATAAAGGATCAAGCTCATTTTGTTTTTCATTTTTCAGCAGTCTATTACTAATAAGGTCTAA
Organism: Tuctoria greenei; assembly: GCA_036927565.1. Classification (NCBI taxonomy): domain Eukaryota; kingdom Viridiplantae; phylum Streptophyta; class Magnoliopsida; order Poales; family Poaceae; genus Tuctoria; species Tuctoria greenei. Next base: position 3,216,108 of record JAYESD010000004.1, read on the forward strand.
AATGTGATTTAATACTGAAAGACTTTAGGATCTTACAGGATTCGGCAGGTAGGTTCCTGTGCCTCCACGGTATCTGGGAGCATCTTCTCCATAGTGCTGGAGAACCCCAGCATGTCTTTCTATAGCAGGTTGTACAGGCATAACTGGAAATACACGCTGACCAGGGCCCACCATCTGTGTCCAATTAACATTTGGTGCAACTGGTCTTCCAGCCCCATCCCATGGAGCATGGTCCTGCAAATACATTGGTGGACCTGTAAAAGGGTATAGAACAGGACCCACGGGAGGTGCGTTTTGGCAAAGTCTCCCGTACTGTAAATTGCGCCAATGGCCAATTAAATCACTGTTCAAGATGTCAGGCTTTTGCTCATCAGATGGTGGCTCAGCCATTATACCGCACGACACTGTTGAGGTAGTACTGGTATCTAATTGGCGAATTTCATTAATTGAACTAAAATTTTGACCTATGATATTGGCAGGACGCTGATCAGACCCTTCACTTCTCCCAAACTGGGGAACAGAACCATCATTATTCCCTGGAACAAATGGGAGCACAACAAAAGGAACCGGTGGACCAGTCGGAACAAAAGTCAGTCCAGAGCTATCAGCTTGCCTCTGCTGGGAACCAATGAGAAAAGGTGCAAACATTGGATCAGGCACACCCATTTGTGATGGATCAAAATCATTTGGCACTTGACTAGTTCTTGATTGCATTGATAAAGGGTTGGACCATGTTACTACCTCAGAAGCTTCATTAATGGTTGGTACTAATGTCTCATTTATGGGGCCATCATCAACTTCAGTTGGGAGATGCTCCGTAGTATTTTCCATCTGCCAACCAACATTGCTATGTGTGGTTGGGGCAGGTGCTGCAAAGGAAGGCGTTTTTCTCCATTTGTCACTTATTGATCTTGATGTATTTACAGCCATTTCATCCCATGAACTAGTGTTCAGAGCCTTGCCTCTGGAAGAAGTAGGATGTGAAGAAGGAACACTCACGTAACCACTGGCTTCTGCTCGACTTTCATCACCTACACCATTATCCTCAACATCAGCAGTAAATTCCATCTGCCTTTTCAAGGGCCCAACAGGTACACCATTAGGTAAAGAGGAATGTTCATTGTCATCAATATTATAGATGTGAGGATCTCTTCCTTTAGAACCGATGTGTCCAGAAAATCCAACAGTATACTCATGCCAATTGTTGCTAGTATCATGAATTTCATCTGATGTGGAAGGTTTCTCACTCTCATTACCATCCTCAACATTTGGTGCAAAAGATGGATTATGTATGTAATGGGCTATATGAGGTGGAATGAACCCATGTAGGAACTGCATATTGTGCAACCATGGCGTCCCAATTAAGCTAGCTGGCGGAATCCCAGCTAGATGCTTTTGAGAAAAAACTGTTGGGGCGAGTAAAGGGGAATGTGCTACAGATAGATGAGAAGGTATTTGCATTGGTAATTGTGCATGACCATTTAAGCCATGTAATTTTGCTGATGCCATTAAATTAACCAGAACTTGTTCGTCATGGTGCATCTCCGATGATTCAGAGACAGAAGAAATTTCTTCATTCATCACAAAAGCATTATCTTCACGGTAGCTGCTCGAAACACTGTTCGAGTCTGAAGGGGCTTTTGCACTAGGGTGTGATGAACTGTTCACGGAAGACATTGGTTCATCCTGTGAAGACTTAGTGCTGTGGCTGCCAGACACTTTTGCAACCAAGACATTTCTTCTGCTACAGTAATCAACCATCAGAGATTTTTCCATATCAACCACTCTAGTCCGCCTACCATGAAAACTTTCAAGGGAAGAGTCTGTCAGCTCAGGACTAGATCGTGTTCTTGCAAACCTAGACCTGTTTTGCCCATTTCTCTCATTGACAGAGAGAGTATTTGGCACCCTCCTATCCCTTTCACCTTGCATCGATCCAGCTGGGTTGTTTCTTTCAAGCTGTTCGGAGAGCTTGGTACTTCCTTGTGATACATAATCTTTTTTATGCCGAGCATGAGAAACAGAAGGATAAACTGTTCTCGCTGGATTTTTGTGTAGGTCACTTCTGTGAGGTACCTGAGAAGAAGGGTCGGGATAATTATGGCAAACTTCAGCAAGGTTATCCTCATTAGCATGAAGCTTAGGATTTTCAGTCTTCCTCTTGCTTGTTGTTACACTTCTGTGACTGTTTGGAACTACAGCAGGAACACCTTTCGGAGGCCACACATCAAGAAGACTTGGGGCTGGCACATCAGGACGAATGCCACTCCTATGTCTTATCCATGTGTTTGTGAAGAACTGGTTCAATTCAGCAATCAAACACTCTTTGGGGCATTCAAGTAACTTCCCCAGACGTTTAGCCCCAAATGCAAAAGCACTGCGTATTCTGAAGAAATTACCTGCAAAACAAGAAGTATATTAGATCAAACAAGTTATTTGTTTTGACTGTTCTTTCAGGGATAAAACTTCTCCTTGGACAAGAATCATACTAATGGTACTTGTCCAATCAATACACTTAAATATTCTTAGGATACTGAATCTATCATTAGCACCAATGGCCAGAAGACAAGCCATTAGCATCAAAAATTTTGCAGGGAACATCATAAAAGGAATCATTTATTATATTTAAGTTGCTACACAAACAAAAGACAAATTACTTTTGTTAACCAACCATATACAGTAGGTCAATGTGCAAGAAACTTTATGCATAAGGTATGAAAGTAACAGTTGCTGAAATACTGCTTATTATGGTGTGCATTCTAAAGTCTAAAAGCAATACAAATCCACAACATTTTAATGATGTTCACCAACCTCTCACCCAGTGATGTTCACCAACCTCTCAGGTTTTTTTGATAGAAAAACTCACTCAGTTACGTTTACTTAATACCATAACATTTTCCAGAAAGAAAGAAAGAAAAGAAGTTGCAACAAATAAACATTGAAATAGCAAAAAGTTACCATGTGCACGGTGCATGATCTTGTCATCTAGCAATTAAAACATTACAATTTAGAGCATAAAGCTCATAAACATCAACTCCGCCCAATCACCAGTAAGATAACCTAAAAGTTGGTTGATAGTTACCTTTATTTACACTTCTTCCAAGGTTATTGTTTGCACGTAAAGGATCGATAACATTGAAGTGCTTTGAAACAAATGGTTGGCCCTGGTTTTCCTGGGTGCGAGGCATCACTCCATATGCAGAACTACAAGAATCAAGGAAGGCCCTGCTGAGCAATAATTCACCATTATCCATCCGTGGGGGCTCCGCTGCATGACATACCATTATAATAATCAAAACCACAATTTTTGTAACAATCAATCTAGAAGAACAAAGAAACATGCATCAAATTACCAGTCATATCTGGAAGGGAACTTAAAGGAACTGGGCCTGACAAGCTCAAACAGAATTTATCCCAATCAAAGTTGCTGAAAAATTCTAAGAAACGGAACAACACCTGCATGTGCATAAATAAAAATAAGCAATGGCTTAAATTCAGAATTTTTTAGAAAACAAGAGAGTAAGTCACCTCAAGAGGCCCGGTAAAAGAATTATTAAAAATATGAAATATGTACAAAACCAGGGTCTCCAATGCATAAGTAGATATAAGACCATGATGAGCTCCAAGAATACGACTCTCATAGAAACACCATGCCTTTATCAATATGATACTCCGCTTGAATAAATGGTTTTGATTGATCAAGTTGTCGACCTATTAAAATGCAGAACATTAGAAGCAGAGTATAGGAAGGGAAAGAAAAAGGATCTTTGATCCAGATACCTATACGCAATAAGCATAGCTATAAGTCAGCAATGTGCATTGAGCTGCACTTGAAAAGAAGAACACACCTGTTCAAGAAAACAAAGTGTACACAATCCACCAACTTGATTAAATGAGATGTCAACAACAATGTTTTCCACAAGACATTTAATAATCTTGACCTGTGCATGATACACAATACGAATGAGAATGACACGGAAGTATCATAAATAATATGATGTACGTGACAAATCATAAAACAAGTACATTTCCCGAAGAATGGGAGGTAGGGGATTGGGAAATGGTATTGGATGTGTTTTTGTGTACTTAAAAGAACAATAAGTATTTTCAAAGGCATAATCCTTCAAAATATTAATGATAGAATGCGATCAAACATTACTTTATCTTTCTGATTCCACATCATATCGTGCAAGGAACTCTATCAAAGGAGCAATGGTAACATGAATGAAAAGAAGTTTGACTTTAAATTTGTTATATTCTGGTGTGTGTGCAGCACAAAAAACAGCAAGCAACTTCTGTTACTGACTTCAACACACACATTAAATCATAATGCAGGCACGTTCTAAATGAAAAGGTAATGTATGAACATAGTTAACAGAAGAGTGAAAATGATTGACAGAGGAGTGGGATCATTACTGAAAATTGATTATGCCTAGACAATAACAAAAAAAAATCACACAACTAAACTGCCATAGAGAAAACGATACCTCTGCCTGAATATATTGAACCTCTTTTACACAAAATTCAGCAGTTTCACTCTTCTCTTCTCGCTCCAATGCATCCCGGACGAGATTTGCCCAAATTTCCTTTAACTCTTCACTATGACTAAAAGCAGTGACATCAATGTCACCATCGGGTAAGTAAGTCTTGAGGGGGACTGACCCAAAAGTAAAAACCTGGAGAGAGAGAGAGAGAGAGAGAGAGAGATCAGTTCTCTGCGTAAGTGTGAGGAACTTCCAATATGACAGAGCAATAGTACCCCTGGCATGCATAAGGTAAAACCGGTCTACTAAATGCACCTGCTTGAAACACTACAAATACATGTTCCATCAGGCAAGCCAGGAATTCGGGACAGCTGAATATGAGCCCTATAACTACCAAATAGGGATTACTTAAAATCATCGCATGGAAACATGCAAGTTTTTATGCCATATTATATACTACCGCCCCAGTAAATGAAAATTTAGACAAGTTGCGAGAAAACAAGACACGAAACATGCATGCTAAATGAACAATTCTCTAGAGCTCTTTTGAATCCCGAGTCACCCGAGTCTTATGAGCTAAATCTCTAAAATCAGCTTCATTTGGATATAAGGGAATAAGACATCTGTTATGGTTTATTGCAGCCAACCTTTAGCCTCATCAGTTCAGTGATAACGGTCTCATTTAGCTATCCATACTTCAATCCCCAAATGCAACAGCGCTCTACTCACTCCCTGCCTAGGGATCCACTATGCGTGCACCCAAGGCAGACAATAGAGGCCATTAATTTAGATTGATACTAGGCGTAGCAATCAGGCCATTTGGTGAGCCGATACTATACCTGGCACGAGAGGCAGCTCATGATGAGCCGCTGCACATAGTGGTAGACGGCCTGCCTCCGGCCCTCGGAGTGCGCGTTTGGCTGGATACGCGCGATCAGCTCTGCCGTGCGGCCCTCCGCGACCGCCCAGCGCTCGGGGTCGAGCCGGCGCGTCATCCCGGTCGACGCATTGGGCAGGAGCCCGTTGGGCACCATCCCCGTGTGCGCCTTGACCAGTGCCCCCTTCCGCCGGGCAGAACCGAAACCCTAGTTACCAGCCGCCAGCAGCAGCCGACCGCAGAACACCGCCCCGAGCAACGCGCTACAGAAGGGTGGCTCAGCGCACGGAGCAGTTGCCCTCGGCGCTGATCGAACCGAGATGGTAGAGGTACAGGGGCAATCGGGCGGAAAAACTAGCGCGAGCGATGGATCGGCGCGGCCGCGGGGTCGGGTTGAGGCGGCGGCGGCGGCGACGAGGATGGGGAGGGGTGGTCGGCGAAGGGGAAGGGAACGGGGAGGGTTGAGTTGCGGCCTTGTGGGGAGGGGAGGATACGTGCAGTGCGGGTCGGTGTCTGGTTTGGGCCGCGGGGGTGTACGGGATGGGAGGCCGCGGGCGTGACCTGTCTCGAAACACTTCGATGTAGCGTCGCCGCTAGATACTTCACCTCCATTTCACAATAAAACAGAGATCCAAAATACAACTCCTATACTCACTTGAGTAGGAACACACCTCACTAGCTAAGTCCCACCAGCCATAGTACCTTGAAGAAGCACAGACCACTAACAGTCAGGAGACAAGTTCGACTGATCCTAGGAGCAATCAAAACAAACCACTGGGAATAACAAAACACCGCTAGAATAACATAACTACATTTTCCACGACAGCCTGATGTAAGTCCAGTGCTGTTAAGACCGGTCGCAACAAGGGTCGGTAAAATAGTCGCTACGCACATTTGGCGGTTCCGAGATCGATTTTGCACCCGCAACGGTGGCTTTAGAAGGCCCAGTAAAATAGGTATTTCAACATTACACCGCTACATCTGGAGACCCCGCTACGAAGAGAGAGAAAAGACGCGGGAGTTCGACGGTTCCTTCCCGCGCTCGAGAGGACAACGGCCGAGGAGACAGAGGCGGCACGCTCGAGGGACGATCGAGGAGGGCGGGACGCGGTGGAGGGCCGCGATAGCGGCAACGGAAGAAGGAGAAGGTTGTCGGTCCGATCTAATCTGACGACATCTGTCGCGCCGCACACCAAGAGAAGATGGGGGTGAGGCGAGGTTGAAGGCGGGTGCCGCACGTCGACGACATCCGCCTTGGCCGCCGAGTGGGGAGCGCCGAACACTTCGCGGATATGGGCGCGCGGAGATGAGCGATGGTCATCAGGAGTATGCCGGAGAGGTTTTGGAAGGGCAGGAAGAGAAAAAAGAGAGAGATCGTGAGGTGGACGAGGTCGCCGACGGGAGCAGTGTGAGATTGGGAGAACGGCGCTAGAGAAGGAAAAGTGGATCGGGAGAAGAGGAAAAAATGTGCCGAAAATGTTCTGAAAACTACCAGGGGAGATCTGTACATAGGGGAAAAAAGAAAAAGTTAATGAAATAATTTGAGAGAAAATTAAAAGAAACAAATAAATTAAATTTTAGTGAGTTTATGTAAATTACAAGCATAATATAATCATAATATATGCAGTTGTTTGATAAAATAAAAATAAGAGATAGTTGTTTGAAATAATATAAAATAGACGGTAGTTAGACGTTGGTATAAGAGTAAGATATAGAGGTGAATCACCGTTGAGAACGAAATTGTAAAGGACAAAATTTGTAAAAGGAATATGGAAGTGAGATATAGAGGTAGACCACTGTCCTTCATAACACCTCACTTTCGGAATGGAATCCGCGCTGGTACAGATGAACTTCTGCATGTCGTTCTTGAATAAACTGCCCAATATCTCATGAATACAATGCATAGAAAATAATTTCACTTGGGCGCTTAATCAATTCGTGTTTCTTTTGGGTTTCCGCTAGAGCTTTGGGCTCCAGCTAGAGCAGGGCAGCAAGCCGCCGTTTGGAACAGAGGGCATTATCGAACTTTTGCTGCTGCTAAGTGCTAACACGCGTGTGGACGAGGAGGAAAGAAAACCAGTAGCTCAGTAAGCACCGCACGCTGCTGAACACAACGACAACGATGCTACGGTGGTGCACCGGCGCCAAGACAGTCGCGCCCGCCCCGCCCTCGCCGACGCCCGCGCTGCCGCAGACGCAGGCGCACCGGGCAACGCGCTGCCGCCGGCATCACCGCCTCCTCCCCCGGCCGTGCAGCGCGAAGAAGCCTGCCGCGAGCGAGGAGCAGGCAGCAGGAGGCAGCGTGCTCTCCAAGAGCGTCCTCCTGCGGTCCGGCGTCGCGCTCTTCGCCCTCGGCTTCGTCGACGCCGGGTGAGCTGCGAAATTGCGGCGCGCTGATGAAGAAGTTTGCCTTGCGCCATTGCTTGTACCAGCTGCACTGCACGGCCTCACTGTACGTAGCCGGTGGTTGCAGGTACAGCGGCGACTGGTCTCGCATCGGCGCCATCTCCAGGGACACCGAGGAGCTGCTCAAGCTGGGTGCCTACGTCGTCGTGCCGCTCTCCCTGGCCTTCATAGTTTCAGTATTTGAAGACAGTAACGAATCTTAGGATTCTGGAAAACAGCAGCAGTAGTTTAGACTCGATGCTATCTCGAGCTCTTCAGGCACTGCAATAAATTCATAATGTACCTGTAACTTCATCAGTTTACCGAAGAGAGCACATGTTCGTGGTGTAATTAAACAAGCCGCAGTTCGCAAAAAACACTGGAGGATCAAATAAAAACTTCCAGATTCCTGAAGGAAAAAAAAACACATTGGCTATCTCAGTTCTCGGTGCCGCCGTGCGCATGTCGCCTGCAACATGTTCCTTTCGTTCTCGACAGGAGATTAGGAGAAGGTGGCAAGTAACCACTTTTTTTATTTCATTTTTTTTCAGTGAAAAATACCTACTTGTATCTATGGATTTCGTGACTGGAATCACCGGAGGCACATACTGTATAAGGATACGCGATCCTCTGTAAACTGCAAGCAGAAGATTGCAGTTTGCCGTATCATCCTGCCTGTTTAGCATCGAGAAATGGCAGCACCTTCAGATTCCCGGAGCGAGCGGAGTCAGACGACAGTCTCAGGATTTGGTAGCTCGTCAAGCCTGGGATCAGTTGCCCCGACGGACGACTATTGCGTTTGCCGATGTTCTCTTCTCTGTCTCGGGAAGGAAAGCAAACACCCTTGTCAGTGTAGAGCTCTCGTTTCAGGTACCATGGCCCATGATTGACCACGCCCTCGTGGCGAGTACTCCCTCTAGATTCTTTTAATTGACGTTAGGACAGGAAACTTAGTTCATTTTTAGTTCAAATCTTTGTCTGAAACGTCAATTAAAAAGATAAGGAGGGAGTATTACCATGTCTCAACTAACGAGGCAGCGAGAGCGAACTAGCAAGAGCGGACAATTACAGTTAAACACTCGCTGCATCAGCTGCCAGTTAAAAGCCTTTGCATGACTCCGAAAATGGTACTACCACCGTTCTAAAAAGTTTGTCGAGCGACAAAATTTTTGAAACGGAGAGAATATTTTTCAATATCAAAACTGGCAATGTTGCTTATCGCAAAAAACACGGTAATGTGATGATGTGGTGGGAGTATGGGCAGATTGGGTTCTTGCCTTTGTTGACTTCTGAATCGTTGGCTTGCCAAATTTTAGTGAACGCATGAATATGTTGGCTTGCCAAAATCCGGTTTCAATCTAAATGCACACTTACTTCATGATCAATTATTAAAATTCGATAAGATAAATATTAGTTACTGTACAATTCAAGCACACCCTGTGTTGGCCGCCATTTTTTTGCTCCGTGGCGGAGAAGATTGAGGGATCTAAAAAGACAGCTGCTTCATCCAACCCGTCCAGATCAGGGAGGCAGCGGTGCAGATCTCGCCACAGCTCCACGGCATGGAACTACGTACACGAGAACACACTGCCGAGGGAGGCGCGGTCGTCGTTCGTCTTCCTCTTCCAAGTTCCACCCTCCCCCCCTCACCCCAGTTCCTCTCCATCGTTCGACCTCGACCCCTCCGACGCGACGGGCGGCGGCGGCGGTCTCGCCGTGATCTCCAGGGAGACCTTCCCCTGCCCTTCCGCTACTCCACGCTCTGCTAGAGGGGGAGAGAGAGATCGAGGCACCCGCTGGTAAGACGCTCTGCTTCCGTTTTTTTCTCTCTTAATCCTCGAGTAATCTGCCAGATTCGAGTCCAATTTTTTAAAAATCGGATTATATCCGTTTCCATTTCATCAAAAACGGAAACCTACATCATATTAGATCCGGGTCCAGTTACTGTCTGCGCGTTCGTTATGGTGGGTAGTTGTCGTTATTAGGCATTTCGGCGCCGGTGCTGGGTCGACTGTGGTACTAGATCCTCTCCCCCAGCGCCGATGATGAGGGACACATCTCTGATTTCAGTGTTTGATTGATGGATGGGCGTGGAATGCTTGCTTAGATATGTCAGTTTTGCAGCTACGTAGAATACCTCACCAGCATCTCCACTTTACCTCATGAGAGGAGGTTGAAGATCTGCAACTCTGCGTCCTGGATAATCACTTGCCTCTGGGGGCGGTTCAACTGTTCAAGTGACTGGGTGCCTTGTTGAGCACTGCAACTGGAGAGGTATGGGATGACATTGCTATGTTAGGGTTGGTTCATGTTTAGTTAGGAATGGAAGCCGGTAACATTTGGTCAGGGATGGCCACTGGTCAGCTGCGGTTAATATTGGAGACATTTTGTTTTTGATATTGCTGGGACATGGATTGTTGTTCCTCACCTTCATGAGAGAAAAGAAAACCTCCAATGTTTTTTTTTTGCCATTCATGTGAAGTTTTAATTGTGAGCGGTACATTGTGATATGTATTGCAGTTTGTTTTCTTTGTGACATTGTCCGATGGTCCGAGTTTGTTCTCGTGTTGGACTTATGTTACTCGTATTTAAGAGTGAAGCATGTTAGACTGAGTGTTTGTAATGCATTGCCTAGAGATCAACTTAGTGATATGCTTACACTTTTCTAAATTCTAAGAATGGGAATTATATTGGATGCAGATATTACACTTTTCTAAATCTGTCTTATGCATATAGTGGATTAGTGGTCAATACTCCATCATACCTGAGTCGGTAATATTTATTGTATTATAGCAAGTTCACAACATTTATTTCCTCTTAATTATGCACCGTGTCGTATTAAGTTCTCGGTATTGTTTCTCCAGGTTATTTTTGTGAAGACACCATGTGGAGTTTTGCATCAAATGCCATAGCCGGAAGCTTAAAGAAAAAGGTGCAACCAAGATGCAGCGTATCTAATCCTGATTGCTCTGATGATGAAGTTTCTTCATGTACAAGCAGAGAGGAAGGCCTTGATTGCCCAATATGCTGGGAATCTTTCAACCTTGTGGAGAACATTCCATATGTTTTATGGTGTGGCCACACAATGTGCAAGAATTGTATCCTCGGGCTTCATTGGGCCGTTGTCAAGTTCCCAACACTTCCTATCCAGCTGCCACTGTTCATATCATGCCCCTGGTGCAACCTGTTGTCTTTCCGGCTGGTCTACAAGGGCAACCTCAAGTTCCCTCGCAAGAACTACTTTCTGCTCTGGATGGTTGAGAGCATGAATGGTGAGAGAGCAAAGTTCCATTCCACTAATCACGATACCTCATGGTCTTCCAGTGGTGGCCCAAGTTCCAGTCATCATCAACGAAGAAACACTGTGGTACGGACAGAGAGCTCTTCTGCCAGAGATATAATTTTTCTCCGCAACATATTCTACACGGATAACATTGGCGCATCTCTCCAGAAGGTTATGGTGTGTTTCTTTCAGTTGACTGCCAAGTTCCCACTTGTGATAATCTTCCTTCTCATAGTTCTCTATGTTGTCCCTGCAAGTGCTGCTGTTCTGGTCTTGTATGTCCTCGTGACATTTTTGTTTGCATTGCCGTCATTTTTGATCCTCTACTTTGCCTATCCCACTTTGGATTGGCTAGTCAGAGAGATCTTCGCTTGATTTACACTGTCTGAAATGTCCACTTTATTGCTCCCGGGCATATAACTTGCTCTCATGGTACATGTATAGTTTCCCTTCGATATCCTGTTACGTCTGTCTCCTGGGACAGTAATTCTATTACAACCTTCTGTTTATTAATATATGTTCATGAATCACTAAGCATTCATTTTTGTCTGTCTCCGAAGCTTGTTTTATACTATCTCCAGATCTTTTTATTTGTCACCGGTTAGTTCAAAAATGAACTAGCCAGTGACAAATAAAAAATCCGCAAGGAGTATATTTTTCTGGACTTATGGTCCTGCATTTGTGTTAGCCCAGTCCTTGTGCACCATTTTGGAGGCAGATACAGACGCTGCCAACCAGCTAAGACCGTCCTAACTAATGAACTGTAAATAACTGTAACATGTGCCGTAAAAGCTACTGGAAATTTAGAAAGAGGGAAACTGGAAAAATAAAGTATGTAGAATAAACTGTAACATGTGCCGTAAAAGCTACTGGAAATTTAGAAAGAGGGAGACTGGAAAAATAAAGTATGTAGAATAAATTTTAGAGTTGGCTTTAGCGATAGAGTATGTTTTAGGCCCTCTTTGGTACAACTTCACAGAGTTGATTCTCTGGATTCACTTCATTCTCTGATGGAGCGATTTTGTGACTGAAATTGATTCTCTATGATTTCCTAAAATACACTCTCAGAATCAGGACAGAGAATCGCTTCACAGAATCAGGAGAAGCTACTTTTTTTCAGCTCGCAGCCCCTTAGTTCATTTCAGATAATCACTTCTCAGAATCAGACAAGAATCACTTCTTCAGAAAAACAGTGTTTGGTACAACTTCACTGATTCTTCTTGAGAATCAGCTCCGTAAAGCTCTATCAAAGAGGGCCTAAGAGGGACGGATGGTCTAAAGAATGTAACCTCCCCGGATTGCAAAACGATTCACAGGTCCGAGTTAGGAGCAAAGATATTACTGTAGTTGCCCAGAATGAAAAGCGTATTGTGAACATCGTGATTTGATTTTGGCACTGTTACGTTGTCCAGCAGTAATCACGATCGAGTTACTTTTAGTTTTCAATCGTGTTGTTCCTTACTTGAACTCTCACCGCAAATTCAGAAAACAGCACGTCCAGCGATCCGACCGCTGCCACGCCTGGCCGGCCCCTCCCAGACTCCCACCGGATCTCGATACTCCGAGAGTCCGAGTTCCCTCCAGTGGTCGCCTTCTCTGTCGCCCAGCCCCCCGCCCCGCCGGCGGCGCACCTTACACCGCTTCCGGCGCCGGAACTTTACTTCGCCCCGGTGCCTTTGGCCAGCCGAAGCATCTCCAAGTTGCTCCGACGACTGCCGGCGGCGATTGGAAAGGAAGAGGAACCTGGGACGGAAGGGGATGGCCGGAGCCAAGCCAGCGGCGGCGACAAGCGGGAAGCAGGACCTGGAAGAGTCGCTGCTCCAGATCGTGCACCAGCACCGCCAGCAATCGCTTCGGCAACGCCAACAGACAGGTCGCCCCTCCCCCCTCTGTCCTCTCATCAGTTCCTGTGATCAGTTCCTCCATATTCCCTTGAATTGTTGCTGCAAGCTTCAATAATTTCTCTTCGATTCGCTGTTACTATGACCCTTGGTCGAATGCACGAACAAATCGATGACCCTTCCTCCCCTTACATACGCGCTCGCAGAGAAGGCGAAGAAGGATGCCATGAGAAGCGCGGTGCACGTGGCCGATCTCCTAGTGGACACGGTCGACGCCAGCGTGCAGGAGCTCTACGTCAACGAGAAGCGCATTGAGCTTGAGGCACGCGCGCTGTTTGGTACCGTCACGCGGTACAGGAGACAGACGGATCAGTGGCTGGCTGCCACCAACGAAATCAACTCAGTTCTCAAGGTGCCTGATCCTTACTCCATTGGCATGCCTTATTAAATTCGTGGACCTACATTTAACTCATTTGTGGCCTTTGTCCTGACAGCAGTTCTGGCCACATAAACGCTAGGAAACCTTACCATTATATGGACTAGGACACAATTTCAGAACATATACTACTATAAGATGAAATTGGTTGCTGCCTCCCATCTTTTATATATGGCATTGGTCAGTTCAAAATTCATACCAACTTCATCTATAAAAACAATTGGAGTGAATATTAATCAGAACCTGCCGCTTTCAGCTTCTCACCTTGCATTTGTCCGTGGTATATCTGGTTCGTACCATACCCTGATTAGAGAGTTAGTTTATGCATGATCTGTGATCAGTAAAGCTAGGAAACTGAGTATTATTCAGCAATTCATTTTTTTAGAAATACCAATTTATAATACAAACATTTAATCCGGATTTTGTGCTGTTTGTAGTTGCTGAAGCATCTGTTGTTCAATTTTACTTATAGGAAATTGGAGATTTTGAAAACTGGATGAAGATAATGGATTTCGAATGTAAAAGTATCAATGCAGCCATAAGGAACATTCATCAGCCATGAATCCGCCTGCAAGCACAATGTTGCGAACATTTTATTCCATTCTTTGCTCGGATTGGAATTATTTGACTTGTAAACCCTCTTGTACATATGTTACAATGCAACAGGGTGCATGGTTATTTTGTGTGTCAACCTTCAAATCATGTCCTTAGTTTAGTTCCAATTTTTGTAGCATAGAACTGTTCTCAAAAGCAAGCACATGTGCGGGGAAGCTTTCCTGTTGACCGCATCTTGTTTGCCTTCTCTCTGATCTTTTTCTCATCATTATGTTTCCTTTCCTCTGCCATTGACCTTGCTCCTCCTGAAAATTTGTTGATCCTTGACATCTCCTGGTTGTATTCTTCCAGTACTTTTGCTCTCTTTCTGTCTAACTCAGTCTGCAATTTAAGAAGTCAACTTTATCAGTTTCCTCAACACGGTCAATTAATAATTTATCATGATAACCTTCTCACTGATCCTTCTTAAGTTTATGACCGTAAATATTTTTGAAAATGCATTCGTAAAACAATTTTCAAAGATGTGAAAATTGGGTAAAAGTGCATTGTTTCTTTAAACCATGAGTAGCAGAAAAACCTCTCTCTGTTCTTTTTTGCGTCTTGCTTTCACCTTCTTCTCAGTCTCCCATTCAGCTATGGTCTCCATCATCTTTTCGTACCTACATTTTACAAATTGTATCAGTATAATTTTCATCAATTGGTCAGGTTTGTCTAAAATATATCATACTTACTCCTCCCTAATTCTTGTGAGCTTTGCCTTTTCCCATTCGCCAGTCTTGCTTCTCATGCCACCAATAGCAGTATCTCCATCGCGTTTAGAATGGTATGATGTTGCTGGCCTGGCAGTCGATGGCACCTTCTGAATTGCTTGTTCTTGCTCGAATCTCTTGCTCCCTTTCTTGTCCGCTGATTTGTTGAATGAACCTGAACCCTTCTTTATACTCAGAGAAGATTCAGTCATCTTGGGTGGCACCTTATAATCCGATGCTGTGTCCCGAGTCTTTGCAAGTGTTGGTCTCAATGGCCTCCTTACTGATACATTGACTGAAATGATAATGCATTACAGCATTGTCACAAGAGTTTTGCAGGTTTTCCCCTAAAAAAAAAGAGTTTTGCAGGTTTTGCTATGCAAAAGTGACAAAGATTTGAGCACATTTGGTCATGTTAACACTACCTGGCCCATCGTCATCTTCTTCTACGGGCTCTTTGCCACTAAGCCATCTTGAGATTTTACTACCTCCTGCAGGCTTTTTTATGCTTTCAGCCCTCCTCGCTGGTGCCAGGGCTGGTGGCTCCCCCTCGATGGGTATAGGCTTGTTCTGAGTTGCAAGCTTCTCCTCTCGTGCAGCAATTGCATATGCTGCTGCTGCAATTGTAGCTGCCAATGCAGCGTCATATTTTCCGCCGCTGCTCATTTCCACTGGAAGTAGAAATGCTAATTTGTGATATTCTCTTAATTTCATTTCTTTCAAGAAAAAATTGTTCGCTGAGTAATACAAAGCCTCATATGTTATGGTTGGATTCTGCATGTCTATTTCAGGAGTTCTGATTTTCATTTCTATGCATTCCATGTTTGTGAAACAGTTAAAGCCGAAAGCTCAAAAATCAATCTGTTACCTGGTCCAAGACCCGTGTTTTCCTGCGGTGGTATATATGAAGTCTGGCTACTACTTTTTTTCTCTTTCCTACTTCAGAAATCGTACCCTGCATAACAGTTGGGTAACCTGTATCAGCTGATATGTAATGATCACAACCATCTGATACTATTTTCCCCTCGTTGCTCTATTGGAACATGTCGAGAACTACCAGAGAACCTTCCATATGTCAGAAAAAAAAACCTTTTAACAAAAAAACAACTTGAAACCGCAGTTAAAATATGACATGAAAGAAAAGCATTTCGAAGCTCACAGTTAGCTAGCCAAACAGATAAAAGGAGCAAATCCAGCTTTAGATGATGTCACCTCAGTTTCTTCGAGTCGCCATCCATATCCACGGTGCACAAACGTATTTGTAGAGAAATCCAATAGCTCCAAGGAACACCACCAAGCTTGAGAACTAAGCGAAAGCCCCGTATTAAAAACTGCTTGCTTGTATATAGAGGTGATGAAAGAGATGGCAGTGAGCAAGGAAACTGTTGCCCTGCAGGGGCATGCAAGGCAAGCATTGCTTTACCCCATGGAAGTCTAAGAATCCAGCGCCTTTTTGGTTGCGCTCCCTTTTAGACCTAGCATTTGATAGTCTTCCCTCCATGCATTCTGCATCCTCCGGTCATTTCGGCTGGTTGGTCACTTCTCCATCCCTTTCAAAATATTTATTTTTTTCGAAAGCTCAAAGTATTTTAAATTAACCAATCTTAATGTATTTTAAAACAGATGGAATACCTCAAAGTATCAATCCCAAGGAATAACTTCCTTGATGCTGATCAGCATCCTTGTGGGTCAGGGTCACGTTTGCTACTACCTGTAGCAAGAAAAAGCTGGACGATGACAGCAACTGGTATTCGCAATTGTGAGTGTCAGGACTCGGGAGACGAAAGAACTGAACGAACAAAGCCGCCCATCAACTCCCCCGGTCTCTCGGCTTGGGCCGGAAGAAAGAAAGGAAAAATACATAATCCGATTCCGATCTCCTGTGCGTCCTTGTCCTCCCAGACAGACCCACTCCGCCGAGCTCGCCGCCGCCCTGTCCCAGCTTCGCGAGCCGCCCGCGCCGGCGGAACGCGCCTCGGTCCGGATCTAGGTGAGAGCGCCTCCCTCCCTCCCTCCCCTTCCTTCGTTCCCGTTGGCGTCCTCGTCGTCCTCCTCTCCTGACCCGATATCGGCTTGTGTGGTGGAGTGAGGATCCGTCGGGACTCGAGTCGATTTGGATGCCCTAGATTGGCTCGACTGTTCGTTTAATTTGGTCCTCCCGAATCGCGTCCTCCGCAGCTGAGACCAGAAATCCAATTGCGCGTTTCGCTCCAATCCATCCAGTTTAGGGTTTGCGGATCTGTCTACCGCGTGGTGGAGTGGAGATGTAGCATCGTCTTATTTACGGGAACTTTTCTTCCGAACTTTTCATGCTCCACATTAAGTCTTCCGCCTTGTACAGAATTTATTCACCGGGGAATTTTGTTTACAGCAGCGGCGTAGAGAAGGCAACATTAGGTGACAATGAGCAGCATAGGAACAGGTTACGATCTGTCCGTCACTACATTCTCTCCAGATGGCCGCGTATTCCAGGTGGAGTACGCCACCAAGGCTGTCGACAACAGCGGGTTCGATTCGAATGCTTCCTCTACCATGTTTTTTTTTCACTTCACTTGTTCCTGTTCCTACGTGACTTCATGTTGATGTTCTGATATTCGCGAACAGGACTGTTGTTGGGATCAAGTGCAAAGACGGCATTGTCCTGGTAAGATTGGTCTTATGCGTTCTTCTTTCTCAATCCAGTCTGTAGGTTGCTACCGTCGTTCTTAGGTTGCTACTGAATTGTGATTTTTCTTTTTCTTTTTTTGTCCTTTAGGGCGTGGAGAAGCTGGTAACTTCAAAGATGATGTTGGAGGGATCTAACCGGAGGATCCATTCAGTTCACCGGCACTCTGGCTTGGTAACGTCTCTATAAGTGACTCCAAGTTTATACTAATTTTGATGGTAAAACATGTATTATTTACCAACAAACACAGGAGCAAATGTTTTATGTTTCTTATTTTGGCTTCTAACAAGTACAACTGATGGAGTATAGGAGATTTATGAAACATGCTTTGTTATCTGTTTGCTGTAACAATTATTGTTAATGTAAGTAGTGTCAAATATCTTTTATATTAGGATTTTCTTTCAATCTCTTACATTGACGACTGTTTTGAAGTTTCATGTTCTACTCACCTCTTTTACAAGTTATTTGTTGTAACTACAAATTACTTCTACTGCTTCAGGCGGTTGCAGGTTTAGCAGCAGATGGGAGGCAAATTGTTTCAAGGGCCAAATCAGAAGCTGCCAGTTACGAAAAGTAAGTGTAGTCCTTTAGACCACACAAACTTTTTCATTTATACCACACAAATATGTTTATATGATTGTGCCATAAAACTGTACTGCACCAGGGTCTATGGTGAACCTATTTCGGTCAAGGAATTGGCAGATCGTGTGGCAAGTTATGTTCATCTCTGCACACTATACTGGTGGCTCAGGTAATGTATTTTACAGTATTGTGAGTGCCTTATAGTTACTGGATACATTACTTGTTTTAGTCAGTCCTAACTTGATTTTTGCTGTGTTAGGCCTTTTGGTTGTGGTGTTATTCTTGGAGGTTATGATAGAGATGGGCCGCAGCTCTACTTGATAGAACCCTCGGGAGTCTCCTATGTAAGTTGTCACTACTAAGAGTTGTATCCACATGAGTGCATAGGTTTATTGTTTTTGTTTTACTTGAATTATGTCATTCAATCAGTTGCACATCATGTTCAGCATGGATGGTGTTGTTTATTAATAGTATTACAGATTAGGATTCTTGTGAATTTAAAGTATATAATGGTCACTGAATGATTGGATTTTAACTTTGAACAGAAATACTTTGGTACTGCATTGGGAAAGGGAAGACAAGCTGCAAAAACGTAAGTTTATCTGTCATCATGTTTCTTTTTGTTCTTCTATGCTAAGATACTTATATATATAACATCCAACAGATATGATTGTCTTAGTGTAAAGGCTTATATTAACGCACTCATTTATCTGAGAAGCAACATACAGGAAAGGAGGAATCCTCCATACCATCTTAGCATCTAATAATATGGTTATTTGGTAGTTACCACTTTCATTTATTTTTATGTATTTACACAGAAATTTAAAGTGGACAAGCCAGTACCAGATGTTTCTTTTTCTGCATAAGCTTCTTCCTTTTTATTATGGTTGTTGGACCGAAATTACCACTAAAGGATTACATGCAGGATTGATTTGTATAATTAAAGGGACATTTTGTACACTACATTGGTTTTTATGTATATTTCGTGAGTTCTAACAGAACTTTGAATTTAACCTAATTTGAATGAGGTAACTAATGACGTCAGCTTTTGTGATCCATTATTGACAAGAATATTTCAGCACTTGATATAATATACTTTTGTTGAATTGGTCTGGCTACTATGCAAAATTTCAGTTTGATAGCTATCAGAATGATTCTGAATGAAACTCTTTGAATGTTGCCTTGCAGTGAGATAGAGAAGTTAAAGCTTTCAGAGCTTACCTGCCGTGAAGGCATTGTTGAAGTCGCAAAGATGTATATGCCTTAAGTCTTTGCTGCTTTATTACAGTTTCATATTTTCCATGAATGTGCTATATTGTATATTGCTTTCATTCATTTTTATTTATATTAGTTAATATCACTTATGTTCCATGTTACTCTAGAAATTTAGGGCTCTTAATTATATAACAAGCACAGGGTGCACTACAGTCTACAGGAATAATTATTATTTTAGTCATCAAATGCTACATTAATATCTGCATAAAATTAGAAGACTGCTTTGCATTGTAATCATAATCCAAACATTAGCTTAATGAATTTAGAAAACAACTGAGTCAGTAGAAGTGCATGATAGATGACTATTCGTCAAGTGATGCTTGTGAGCAAAGCTGATCAGAACCAAATTTAGTGGTGAATGTTTAGCTGAGAGGTTCTCAAGTTTTTTTTACTTTCTGCTTATGCGATGCTGATGAACCTGAAACAGCTAAACCTGAGTTTTAACAATCTGTTCGATGCAGAATTTATGGAGTGCATGACGAAGCCAAGGACAAAGCTTTTGAGTTGGAACTGAGTTGGATATGTGATGAATCAAACCGTCAGCATCAGAAGGTACTAGGATATTTACCGAGAAATTGTCAGTTAATTTGAAACTGAACAGTTGATTATTTGGCATGTAGGTTCCAAATGATCTATTGGAGCAGGCCAAGGCTGCTGCTCAGGCTGCTCTTGAGGAGATGGATGCTGACTAAGATCACGAATGTGGGCGCCAGTGAAATCTTCGATCCTGTTTGGGTGATAGACCGGAGCATGGTTGTCAAATTTTTATTTCCGTGTACTGGAATATTTCATATGTACTTGATGGAACCAGGCTCCGTAATGGAAATTCGTAGCAAGACAATGAGCGAGATGTCAGTATTCTGTTGTTTGGATTCGGAGGAAATCATGCCACTTATGTTCTCAGTATTATGTTGTTTCCTCTCTTCTGCTTGATGAACCGCTTGCATTTTCAGTACTGCAGTCTAAAATGGGCCTGAAACCTTTTGAATTCATTCTTACTTGAAGGAACGTCCTCAGGAAGTAGCGTACAATCGAAGCTAACTCAATCGAGGAAACCTTTTGAGTTCAAACGGCGACAGAAGTCCACATCTCAAGTCCACCTAACTCCTCCGATTTCGTGAATAACGGCCGCCGGATCCGTCTCTGTTTCATCCTGTATGCATCAATGCCTTTCTTCAGTTCCCGTGCTAGAAAATCGAGTCGTTGATGCGCAGACCAGGAATCGAACAAGTCAACTGAGCCGTTATTGAAGCACTGTATTTGCATGCTGCAGCTACATCGAAGCCATGCAGCTCTAAAATGCACGCTTATGCGGCCAACACAATTGTACACACAAGAACAAGCTTTGGCGACAACATCAATTGCCAATTTTTCTTTCCAGAGGCCATTTGCATATACAAATTCCTCATTACGATTCAATCAGAAACGTAGTTACATATATGACCTAAGAACGTGCGTGCATTCTACAGCTGCATGGCGACATGTAGAATGAATCGTGACCTCTGCAGTAGCCTACCGCTGGTGAGATGATGAACCATGACGTGTGTAAAAGCCTAGCGCGGAACAAACCACAAGCCGGCATATGAGCTCGGCTAAACCGAAAGGTCAGCATCAGGCAATTCAAGCACCTTGTGCGTTCCTTTGGATTTGCTTCCTGGTCTAAAATGGTTTCCTTCAATGTACCTTCAGCAAGCAAATACAACGTGCTTCAATAACGGGACAGTACACAACAATCTCCAAGTAAAAGGATCTCTGTCAGAAAAGAACTGATTTTTTTTCTAGCTAAATTGTGAAACCAACTTACAGCTCCTTCAAAAATGGATGCTTGTATAAGCCTTCATGTATTCTCCCAATGAAGTTGTTATTGTCCAAATACCTGTCACAAAACATTGTAACACAAGAACATCAGAACCAAATAAACACCAAGAAACTATACTAACAATTCATCTCTGGAACATCATAAAACTTTGAGAAGAAAGACTCACAAATAGGTCAATCTCGGAATTTGAACTAGCTTTGGCGATATTGATCCAATTAGCTTATTATTGGATAAGTGCCTGCAGATAATATAGGGACAATATGTGATATAATCTCCTTTAAAAAGAATTAGAGCAACATGTCTGAATAGTGAATACAGAACCATATTCAGCTTTAGTGAAAACTTACAAGATCTCAAGGTTCGTCAAATTTGCAATCTGATCTGGCAGCACACCAGTCAATTCATTATTATTAAGGTACCTGTGGAACAGAATACAGCAGTAAAATGAGGAGGACAGTATTCAGTATTCACCATTCAATAGAGAAGGAGGAATGTAGTAGAATGTTGTATATCTGCTTACAGATTTCTCAAGGAAGGGAAAGCATTCCCATTGCCAATGAAATCCCTGAGAGTGCCTGACAAGTGGTTGTTACCAACATCACTGCAAAAGGAGATAGGAGAATATGTCATTTGCTACAATATCTCAAAATCAGTATAACCATAATGAAGGCTGTGAATATTTCCCAGTAGGAAATATTTCTGTTACAATTGATAATTTTTTTTATTTCTGTGAATACAAGGCAGAAGGAATAAGAAGGATGTTTACAGGTGGCGTAGGTTCTTGAGGGTTCCAAGTTCAGGGGGGATCCGACCAGTGAACCGGTTTTCATGAAGATACAGATATCGCAGTTCTGGTAGGTTTGCAAGCTCGACAGGAATTTCACCTTTAAAGTTATTGAAGCTCAAGTACCTGCACAATTCAATAAAATTTTAGAGAGCTCAGAAGTAAAAAACATTTAGTTGCCCATATAAACTCAGTACATTAGAGCATGGACTTACAGGTGTGTAAGTTTTTTCAGTTCACCAATTTCTGGGGGAAGTACATCTTGAAGCTTATTCCACCTTAGGTTCCTAATGTACAAAGAAACTTGCTCAGATGAAAAGCAGCTGTATTGAAAAATAGCCATGGACCCAGAAAGCATAATGAAAAGGAAATCTAATACTTATTTGACAGCATCGTCTAAAGATATTGGATGATTACAGGCAAAACAATAGAACTAGGTGCTATGAAGCAGAAATGGATTGCTCTGTGTCTGTGGTGCTAGCGTCTCAACGTGATAAACATATCCATAATACTTTTTTTTCTCCAGAAAATGCATAGAAATATTCTATACTTACAATATCCTGAGATGCCTCAACTGTCCAATTTGTGGGGGAATTGGTCCCGTCAACTTGTTATTGTGGAAATCCCTACAGTTGAATATTTCAATTACTCTCATGGCTTGAGGATATACCAAAGATGTTGCAGGATATGATCAAATAAGGATAATAACTGCAGGCTTTCACACGACCATTAAATAAAAAAACATATTAGCTTTTGATGAAAATGGGATGTGCACAACAAAAACAAAGCCTTTTAGTCCCAAGCAAGTCGGGATAGGCTAGAGATAAAACCCACAAATACCAACACAAAAAGACAACCAAAGTAAATGGAAATGAAATACACTTTCAAACAACAAAACTGAAATAATTCACAAACTGTATAAAAGTTCAGGTACAAACTTAGTTCATTCATCGTGGCCGAGCATCTCTCAAAACTAAAGTGGCATAACGAAATGAACATGGAACTTTATTCATATTTCTACGGGAGTATATGTAGCACTAGCACTATGTAACCATCCTAAAACTAGACGAAGCTTGACGTAATTATATGAAAAGCAACATCGACAAGGAAAAAGTTCTTACAATCTTCTTAGATCCAGAAGGTTTGTTACTGCTGTAGGGAATGGACCAACTATTGACACAGCATAGACTTCCCTGAAAAAAAAAACATAACGTGATTGCTCAGGAAGATACAGAAAAAGATCTACCATCAAGAGAAGGATAAGTCTTACAGTTCTGTAACAACTCTATAATCTCCTTGCTGAGAACATGTCACACCCGACCATGGGGGTAGATCGCCATGTCCACAAGGGTCATCGCCGACCCATGAGTATACAACCCTCCAGCCTAGTGAAGCCTTGATCTCATTCAATGCTTTCACTGTGCCAAAAAACTAAATTTAGCCCACGTATTTAAGCACCAAGAAGCCATTGAAAACAGCTAAAACAGGATGTTTACTCTGACTAGTAACTAACACAGCAAAAAAGAAAAAAAAGGATACATCCACCCTCCTGGGTCTTGACGCAATCAAGCACCAAAACGATGTCCTCTGCAGCTAGGAAATGACGCACTAGATAGAAATTGCATTGCATGATAACACATAACTCGTTGAACATTCGTTCAGCTACAGCTGAATTACTAAGTCCTGGACAGGTATAGCTTCCAACCAGTTCATCCCGATTCATTTCCACAAATAGCTAAAGTGAATAAAGTAAAGATGAATCGCAATGTGCCACCGGAGTTCACGCAACGGCAACCGGCTCCACGGTCGCAGCGCTGAGCCCACGACTACGATAGCCGGGGAAGCCCGGTGAAGTAACCATAACCAACCGAGCGAACACCCAGTTCATCACGTCTGAGCAGGCAATTCATGGCCCCGGACGCGAGCAAGGCTGGGTCAGATCTCCAATGGCGCGCTCTAAAAATATAAACTTTCCACAATTTTCGGCACCCCGGATTCGCGGGTAAAACCAGGAGCACGGACGGGATCGGAGGGGCTATTGAGTGGGAGGGGCCGAGGGGGGCATGAGCAGTCACGTACCGTCTCTCTTCACCGTCTTGCCCCGCGCAGCGCCGGCGAGTAGGAGAGTAAGGAAGACGAGGAGCGAGGAGGTACAGGCCAACGACGCCGCAGCCATGGGCGGGCGGACGGACGGGGAACCGGCAGCGCGCTAAGCTAATTGTGGCGGAGGGGGCGCGGCGAGGCGGCACGAGAGATGGGGAGGCGAGAGGTGTGGCGCCGCGCGAGTGCCAGTGGGGGTCTGGGGGAGCGGCGAGCGGGCACACTCACTGTCACAGAAGAGTTCCCGCACTCGCGTCTCGTTCGTTTCAGCGGCCGCGTCCGTGGGTGGGTTTTGCCCCGGTTACGTGCGTGCGTTGGTTGGGGGCGCACCAAAACGACGGGCGTTGATGCTCGCCGACCGGATTTCTGGGTGGTGCGATGCCGCCGAACAGACCGCCTAGAAACGTGGCGGACATGGACTACCCGCCATCAGGAAAACCCGCCCCGACACAGAGAAATGGAGGGGGGCAATCCGCAGTTCCTCGTACACGCGCCTCCGCAAACTTTGTGGTGCCCTGCGCTGCGCCTGCGCGTCCGCCCGCGACGAAGCCACGCCCGGCGCGGCGTCATTGCATGACTGACACCCAGGTCCGCGTGCCTCCACCGTGTCACAAAGTCACAACAGGTTGGCCGCCGCAACAGCGAACCACCGCAACAAACCGGTTGCGAAGCGTTCAGTTCGTTGTGCTGCAACAAGTCAAAGTCCGCTAGCCGAGCTCGTGGTTGGCAGTTCGCCTAGCTAGCACAGTTATGTTCTGCAAAAGGAAAAAGTCCATTTTACTCCCCTCAATTATCATTGAAGTCTAGATCACACTCTAAACATTCATTTGGTTCACTTTACACCCATTGTTTTTTAATACAGTCCACATTACACATTTAAGTGGTTTCTAATCCCGGTTATGCTAATGTGGACTGAAACAAATCAGGATCATGACACCTCATCTGCTGACGGGAAAAAACTGATTAAGTCCGCTCTGTAGACGAGGTCACGCACCCGCATCATCCTCCCGCCGTCCCGCTCTGGAGGTGAGATCGAACCAGCGGCGTCGGTCGAAGAAAACGACGGGCCGGGCATCGTCGGTCCCTGCTTCGCCCTCCGGCCAAGGTGAGGAATCGTCTGTCCCCCCCTCCGCTCGCGCTCAGCCCCCGAGGTCGGCGCGGCGCGATTGACGCGGCGACGGCGTCTGCTGATGCCTCCCTGCTTTGCACTACGGCCAAGGTGAGGGCATCCCGTCACCCCCCCCCCCCCCCCCCCCCCCGCGCTGCGCGCTCAGCACCAGGTGGGCGCGCGGACTTACCGCGCTGCCTCCCCGCTCCGCCCGCTACGGCAGCTGTTCCGGTGTCCTCGTTCTTAGGCCTTTATCCCGATGTCTGGGATCAGATGGAATCCACAATGCTTGGGCTCAGATGAACTCACCTTTGTTTCCATATCCTGTGTTTGAACCTTGGAAGTTCACTGTAATGGAAAATCAAAGTGACAATTCTAAATTCAACGATCAGTTAGTCATTGGTTTACAATTAATTCTATGTTTTAACTGTCTTTAGCTTTCTGATATATATGGGAATGAATCTGATCTATTATGATATGTATGAGTTTTGAGTTGAACAAGATATTTTTGAATTTGAGATTAATCAGTTTTTTCAATTGTTTCAGACCAAATGTATCCACCAGAGGTTCTAAATGTGAGATTTCACATAGGAGGCTGGTTTGACTACAATGGACACTCACTACATTATATTAGTGGTCGTGTTGAATTGTCGCAAATTGAAAAGGATAAGATTTCTTTACCTGAGTAGAGAGGGTATTTGAGTGATCATATCCCTTTGACCGACGAACACATTGTAGACTTTCACTGGTTATTCCTGGTGAGCCTTTGAGCAATGGATTGTGCAGACTTTGTGATGACAAGGCATGCTTATTCATGGTTGATAGTGTACCACAAGTTGAAGTTGCAGAATTATATGTAGAAGTATTCAAAGTTGTTGGTGATGAGGTCATTATGTGGTCATATGATCAACCATCAGGTGATGAATCAAGGTTGGTCATTCATGATAGCCCCTCCAAGCAGCAACATGCAAATGACTGTGTTGAACCAGACATTAATTATGGTCCTGAATCAGATGTTGAAGATAGTGAAGAAAATATGGAAGAAGAAAGCGACAATGATGATGAAGACTATTTGGCAGGAGACAAAGATACATCTGAGAATGATGAATAAGTAATTGACTTTAGGATTTCTGCTTATGAATCAAAGGCAAAATCCAGTAGCTATGGAAGTGCAGAGGTATGAAAGTTTTGATGGTGATCTTCATCATGACATACCTGATGCACCTATGATTGATTCGAGTGAAGAAGCAAGCTATGATTCTGATAATGTAGGAGAGGCTTTGAGGAAGAAGAGTAAATTTCCAAGATACAACAACGAAGATATAATTCCAAAGTTTTGTGTTGGTATGACTTTTAGGGGCAGACAAGAGTGCAAAAATGACATTATCAAGTATGGACTTGCAATCAAAAAGGCACTTTAAATTTCCCAAAGATGAGAAAGCTAAAATTAGAGCAAAGTGTTCATGGAATAATTGTCCATGGATGCTATTTGCTTCTACTAGCTCTGATTCAAATTGGTTTCAAATCAGGACACTTATTGATGTCCATAACTCTTCAGAAAGAAAGGATAATAGGTTGGTAACAGCTACTAGAATTGCTGACAAGTATGAGAGTATAATCAAGGCTAATTTATCTTGGAAATTATTAAGTATCAAGGAGACAATGCTTGTACAAATGGGTGCAGATGTGACAATTTCTAAGATAAAGAGAGCTAAAGCTATTGTAATGAAAAGGATTTTTGAGTCATGCAAACGAGAGTACTCAAAAATATTTGAGTATCAGACTGAGATACTTAGAAGCAACCCTGGGAGCACAGTAGCTATGTATTTAGATCCACATTATGAAGCACCTGTGTTTCAAAGGTTTTATGTTTGCTTTGATGCTTGTAAAAAAGGATTTCTAAGTGGTTGTCAGAAGGTTATTGGTGTAGATGGTTGCTTCTTCAAAGAAGCAACAAATGGTGAGTTAATATGTGCTTTGGGAAGAGATGCAAACAACCAAATATACCCCTTGGCTTGGGCAGTAGTAGAGAAAGAAACGAAAGACTCTTGGAGAAAGAAACGGAAGGACATCCAGATACATGTAGGTGGACAAGGTTGGGTTATCATATCTGACCAACAGAAGGTAATATTGTTTACTTGTTCTCGTAATGTCTTTCATTATTATGATTCTTGTTGTTTCTTAATGTTTTTTACTTGATACTGTGTAGGGACTTTTAAATGCAGTTAAAGACTTATTTTCAGATATTGAACATCAAATGTGTGCAAGACATATATATGCGAACTGGAGAAAGAAGTATAGAGATTAGACTTTCCAAATGCCATTCTGGAAATGTGCAAAGGCTTCATTAGTGCCAATGTTCAACTTTTGCAAGGCCAAGCTAGCACAGTTAACAACTGATGGTGCCAAAGACATGAAGAATACAAATTCAAAGCATTGGAGCAGGGCATGGTTCAATCTTGGTTCTTTTTGTGACAGTGTTGACAACAAAATGTGTGAAAGCTTCAACAATTGGATCGTGGATGTGAGGGCTCATCCAATAATATCCATGCTTGATGGAATCCGAACTAAAGTTTATGTTAGGATACAACAAAATAGATGCAAGTCTACCAAGTGGCCAGGAAGAATTTTTCCTAACATCTTGAAAAAGTTGAATAAGCGCATCAACGAAGCACAAAATTGCTCTGCTATATGGAACGTGAAAGTTGTCTAGAGGGGGGGGTGAATAGGCTAATTGACCTGAAATGACTTAATAAAATGAGATTAATACACAGAGGGCGGACTAGTCCGGTCCAGGGGCGGACTAGTCCGGTCCACCTACAGGGAAAAACCTAAAAGGGGTTTCTGACAGATTTGGTCCAATTCTTGTGATGCAAAGTTTGTTAGAATAACTTAGTGAGCCTTAACAAGTTATATGGCAAGTATGAAGCTAAGGATCACAATATAGCAAAGGTGATGAGTAAAACGGGCAAAGCTTAACACTAGAGGCAATACATGATGAATGAAAGCTAAGAACACAAGTGACACAAGGATTTTATCCCGAGGTTCAATCCCACACAAAGAATCTACGTCCCCGTTGAGGAGTCCACAAAGGACCGGGTTCAACAACTCTTCCCTCACCAAGTTTACCGCACGGGCCTAACTTGGTTCTCCACTATCACAAAGAAGGAATACAAGATTCGTTGGGGATTCTCACAATCTGAGGCTCCCACCACAATTACAATTGCAAATCACAAGGATTAACTCAAGCCACAGATCACAAAGATTCACAAAGTGCAAGAGATCAAATCGAGAGCCAAAGAGCGGTGTTCTTCCTCTTCTTCACCTCACCAAACCCTAATCCACACAAGAATTAGTTTTAGAGGGAATGTAGGCAAGAAGGAGGCTTTTGGAGGCTCAAGGTTGTTGTGGCGGCGCTAGGGTTTCAGTTTGCTCAAAGGATTGGTTCAAATGAACCCAGGGGACCTCTATTTATAGAGGTCCCAAGCCCATACTGTTGACTTCAGCAGAAGGGCGGACTAGTCCGGCCTACAGGCCGGACTAGTCCGGCCTAGGGGACCATTGACGCCCCTGACAACTGTCGCACTGCACGGCAATTGTCACGCTACCCGCCAAACTTCAAATTCAAACGGTCACTTCAACAACGGACTAGTCCGGTCCTCACCGGACTAGTCCGATCTCACATAGGACCTTTTGTTCCGTGCGAAAACAGACTAGTCTGAAGACCACGGACTAGTTCAACCCCATGGGCGGACTAGTCTGGCCTTCCCAGACTTAGTCTCGAAACGCAGTCTCCTCTCAAACCCGGACTAGTCCAGCCCCCAGGGTGGACTAGTCCGATCTTAGTCAGGACCTCTTGGTCCGGACTAAAACGGACAAGTCTGTGGTTTTGGGACTTAGACCCAAAACCCACTCACGGCTACCCGGACTAGTCCGATCTCAGTCAGACCCTTCTAGTCCGGCCCAAGACGGACTTGGCCGGCCAGGGGCGGACTAGTCCGGCCTCCTGCACGGACTAGTCCGGCCCTACTGCCAGACTACATCTAACTCTCTCCTCTCAACAGGTTTGACCTCTAAACCGCTTTGAGCTCCCAACTTGATCTCAATGCACTTTACACACACATCCTCACACAAATTTGGCTAGTCTAAACTCGACACACTAGAAACCCTAGTTTCCCTTTTCGAGTTGACATCGCCGTTTCCATCTTTTTCTTTTTTTTGAGGGATTGTGCTTCCACTTAGTCCACACTTGTGCTTAAGATCATTGGGCTCATTAGTCACATAATTGTCGTCATCAATCATCTAAAACCCACGGGGATCTTAGATGCACTTTCAATCTCCCCCTTTTTGGTGATTGATGACAACACATTAAGTTTTCACATATAAGAGTGTAAATTTTTGGTTTTCATAACGTGCGGGTGTATGAGTGACTCCCCCTCAATGAATGCATCATAAAAGAGAGATTGAGAAAGTCCTTCATACACACACACACGTTATGGTGGGGTGCCTACGTGTTGTGCTCAACAATTTGTGACAAGACATAACAGGCATGGATATGATTAAAAGATAGTGTCGGTACCATAGAAACCGTACACCCCTTGAGGTTACAAAGATTTCAAAGGAAATCCATCTACTTGGTTTGAAGACCCTCGGAGGCCCACATGTCAGACATAACTGAACCTGCTTCTCCAACATGGTTAATCCCTGGGTCGCCACGTGTACAACCAAACCGGAGCTACCGCCCACAAGGGGGAAGCTCCGGGCCACGTACCGAAATGGCACCTCCGGACTTAACCCCAGACCGAGAGAAGCTCCCGACCTGACACGTGTCGGGTAGACCCGGAGCTACCTGTTTCCCACAGCAAGCTCCGGAGCTGCCACGTGTCCAATGGTCGGACCTTCAGCTTCTAACCTCCGGAAGACCCTATAACAGCTCTGAACCTTCAAAGGAGAGCCAATGACTTCAAGACCCGATTAAGTGCCATTAATGCCATATTAATGACACTTAATCGGACGTTCTTAACACCAGTAACGGTGCTGTCAAAGCCCGTTACAGGATCATTAACAACAATTAATCGTGTATCAATACTAGTAACCGCTGGGGCCACATGTCGGGCCTGGCTAGCTTGTAACGGCCTGTCCTTGTACTATAAAAGGACAGGCCGACGATACACGCGGGGACATGACGTTCACGGGCGATCATACGCACCCCCATACACTCGTGACAAGCTCTTACTGCTAATACAACACCAACACACCCGTGGAGTAGGGTATTACGCTCAGGCAGCCCGAACCACGTAAATTCCTGTGTCTCCTGTGCCAAACTCCAATTCACCTTCTTGAATCTCCGCGCGCCCACACCGAACATCAAACTCCCCTATCACTTTAGTAGTGTAGGGAGATCTGCCGGTTCCAAACCATCGACAGTTGGCGTGCCAAGTAGGGGCGCCTGAGATTTCGAGAATGGTGAACTCTGTTGCTGGATCATCCAATGGCCAACCTGCCGCTCAGGGTGTTGGGGGCGATCCCTCCAACAGGCAACCACCTGCAGGAGCCTCAGCACCAGCAGGAGTCACACTCCCACCTCCACCATCTCCTCCAGCAAATCGTGCTGGACAGCGTGATGGTGCGCCTGCGTCAATCACTGCGTCGGCAAATCATGACAATCCGGAACACGCGCTTCATGCAGCGCGTGCTCTTCTTCAACGCCCACCACCTTCGGATGCATCTCGGGGTGCACTGGAGCAGTGGAGGGCTGACGTGGAGCATTTGGTTGCATCAGCAGCCGAACTACTCAGCAACCAGGGTCCTCCTCCTTCAGGAAGAGCCCCATCGTAGCGGCGGATTTTGTCTGGAAGACTTGGTCCGCATGTCTCCAATAGCAGGAGACGTGCTGCGTCACAACAAGTGACGTCGCTGCCCTCCGGGGCTCGACAC
Organism: Tuctoria greenei; assembly: GCA_036927565.1. Classification (NCBI taxonomy): domain Eukaryota; kingdom Viridiplantae; phylum Streptophyta; class Magnoliopsida; order Poales; family Poaceae; genus Tuctoria; species Tuctoria greenei. The sequence goes on from JAYESD010000004.1 coordinate 3,246,988, forward strand.
ACTCACATGGTATCTAGGCTTTCGACTCATGACCTCCGGGCGGAGCTTGATCGCCGATACCGCCAGCAGGATGGCCGTGTCCATATTGAGCGTGCCCGTGAAAGACGGGAAGCTCAGGACCTTTCTACTCTGGAAGGAGTAGGAGGAGGCTGTTCAGCTCTAGCCATGCACCTGCGCATGGTTAGATGGCCACAGAAATTCCAGCCTCACCTGCCGGAAAAATTCGACGGGACTGTCAACCCCGCCGAATTTCTTCAAATATACTCCACTGCAATCTTGGCAGCTGGAAGAAACGAGGCCGTGATGGCCAATTACTTTCCAGTAGCCTTAACTGGGACTGCCAGGTCCTGGTTTATGAGCCTTCCACCCAACTCTATCAATAGTTGGGAGGAGCTGTGCCGTCAGTTCACTGCCAACTTCGGGAGTTCATACACCTGACCAGGCACTGAACTGGACCTTTTTGCGGTTGTGCAAAAAGGAGGAGAATCTTTGCGGTCCTTCATCCAGAGGTTCTCTCAGGTACGAAACACTATCCCTTCTATCTCAAGCGCTTCTGTCATTGTGGCATTCAGACAGGGCATACGAGACAAGAAGATGTTGGAGAAGCTGGCGATCAAGGAGATCACCAGCGTCACGAAACTCTTCAGCCTGGCAGATAAATGTGCTAGAGCTGCGGAGGGCCGTGAGATGCACTCCAAACCAGCCTCGGAGGATCACAAGAAATCCTTCAAAGAAGAAGCCGCTACCTCCGGGGGTGCAAGAAGAAAAAGAAGACCAACGGCAAGAAAAAGCCGTCGGCCGGTACATCCAACGTTGCAACTGCTGCAACTCCGGGTGGCCGGGGGCCACGCCCCGAGAAGCGACCTCGATCGTCTCCTGAAGACGGTGGCAAACCCAAAGTGTAGTGTCCCATTCACAAAACGGGTAGCCACAGTTTGGAAGACTGCCGGGAGGTCCAAAACCTTGCCGAGCGCTATAACAAGCGCCGGGAAGGATCTCCTTTCCGACAGAGGGAAGGAAAACAGAAGGTCGACGAAGCTCCGGCTGAAGAGGACTTAGGGTTTCAGGATCCCAAAAAGGTCCTGAAGGCCGTTTACACCTCCGTCAATGATGATTCTGACGTCTCTAACAACGAGCGTCGGAAGACCATGAACACCATTTTCGGTGGGTCATGAGATATCACCTCTCGTCGTGTCATCAAGACTATGCAGTGAGATATGGCCGCTGTAGCCCCTACAGTCAGGCCGAAACCTCATCGAAAGTGGATGGACACCTCCATCACTTTTGATGCTTCGGATTGTCCCCGGAGCATGGTTGGAGCAGGACAGTTACCCTTGATGGTATCACCTACCATCAACAACATCCAGCTCCACCACGTCATGGTAGACGGAGGTTCGGGGCTTAACCTCATCAGCGTCGAAGCTTTCACTAAGCTTCAGCTCCGACCTTCGGATCTCCAGCCCTCTCGACCTTTCTCTGGAGTAGGTCCGGGGGCCATTACCCCACTTGGAGCCATTACTCTCCCGTTACCTTCGGGACCCGGGAGAAGTATCGCACCGAGAAGTTGGTCTTCGACGTCGCTCAGATCAACTTACCATTCAACGCCATCTTGGGTAGACCTGCCCTGTATAAATTCATGGCAGCTGCTCATTATGGATACCTGGTGTTGAAGATGCCAACACCAGTAGGCGTTCTCCGGATCCGCGGAGATCGCACTGCCGGAGTAACTGCTCTGGAGGAACTCCACGCACTCACCACGGCGCAAGAGGAGGACTCCAGGCAGGAGCAAGCTCCAAAACCCCCGAGCATTCGTCAACGAGGCTCGACCTCTGCACCTCGTGTGCAGCCAAGCGGCGACACCGACATTCCTGTCAAAGTCGTCTAAATTGGTTCCGATGCCGCTCAATCCACCCGTATATCGGGAGGATTGAACGACAAATAGGAACTCACGCTCATCACTTTCCTCCAGGCTAACGTTGACGTGTTTGCTTGGCAACCGTCACAAATGCCTAGGATCCCCAGGGAAGTGATTGAGCACAATCTGAAGATCTACCCCGATGCCCGACCTGTGCATCAGAAGCCTCGGAAGCAATCCATAGAGCGGCAGAACTTCATCCGACAAGAAGTGAAGAAGCTACTCGAAGCCAGATTCATCCGAGAAGTCTTCCACCCAAAATGGCTGGCGAACCCAGTCGTTGTGCTCAAGGCCGACGGGAAACTTCGGATGTGCATCGACTACACCACACTAAATAAGGCATGTCCAAAAGATCCATTCCCACTACCTAGAATAGATCAGATAGTGGATTCCACCTCCGGATGTGAATTACTGTGTTTTCTAGACGCATATTCTGGGTATCATCAAATCAGGATGTCTAGGGAGGATGAAGAGCATACTTCATTCATCACAGTAGATGGATTGTACTGTTACACAGCCATGCCATTTGGTCTTAAGAATGCAGCTTCAACTTTTGTACGAGCTATGCACAAAACTTTTGAAGATCTCATCAGAGACATAGTGGAAGTGTACGTCGATGACATCGTGGTCAAGGTCAGAAACAAGGAGTCACTCCTAGACACCTTGCAGGCTGTCTTAGACAAGCTGCGTGCCACCTGCACAAAGCTAAACCCGGACAAGTGCGTGTTTGGGGTTAGCTCTGGAAAACTTCTTGGTTTCTTGGTAAGTAACCGGGGCATAGAAGCTAATCCGGCGAAGATAAAAGCCATTGAAGACATGCGGCCACCAACCCGCATCAAAGACGTCCAAAAGTTAACTGGATGTCTAGCAGCCCTCAACCGATTCATATCAAGACTGGCGGAACGGACACTCCCCTTCTTCAAGTTATTGAGGAAGTCCAGACTATTCCAATGGTCCGAGGAAGCAGAGAAGGCATTCCAGGAGCTGAAACAGTTCCTCACCACCCTACCAATTCTGGTAGCTCCGACCCCTGGTGAGCCTTTATTGCTTTACATTTCAGCTACTAACGAAGTCGTCAATATGGTTCTGGTTGCAGAGAGACCAGAACTACCCCACACTCAGGAATCCAGACCCCTTCGGGAGGGTCCGGGGGTTCCTGAAAGCGAGTCTGGGTCCCAGATCCCAGATTTGAACCCACAAGAAGTCACTTCAGGAGACCTAGACCTCTCCGGGAGGGTCCAGGTCATTTCTGAAGAAGCTCCGGGTTCCTCTAGCCAGAACCCGGAGGCCCCCGAAGAGAATCCGGACCCCTCCGAGAGGGTCGAGATCAATGAAGAGGAAGCTCCGGACCCCGCCGGGAGGGTCCGGACCATTCAACGCCCGGTATACTTCATCAGTGAAGTATTACATGATGCCAAGACTCGATACCTAGAGGTGCATAAGCTGCTCTATGCAGTTCTTATTGCCTCCAGGAAGCTTCGACATTACTTCCAAGCTCACAAAGTCTCGGTGGTGAACTCCTACCCACTACGAGCAATCTTGCATAATCCCAATTCAACTGGGAATATTGCAAAGTGGGCAGCGGAATTGGCTGAATTTGATCTTGAATTTATTTCAAGACAAGCAGTCAAGAGTCAAGCGTTGGCAGATTTCGTGGCAGAATGGACTCCCTCTCCATCAAACCCTGGGGGCCCCAGCGAGCAGAAGACGGAGCATCAAGCTCCAACCTTCACTGAGCCTCACTGGACCCTCTACTTCGACGGCTCCATGCAGAAGCAGGGGGCCGGAGCTGGAATCCTTCTCCTTGCACCAACTAGGGAGAAGGTAAAATACATGGTATACCTTGACTTCAAGGCAACCAACAATATGGCGGAGTATGAAGCACTCATTTACGGACTAAAGGTGGCACTGTCATATGGTGTCAAGCAACTGCTGGTCAAAGGAGATTCACAGCTCATCATCAAGCAGGTGAAGGGTGAATGCTCCTGCAATAATCTCCAGCTAGCTTCTTACCTCCTAGAAGTCCAGAGGCTTCAGAAGGACTTTGAAGTCCTAGACCTCCGCCATGTTCAGCGTGCCCACAACGTTGAAGCCGACGAACTCTTGACGAAAGCGTCAACCGGAGCTCCGGCTCCTGACGGAACTTTTGTCCGGAGATTGTCGAAACCCACAGCCCAGCCTGCCAAACTGAGCGAAGGGGGCGAGATCAGCATCTCGAAGCTGACGGTCCCGATGGCCCTGTTACCATGGCAGCCATCAAGGGTCGTAGGTGCTGCCGGAAGCTCCGAGCAACCCAGCACGCAAGACTCAAATGCTCAAGTCAGTTCCGATGCATGGATCTTGGAGATCTGGAGCTACTTGAAAGATAACATCCTTCCTAACGATGATGTATCCGCTGGCCGGGTAGTCAGATTGGCTAAAAGATACACGTTGGTAGAAGGGGATCTCTACCGACGCGGTGCCAACGGCATCCTAATGTGGTGCATCACAAGGGAAGAAGGCTGCGAAATTCTCGCAGAAATCCATGGAGGCGAGTGTGGGAACCACGCATCTTCCCGCACGCTGGTTGGAAAAGCCTTTCGGCATGGATTCTACTGGCCTACAGTGCTCCAGGATGCCACTGAGCTGGTGAAGAAATGTGAAGCATGCCAATTTCATGCAAAGCAAATTCATACATCGGCTCAGCCCTTACAAATGATACCTCCTACATGGCCTTTCGCTGTGTGGGGGATGGACATCTTGGGACCCTTCCCGAGAGCCGTCAGAGGTTATAAGTTCCTGTATGTTGCCATCGACAAGTTCACCAAGTGGCCGGAAGCAACTCCAGTTGTGACGATCAACAAGCAATCTGCTATCAACTTTCTGCAATCCATTGTAAGCAGATTTGGAGTCCCAAACAAAATCATCACTGATAATGGGACTCAATTCACAAGCTCCGCATTCTAAGGATATTGCGAAGACCTTGGCATACAAGTTTGCTACGCCTCCGTAGCTCACCCAACCAGCAATGGCCAAGCTGAGAGAGCAAATGCAGAAATCCTTAAGGGACTCAAAATGTGCACCTATGAGTGCTTGAAAAAACATGGAGCCAACTGGATCGAAGAGCTTCCGCCTACTTTATGGGCCAACAGGACATCTCAAAACAGGTCAACTGGAGAAACACCCTTCTTCCTGGTGTACGGAGCTGAAGCAATCCTTCCTCCGAAAATCACCTTGGGTTCACTCCGAGTCCGGACCTTCGACGAAGCCGCGCAGGACCAGCTCCGGTGTGAAGACCTAGACCTCCTTGAGGAGGGAAGGTGCCAAGCAGCTGTTCGGAATGCCTGATATCGTCAAGCTCTACGGCGTTATCACCAGCGGCATGTACACAACCGACAGCTCGAGGAAGGCGATCTGGTGCTACGGAGAATACTATCTAGAGAAGGGTTAAACAAACTCTCCCCCGGCTGGGAGGGGCCCTTCCGAGTGATCAAAGTATCCCGTCCCGGAAGCGTTCGCTTGGCTACCGAGGATGGGACACCTCTCCCAAATCCTTGGAACATCGAGCACCTCCGTAAGTTCTACACTTAATACCACGGAGATGAGTCTTGAGTAACTTGAGATGTATGTTATAGAGTCATTGTACAGAGTCGGGTAGTTCCTCCGGGAGAGCAGCCGGACCTTTCCCGAAAGGTCCGCAAAGCTCATGCAGCACTTGTCACAGTCTCAGGACTAAAAGTGCGGCTAACTACCCTGGGTCAAACGAGAAACCAAACACACTTAGCCTGGTTCCGTACCCTAAGAGTGTACTTGTTTCCCCTGTACCCCGGACCTATAATGAAAGACATCTTCATGTGAAATAGACTCCACGTGCATTTATTTTGTACAGACTCAACATTTTTATTTTTCTCTTTCTTGTCTATAACAAAGATGTGCAATTCTTAAGAAATTTTAGTTCGACCGGTTTATATACGACTCGAGTTGTATTGTCAGTTCTTTTGGATTCAAATATCGTTCATGGCCAACTCGCCTGAAAGCCGCCAAGCCAATCTAGGGCTGGAGTGCGCTATCGACTTAGCCTGGTCAAGCACCCTAAGTACGCCACTCTACCTACACCCCGACAGGCCGAAGTAAGGCGGGTCCATGAACAGTTGAATCTAAGAGAAAAGGCAACGCATCCGGTTGTATTTAAAATCGCGTTCAACTTAAAGTTTTCTTGAGAATCGTAAGCCGCGACGAAATTATAGACAAGAAATGAATTTTACTATTTTTATTGACTTAAGTGTGCAGGAAAAATAAAGTCTACGTTGATGGAGAAAAGCCGGAGCTAACTAAGCTCCGACTCCCCAAAGGGGGCCAACCGTCGACGCTGAATAAAAGATGGTGAGAAGACCCCGTAAATGGAGTCTGCTGCCAACAAGCCAAGTGTAGGCAAAGGTCACTGCTGGAGCTACTCAGTTCCGACACCCCGGAGGACTAACTATCGATGCTCTACATGTTGATAGAGGCTATTGCCGGAGCTACCAAGCTCCAGCGATGGACAATGCCGGAGCTTCTAAGCTCCGACAACCTCAGGGGACCTTCACTATCGAAGACTTCGGACCTAAATGCTACAAGTTCGGAGCAAATGAGTCTTCAACAAAACACAATATCCTTTTGGTATATGTTCACAGTCAAATTGTGTACATCTACCAGGGGGCCAAGTGAAGATAAAGGTGTTGAAGACAAAAGGTGAAATTCGCAAAAATTTTGGGGATTTCATTCATTTGGAGATAGGAGATTACATCTAGAGACAAGGGATTACAAAATTGAGGAAGAAGAAGAGAAAATACAAGTGAGAGCTAAAGAGATGGTCCAAGACCCTATGGAAGAACTCGGCGACTTTCTGGGCGACCTCCGATACGCTGGCTCGGGTAGCTTCGCCTTCTCCTTCGACGGGGCCTTCAAGCACCGGGTCCAGAGGAAATTGGGAGTTCCGGCTGGTGTAGCACGTCAGCACATACTCTGTGACGTTCCTCGCCAGGGATTGCCCCTCAACCTCCAGTTGGTCCGTGATGACATCGCCCACCTTGGAGAGCTTGCTACCTGCTGCGCTCAACGCCTGCAGCACAAGGTCCGGCTCCGGCTCCGGATCATCCGGGCGCACGGGGCTGAAACCCATCGGCGTCAGCGCGGCGTTGGCCTTGCCCAGGAACTCCCAAATCTGTAGGGAGTCCGCTGTCCTTAAGCTCTTCATCTCTTCCAGGGATCTCCTGGCCGTCGTCAGTTCGGAATTCTCACGGGCGAGGCGCTCAACTTCTTTGGCGTTTTGCTGAATCTTTGCAGCAACTCGCCTCTCGAGTCTTCTGAGATCCTCCTCCCGGAGGTGGATCTTGTTCCGGCGATCGACCAGGTCCTTCTCCCTAGCCTCAACTTTTTTCTCCCGGGCAACAAGGGCACACTCGTATTCGTAGAGTTCCTGCCCTCGCACCCAGGTCTTCTCCTCTTCCTCTTGGCAGCGTTCTTCCAATTTCTTAGTGCGCTCCTCGAGGCCCTTGTCAGCCAGAGCTACTTTCTCGGCAAGCTCCTCTTCCCTCCTCAGGATGTCATCCCGCAGCTCCAGGAGTTTCTGCTCTTCATCCTCGAGCCGTCTCTCCCTCTCTTCAAGTGCCTCTCGGCGCTTGATGAGTGCGGTGTTAATGGCCTCAAGCTGTTCGTGCCGAGCATCGGCCGCGTTATTGGCAGCTTTGGCCTGATCGTAAATCTCCCGGGATTGAGCGTCGAGGGCATGAGTCATGCTCTCCCTGTCATCCAGCAGCTTGCCCCAGTACTCCAGGCGGATCTTCTCCCGCTTGATCCACTCCTTGTCATCCGCTAGCCTCGACTGCGCCAGCTTGGTCTCGAAGTAGAGCCGGTTACACCACCGCCTAATGGTTTGGCGCTCCTCTTCAAGAGCCTTGCTGTCGTGGAAGAAGGCCAGTTGGACTTGCCGCAGACTAGAGCAGGCGTTGTCGATAGACATCAACAGCGGGATGGGCTCCGGACCTGTTGGGGTCTCCTCCGCTGGTTCCAGCGGGTCTTCACACACAAAAATTGGGTCCCACTCTACGAGAGTGGACCCCTGAGCTTCCAAGGCACTAGGGCCGTCCTCTGGGATGGCCTCAGTCGCCATCGAAGAAGGCCCCACCGCCAAGTCTTCATTCACCTCCTCAGGCAGGGGGCCAGCGACTTCGCTTGGGCACTCCAGCTCTGCCGCAGGTACCTCCGACGTCGTCGCTTCCGGAGCAGGAGCTGCTACTGGCTCCGGTCTGGACACCTCTTCCGAAGGAGGCTCAAGCTCCATTGCCTCTTCGACCACCGGCTCAAGAGCCGGAGGATCTTCAACTTCGACCGGCCCTGAGGCTGGAGCTCCAGCAATAATCGGCTCAGTGGCCGGTACTTCGGAGGTAACCGGCTCAACTACCGGAACTACCTCGACCTCCGGCTCGCATGTCGGGGCTTCAGTCACCTCCGGCTCAACTGTCGGGGCCTCAGCACTTTCCGGCTCCGAAGCCGGGACTGCTACTTCCTGCGGCTCAACAGCCGGAGCTTCCATCACTGCAGCACCAGGACCCGGAGCTTCAACCTCCGAGACGGGTGCCGCTGGCGCATCTTCACTCCCGTGGTCCGGCGCTACCACGAGAACTTCAGGGGATGAGTCGAGGTTCACGACCACGACAGCCGGCGCCGGAGCTGCCGCAGCCTCAGCCACCACTTGGGGCGGCACCGGGACAGGAGCAGAAGCTCCCACGGCCTCAGACACTGTGGCTGAGGGTGGAGCTTCACTCCCCTTCTTGGGGACGCTACAGATGATGAACGAAGAAAATTAACAAACAGTTGCTACAATTAAATAGTTAACCAAGGTAAAGATTCAAAATTACCTTGGAAGGCTTCCGCACCAGCTTGCGTGGAACCTTTTTCCTGGACGTTCCGGGCTGGCCATGGTCGGCGTAGAAGCTCCAGAAGGCCCCCCGGAACTTGTCGCAGCTACAGACGTTTCCCGGGTCGAGGCTCTCCTCGATCGGGAGGAACCCCTGGACCTGGAGGCTCCCACCGTCCCAGGAGCCGGAGTCGTGCGCCCGGAGCTAGCACCCCAGGAGGGTTCCACCACGGGGACAGACGCGCTCCGGGAGGATCCCACCGCAGGAACGGTATCGATCCGGAAGGACCCCACTACGGGGACAGTCGCCACGGTGGTAGAAGATCTTCCCCCCTGGGGAGAAGGAACTGAGGCGGAAGTAGCGGGCCTGACGGACCTTCCGTCGGCGTGTCGCAGCTTCCTCTTCCGGCTCTCCGGCTCATCCGCCAGCTCCTTGCCCTTGCCGACGACCTCAACCCTCGGCTGCGGGGTAGGGGCGGAGCCGTCTTCGGGCATCCCGGGGATCGCCACCCGGGTGGTTGATCTTCTCTCGACGACACCAAGGTCGTCAAGTGCGGGCATCTTCCGCCGGAGCTCCCTGCTGAACTCCACTTCCACGTTCAGAGGGAGAAAGGCCGACGGTGGAGTCAAGTCATCACCGTCGACGTCGATGCCATGCTGAAATTTCTTGAGGTGGAACTCCAAGGTTTTCCCCACCATGTTGGACTTCAACCCGGTTTCAACCCGGTCCTCGTCCATCACGCTTGTTAGGGCCCAAGCAAGCTTCTCCCTCCTCTTCAGCGGCGCCCACCTATTGGCCAGGAAGTTGCAAAATACCACCTGAGGGGTCAATCCTCCCTCCACGCATTGGCGGATCCTGGTCAAGGCGGGGTTGAAAGCTTCTGCCAGCACCGGAACCTCACTCCAGATCGTCGTGTCGATGCCGGGGAGACCATTGGGCAGCTCCAACCTCTCGTGCTCCTCCACCCTGACAACTATCCAATCTTTCTTCCAGTCATCCCACTTCTCGGAAGGGAACGACCGGAGGTACTTGAATGGGCACTTCTTGCGCTTCACAAAGTAGTAGAAGCCAAGGTACTCATTGCTCCGGCCGGTGGTGTGGACAGTGAAGAAGGTTCGGAAAAGTTCCATGCAGGGGGATGCCCACCCACATCTCACAGAAGTGGACGAAGATAGACACGAGGAGAATGGAGTGAGGGCCAAGGTGGTATAGCTGCAGACCATAGAAGTCTAGCATCATCAAGAAGAAGGAAGAAAAAGGTGGGATCAACCCCACCATGGCGTACGAAGAAAAGTACACCATTTCGCCGGCGCGCTCCTTCTCGAAGGGGAGCTCCCCGCTGGCACGGACCAAGCGGTTGAAGAAGTCCGAGGACCACCCCATGAGGGCCTGGACCTTCTTCAAATCTCCATCGGTCTTCAAGCGACTCTCGCGCAGACCCAACTCCATCGCGGCACAGCTAGGCAAGAGAAGAGGAGCGAAGCACGAGTTGGGAGTTTGAGCGCAAGATCAGATGAGAGGCGTAAAGAACTCCCGACGGTGCGCGCTTTCCTTCTTAAGTAAGCCCTCGCAACGCTTGGATGGAAATCGCAGGGAAGTCGAAGATACCACTCAAGGATTCAACCCAGCCGATGACAAGAGGGCTCGGGACCACCCCGACGATCAAGTCGAGGCTATTACCTAGGCGAACGGTTGTCATCACGAGGCGGGAAACCCAAAGGCGGCGGCCTGACAGGGCGCGCGGAACCGATACGGTTTTCGTATTGGGAACCGACGACATTCAATTGCGTGAGATCCGCACGTCAAAGATCTCATCTGCCGCTTGAGGTGCGCCACGCGGCGGGATCTAACTGTAAATCCCTACCAACGGCACCTCCGAAGACCCTTGAAGACCCAGTTCAAGAGTCGCAAGGATGGACCCACCTCCGACGGAATGACTTCACCCCAGTGATCTTCCTCGGAGGTAGGTCCAGGGGGCCACTGTCGGTACCCTAGAAATAGGGGTGGGCATTCGGTTAACCGACAAAATTCGGTTCGGTTTTTCGGTTTTTTTCAAAATTCGGTTTTTGAAGAATGGAAACCGAAATATAGTATATAAAACAAGAAACCGGACCACCGGTTAACCAGGAAGTTCGGTTCGGTTTCCGGTTAACCGAAAAAAACCGATTTGAACTGCCAAGTTGAATCTTGTCATGGAGGGCGAAGCTAGGAGGCGCTGCTCGCCGAGCGGCGGCGGCGAAGCTAGGCAGTCCGGCTTGCCCAGCGGCGGCGGCGAGGCGCAGTTCGCTAGGCGGTAAGTGGAAGCACGATCTGGAGAGCACGACAGTACGACACACAAGGAAGCATGACGTCGTGGCGGTTGAAGAGCGCTATGGCGCCGTGGCCATGGTCGGATGATGGGATGGCCATTCGGCGCGAGGCGTGCGGCGGCGTGGGCTTCTGGCGGCGAGAGACTAGGCATGGAGCGGGAGTCTGAGACGGGCGACCGTCTAGGGGCAAGGTTGGAGGATGGGGAGCCGAGAGTCAAGCCTCTGGCGGCGGGTTGGGGAGGCCAGAGGGTCGGGAGCTTGGGCACGGGAGCTGGGGTCATGGGCCAGTTAGGGTTTATTTGTTTGTTCCCTTTTGGTTGGCTGAAAATATTGGGCCTTACTGATTAATTCGGTTTCTCGGTTAACCGGGGGTAAAAACCGAAACCGAACAAAAAAAATCGGTTTTCACAGTTTGGAAACCGAAATACATTCCGGTTTAGCAAATTTCGGTTAATTCGGTTTCGGTTTCGGTTAATTCGGTTTCGGTTTTCGGTTATCGGTTTTTTTGCCCACCCCTACCTAGAAACCGTACACCCCTTGAGGTTACAAAGATTTTAATGGAAAGCCATCTACTTGGTTTGAAGACCCTCGGAGGCCCACATGTCAGATATAATCGGACCTGCTTCTCCAACATGGTTAATCCCTGGGTCGCCACGTGTACAACCAAACCGGAGCTACCGCCCACAAGGGGGAAGCTCCAGGCCACGTACCGAAATGGCACCTCCGGACTTAACCCCAGACTGAGAGAAGCTCCGGACCTGACACGTGTCGGGTAGACCCGGAGCTACCTGTTTCCCACAGCAAGCTCCGGAGCTGCCACGTATCCAATCGTCGGACCTTCAACTTCTAACCTCCGGAAGACCCTGTAACAGCTCCGGACCTTCAAAGGAGAGCCAAGGACTTCAAGACCCGATTAAGTGCCATTAATGCCATATTAATGACACTTAATTGGACGTTCTTAAAACCAGTAACGGTGTTGTCAAAGCCCGTTACAGGATCATTAACAACAATTAATCGTGTATCAATACTAGTAACCGCCGGGGCCAAATGTCGGGCCAGGCTAACTTGTAACGGTCTGTCCTTGTACTATAAAAGGACAGGCCGACGATACACGCGGGGACAGGACGTTCACGGGTGATCATACGCACCCCCATACACTCGTGACAAGCTCTTACTGCTAATACAACACCAACACACCCGTGGAGTAGGGTATTACGCTCAGGCGGCCCGAACCACGTAAATTCATGTGTCTCCTGTGCCAAACTCCAATTCACCTTCTTGAATCTGAATGTAGGCCTAGAGGGGGGGTGAATAGGCCTTCTTGAATTTCTCGGTTCCTGTAGCACTTCAACAAAAGGATCAAATCCAGATATATCGGACTAGTCCGGTAAAGTGCGGACTAGTCCGGATTTCACGGGCTAGGTTGATCAAGTTAGGTCAATTTGATTGATTCGTTTTCGTTTGCAGCGGAAATATAAACTTTAATGACAGTTCAATAGCTGTATGTTAAGTTTTATTGCAAATATGATTCTTGTTTAACTATTTAACTTCAATTTAACAAAATGAATCAAACCCTAGATTATGTTGATCAACTAGAATGATGAACACAAACGAACAAGACACAAGATTTATCCCGTGGTTCGGTTACCACGAAGGCAGCCTACGTCCACATTGAGGAGCCCACAAAAGGACCGGGTCTTCACCAACCCTTCCCTCGTCGGATCGCCACGAAGGCCAATCCTCTTCCACTAATCACACAGGGGTAAATCACCAAGTTGAAGGGGCGATCTCACAAGTTGAGAGCTCCCTTGATTACAAGTTTTAAAACCACCAATAACACACTTCGAAATATACAAATTGAGATGCAAGAGTGTGTTAGAGATTCAAACCAAGAGCTCAATCGTGTGCAAAGTGCCTCTCCAATGATCTACAAGTGATCTTCAAAGGATTGATCGATTTTGCACTTAATTTCGTGGAGAGAGATGGTTTTTGAGTCTCTTGGGAGGTGTGACGGCGCTAGGGTTCGAGAGAGCTTAAAAGTGGGCCGTGCACCTCTATTTATATGGGGTTTCTAGAAATTACCGTTAGGGTTCAGAAAGATCGGACTAGTCCGAGGTGGAGACCGGACTAGTCCGGTGTGCTGTGTGAAGCAAACCCTAAGTGTCCAGGAATATCGGACTAGTCCGATTGAAAAACGGACTTGTCCGATTTCGCTGCTGGAAATCTTCGGACTTGTCCGGTTGACATCGGACTTGTCCGGACCTGTGAAACCCTAAGTGTTTAGAACGACAAGTCCGCACTGGGAGGACTTGTCCGATTTAGATCAGAGTGTATATCGGACTAGTCCGTGTAGTCACCGGACTTGTCCGAAGTGGATCAGAAAGGGAATCGGACTAGTCCGGTGATGACCGGACTTGTCCGATCTAGTGACTTGTGCATTGTGTTGAGGACTAGTCCGCACTGGGGAGGACTAGTCCGAAGTGGAACAGAAAGATATCGGACTAGTCCGGTGGGGACCGGACTTGTCCGATCTTGTGCAGAATGTGATATCGGACTAGTCCGGTTGATATCGGACTAGTCCGGTCCTGTATGGTTTTGTGCATTGTGTGTGTGTGATTAAGTGAGATTGAGCTCTTGGGTGTGTTTCCTTAACACACTCCATACATAATAATCTACTAATTTCTTCTTCTTGAGCTCAAATTCATTCTCCTTCTTAATTTCCCTCTTTTTGGCATTTTACTCATTTTTCATCATTTTCCTGCATTCATCTCAACAAAAGGATTAGGATCCCAATTGCTTGTCATAAATCATCCAAAACCCACAAGGGAGTCCTAGATGCACTTTCAATCTCCCCCTTTTTGGTGATTGATGACAACCAATTGAGATTTCACAAAATGAGGTATAAAATGAGATTTTCATAAAGTATGCACATATGACTCAAAAATGCATCAGGCAACAAGATAATTATTCATATGTGCATTCTTTATGGTGGGATGCATACTAAGAGCATGATTGCATTAAGAATGACAGAATTTTCATTTACCAACTAATATCAAGTGAATATGGCACTTCAGGAGCAAAAGCTCAGATTTCATCACACACTTGCAAATTAATTGAGCAATTCATCACAGGACCAAACATGATATGAAAAGAGAGTTAAGCAAATACAATCACAATAAAAAACATAGAGAGCTCTCTCCTCGCATCCTATTCAGCTAAAGCTTAGACTAGAGACTCCCCCTCAATCTCTCCCCCTTTGGCATCAAGACACCAAAAAGAGAGAGAGAGGAAGATCCTAGGGCTTCACTCTTCGCTGTCGGTCCTCTCGTCGTCTTCATCATCTTCATCGCTTTCGGCTTGACGAGGTTGAGAGGTAGGAGGAGGAGCGGAGCTGCTCGAGCCCCCAATGCCAAAATAGGCAAGCTCAGAAGGAGTCAAGGGGCTGAGCTCGGTGATGTTTGGATCAGAATCTTCAGAAAGTACTGGAGATCCAATTGGATTGATCTCCAGCTTCTCACTCAGCTGCTTCACATTGGCTTTTATGTATCTCATGTCCTCCTTCCTCTTCTGATTTAGCTTGTGAAGCTTCACTTCAGTTTTCTTGCAGGAGGAGAAGATTGCAGCCAAGTACTTGAGGATCCCACTGGCGGATCCTTTCTGAGGGGCTTCCCTGGAGGGAGGAGTAGCCCTAGCAGCTTCTCCTTGCCTTGCCGGCACCTCGGGGCTTGAGGCCGGCGATGGAGCAGCCTGGACACTCACGGACTGAGGCTTCTGAGGCCTCAGTGGAGTGTGCTCCACATCCTTCACAAACTCGATTCCTGTGACCTTCTCAATCATGAACATCAAGTAAGGGGCATAGCCACAGGATCGGTTGGGGGTACTTGAGATATTGACCATATCATTCCAGATATAGTCTGCAACATCAAATTGCCTTTTCTTGCTGATGACCTTCATCAGGGTCCGGAGGTAGCCTTGCACACTCCCTGCATCACCATCCTTGGGAGCAATCGTCTTCCTGAGGACTCTGTTGAGGACCACAAAGAAAGGCTTCATGTTCTTTGTGGAGGGAGGGACAAACTTGGAGGTGGGCTCATACATGAACTGCATTCCATCCCTCTCAATGACCCCAATGTTGTGGATAATGAGGTGGTCATCTCCCTCAGAGTCAAGATGCAGCAGGCGGGCAAACTCTTCTTGAGTGATGGAATACTTGGATCCATGAGTCATCCAAGTCACACTTTCTTCGTCTTCACCTGAGAAGTGGCACGTTGCATAGAATTGTGCAATCACTTCATCATTCCAATTATATCTGAAGGCAAACAAATCCTTCAGCCCATGTCTCTCTGCAGCTTGTATCACTTCATCAAAAGCTGCACATTTCCTCTTCTCAAGGTGGGCCCAGTCAATCCATTGACTGCGCACCACCGGGGTCTTCATCGGCAAGTAGACCAGCTTGTAGAAGTCAGCATGGAAATTTGACCAGAATCTGCCATCAGCTGCTTGCTTGGGCCTTGCATAGTAGTCCACACTTCTCAGCTTCATGGCCACATCGTTGCCCTTGCCATTGAATCTTTCCTCATTGGGGTCCCGGACCCCTTCTCTGGGAGTGTGCAGCTTTAGAGGCCCAACAGGCCCTGTGGCAACCCCCTTGCCCTTCCCTTTAGCTTGGCGAGGGCCACTTGACGGAGGAGCAGCCTTCGAGGCGGCCTTCTTGACACACACCTTCCTCCGAACCTGGGGAGGTGAGGGAGCAGGCTCGGAGGGTCTCTCTTGGCGTTTCTTGCCAAGACCCGTCGAGGACCGAGGTGCCACCTCGTGGTCCAACTCGGCCTCGAAATCGGAGATTTCATTGTCGGAGCTCGACATGATCTGAGAATGAGTGATCAAGAGAAAAGAAAAGTTATACAAGGTATTGGTGAGGTAAGATGGCAATGGAAGGCAGTAGGGAATTAAAGAATTAGGTTTTGGTTCAGAAACAACGGACTTGTCCGGTGCTCAGGCACGGACTAGTCCGGGGGACCGGACTTGTCCGTACCTGGACCGGACTAGTCCGGTGTTCATCAGCAAAAACCTAACAAACTGGATAAAAATTGATCCCTAATGAAATAACTAGTCTAGCATACACATAGTACATCAACTGGACATGCAACTAGTGAAGAATGCTAGGCCAAACGATAAGCAATGCAGAAATTTGAGATTTCTTAGGGTTTGAAGAAAATTTACCAAGAAATCCAAGGAAGCTTGAAAATGTGGGGGTTGGAGGCCGGACTTGTCCGCTAACTTCAATCCCCGAGTCTTCAAGCTTAATCTCCGCCCAAGATTGAGGCTTTTCGACGGAGGAATCAAGGATTCACCTTGGGAGCTCGAGCGCAAGAGAGAGAAAGCTTGGAGGAGAGTGTGGGGTGAAGGGATTAGGGTTTGGTGGCGGCTAGGGTTATGGACACGAAAAATCGGACAAGTCCGGACAGGACCGGACTAGTCCGAAGTCCTCCAGAAACCTAAATCGGACTAGTCCGTGGTCGGTCGGACTAGTCCGGCCTAACCGGCACACTGCGGACTAGTCTGCAATGGCGGACTAGTCCGGGTAACCACGGACTTGTCCGTGGTCACCAGGAGAGAATTGCATAGCCCATTCATATATATTTGAAGGTCCAATAATTGAGGGTAGAGAGACAAAACAAATCAAATAATCCTGATGAATTTGATCAGTAAGCAAACAACAATCATACTATGATCAAAAATTCATCAAGATCTAATAATTGACATAGTTTTTCGAGAGAAAAATGGGGAGGAATAATTTTCACAATTCAATCAATATTTTGAAGCAATCATACAGGTATGCAACTTTTCAAGCCACACTCCGAGAATCAAGGATGTTTAGCTCATTTCGGAGTTCGCAAAAACGTTTTTCATCAAGTGGCTTGGTGAATATGTCGGCCAATTGTTTTTGGGTGTTGACATGAGAGATGGATATGTCTCCTTTCATGGAATGGTCTCTCAAGAAATGGTGTCTTATGTCAATGTGTTTAGTTCTAGAGTGCTCAACTGGATTGTGGGCTATTTTAATGGCACTCTCATTGTCGCAAAGAAGAGGAATACGGTTCATATTGTAACCGTAATCCCTTAGAGTTTGTCGCATCCAAAGGAGTTGTGCACAACAACTCCCGGCTGCAACATACTCCGCTTCGGCTGTGGATAATGCAATGGAATTCTGTTTCTTGGATGACCAAGAAACTAAGGATCTTCCTAGGAATTGGCAAGTGCCAGAAGTGCTTTTTCTATCAACTTTGCACCCGACATAATCTGCATCGGAATACCCAATGAGATTGAATTTTGAGCCTTTTGGGTACCAAAGACCAAGGTTGGGTGTATGAACTAAATATCTTAGGATTCTCTTTACGGCTGTCAAATGACATTCCTTAGGGTTGGCTTGAAATCTTGCACACAAACATACACTCAACATAATATCTGGCCTAGATGCACATAAGTAAAGTAAAGATCCAATCATGGAGCGATATACCTTTTGGTCGACGCTCGGTCCATCTTCATTGAGATCCAAGTGACCATTCGTTGCCATGGGAGTCTTAATGGGCTTTGCCTTGTCCATGCCAAACTTCTTGAGGATGTCCTGTGTGTACTTGGTTTCGCTTATGAACGTTCCTTCCCTTTGTTGCCGCACTTGGAATCCCAAGAAGTACTTCAATTCTCCCATCATTGACATTTCAAATCTGTCTGTCATAATTTTACTAAACTCTTCACAGAAAGATTGATTAGTTGATCCAAAAATTATATCATCAACATAGATTTGGCAAATGAAAAGATCATTATTCAGATTTTTCGTGAATAGTGTATAATCTACTTTGCCAATTTGAAAGCCATTATTAATTAAAAAATCTCTAAGACACTCATACCAAGCTCTAGGAGCTTGTTTGAGGCCATAGAGAGCCTTACGCAGTTTATACACGTGGTCGGGGAACTCTTCGTCTTCAAATCCGGGTGGTTGCTCCACGTACACCTCTTCCTTGATCGGTCCGTTGAGGAAGGCACTTTTTACGTCCATTTGGTACAGCTTGAAATCATGGTGAGTAGCATATGCAAGTAATATTCTAATTGATTCAAGCCTAGCTACTGGAGCAAAGGTCTCATCAAAATCCAAACCTTCGACTTGTGAGTAACCTTTGGCCACAAGTCGTGCCTTGTTTCTTGTCACCACCCCGTGTTCATCTTGTTTGTTGCGGAAGACCCACTTGGTGCCGACTATGTTTGCATTGGGTCTTTCCACAAGTTCCCAAACCTCGTTTCTCTCGAAATTGTTCAACTCTTCTTGCATTGCCACCACCCAGTCCGGATCCTTTAATGCATCCTCAGTCCTGCGGGGTTCCAAAAAGGAGACAAACGAGTAATGTTCACAAAAATTTGCTATACGAGATCTAGTGGTTACTCCTTTTTGGATGTCGCCGATGATGTTGTCGATTGGATGATCCCTTTGAATGCATTGGTGTACTCTTGGGTGTGGCACTTGGGGGGTCGTATGTCGGTGATCATCTTCTTCTCCCCCTGAGTTGTTGTCCTCATTGATTTGTTGATCATGTTCATATTCTTGTGATTGATCTTGTATCGAGGCTCCCCCTTGATTGTTGATCTCCTCTTGTGGTTCACTTTCCTCTTGTATTTGTGCCGATGACTCTTGTGGTCGTACTTCGCCTAGAGCCATCCTCTTTATTGCTTGATAGGGGGCTTCCTCATTACCTAATTCACATTGATCAACTTGCTCCTTTTGGGAGCCATTAGTTTCATCGAACACTACGTCACGTGCCACTTCAACAAGTCCGGAGGCCTTGTTGAAAACACGATAGGCGTAAGTGTTCGAATCATAACCAAGCAAGAAACCTTCATCGGACTTCGAAGCGAACTTTGAAGTCCTGGGCTTCTTGTTCAAAATATAGCAAGGAGAACCGAAAACTCGAAAATATGAAATGTTCGGTTTGTTACCGGTGAGTAGCTCATAGGGGGTCTTCTTTAGTAGTCGATGAAGATAGAGTCGATTTGTGGCATGGCAGGCGGTGTTGATTGCTTCCGCCCAAAATCGATCCGAAGTCTTGTATTCATCGAGCATTGTTCTTGCCATCTCTATGAGCGTTCGATTCTTCCTTTCGGCAACTCCGTTTTGTTGTGGAGAGTATGGCGCTGAGAATTCGTGCTTGATTCCTTCCTCATCAAGGTACTCCTCCACTTGTATGTTCTTGAACTCCGTGCCATTGTCGCTCCGAATACTCTTGATTGATAGTGAGAACTCGTTTTGTGCTCGCTTGAAGAATTTCTTGAGTGTTCCTTGTGTTTCTGACTTGTCATGCAAAAAGAACACCCAAGCGAAGCGGGAAAAATCATCAATAATGACTAAACCGTATTTGTTACCGCTTATGCTTATGTAAGCGATTGGACCGAAGAGGTCCATATGAAGTAGTTCGAGCGGTCTTGTCGTGGTCATGATGTTCTTTGCGGGATGTTGTGCTCCAACTTGCTTTCCTGCTTGGCACGCGCTACAAGACCTGTCTTTCTCAAACACAACATCTTTCAAACCTCGGATGTGATCGCCCTTGAGGAGTTTTTGAAGGTTCCTCATACCAACATGTGCTAGCCGTCTATGCCACAGCCAACCCATGTTGGTTTTTGCAATCAAGCATGTGTCGAGTTCGGCTTTATCCTTGTTGAAGTCAACAAGATAAAGCTTTCCCTTTAACATACCCTTGAATGCAATGGAACCATTACTTCTCCTTGAGACGGTCACACCCTCGTTAGTAAACAGACAATTATAACCTTTGTCACATAACTGAGATATGGACAGCAGGTTATAATCTAAAGATTCAACGTGTAAAACATGCGAAAGAGTATGTTCAGAGGATATTGCAATTTTACCGGTACCGAGGACCTTTCCTTGACTGTTATCCCCAAAGTAGATGCCTTCGTTTGGGTCCTGGTTGACTTCATACTCCACAAACATCCTCCTTTCTCCGGTCATGTGGTTGGTGCATCCACTGTCTAGCACCCATTTGGATCCACCGGAGGAGTAGGCCTGCAAAAAACAAATTACGCCTTGGTTTTAGGTACCCAAGCTTGCTTGGGTCCTTGGAGGTTAGTAACAATACATTTGGGCACCCACACATGGGATTTAGTGTTCCCATGGCGCGGCCCAGCATAATAAGCATACACTTTACCAACATTATTTTTCATTAAAACATAGGATGCATCAAATGTTTTAAACAGAAGTTGCTGTTGATTATGGGTCGGACTAGTCTGTGTGACTGGACTTGTCCGGATGACCGGACTTGTCCGGACCACAACCGGACTAGTCCGATTTTCATGAGAGTTCAGATTTTTAGTTTTCGAGTTACCAGGTTGTGAGGGTCCTCCCTTCACAAAGGTGATCCTTCCCTTGTTATTCTTATGATTTCCAGCTCTTTGCTTTCCATCACAAGAGTAACCAATGCCATACTTGACATTTGGAGGTCTTTGGACCAAATATGCACTACGTGCATAGTTGATCCTCTCCTTGTCAAATATTACACATTGGGTAGGATTTTTGTCCTTCGTGGAGGTAGGGTTTTCCTTCAACCTGGTGTTAGTTTTATCACATTTGCAAACATGAGCGATATTAGTTAAAGTGGGTTGAGAAGGTGGGGTTGAAGAGGAGGAAGGTTCACTAAGCTTGAGTGACTCAACCTGCACTTCAAGGATCTTGTTGACCTTGATTTGGTCATCAAGCTGATTCTTGATTGCAACATTTGAGTTGGTTAGCTCCAAGCAAGTTTTCTTGCTTGAAGCTAGCTCAAGCTCTAGTGAGTGATTTTTCTCCTTTTCAAGAACTAGGAGATTGTCAAGTTCGACATGCTTCTCCTTTTGGGAGATAATCATGTCTTCTTGACGATCAATTAGCTCTTCCTTCTCAATAAGTTGGTTAAGCAAGAATTTCATTTTTGCAGCAGTTTTTCTATCTAAACCAATTAGCATATCTTCATCATCACTATCTAGATCATCATCACTTGAGTAAGAATGCGAGGAAGGAGTTTTGATGTTTACCTTGCGTTTACCTTCCTTAGCCATGAGGCAAGTTCCATTTTCCTTCTTTGCACCGAGCGTGGGGAAGAGTGTGAGTTTCTTGGGCATACTTTCAATGGCTATGCTAGCCATTTCTTCTTCATCGGACGATGAGGACTCATCGTTTGAGTCCCACTCCTTTCCGATGTGTGCTTGTTCAACTTGTTTCTTCTTCTTGAAGAACTTTTTCGGTTGAGGCTTGGATTCTTTACTCTTCTTCTTGTTGTCCTCATATGGGCAATCAACTATGAAGTGATTGTACTCACCACAATTATAGCATGCCCGCCTCATCTTCGGTTTTGTCTTCTCCTTGTATTTTCCTTCACTCGATTTTGCTCCTTGTCTTTTCTTCATAATTCTTTTGAATTTCTTCATGAACAGAATCATATCTTCTTCGTCCAGCTCGCTGCTTTCATCATCGCTGTCCTCCTCAAACTGAGCTTCTCTTGCTTCTTTGGATAGAGGTTTGAGTGTGGATTTTAAGGCAACTCCCTTCTTCTTGGCCGATGTGAGGTCAGCTATTTCTTTGACGTGCTTGGCTTGCTTCTCCATCATCTCAAAGTTGATGATTTTGCCAAGCAGTTCATCCGGAGTCATTTTCTTGTACCCGGGACTTTCTCGGATCATAGAACAGAGTGTGACGTTGCGAGGCATAAAAGCTCTAAGGATGAGCTTTACAACCTCGTGGTCATTCCACTTTTTGCTACCATACGATCGAACCTTGTTCACAAGAGTCTTTAGTCTGTTGTACATGTCCTGGGGAGATTCATCTTCCTCAATCGCGAACCTTCCTAGTTCGCCTTCAATCATTTCAATCTTTGCCTCCCGCACATGCCGGTCACCTTCATGTGCTGTCTGTAGCGTGTCCCAGATTTCTTTGGCTATTTCCAATCCGTCCACCTTTGTGAATTCATTTCTACTTAGAGATGAGGTGATAATGGCTGCGGCTTGGGCATTCCTGTGGATGGCTTGCTCTTGACTTGGCGTGAGTTCTTCATCGTCATCAGGGATGTTTATTCCTGTGCGCACAATATGCCATAAACTTGGGTTAAGGGAAATCAAGTGCATCTTCATGTTTTGCCTCCACATGGAGTAATCACTCCCATCGAAGTGTGGGGCTTTTCCGAGAGGAATAGATAGATAATGACTGCTGTTAGAATTTAAACGGTCATAATTAAAAGGATATCGGGAGTAGTCGGTGTGACTACTCCCCCTCTTCTTTTCTTCAACTTTAGCTTTCCCTTTGGAAAGTGCTTTCTTTCGGAGCAGTGCTTTCAACTCCAATGTCTACTCATCATCATCATCGAAGTCTTGAATGGCTTCGAGATACTTTTCGAGCTTTTGGTGCTTGTCATTGTTCATTTCTTCCTGGGTGTTGATTTTCTGGACTTCCTTCATGTCCGACATGATCTCTTCGAGTGGTTGCACTCTTTCTTGAAGAACCTGCTCTGATACCAATTGAATGTAGGCCTAGAGGGGGGGGTGAATAGGCCTTCTTGAATTTCTCGGTTCCTGTAGCACTTCAACAAAAGGATCAAATCCAGATATATCGGACTAGTCCAGTAAAGTGCGGACTAGTCCGGATTTCACGGGCTAGGTTGACCAAGTTAGGTCAATTTGATTGATTCGTTTTCGTTTGCAGCGGAAATATAAACTTTAATGACAGTTCAATAGCTGTATGTTAAGTTTTATTGCAAATATGATTCTTGTTTAACTATTTAACTTCAATTTAACAAAATGAATCAAACCCTAGATTATGTTGATCAACTAGAATGATGAACACAAACGAACAAGACACAAGATTTATCCCGTGGTTCGGTTACCACGAAGGCAGCCTACGTCCACGTTGAGGAGCCCACAAAAGGACCGGGTCTTCACCAACCCTTCCCTCGTCGGATCGCCACGAAGGCCAATCCTCTTCCACTAATCACACAGGGGTAAATCACCAAGTTGAAGGGGCGATCTCACAAGTTGAGAGCTCCCTTGATTACAAGTTTTAAAACCACCAATAACACACTTCGAAATATACAAATTGAGATGCAAGAGTGTGTTAGAGATTCAAACCAAGAGCTCAATCGTGTGCAAAGTGCCTCTCCAATGATCTACAAGTGATCTTCAAAGGATTGATCGATTTTGCACTTAATTTCGTGGAGAGAGATGGTTTTTGAGTCTCTTGGGAGGTGTGACGGCGCTAGGGTTCGAGAGAGCTTAAAAGTGGGCCGTGCACCTCTATTTATATGGGGTTTCTAGAAATTACCGTTAGGGTTCAGAAAGATCGGACTAGTCCGAGGTGGAGACCGGACTAGTACGGTGTGCTGTGTGAAGCAAACCCTAAGTGTCCAAGAATATCGGACTAGTCCGATTGAAAAACGGACTTGTCCGATTTCGCTGCTGGAAATCTTCGGACTTGTCCGGTTGACATCGGACTTGTCCGGACCTGTGAAACCCTAAGTGTTTAGAACGAAAAGTCCGCACTGGGAGGACTTGTCCGATTTAGATCAGAGTGTATATCGGACTAGTCCGTGTAGTCACTGGACTTGTCCGAAGTGGATCAGAAAGGGAATCGGACTAGTCCGGTGATGACCGGACTTGTCCGATCTAGTGACTTGTGCATTGTGTTGAGGACTAGTCCGCACTGGGGAGGACTAGTCCGAAGTGGAACAGAAAGATATCGGACTAGTCCGGTGGGGACCGGACTTGTCCGATCTTGTGCAGAATGTGATATCGGACTAGTCCGGTTGATATCGGACTAGTCCGGTCCTGTATGGTTTTGTGCATTGTGTGTGTGTGATTAAGTGAGATTGAGCTCTTGGGTGTGTTTCCTTAACACACTCCATACATACTAATCTACTAATTTCTTCTTCTTGAGCTCAAATTCATTCTCCTTCTTAATTTCCCTCTTTTTGGCATTTTACTCATTTTTCATCATTTTCCTGCATTCATCTCAACAAAAGGATTAGGATCCCAATTGCTTGTCATAAATCATCCAAAACCCACAAGGGAGTCCTAGATGCACTTTCAGAATCTCCGCGCGCCCACACCGAACATCAAACTCCCCTATCACTTTAGTAGTGTAGGGAGATTTGCCGGTTCCAAACCACCGACAGATAGACAATCAAAACATCATATGTGATATTTAACATTAAGAGCATAGTCTTGCACAAATTTAAGTGTTCGACATAACATAGATATTACAATAAAGGAGTGCAACATGTCCACGGACCCAACAAGAAAACTACACTCGACTCTCCACACCTAAAGACCCTTGCCCAACCTTTCTAACACTCCCCCATATTGACTATCTCTCCCGACTGACTCCCAACTATCTCTCCCCCTTTGGCATCAAGACACCAAAAAGGGAAAAGAAGAGGGGAAACACGACCTCAAAGTCTAGTAGTCGTCTTCCTCATCATCGTCGTCGTCGCGGGAGTCGCTCTCCGTGGCCTCTGGGTCCTCTTGATCCTCATCGTCATCGTCGGAGGCACGAGCCAAAGGATCTGCCCGGGAAGAGCTTCCGTCCTCTTGGAGCTGGGCGAGCTCGTCGGCGGTGAAGTTGGGGAAGGGAGTGATCTCCCCGTCACTCACTTCCGGAGAGGACATGGGGACCTCCAGCTTGTCGCACACCGCCTTAAGATACTTTTCTTGGTGCTTGTGTGCCCTCTGAGCCCGGATCTCTTGCTTCCGGCAGGAAGTGAAGATCGCCTTGAAGCACTTGAAGAAAGCGCTCATCGATTGAGGCAGAGGCGGAGAAGGAGGCGCCACGGGGCGAGATGGAGGATCTGCATTCTTCCGGCGTGGAGGAGCCGACACATTTGGAGGCCGCTGAGGACGGAGCGGACGATGTGACATGTCCTTGACAAAGGACAAGCCCGACACCTTCTCTATGAGGCACATAATGTAGGGAGCATACCCGCAAGCAAGGTTGGGGGTATGCGAGATGTTGAAGATATCGTCGAAAATGTAACCAACGAGGTTGAATTTCTCCTCCCCATCAACAAGAAGTAGCAAGTGCCTCAAGTTTCCTTGAATCACCCCAGCATCACCATCCTTTGGTGCTATTGTCCTTCTGAGGATCCTGTTCATGATGCTGTAGAAGGGCTTGATGTTGCGAGCATGTCTGGCACTGTATTGGACATGACTGGGGTACATGTATGCCAGCTCATCACGGTCCACGGCCTTGAGGTTAGAGATGATGATCTCATGATCCAGATGTGCCTCAAGCCCTAGAATCTTGGCAAACTCCACATAAGTGACTGAGTATTGCTCGCCATGCGTCATCCATATGATCCCCCGGTCACCTGAGGTGGTGAAGTAGATAGTGGAGTAAAATTGCAGGATCACTTCGACGTTCCAGTCATATTTGAACCCCATGATCTCCTTGAGCTCATGACGCTCAGTAGCTTCAATGACGGCGTCAAATGCAGAGTGTTGCTTCTTTGCCATGTACTCCCAGTCTATCCACTGTGCTTCAATCACAGGCTTCTTCATGCTTTGGTAGACCAGACGGTAGTAATCACAATGAAAGTCGCACCAAAACCGAGGGTCGGCGGTGCTCCTTTCATACTTATACACCTTGTCCGTCCGGAGCCTTCTTGCTTTCTCAGCTCCCTTTCCATGAAAGATATTTGCAGCTATGTCACGCTGCCTGTTGGGATTCCTCTCGGGAGTGTGCACCTCCAGGGGACCAATCGGTTTGGCTTTCCCCTTCTCCTTGATAGCAATGCCCTTTGCTTTCGCAGCCGAGGCCTTCACCGAGGGCTTATTTTTCTTTGGCTCAGCAGGAGCCGGGGCCTTGCCCTTCTTTGGATCTCTCTCGATCCGGCGTTCAACAATGTCTTCTTGTGCTGGTCCCTTGCCCTTGTCCTTCTCTCCAAGTGTCACAAGTCTCTTCCTCTTGGAGACTTGTGCAGCAGCAGCCTGAGAGTTGTGAGCTTCACGCTCCTCTCGCTTCTTCTTTCGGAGATCCTTCCGTGACTCCTCAATGGCCCGAGCCATTGCTTCATCCTCGTCGTAGGCCAATGCAGCGACCCGAGCAGCTTGTTGCTTCTTGGCTGCTTGCGCTCTTGCATGCTGCTCGAGATACTTCTCCGCAGCCTCAACTTCGGCTCTTGCTCGCTCTTCGGCGAGACGAAGTTGCTCCGCCTCCCACTCGGGGTCAGTGGGGGGAGAAGCGGAACGGCAGGGAGCGGCCATTTTAGCTGAAAAGAATAGAGTCCATAAGATAGAAGGTCAAGGAGTTGGAATAATACGAAAGAATTCACAAAACATAGCCAAAGTGTGAGTTTGACCTGTGCAGACCGGACTTGTCCGCCCCAGGGGCGAACTAGTCCGCCAGGCACCGGACTAGTCCGGGTTGCACAGGCTAAACCCTAACTCTAATGGTTTTTCGAGAAAATTGGAATCAAGTCGCAATACTCCTAGGATATGATCACAAGGTCACTAGAAACAACTTTAATGAAGAGGCATCTACCAAAAACTTGATGAATTAAGAATGAGGCTAGTTTTTGAAAAAGGAGGAATACCTCTTCAAATCTTGAAGAATCGACAAGACCAGGGAGGGATCGTGTCGAGGATGTTTGGGAAAGGTCTCCCTTGCCTCCAAGGAGTCCAATGCACGAATTCGAATCGGTTTTTGGTGGTTGGAATCGAAAATCATCGAAAGGAGGCAGCTTCGCGCGCGTGGAATAGAGAAAGGTCTAGATGAGGAAGTGGAGGGGTCGACCGCTTCCTGGGGGGTTTAAGTCCCCAGGGGCCGGACTAGTCCGGTAGGGAAGTCGGACTAGTCTGGTCAGCGGACCAGACCCGGACCAGTCCGGATCCGGACTTGTCCGTCCATAGGGCGGACTAGTCCGGTCCTAGGAGGCTGAAAACACACACACACACACACACACACACACACACACACACACACACACACACACACACACACACACACACACACACACACACACATATATATATATATATATATATATATATATATATGAGTTTTAGCCACTATAAAAGATCCTTATGGACATAGTGCACAACAAAACCTTGTGAATATGATCAATAAGCAATCAACATTCAAACTATGACCATGACTCACAAAGTCACTAGTTTTTCAAATATTTTGGAGAAAATTGAGATAGAGATGAATTTTCCAACCACATGCATTCTTTTGAACAAGGCATAAGTAAACATTCAGATGTGCATGTTTCAAGCCACATTTCGAGAATCTAATATATTGAGCTCACTCCTAAGCTCACAAAATCGCTTCTCATATAGGGGCTTGGTGAATATGTCGGCTAGTTGGTTCTCGGTTCTCACATGGGAAATCACTATATCACCCTTTAAGGAATGATCTCTCAAGAAGTGGTGTCTAATGTCTATGTGTTTGGTCCTTGAATGCTCAACTGGATTATGGGCTATTTTGATGGCGCTCTCATTGTCACATAGGAGGGGGATATGGCGCAAGTTTATGCCATAATCCCTTAGAGTTTGTCTCATCCACAGAAGTTGTGCACAACAACTTCCGGCTGCGACGTACTCTGCTTCGGCTGTGGAGAGAGCAATGGAATTTTGTTTCTTAGAGGACCAAGACACTAATGATCTACCTAAGAATTGGCATGTCCCGGATGTGCTCTTTCTATCAACTTTGCACCCCGCATAATCCGCATCGGAATAACCAATGAGGTTGAACTTGGATCCTTTGGGGTACCAAAGTCGTAGCCTCGGTGTGTGAACTAGATATCTAAGAATTCTGTTCACGGCGGTCAAATGACACACCTTTGGTGCAGCTTGAAACCGTGCACACATACACACACTAAGCATGATATCCGGTCTAGATGCACAAAGATATAACAGGGAGCCAATCATGGAACGATATACCTTTTGGTCCACACTTGGACCATCTTCGTTGAGGTCTAGGTGTCCATTCGTCGCCATAGGAGTCTTAATGGGTTTGGCCTTGTCCATGTCAAACTTCTTCAATATGTCTTGAGTGTACTTTGTTTGACTTATGAACGTGTCTTCTTTGAGTTGCTTGACTTGGAAACCTAAAAAGAACTTCAATTCCCCCATCATGGACATCTCAAATCTTTTCGTCATAATCTTTGAAAACTCATCACAAAACACTTTGTTAGTAGAACCAAATATAATGTCATCGACATATATTTGGCACACAAAGAGATCATCATTGAAGTGCTTTGTAAATAGAGTGTAATCAGCTTTTCCTATCTTGAAACCATTTTCAATTATAAAGTCTCTAAGACACTCATACCAAGCTCTAGGTGCTTGTTTGAGGCCATAGAGAGCCTTACGCAACTTGAAGACATGGTTTGGGAATTCTTGGTCTTCAAAGCCCGGTGGTTGCTCCACATATACTTCCTCCTTGATTGGGCCATTTAGGAACACACTCTTGACGTCCATTTGATAGAGCTTAAAATCATGGTGAGTGGCAAAGGCAAGTAATATTCGAATTGACTCTAACCTAGCTATGGGAGCAAAGGTTTCATCAAAATCCAAACCTTCAACTTGTGAGTACCACTTGGTCACAAGTCGTGCCTTGTTCCTTGTCACAACACCATGTTCATCTTGCTTGTTGCGGAACACCCACTTGGTACCTACAACATTTGCTTGTGGACGCTTGACAAGCTCCCAAACTTTGTTCCTCTCGAAGTTGTTAAGCTACTCTTGCATGGCAACCACCCAATCCAGATCTCTCAAGGCATCTTCAACCCTATGGGGCTACAAAGAAGAGACAAAGGAGTAATGTTCACAAAAGTTTGCAACACGAGAACGAGTGATTACCCCTTTAGTAATGTCTCCTAGTATGTTGTCAACGGGGTGATCCCGTTGAACACTTTGATGTACACGAGGATGTGGAGGTTGAGCTCTTGAGTCATCATCATCTTCTTCTTCTTCTTGATCTCCCCCTTGATGAGTGCCTCCCCCTTGATGAGTGCCTCCCCCTTGACTTTCATCTTCTTGGTCGTTTTGAGGTCCTACTTGACGGTCGACAACTTGATCGCGTGGAGGAGTACTTGCATCATCTTGTTGTTGGTCACTTGAGCATTGAGGTTGTTCTTGTGGTCGAACATCTCCAAGTGCCATTCTCCTAAGTGCTTCTTGTGGAGAGTCTTCTTGATCTAGCACACTTTGATCAACTTGCTCCACTTGGGAGCCATTAGTTTCATCAAACACCACATCGCGTGCTATTTCAACAATTCCGGAGGTTTTGTTGAAGACACGGTAGGCGTGAGTGTTTGAGTCATAGCCAAGCAGGAAACCCTCATCGGACTTTGAAGCAAACTTCGAAGTCCTAGGCTTCTTGTTGAGAATATAACACTTGCTCCCAAAAACACGAAAATAAGAGATATTGAGTTTCTTACCAACTAGAAGCTCATAGGGAGTCTTCTTGAGGAGGCGGTGGAGATATAATCGGTTGACAGCGTGGCAAGCGGTGTTAACCGCCTCTGCCCAAAACCGATCCAATGTCTTGTACTCATCAAGCATTTTCCTTAACATCTCGATGAGTGTTCTATTCTTCCGCTCTGCCACCCCGTTTTGTTGAGGGGAGTATGGAGCTGAAAATTCATGCTTGATGCCTTCCTCATCCAAGAATCCTTCCACTTGAGTGTTTTTGAACTCGGTGCCATTGTCACTTCTCATAGCTTTGATTCTTGAGGCGAACTCATTTTGAGCTCTCCTCAAGAACTTCTTGAGAACACCATGGGTTTCACCCTTATCATGCAAGAAGAATACCCAAGTGAAACGAGAAAAGTCATCAACAATAACAAGACCATATTTGTTACCACCAATGCTTATGTAGGTTATTGGCCCGAAAAGGTCCATGTGTAGCAGCTCCAACGGTCTTGTTGTCGTCATGATGTTCTTGGAGGGATGTTGAGCTCCTACTTGCTTCCCCGCTTGGCAAGCACTACATGGCCTGTCTTTTTCGAAGATAACATTCTTCAAGCCATGGATGTTGTCGACTGTTGGAGTCGGCAGATCTCCTGACACTGCTAAAGTGTTGGAGGAGTTTGTAGTTCGGTATGGGCGCGCGGAGACTCCAGAAGGTGAATTGCGGTTTAACGCAGGAGACACTAGGATTTACGTGGTTCGGGCCGCCTGAGCGTAATACCCTACTCAACGGGTGTGTTGGTGTTGTATTAGTTTGTCACGTATGATCTCCACATCTGTGTGCGTGTCCTGTGTGTATCGTTGGCCTGTCCTTTTATAGTACAAGGATAGGCCGTTACAAGCTGGCCGAGCCCGACATGTGGCCCCGACAATTACTAGTATTAATACATGATTAATTGTTGTTAATGATCTTGTAACGGACTCCGACAGTGCCGTTACAGGTGTTAAGATCGTCCGTTTAAGTGTCATTAATATGGCATTAATGACATTTAATCGGGTCTTGAAGTCCTTGGCTCTCCTTTGAAGATCCGGAGCTGTTACAAGGTCTTCCGGAGGTTAGAGGCTGCCAGCTCCGACGTTTGGACACGTGGTAGCTCCGGAGCTTGCTGTGGGAAGCAGGTAGCTCCGGAGCTACCTGACACGTGTCAGGTCTGGAGCTTCTCTCGGTCAGGGGTTAAGTCCGGAGGTGCCATTTCGGTACTTGGTCCGGAGCTTCCCCCTTGCGGGCGGTAGCTCCGGTTTGGCAGTACACGTGGCGACCTAGGGATTAACCATGTTGGAGAAGCAGGTCCGGTCATGTCTGACAAGTGGGCCTCCGAGGGTCTTCAATCCGTGTAGATGGCCTTCCCTCGAAATCTTTGTAACCTCAGGGGGTGTACGGTTTTTAGGGTACCGACAGTGGCCCCCTGGACCTACCTCCGAGGAAGGTCACTGGGGTGAAGTCGTTCCATCGGAGGTGGGTCCATCCTTGCGACTCTTGAACTGGGTCTTCAAGGGTCTTCGGAGGTGCCGTTGGCAGGGTTTTACAGTTAGATCCCGACGCGTGGCGCACCTCAGGCGGCAGATAAGATCTTTGATGTGCGGATCTCACGCAATTGAAGGTCGCCGGTTCCCGATACGAAAACCGTATCGGTTCCGTGCGCCCTGTCACGCCGCCGCCTTTGGGTTTCCCGCCTCGTGATGACAACCGTTCACCTGGGTAAGAGCCTCGACTTGATCGTCGGGGTGGTCCCGGGCCCTCTTGTCATCGGCTGGGTGGAATTCTTGAGTAGTATCTTCGACTCCCCTGCAGTTTCCATCCAAGCGTTGCGAGGGCTTACTTAAGAAGGAAAGCGCGCACCGTCGGGAGTTCTTTACGCCTCACATATAATCTTGCGCTCAAACTCCCGACTCGTACTTTGCTCCTCTTCTCTTGCCTAGCTGTGCCGCGATGGAGTTGGGTCTGCGCGAGAGTCACCTGAAGACCGACAACGATTTGAAGAAGGTTTGGGCCCTCATGGGGTGGTCCTCGGACTTCTTCAGCCGCTTGGTCCGTACCAGCGGAGAGCTCCCTTTTGAGAAGGAGTGCGCTGCCGAGATGGTGTACTTTTCTTCGTACGCCATGGTGGGGCTGATCCCACCATTTTCTTCTTTCTTCTTGATGCTGCTAGACTTCTATGGTCTGCAGCTATACCACCTTGGCCCTCACTCCATCCTCCTTGTTTCCATTTTGTCCACTTCTGCGAGATGTGGGTGGGCATCCCCCCTGCGTCGATCTCTTCCGAACCTTCTTCACCGTTCACACCACCGGCCGGAGCAATGAGTACCTTGGATTCTACTACTTTGTGAAGCGCAAGAAGTGCCCATTCAAGTACCTCCGGTCGTTCCCTTTCGGGAAGTGGGATGACTGGAAGAAACATTGGATAGTCGTCAGGGTGGAGGAGCATGAGCGGTTGGAACTGCCAGACGGTCTGCCCGGCATCGACACGTCGATATGGAGTGAAGTTCCGGTGCTGGCGGAAGTTTTCGACCCTGTGCTGACCAGGATCCGCCGATGTGTGGAGGGAGTATTGACTCCCCAAGCGGTATTCTGCAACTTCCTGACCAACAGGTGGGCGCCGCTGAAGAGGAGGGAGAAGCTCGCCTGGGCCCTCAACAGCGTGATGGACGAGGACCGGGTTGAGACCGGGTTGAAATCCAATATGGTGGGGAAGACCTTGGAGTTCCACCTCAAGAAATTCCAGCACGGCATCGATGTCGACGGGGATTACTTGACTCCGCTGTCGGCCTTTCTCCCTCTGAATGTGGAAGTGGGGTTCAGCAGAGAGCTCCGGCGGACAATGCCTGCGCTTGACGACCTTGGTGTCGTCGAGAGAAGACCAATCACCCGGGTGGCAATCCCCGGGGTGCCCGAAGATGGCTCGGTCCCTGCTCCACAGCCGAGGGTTGAAGTCATCGGCAAGGGCAAGGAGCTGGCGGAGGAGCCGGAGAGTCGGAAGAGGAAGCTACGACATGCCGACGGAAGGTCCGTCAGGCCCGCTGCTTCCACCTTGGTTCCTTCTCCCCAGGGGGGAAGATCTTCTGCTGCCGTGGCGACTGTCCCCGTGGTGGGGTCCTCCCGGAACGAGACTGTTCCTGCAGTGGGATCCTCCCGGAGCGCGTCTGTCTCCGTGGTGGAACCCTCCGGTGGTGCTAGCTCCGGGTGTACGACTCCGGCACCTGGGGCAGTTGGAGCCTCCAGGTCCAGGAGTTCCTCCCGATCGAGGAGAGCCTCGTCCCGGGAAACGCCCGTGGCTACGACAAGTTCTGGGGGGCCTCCTGGAGCTCCTACGCCGACCATGGCCAGCCCGGAACGTCCGGGAAAAAGGTTTCGCGCAAGCTGGTGCGGGAGCCTTCCAAGGTAATTTCTGATTTTTACCTTGGTTAACTTTTTAGTTGTAGCGATTGTTTGTTAATTTTCTTTATCCATCCTCTGCAGCGTCCCCAAGAAGGGGAGTGAAGCTCCACCCTCGGCCATGATTTTTGAGGCCGTGGGAGCTTCTCCTCCTGTCCCAGTTCCGCCCCAGGTGGTGGCTGAGGCTGCGACAGCTCCGGCGCCGGCTGTCGTGGTCATGAACCTCGACTCGTCCCCAGAACTTCCCGTGGTAGCGTCGGACCACGGGAGTGAAGACACGCCAGCGGCACTTGTCTCGGAGGTTGAAGCTCCAGGTCCTGGTGCTGCAGTAGTGGAAGCTCCGGCTGTAGAGCCGGAAGAAGTAATAGTTCTAGCCTCGGAGCCGGAACTTGTCGAAGCCCCGGCGATTGAACCGGAGGTGACTGAAGCTCCAGCATGCGAGCCAGAAGTTGAGGTAGTTCCGGCAGTTGAGTCGGTTACCTCCGAAGTACCGGTCACTGAGCCGGTTGTTGTTGGAGCGCCGGTCACAGAGCCGACGGTTGAAGAGGCGAGGGAGCTCGAGCCTCCCTCGGAAGAGGTGTCCCGGTCGGAGCCAGTAGTAGCTCCTGCTCCGGAAGCGACGACATCGATGGTACCTGTGGCCGAGCCAGAGTGCCTAAACGAAGTCGCCAGCCCCCTGCCTGAGGGGGCGAATGAAGACTTGGCGGCGGGGCCTTCTTCGATGGCGACTGAGGCCATCCCGGAGGACGGCCCTAGCGCCTTGGAAGCTCAGGGTTCCGCTCTCGTAGAGTGGGACCCAATTTTTGTATGTGAAGACCCGCTAGAACCAGCGGAGGAGACCCCAGCAGGTCCGGAGCCCATCCCGCTGTCGATGTCTATCGACAACGCCTGCTCCAGTCTACGTTAGGTCCAACTGGCCTTCTTCCACGACAGCAAGGCTCTTGAAGAGGAACGCCAAACCCTTAGGCGGTGGCGTAATCGGCTCCACTTCGAGACTAAGCTGGCGCAATCGAGGCTAGTGGATGACAATGAGTGGATCAAATGGGAGAAGATCCGCCTGGAGTACTGGGAGAAGCTGCTGGATGAGAGGGAGAGCATGACCCATGCTCTCGACGCTCAATCCCGGGAGATCCACGATCAGGCCAAGGCTGCCAACGACGCGGCCAATGCTCGATTCGAGCAACTTGAAGCCATCAACGCCGCACTCATCAAGCGCCGAGAGGCACTTGAAGGGAGGGAGAGACGGCTCGAGGACGAAGAGCAAAAACTCCTGGAGCTGCGGGATGACGTCCTGAGAAGGGAAGAGGATCTCGCCGAGAAAGTAGCTCTGGCTGACAAGGGCCTCGAGGAGCGCACTAAGAAGTTGGAAGAGTGCTGCCTCGAGGAAGAGGAGAAGACCTAGGTGCGAGGGCAGGAACTCTACGAATACGAGTGTGCTCTTGTTGCCCGGGAGAAGAAAGTGGAGGCTAGGGAGAAGGACCTGGTCGATCGTCGGAACAAGATCCACCTCCGGGAGGAGGAGCTCGGAAGACTTGAGAGGCGGGTTGCTGCAAAGATTCAGCAAAACGTCAAAGAAGTTGAGCGCCTCGCCCGTGAGAATTTCGAACTGACGGCGGCCAAGAGATCCTTGGAAGAGGTGAAGAGCCTGAGGACGGCGGACTCCCTGCAGATTTGGGAGTTCCTGGGCAAGGCTAATGATGCGCTGACGCCGATGGGTTTCAGCCCCGTGCGCTCGAATGATCCGGAGCCGGAGCCGGACCTTGCGCTGCAAGCGTTGAGCGCAGCAGGCAGCAAGCTCTCCAAGGTGGGCGACGTCATCGTGGACCAACTGGAGGTTGAGGGGCAATCCCTGGCGAAGAACGTCACAGAATATGTGTTGACGTGCTACACCAGCCGGAACCCTCAATTTCCTTTGGACCCGGTGCTTGAAGGCCCCGTCAAAGGAGAAGGCGAAGCTACCCAAGCCAGCGTATCGGAGGTCGCCCAGAAGGTCGCCGAGTTCTTCCATAGGGTCTAGGGCCATCTCTTTAGCTCTCCCTTGTATTTTCTCTTCTTCTTCCTCAATTTTGTAATCCTTTGTCTCCAGATGTAATCTCCTGTCTCCAGATGAATGAAATCCCCAAATTTTTGCGAATTTCATTTTTTGTCTTCAACATCTTTATCTTCACTTGGCCCCCTGGTAGATGTAAACAATTTGATTGTGAACATGTACCAAAAGGATATTGAGTTTTGTTGAAGACGAATTTGCTTCGAACTTGTAGAATTTAGGCCTGAAGTTTTTGATAGTGATGGTTCCCTGAAGTTGTCGAAGCTTAGAAGCTCCGGCATTGTCCATCGCAGGAGCTTAGTAGCTCCGGCAATAGCCTCTATCAACACATAGAGCGTCGATAGTTAGTCCTCCAAGGTGTCGGAGCTTAGTAGCTCCGGCAGTGACCTTTGCCAACACTTGGTTTGTTGGCAACAAACTCCATTTACGGGGTCTTCTTACCATCTTTTACTCAGCGCCGACGGTTGACCCCCTTGGGGGTGTCGGAGCTTGGTTAGCTCCGGCTTTTCTCCATCAACGTAGAGTTTATTTTTCCTGCACACTTAAGCCAAGAAAAATAGTAAAATTCATTCCTTGTCTATAATTTTGTCGCGGCTTACGATTCTCAAGAAAATTTTAAGTTGAACGCGATTTTAAATACAACTGGATGCGTTGCCTTTTCTCTTAGATCCAATTGTCCATGGACCCGCCTTACTTTGGCCTGCCGGGGTGTAGGTAGAGTGGCGTACTTAGGGTGCTTGACCAGGCTAAGTCGATAGCGCACTCCGGCCCTAGATTGGCTTGGCGGCTTTCAGGCGAGGCGGCCTGAACCACGTAAACTCCTGTGTCTCCTGCGTCATTTACTATTCACCTTCTCAAATCTTCGCGCGCCCACACCGAACATCAAACTCCCCTAACACTTTAGTAGTGTCGGGAGATCTGCCGGTTCCAAACCACCGACAGTTGGCGCGCCAGGAAGGGGCGCCTGAGATTTTGAGAATGGTGAACTCAGCTACTGGATCATCCAATGGTCAACCTGCTGCTCAGGCTGTTGGGGGCAATCCCTCCAACATGCAGCCACCAGCAGGGGCCTCAGCACCAGCAGGAGTCACACTCCCACCACCACTGCCTTCACCAGCAAATCAAGCTGGGCAACGCGATGGTGCGCCGGCGTCAATCACTGCGTTGGCAAATCATGACAATCCGGAACACGCGCTCCATGCAGCGCGTGCTCTTCTCCAACGCCCACCACCTCCGGATGCATCCCGGGATGCACTGGAGCAGTGGAGGGCCGATGTGGAGCATTTGGTTGCAGCAGCAGCCGAACGCCTCAGCAACCAGGGTCCTCCTCCTTCAGGACGAGCCCCGTTGCAGTGGCGGACTTTGTCTGGAAGACTTGGTCCGCACGTTTCCAATAGCAGGAGACGTGCTGCATCACAACAAGTGACGTCATTGCCCTCCGGGGCACGACGCACTCACACGGTATCCAGGCTTTCGACTCATGACCTTCGGGCGGAGCTTGATCGCCGATACCGCCAGCAGGACGGCCGAGTCCATATTGAGCGTGCTCGTGAAAGACGGGAAGCTCAGGACCTTTCTGCTCCTGAAGGAGTGGGAGGAGGCTGTTCAGCCCTGGCCATGCATCTGCGTATGGTCAGGTGGCCACAGAAGTTCCGGCCTCACCTGCCGGAAAAATTCGACAGGACTGTCAAACCCACCGAATTTCTTCAGATCTACTCCACTGCAATCTTGGCAGCTGGAGGAAACGAGGCTGTGATGGCCAATTATTTTCCAGTTGCCTTAACTGGGACTGCCAGATCCTGGTTTATGAGCCTTCCACCCAACTCTATCAACAGTTGGGAGGAGCTGTGCCGGCATATCACCGCCAACTTCGGGAGTTCATACACCCAACCAGGCACTCAACTGGACCTTTTTGCAGTCGTGCAAAAAGGGGGAGAATCCCTGCGATCATTCATCCAGAGGTTCTCTCAGGTAAGAAATACTATCCCTTCTATCTCTAGCGCCTCTGTCATTGTGGCATTCAGACAGGGTGTACGGGACAAGAAGATGTTGGAGAAACTGGCGATCAAGGAGATCACCAGTGTCACGGAACTCTTTAGCTTGACTGACAAATGTGCCAGAGCTGCTGAGGGCCGTGAGATGCACTCCAAACCAACCCCGGAGGGTCACAAGAAATCCTCCAAAGAAGAAGTCGC
Organism: Tuctoria greenei; assembly: GCA_036927565.1. Lineage (NCBI taxonomy): Eukaryota > Viridiplantae > Streptophyta > Magnoliopsida > Poales > Poaceae > Tuctoria > Tuctoria greenei. Next base: position 3,284,203 of record JAYESD010000004.1, read on the forward strand.
TACCTCCGGGGGTGGCAAGAAGAAAAAGAAGACCAACGGCAAGAAGAAGCCGTCGGCCGGCACATCCAATATTGCAGCTGCTGCAACTCCGGGTGGCCGGGGGCCACGCCCCGAGAAGCGACCTCGACCGTCTTCTAAAGACGGTGGCAAAACCAAAGTATGGTGTCCCATTCACAAAACGGGCAGCCACAGTTTGGAAGACTGCCGGGAGGTCCAAAACCTTGTCGAGCGCTACAACAAGCGCCGGGAAGAATCTCCTTTCCGACAGAGGGAAGGAAAGCAAAAAGTCAACAAAGCTCCGGCTGAAGAGGAGTTAGGATTTCAGGATCCCAAAAAGGTCCTGAAGGCCATTTACACCTCCGTCGACGATGATTCTGACGTCTCTGATAACGAGCGTCGGAAGACCATGAACACCATTTTTGGTGGATCATGGGACATCACCTCCCGCCGCGTCATCAAGACTATGCGTCGGGATATGGCTGCTGTAGATCCTACAGTCAGGCCGGAACCTCATCGGAAGTGGATGGACACAGCCATCACTTTTGATGCTTCGGACTACCCTCGGAGCATGGTTGGAGCAGGACAGTTACCTTTGATGGTATCTCCTACGATCAACAACATGCAGCTCCACCACGTCATGGTAGACGGAGGTTCGGGGCTTAACCTCATAAGCTTCGAAGCTTTTACTAAGCTTCAAATCCGACCTTCGGATCTCAACCCCTCTCAACCTTTCTCCGGAGTAGGTCCGGGGGCCATTACCCCACTCAGAGCTATTACTCTCCCCGTTACCTTCGGGACACGGGAGAAGTACCGCACCGAGAAGTTGGTCTTCGACGTCGCTCAGATCAACTTACCCTTCAATGCCATCTTGGGTAGGCCTGCCCTGTACAAATTCATGGCAGCTGCCCATTATGGCTATCTGGTGTTGAAGATGCCAACGCTAGTAGGCGTTCTCCGGATCCGCGGAGATCGTACTGCCGGAGTAACTGCTCTGGAAGAACTCCATGCACTCACCACGGCGCAAGAGGAGGATTACAGGCAGGAGCAAGCTCCAAAACCCCCGAGCATTCGTCAACGAGGCTCGACTTCTGCACCTCGTGTGCAGCCAAGCGGCAACACCGACATTCCCGCCAAAGTCGTCCAAATTGGTTTCGATGCCGCTCAGACCACCCGTATATCGGGGGGATTGAACGACAAATAGGAACTCGCGCTCATCACTTTCCTTCAGGCTAACATTGACGTGTCTGCTTGGCAACCGTCACAAATGCTTGGGATCCCTAGGGAAGTGATTGAGCACAATCTGAAGATCTACCCCGATGCCCGGCCTGTGCATCAAAAGCCTCGGAAGCAATCTGTAGAGCGACATAACTTCATCCGACAAGAAGTGAAGAAGTTACTCGAAGCTGGATTCATCCGAGAAGTCTTCCATCCAAAATGGCTGGCAAATCCAGTCGTTGTGCCCAAGGCCGGCGGGAAGCTTCGGATGTGCATCGACTACACCACACTAAATAAGGCATGTCCAAAAGATCCATTCCCACTACCTAGAATAGATCAGATAGTGGATTCCATCTCCGGGTGTGAATTACTATGTTTCCTAGACGCATAATGCGGGTATCATCAAATCAGGATGTCTAGGGAAGATGAAGAGCATACCTCATTCATCACAGTAGATGGATTGTACTGTTATACAGCCATGCCCTTTGGTCTCAAGAATGCAGCTTCAACTTTTGTACGAGCTATGTACAAAACTTTTGAAGAACTCATTAGAGACATAGTGGAAGTGTACGTCGATGACATCATGGTCAAGGTCAGGGAGGAGTCACTCCTTGACACCTTGCAGGCTGTCTTCGACAAGTTGTGGGCCACCTGTACAAAGCTAAACCCAGACAAGTGTGTCTTCGGGGTTAGCTCCGGAAAACTTCTTGGTTTCCTGGTAAGTCACCGGGGCATAGAAGCTAATCCGGCGAAGATTAAGGCCATTGAAGACATGCGGCCACCAACCCGCATCAAAGATGTCCAAAAATTGACTGGATGTCTAGCAGCCCTCAGCCGGTTCATTTCAAGACTGGCAGAACGGGCACTCCCCTTCTTCAAGTTATTGAGGAAGTCCGAACCATTCCAATGGTCCGAAGAAGCAGAGAAGGCATTCCAGGAACTGAAACAGTTCCTCACCACCCTACCAATTCTGGTAGCTCCGAACCCTGGTGAGCCTTTGTTGCTTTATATTTTAGCTACTGACAAAGTCGTCAATATGGTTCTGGTTGCGGAGGGACCAGAACTACCCCATAATCAGGAATCCATACCCCTTCGGGAGGGTCCAGAGGTTTCTGAAAGAGAGTCTGGGTCCCAGCTCCCAGATTCGAATCCACAAGAAACTACTTCAGAAGATCCAGACCCCTCCGGGAGGGTCCAGGTCACTTCCGAAGAAGCTCCGGGTTCCTCCAGCCAGAACCCGGAGGTCCCCGAAGAAAATCCGGATTCCTCCGGTAGGATCCAGGCCAGTGAAGAGGAAGCTTCAGACCCCTCCGGGAGGGTCCGAACCATTCAGCGCCCGGTGTACTTCATTAGTGAAGTACTACATGATACCAAGACTCGATACCTAGAGATGCATAAGCTGCTCTATGCAGTTCTTATTGCCTCCAGGAAGCTTCGCCATTACTTCCAAGCTCACAAAGTCTCAGTGGTGACCTCTTACCCACTTCGAGCAATTTTGCATAATCCCAATTCAACTGGGAATATTGCAAAGTGGGCAGCAGAATTGGCTGAATTTGATCTTGAATTTATTTCAAGGCAAGCAGTCAAGAGTCAAGCATTGGCAGATTTTGTGGCAGAATGGACTCCCTCTCCATCAAACGCTGGGGGCCCCAGTGAGCAGAAAACGGAGCATCAAGCTCCAGCCTTCACTGAGCCTCACTGGACCCTCTACTTCGACGGCTCCATGCAGAAGCAGGGGGCTGGAGCTGGAATCCTTCTCCTTGCACCGACCGGGGAGAAGGTGAAATACATGGTACACCTTGACTTCAAGGCGACCAACAACATGGAAGAGTACGAAGCGCTCATCTACAGACTAAAGGTGGCACTGTCATATGGTGTCAAGCAAGTGCTGGTCAAGGGAGATTCGCAACTCATCATTAAGCAAGTGAAGGGTGAATGTTCTTGTAATAATCTCCAGCTAGCTGCTTACCTCCTTGAAGTCCAGAGGCTTCAGAAGGACTTTGAAGTCCTAGATATCCACCATGTTCAGCGTGCCCACAACGCTGAAGCCGACGAACTCTCGACGAAAGCGTCAACCGGAGCTCCGGCTTCTGACGGAACTTTTTCCCGGAGGTTGTCGAAACCCACAGCTCAGCCAGCCGAACTGAGCGAAGGGGGCGAGATCAGCATCCCGAAGCTGACGGTCCTGATGGCCCTGTTACCATGGCAGCCATCAAGGGTCATAGGTGCTGCTGGAAGCTCCGAGCAACCCAGCACGCAAGACTCAAATGCTCAAGTTAGTTCCGATGCATGAATCTCGGAGATCCGGAACTACTTGAAAGACAACATCCTTCCTGACGATGATGTATCCGTTGACCGGGTAGTCAGATTGGCTAAAAGATACACGTTGGTAGAAGGGGATCTCTACTGGCGCGGTGCCAACAACATCCTAATGCGGTGCATCACAAGGGAAGAAGGATGCGAGCTCCTCGCAGAAATCCATGGAGGCGAGTGTGGGAACTACGCGTCTTCCTACACGCTGGTCGGTAAAGCCTTTCGGCATGGCTTCTACTGGCCTACAACACTCCAGGATGCAATTGAGCTGGTGAAGAAATGTGAAGCATGTCAATTTCATGCAAAGCAAATTCACACACCGGCTCAACCCCTACAAATGATACCTCCTACATGGCCTTTCGCTGTGTGGGGGATGGACATCTTGGGACCTTTCCAAAGAGCCGTCGGAGGTTACAAGTTCCTGTACGTCGCCATTGATAAGTTCATCAAGTGGCCGGAAGCAACTCCAGTTGGGACAATCAACAAGCAATCTGCTATCAACTTTTTGCAGTCCATTGTATGCAGATATGGAGTCCCAAACAAAATCATCACTGATAATGGGACCCAATTCACAAGCTCTGCATTTCAAGGATATTGCGAAGACCTCGGCATTCAAGTTTGCTACGCCTCTGTAGCTCACCCAGCCAGCAATGGCCAAGCCGAGAGAGAAAATGCTGAAATCCTTAAAGGACTCAAAAAGTGCACCTATGAGCGCTTGAAAAAACATGGAGCCAACTAGATCGAAGAGCTTCCGCCCACTTTATGGGCCAACAGGACATCTCCAAACCGGTCAACTGGAGAGACACCCTTCTTTCTGGTGTACGGAGCTGAAGCAATCCTTCCTTCGGAAATCACCTTGGGTTCACTCCGGGCCGGACCTTCGACGAAGCCGCGCAGGACCAGCTCCGGCGTGAAGACCTAGACCTCCTTGAGGAGGGAAGGTGTCAAGCAGCTGTTCGGAATGCCCGATATCGCCAAGCCCTACGGCGTTATCATCAGCGGCATGTACACAACCGACAGCTCGAGGAAGGCGACATGGTGCTTCGGAGAATACAATCCAGAGAAGGGTTAAACAAAATCTCCCCCGGCTGGGAGGGACCCTTCCGAGTGATTAAAGTATCCCGACCCGGAAGCGTTCGCTTGGCTACCGAGGATGGGACACCTCTCCCAAATCCTTGGAACATCGAGCACCTCCGTAAGTTCTACACTTAATACCACGGAGGTGAGTCTTGAGTAACTTGAGATGTATGTTATAAAGTCATTGTACAGAGTCGGGTAGTTCCTCCGGAAGAGCAGCCGGACCTTTCCCGAAAGGTCTGCAAAGTTCATGCAACACTTGTCACAGTCTCCGGACTAAAAGTGTGGCTAGCTACCCTGGGTCAAACGAGAAATGAAACACGCTTAGCCTGGTTCTGTACCCTAAGAGTGTACTTGTTTCCCCTGTACCCCGGACCTATAATGAAAGACATCTTCATGTGAAACAGACTCCACGTGCATTTATTTTGTACAGACTCAACATTTTTTATTTTTCTCTTTCTTGTCTATAACGAAGACGTGCAGTTCTTAAGAAATTTTAGTTCGACCGGTTTATATACAATACGAGTTGTATTGTCAATTCTTTTGGATTCAAATATTGTTCCTGGCCAACTCGCCTGAAAGCCGCAAGCCAATCTAGGACTGGAGTGTGCTATCGACTTAGCCTGGTCAAGCACCCTAAGTACGCCACTCTACCTACACCCCGGCAGGCCGAAGTAAGGCGAGTCCATATACAATTGAATCCGGAAGAAAAGGCAATGCATTCGATTGTGTCTAGAATCGCGTTTGACCTAAAACTTTTTTGAGAATCGTAAGCCGCAACGAAGTTATAGACAAGAAACGAATTTTACTATTTTTCTTGAATTCAGTGTGCAGGAAAAATAAAATACACGTTGATGGAGAAAATCCGGAGCTAACAAAGATTCGACTCCCCTAGGTGGCTTGTAATCAATGTTACACATTGAAAACGAGCATCACCGAAGTAATCAAGCTCCGGTAAAGCTAGGGGGGCCAGCTGTCAATGCTGAATAAAAGATGGTGAGAAGACCCCGCAAACGGAGTCTGCTGCCAATAAACTAAGTGTTGGCAAAGTTCATTGATAGAGCTACTAAGCTCTGACACCCCGGAGGACTAACTATCGATGCTCTATGCGTTGATAGGGACTACTGCCGGAGCCACTAAGCTCCGGCGATAGACAATGTCGGAGCTTCTAAGCTCCGACAACCTCAGGGGGCCTTCGCTATCGAAGACTTTGGACCTAAATTCTATAAGTTCGGAGCAAATGAGTCTTCAACAAAACGTAATATCCTCTTGGTACATGTTCGCAATCAAATTGTGTACATCTACCAGGGGGCCAAGTGAAGACAAAAAGTGAAATTCACAAAAATTTGGGGATTTCATTCATCTGGAGACAAGGGATTACATCTGGAAACAAGGGATTACAAAATTGAGGAAGAAGAAGAGAAAGTACAAGTGAGAACTACAGAGATGATCCTAGACCCTATGGAAGAATTGGGCGACCTTCTGGGCAACCTCCGATATGTTGGCTCGGGTAGCTTCGCCTTCTCCTTCGACGGGACCTTCAAGCACCGGGTCCAGAGGAAATTAGGAGTTCCGGCTGGTGTAGCACGTCAGCACGTACTCTACGACGTTCTTCGCCAGGGATTGCCCCTCAACCTCCAATTGGTCCACGATGACATCGCCCACCTTGGAGAGATTGCTGCCCGCCGAGCTCAATGCCTGCAGCGCTAGGTCCGGCTCCGACTCCGGATCATCCGGGCGCACGCGGCTGAAACCCATCGGTGTCAGCGCGTCGTTGGCCTTGCCCAGGAACTCCCAAATCTGTAGGGAGTTCGCAATCCTCAAGCCCTTCATTTCTTCCAGGGATCTTCTGGCCGCCACCAGTTCGGAATTCTCACGGGCGAGGCGCTCAACTTCTTTGGCGTTCTGCTGAATCTGCTCAGCAACCCGCTTTTCGAGTTTTCTGAGCTCCTCCTCCCGGAGGTGGATCTTGTTCTGGTGGTCGACCAGGTCCTTCTATCTACCCCTCACTTTCTTCTCCCTGGCAGTAAGGGCACACTCTTGTTCGTAGAGTGCCTGCCCTCGCACCCAGGCCCTCTCCTCTTCCTCATGGCAGCGCTCTTCCAATTTTTTGGCGCGCTCCTCGAGGCCCTTGTCAGCCAGAGCCACCTTCTCGGCGAACTCCTCCTCCCTCCTCAGGACGTCATCCCGCAGCTCTAGGAGTTTCTGCTCTTCATCCTCGAGCCGTTTCTCCCTCTCCTCAAGTGCCTCCTGGCGCTTGATGAGTGTAGTGTTAATGGCCTCAAACCTTTCGTGGTGTTCATCGGCCGCACTATTGGCTGCTTTGGCCTGATCGTAGATCTTCCGGGATTGAGCGCCAAGGGCACGAGTCAAACTCTCCCTGTCATCCAGTAACTTGCCCCAGTACTCCAGGCGGATCTTCTCCCGCTTGATCCACTCCGCTAGCCTCGACTGCGCCAGCTTGGTCTCAAAGTAGAGCCGGTTACGCCACCGCCTAAGGGTTTGGCGCTCCTCTTCAAGAGCCTTGCTATCGTGGAAGAAGGCCAGTTGGACTTGACATAGACTGGAACATGCGTTGTCAATAGACAGTGACAACGGGATAGGTTTCGGACCTGCTGGGGCCTCCTCCGCTGGTTCCAGCGGGTTTTCAGATACAAAAATTGGGTCCCACTCCACAAGAGTGGTCCCCTGAGTCTCCATGGCACTAGGGCCGTCCTCCGGGATGGCCTCAGTTGCCATCGAGGAAGGCCCCGCCGCCAGGTCTTCATTCACCCCCTCAGGCAGGGTGAATGTAGGCCTAGAGGGGGGGTGAATAGGCCTTTTTGAAATTTCTCGGTTCCTGTAGCACTTCAACAACAAGGTCAAAACCAGATATATCGGACTAGTCCGGTAAAGTGCGGACTAGTCCGGATTTCACGGGCTAGGTTGATCAAGTTAGGTCAATTTGATTGATTCGTTAATGTTTGCAGCGGAAATATAAACTTTAATAACAGTTCAATAGTTGTATGTCAAGTTCTATTGCAAGTATGATTCTTGTTCAACTATTTAACTTGAATTCAACAAAATGAATCAAACCTTAGATAATGTTGATCAACTAGAATGATGAACACAAACGAACAAGACACAAGATTTATCCCGTGGTTCGGTTACCACGAAGGCAACCTACGTCCACGTTGAGGAGCCCACAAAAGGACCGGGTCTTCACCAACCCTTCCCTCGTCGGATCGCCACGAAGGCCAATCCTCTTCCACTAATCACACAGGGGTAAATCACCAAGTTGAAGGGGCGATCTCACAAGTTGAGAGCTCCCTTGATTACAAGTTTCAAGACCACCAATAACACACTTCGAAATATACAAATTTGAGATACAAGAGTGTGTTAGAGATTCAAACCAAGAGCTCAATCGTGTGCCAAGTGCCCTCTCCAATGATCTACAAGTGATCTTCAATGGATTGATCAATTTTTCACTTAGTTTCGTGGAGAGAGGTAGTTTTTGAGTCTCTTGGGAGGTGTGACGGCGCTAGGGTTCGAGAGTAGGTGAAAGTGGGCCGTGCACCTCTATTTATATGGGGTTTCTAAAAGTGACCGTTAGGGTTCAGAAAGATCGGACTAGTCCGTGGTGTTCACCGGACTAGTCCGGTGTGCTGTGTGTAGCAAACCCTAAGTGTCCAGGAATATCGGACTAGTCCGGTTGAAAACGGACTTGTCCGATTTTGCTACTGGAAAGCTTCGGACTAGTCTGATTGCCATCGGACTTGTCCGGACAAATGAAACCCTAAGTGTTTGGGATGACAAGTCCGCACTTGGAGGACTTGTCCGATTTAGATCAGTGTGTATATCGGACTAGTCCGTGTAGACACCGGACTTGTCCGAAGTGGATCAGAATGAATATCGGACTAGTCCGGTGGTGACCGGACTTGTCCGATCTAGTGACTTGTGCATTGTGTTGTGGACTAGTCCGCACTGGGGAGGACTAGTCCGAAGTGGAACAGAAAGGTATCGGATTAGTCCGGCTGATATCGGACTAGTCCGGTCCTGTAGCTTTGTGCATTGTGTGTGTGTGATTAAATGAGATTGAGCTCTTGGGTGTGTTTCCTTAACACACTCCATACATACTAAACTACTAATTTCTTCTCCTTGAGCTCAAATTCATTTTCCTTCTCAATTTCCCTCTTTTTGGCACTTTGCTCATTTTTCATCATTTTCCTGCATTCATTCAACAAAAGGATTAGGATCCCAATTGCTTGTCATAAATCATCCAAAACCCACAAGGGAGTCCTAGATGCACTTTCAATCTCCCCCTTTTTGGTGATTGATGACAACCAATTGAGATTTCACAAAATGAGGTATAAAATGAGATTTTCATAAAGTATGCACATATGACTCAAAAATACATCAAGCAACAAGATAATTATTCATGTGTGCATTCTTTATGGTGGGATGCATACTAAGAGCATGAATGCATTAAGAATGACAGAATTTGCATTGATCAACTAATATCAAGTGAATATGGCATTTCAGGAGCAAAAATTCAGATTTCATCACACACTTGCAAATTAATTGAGCAATTTAACACAGGACCAAACATGATATGAAAATAGTGTTAAACAAATACAATCACAATTAAAAATACATAGAGAGCTCTCTCCTCGCATCCTATTCAGCTAAAGCTAAGACTAGAGACTCCCCCTCAATCTCTCCCCCTTTGGCATCAAGACACCAAAAAGAGAGAGAGGAAGGTCCTAGGGCGTCACTCTTCGCTGTCAGTCCTCTCGTCGTCTTTATCGTCTTCATCGCTTTCCGCTTGATGAGGTTGAGAGGGAGGAGGAGGAACGGAGCTGCTCGAGCCCCCAATGCCAAAATAGGCAAGCTCGGAGGGAGTCAAGGGGCTGAGCTCGGTGATGTCCGGATCAGAATCTTCAGAAAGTACTGGAGATCCAATTGGGTTGATCTCCAGCTTCTCACTCAGCTGCTTCACATTGGCTTTTATGTACCTCATGTTCTCCTTCCTCTTCTGATTTAGCTTGTGAAGCTTCACTTCAGTTTTCTTGCATGAGGAGAAAATTGCAGCCAAGTACTTGAGGATCCCACTGGCGGATCCTTTCTGAGGCGCTTCCCTGGAGGGAGGAGGAGCCCTAGCAGCTTCTTCTTGCCTTGCCGGTGCCTCGGGGCTAGAGGCTGGTGATGGAGCAGCCTGGACACTCACTGGCTGAGGCTTCTGAGGCCTCAGTGGAGTGTGCTCCACATCCTTCACAAACTCGATCCCTGTGACCTTCTCAATCATAAACATCAAGTAAGGGGCATAGCCACAGGATCGGTTGGGGGTACTTGAGATATTGACCATATCATTCCAAATATAGTCTGCAACATCAAACTGTCTCTTCTTGCTTATGACCCTCATTAGAGTCCGGAGGTAGCCCTGTACACTCCCTGCATCCCCATCCTTGGGGGCAATGGTCTTCCGGAGAACTCTGTTCAGGACCACAAAGAAGGGCTTCATGTTCTTTGTGGAGGGAGGAACATACTTAGAGTTGGGCTCATACATGAACTTCATTCCGTCCCTCTCAATGACCCCTATATTGTGGATGATTAGGTGGTCATTTCGAGCAGAGTCTAAGTGGAGCAGGTTTGCAAAATCCTCCTGAGTGATGGAGTACTTGGATCCATGGGTCATCCAAGTCACACTTTCTTCATCTTCACTCGAGAAGTGGCACGTTGCATAGAATTGTGCTATCACTTCATCATTACAGTTGTGTCTGAAGGCAAAGAGATCCTTCAGACCATGTCTCTCTGCAGCTGCTATCACTTCATCAAAAGCTGCACATTTCTTCTTCTCAAGGTAGGCCCAGTCAATCCATTGACTGCGCACCACCGGGGTCTTCATCGGCAAGTAGACCAGCTTGTAGAAATCAGCATGGAAATTTGACCAAAATCTGCCATCAGCTGCTTGCTTGGGCCTTGCATAGCAATCAACACTTCTCAACTTTGCAGCCACATCGCTGCCCTTGCCAGTGAATCTTTCCTCATTGGGGTCCCGGACCCCTTCTCTGGGAGTATGTAGCTTCAAGGGCCCAATTGGCCCCGTTGCTACCCCCTTGCCTTTTCCTTTTGCTTGGCGAAGGCCGCTTGTAGACGGAGCAGCCTTCGAGGCAGGCTTCTTAACACAGACCTTCCTCCGAACCTGGGGAGGGGAAGTAGCAGGCTCGGAAGGTCTTTCTTGGCGTTTCTTGCCAGGACCCGTCGAGGACCGAGATGCCACCTCGTGGTCCAACTCGACCGTCGGAGATTTCGTTGTCGGAGCTCGACATGATCTGAGAATGAGTGATCAAGAGAAAGGACAAGTTATACAAGGTATTGGTGAGGTAAGATGGCAATGGAAGGCATTAGGGAATTAAAGAATTAGGTTTTGGTTCAGAAACAACGGACTTGTCCGGTGCACAGGCACGGACTAGTCCGGGGGACCGGACTTGTCCGTACCTGGACCGGACTAGTCAGGTGTTCATCTGCAAAAACCTAACAGACTGGACAAAAATTGATCCCTAAGGTAAAACTAGTCTAGCATACACATAGTACATCAACTAGACATGTAACTAGTGAAGAATGCTAGGCCAAACGATAAGCAATAGAGAAATTTGTGATTTCTTAGGGTTTTGAAGAAAATTTACCAAGAAATCAAAGGAAGCTTGAGATTTTGGGGGTTGGAGGCCGGACTTGTCCGCTAACTTCAATCCCCGAGTCTTCAAGCTTGATCTCCGCCCAAGATTGAGGCTTTTCGACGGAGGAATCAAGGATTCGCCTTGGGAGCTCGAGCGCAAGAGAGAGAAAGCTTGGGGGCGAGTGTGGGGTGAAGGGATTAGGGTTTGGTGGCGGCTAGGGTTATGGACACGAAAAATCGGACAAGTCCGGACATGACCGGACTAGTCCGAAGTCATCCAGAGACCTATATCGGACTAGTCCGTGGTCTGTCGGACTAGTCCGGCCTAACCGGCACTCTGCGGACTAGTCTGCAATGGCGGACTAGTCCGGGTAACCACGGACTTGTCCGTGGTCACCAGGAAAGAATTGCATAGCCCATTCATATATATTTGAGGGTCCAATAATTGAGAGTAGAGAGGCAAAACAATTCAAATAATCTTGATGAATTTGACCAGTAAGCAAACAACAATCATACTATGATCAGAAATTCATCAAGATCTAATAATTGACATAGTTTTTCGAGAGAAAAATGAAGAGGGATGATTTTCACAATTCAATCAATATTTTGAAGCAATCATATAGGTATGCAACTTTTCAAGCCACACTCCGAGAATCAAGAATGTTTAGCTCATTTCGGAGTTCGCAAAAATGTTTTTCATCAAGTGGCTTGGTGAATATGTCGGTCAATTGTTTTTGGGTGTTGACATGAGAGATGGATATGTCTCCTTTCATGGAATGGTCTCTCAAGAAATGGTGTCTTATGTCAATGTGTTTAGTCCTAGAGTGCTCAACTGGATTGTGGGCTATTTTAATGGCACTCTCATTATCACAAAGGAGAGGAATACGGTTCATATTGTAACCGTAATCCCTTAGAGTTTGTCGCATCCAAAGGAGTTGTGCACAACAACTCCTGGCTGCAACATACTCCGCTTCGGCTGTGGATAATGCAATGGAATTCTGTTTCTTGGATGACCAAGAAACTAAGGATCTTCCTAGGAATTGGCAAGTGTCGGAAGTGCTTTTTCTATCAACTTTGCACCCGGCATAATCTGCATCGGAATACCCAATGAGATTGAATTTTGAGCCTTTTGGGTACCAAAGACCAAGGTTGGGTGTATGAACTAAATATCTTAGGATTCTCTTTACGGCTGTCAAATGACATTCCTTAGGGTTGGCTTGAAATCTTGCACACAAACATACACTCAACATAATATCTGGCCTAGATGCACATAAGTAAAGTAAAGATCCAATCATGGAGCGATATACCTTTTGGTCGACGCTCGGTTCATCTTCATTGAGATCCAAGTGGCCATTCGTAGCCATGGGAGTCTTTATGGGCTTTGCCTTGTCCATGCCAAACTTCTTGAGTATGTCCTGCGTGTACTTGGTTTGGCTTATGAATGTTCCCTCCTTTTGTTGCTGCACTTGGAATCCCAAAAAGTACTTCAATTCTCCCATTATTGACATTTCAAATCTGTCTGTCATAATTTTACTAAACTCTTTACAGAAAGATTGGTTAGTTGATCAAAAAATTATATCATCAACATAGATTTGGCAAATAAAAAGATCATTATCCAGATTTTTTGTGAATAATGTATAGTCTACTTTGCCAATTTGAAAACCATTATCAATTAAAAAATCTCTAAGACACTCATACCAAGCTCTAAGAGCTTGTTTGAGGCCATAGAGAGCCTTACGCAGTTTATACACGTGGTCGGGGAACTCTTCGTCTTCAAACCCAGGTGGTTGCTCCACGTACACCTCCTCCTTGATCGGTCCGTTGAGGAAGGCGCTTTTCACGTCCATTTGATACAGCTTGAAATCATGGTGAGTAGCATATGCAAGTAATATTCTAATTGATTCAAGCCTAGCTACTGGAGCAAAGGTTTCATCGAAATCCAAACCTTCGACTTGTGAGTAACCTTTGGCCACAAGTCGTGCCTTGTTTCTTGTCACCACTCCGTGTTCGTCTTGCTTGTTGCGGAAGACCCACTTGGTGCCCATAATATTTGCATTGGGTCTTTCCACAAGTTCCCAAACTTCGTTTCTCTTGAAATTGTTCAACTCTTCTTGCATTGCCACCACCCAGTCCGGATCCTTCAATGCATCCTCAGTCCTGCGGGGTTCCAAAAAGGAGACAAACGAGTAATGTTCACAGAAATTTGCTATACGAGATCTAGTGGTTACTCCCTTTTGGATGTCGCCGATGATGTTGTCGATTGGATGATCCCTTTGAATGCATTGGTGTACTCTTGGGTGTGGCACTTGGGGGGTCGTATGTTGGTTATCATCTTCTTCTCCCCCTGAGTTGTTGTCCTCGTTGATTTGTTGATCATGTTCATATTCCTGTGATTGATCTTGTATCGAGGCTCCCCCTTGATTGTTGATCTCCTCTTGTGGTTCACTTTCCTCTTGTATTTGTGACGATGACTCTTGTGGTCGTACTTCGCCTAGAGCCATCCTCTTCAATGCTTGATAGGGGGCTTCCTCTTTACCTAATTCACATTGATCAACTTGCTCCTTTTGGGAGCCATTAGTTTCATCGAACACTACGTCACGTGCCACTTCAACAAGTCCGGAGGCCTTGTTGAAAACACGATAGGCGTAAGTGTTCGAATCATAACCAAGCAAGAAACCTTCATCAGACTTCGAAGCGAACTTTGAAGTCCTGTGCTTCTTGTTCAAAATATAGCAAGGAGAACCGAAAACTCGAAAATATGAAATGTTCGGTTTGTTACCGGTGAGTAGCTCATAGGGGGTTTTCTTTAGTAGTCGATGAAGGTAGAGTCGATTTGTGGCATGGCAAGCGGTGTTGATTGCTTCCGCCCAAAATCGATCCGAAGTCTTGTATTCATCGAGCATTGTTCTTGCCATCTCTATGAGCGTTCGGTTCTTCCTTTCAGCAACTCCGTTTTGTTGTGGAGAGTATGGTGCTGAGAATTCGTGCTTGATTCCTTCCTCATCAAGGTACTCATCCACTTGTATGTTCTTGAACTCCGTGCCGTTGTCGCTCCGAATACTCTTGATTGATAGTGATAACTCGTTTTGCGCTCGCTTGAAGAATTTCTTGAGTGTTCCTTGTGTTTCTGACTTGTCATGCAAAAAGAACACCCAAGTGAAGCGGGAAAAATCATCAATAATAACTAAACCGTATTTATTACCGCCGATGCTTATGTAAGCAATTGGACCAAACAAGTCCATATGAAGTAGTTCGAGCGGTCTTGTCGTGGTCATGATGTTCTTCGCGGGATGTTGTGCTCCAACTTGCTTCCCTGCTTGGCACGCGCTACAAGGCCTGTCTTTCTCAAACACAACATCTTTCAAACCTCGGATGTGATCGCCCTTGAGGAGTTTTTGAAGGCTCCTCATACCAACATGTGTCAGCCGTCTATGCCACAGCCAACCCATGTTGGTCTTTGCAATCAAGCATGTGTCGAGTTCGGCTTTATCCTTGTTGAAGTCAACAAGGTAAAGCTTTCCCTTTAACATACCCTTGAATGCAACAGAACCATCACTTCTCCTTGAGACGGTCACACCCTTGTTAGTGAACAGACAATTATAACCTTTGTCACATAATTGAGATATGGACAGCAGGTTATAATCTAAAGATTCAACGTGTAAAACATGCGAAAGAGTATGTTCATAGGATATTGCTATTTTACCGGTACCGAGGACCCTTCCTTGACTGTTATCCCCAAAGTAGATGCCTTCGTTTGGGTCCTTGTTCACTTCATACTCCACAAACATCCTCCTTTCTCCGGTCATGTGGTTGGTGCATCCACTGTCTAGCACCCATTTGGATCCACCGGAGGAGTAGGCCTGCAAAAACAAATTATGCCTTGGTTTTAGGTACCCAAGCTTGCTTGGGTCCTTGGAGGTTAGTAACAATACATTTGGGCACCCACACATGGGATTTTGTGTTCCCATGGCGTGGCCCAGCATAATAAGCATACACTTTACCAACATTATTTTTCATTAATACATAAGAAGCATCAAAGGTTTTAAACAAGAGTTGCTGTTGATTATGGGTCGGACTAGTCTGTGTGACCGGACTTGTCCGGATGACCGGACTTGTCCGGACCACAACCGGACTAGTCCGGTTTTCATGAGAGTTCGGGTTTTTAGTTTTCGAGTTACCAGGTTGTGAGGGTCCTCCCTTCACAAAGGTAATCCTTCCCTTGTTATTCTTATGATTTCCAGCTCTTTGCTTTCCATCATAAGAGTAACCAATGCCATACTTGACATTTGGAGGTCTTTGGACCAAATATGCACTACGTGCATAGTTGATCCTCTCCTTGTCAAATATTACACATTGGGTAGGATTTTTGTCCTTTGTGGAGGTAGAATTTTCCTTCAACCTGGTGTTAATTTTATCACATTTGCAAATATGAGCGATATTAGTTGAAGTGGGTTGAGAAGGTAGGCTTGAAGAGGAGGAAGGTTCACTAAGCTTGAGTGACTCAACCTGCACTTCAAGGATCTTGTTGACCTTGATTAGGTCATCAAGTTGATCCTTGATTGCAACGTTTGAGTTGGTTAACTCCAAGCAAGTTTTCTTGCTTGAAGCTAGCTCAAGCTCTAGTGAGTGATTTCTCTCCTTTTCAAGAACTAGAAGATTGTCAAGTTCGACATGCTTCTCCTTTTGGGAGATAATCATGTCTTCTTGACGATCAATTAGCTCTTCCTTCTCAACAAGTTGGTTAAGCAAGAATTTCATTTTAGCAACAGTTTTTCTATCTAAACCAATTAGCATATCTTCATCATCACTATCTAGATCATCATCACTTGAGTAAGAATGCAAGGAAGGAGTTTTGATGTTTACCTTGCATTTACCTTCCTTAGCCATGAGGCAAGTTCCATTTGCCTTCTTTGCACCGAGCGTGGGGAAGAGTGTGGGTTTCTTGGACATGCTTTCAATGGCTATGCTAGCCATTTCTTCTTCATCGGACGATGAGGACTCATCGTTTGAGTCCCACTCCTTTCCGATGTGTGCTTGTTCAGCTTGTTTCTTCTTCTTGAAGAATTTCTTCGGTTGAGGCTTGGACTCTTTACTCTTCTTCTTGTTGTCCTCATACGGGCAATCGACTATAAAGTGATTGTACTCACCACAATTATAGCATGCCCGCCTCATCTTCGGCTTTGTCTTCTCCTTGTATTTTCCTTCACTCGATTTTGTTCCTTGTCTTTTCTTCATAATTCTTTTGAACTTCTTCATGAACAAAATCATATCTTCTTCGTCCAGCTCGCTGCTTTCATCATCGCTGTCCTCCTCAAGCTGTGCTTCTCTTGCTTCTTTGGATAGAGGCTTGAGTGAGGACTTTAGGGCAACTCCCTTCTTCTTGGCTGATGTGAGGTTGGCTATTTCTTTTACGTGCTTGGCTTGCTTTTCCATCATCTCAAAGTTGATGATTTTGCCAAGCAATTCATCCGGAGTCATTTTCTTATACCCGGGACTTTCTCGGATCATAGAGCAAAGTGTGACGTTGCGAGGCATAAAGGCTCTAAGGATGAACTTTACAACCTCGTGGTCATTCCACTTTTTGCTCCCATATGATCGAACCTTGTTCACAAGAGTCTTCAGTCTGTTGTACATGTCCTGGGGAGACTCATCTTCCTCAATCGCGAACCTTCCTAGTTCGCCTTCAATCATTTCAATCTTTGCCTCCCGCACATGCCGATCACCTTCATGTGCTGTCTGTAGTGTGTCCCAGATTTCTTTGGCAATTTCCAATCCGTCCACCTTTGTGAATTCATCTCGACTTAGAGATGAGGTGATAACGGCTGCGGCTTGGGCATTCCTGTGGATGGCTTGCTCTTGACTTGGCGTGAGCTCTTCATCGTCATCAGGGATGTTTATTCCTGTGCACACAATATGCCATAAACTTGGGTTAAGGGAAATCAAGTGCATCTTCATATTTTGCCTCCACATGGAGTAATCACTCCCATCGAAGTGTGGGGCTTTTCCGAGAGGAATAGATAGATAATGACTGCTGTTAGAATTTAAACGGTCATAATTAAAAGGATATCGGGAGTAGTCGGTGTGACTACTCCCCTTCTTCTTTTCTTCGACTTTAGATTTCCCTTTGGAAAGCGCTTTCTTTCCAAGGAGTGCTTTCAGCTCCAATGTCTCCTCATCATCATCATCGAAGTCTTGAATGGCTTCGAGATACTTTTCAAGCTTTTGGTGCTTGTCATTGTTCATTTCTTCCTGGTTGTTGATTTTCTGGACTTCCTTCATGTCCGACATGATCTCTTCGAGTGGTTGCACTCTTTCTTGAAGAATCTGCTCTGATACCAATTGAATGTAGGCCTAGAGGGGGGGTGAATAGGCCTTTTTGAAATTTCTCGGTTCCTGTAGCACTTCAACAACAAGGTCAAAACCAGATATATCGGACTAGTCCGGTAAAGTGCGGACTAGTCTGGATTTCACGAGCTAGGTTGATCAAGTTAGGTCAATTTGATTGATTCGTTAATGTTTGCAGCGGAAATATAAACTTTAATAACAGTTCAATAGTTGTATGTCAAGTTCTATTGCAAGTATGATTCTTGTTCAACTATTTAACTTGAATTCAACAAAATGAATCAAACCCTAGATAATGTTGATCAACTAGAATGATGAACACAAACGAACAAGACACAAGATTTATCTCGTGGTTCGGTTACCACGAAGGCAACCTACATCCACGTTGAGGAGCCCACAAAAGGACCGGGTCTTCACCAACCCTTCCCTCGTCGGATCGCCACGAAGGCCAATCCTCTTCCACTAATCACACATGGGTAAATCACCAAGTTGAAGGGGCGATCTCACAAGTTGAGAGCTCCCTTGATTACAAGTTTCAAGACCACCAATAACACACTTCAAAATATACAAATTTGAGATACAAGAGTGTGTTAGAGATTCAAACCAAGAGCTCAATCGTGTGCCAAGTGCTCTCTCCAATGATCTACAAGTGATCTTCAATGGATTGATCAATTTTTCACTTAGTTTCGTGGAGAGAGGTAGTTTTTGAGTCTCTTGGGAGGTGTGACGGCGCTAGGGTTCGAGAGTAGGTGAAAGTGGGCCGTGCACCTCTATTTATATGGGGTTTCTAAAAGTGACCGTTAGGGTTCAGAAAGATCGGACTAGTTCGTGGTGGTCACCGGACTAGTCCGGTGTGCTGTGTGTAGCAAACCCTAAGTGTCCAGGAATATCGGACTAGTCCGGTTGAAAACGGACTTGTCCGATTTTGCTACTGGAAAGCTTCGGACTAGTCTGATTGCCATCAGACTTGTCCGGACAAATGAAACCCTAAGTGTTTGGGATGACAAGTCCGCACTTGGAGGACTTGTCCGATTTAGATCAGTGTGTATATCGGACTAGTCCGTGTAGACACCGGACTTGTCCGAAGTGGATCAGAATGAATATCGGACTAGTCCGGTGGTGACCGGACTTGTCCGATCTAGTGACCTGTGCATTGTGTTGGGGACTAGTCCGCACTGGGGAGGACTAGTCCGAAGTGGAACAGAAAGATATCGGATTAGTCCGGCTGATATCGGACTAGTCCGGTCCTGTAGCTTTGTGCATTGTGTGTGTGTGATTAAATGAGATTGAGCTCTTGGGTGTGTTTCCTTAACACACTCCATACATACTAAACTACTAATTTCTTCTCCTTGAGCTCAAATTCATTTTCCTTCTCAATTTCCCTCTTTTTGGCACTTTGCTCATTTTTCATCATTTTCCTGCATTCATCTCAACAAAAGGATTAGGATCCCAATTGCTTGTCATAAATCATCCAAAACCCACAAGGGAGTCCTAGATGCACTTTCACAGGGGGCCAGCGACTTCGCTTGGGCACTCCGGCTCGGCCGTGAGTACTTCCGACGTCATCACTTCCGGAGCAGGGGCTGCTTCTGGCTCTGGCCTTGGCACCTCCTCTGATGGGGGCTCGAGATCCGTCACCTCTTCAACAACCGGCTCGGGAGCCGGAAGATCTTCAACCTCAACCGGCCCTGTGGCCGGAGCTTTAACAATGACCGGCTTTGCGGCCGATGCTTCGGAGGTAGTCAGCCCAACTGCCGGAACTTCCTCAGCTTCCGGCACGCACGCCGGGGCTTCAGTCACCTCCGGCTCAACCTCCGGGTCTTTGACAATTTCCGGCTCAGAGGCCGGAATTACTGCTTCCTCCGGCTCAACAGCCGGAACTTCCGTCATTTCAGCACCAGGACCCGGAGCTTCAACCTCCGGGACAGGTGCCGCTGGCGCGTCTTCTCTCTCGTGGTCCAGCGCTACCACGAGAGCTTCTGGGATGAGTCGAGGTCCATGACCACGACAGCCGGCGCCGGAGATGTCGCACTTCAGCCACCACTTGGGGCGGCACTGGGACGGGAGCAGAAGCTTCCGCCCTCACAGCTTCAGTTGCTGTGGCTGAGGGTGGAGCCTCACTCCTCTTCTTGTGAACGCTGCAAATGATGGACGAAGAAACATAAAAAAGCAATCACTACAGCAAAACAATTGTCCAAGGTAAAGATTAAAAAATTACCTTGGGAGGCTTCCGCACCAGCTTGCGCAAAATCTTTTTCCCGGGCGTTCCGGGCTGGTCATAGCCGGCGTGGAAGCTCCGGAAGGCCCCCCGGAACTCGTCGCGGCCACGGGTGTTTCCCGGGTCGAGGCCCCCCTCGATCGGGAAGAACCCCCGGACCTAGAGGCCTCCACCGGCCCAGGTGCTGGAGTCGCGTGCCCGGAGCTAACACCCCGGGAGGACCCCACTGCGGGAACAGTCTCTCCCCGGGAGGACCCCACTACGGGAACAGTCGCCGCGGTTGTGGAAGACCTTCCCCTCCGGGGAGAAGGAGCCGACGCAGAAGTAGCGGGCCTAATGGACCTTCCGTCGGCGTACTGCAGCTTCCTCTTCCGGCTCACGGGTTCATCCGCCAGCTCCTTGCCCTTGCCGACGACCTCTTCCCTCGGTTTCGGAGCTGGGTTGGAGCCACCTTCGGACACTCCAGGGATCGCCACCCTGGTAGTTGATCTTCTCTCGACGACACCAAGGTCTTCAAGCATGGGCATCTTCCGCCGGAGCTCCCTGCTGAACTCAACTTCCACGTTCAGAGGAAGAAAAGCCGATGGCAGAGTCAAGTCGTCACCCTCGACGTCGATGCCGTGCTGAAACTTCTTGAGGTGGAACTCCAAGGTTTTCCCCACCATGTTGGACTTCAACCCGGTCTCGACCCGGTCGTCGTCCATCACGCTATTGAGGGCCCAAGCGAGTTTCTCCCTCTTCTTTAGTGGTGCCCACCTGTTGACCAGGAAGTTACAAAACAATGCTTGAGGGGTTAATCCCCCCTCCATGCACCGGCGAATCCTGGTCAGAACAGGGTCGAAGGCGTCCGCCAGCACCGGAGCTTCACTCCAGATCGTCGTGTCAATGTTGGGAGGCCTTCGGGCAGCTCTAGCCTCTCGTGCTCCTCCACCCGGATGACTATCCAGTCCTTCTTCCAATCATCCCACTTCCCAGAGGGGAACGACCGGAGGTACTTGAATGGGCACTTCTTGCGCTTCACGAAGTAGTAGAAGCCAAGGTACTCATTGCTCCTACCGGTGGTGTGGACAGTGAAGAAGGTCCGGAAGAGTTCGATGCAGGGGGGGACGCCCACCCACATCTCACAGAAGTGGACGAAGATATACACGAGGAGAATGGAGTGAGGGACAAGGTGGTATAGCTGCAGACCATAAAAGTCATGCAGCATCAAGAAAAAGGAAGAAAAAGGTGGGATCAACCCCACCATGGCGTACGAGGAGAAGTACACCATTTCGCCGGAGTGCTCCTTCTCGATCGGGAGCTCTCCACCGGCGCGGACCGAGCGGTTGAAAAAGTTCGAGGACCACCCCATGAGGGCCCGGACCTTCTTCAGGTCGTCGTCGGTCTTCAAGCGACTCTCGCGGAGACCCAACTCCATCACGGCACGGCTAGGCAAGAGAAGAAAAACGAAGCACAAGTTGGGAGTTTGAGCGCAAGATCAGATGGGAGGCGTGAAGAACTCCCGACGGTGCGTGCTTTCCTTCTTAAGTAAGCCCTCACAACGCTTGGATGGAAACCACAAGGAAGTCGAAGATACCATTCAAAAATTCCACCCAGCCGATGACAAGGGGGCCCGGGACCACCCCGACGATCAAGTCGAGGTTCTTACCCAGGCGAACAGTTGTCATCAAGGGGCGGGAAACCCGAAGGCGGCGGCCTGACAAGGCGCACGGAACCAATACGGTTTTCGTATCGGGAACCGGCGACCTTCAATTGCGTGAGATCCGTACGCCAAAAATCTCATCTGCCGCACGCGGGACAAGCCACGTGGCGAGGATTTAACTCCAAACCCTCGCCCATGGCACCTCTGAAGACCTTTGAAGACTCAGTTCCAAAGTCGCGAGGATGGACCCACCTCCGGCTGAATGACTTCACCCCAGTGGTCTTCTCCGGAGGTAGGTCCAGGGGGCCACTGTTGGTACCCTGGAAACCGTACACCCCTTGAGGTTACAAAGATATCAAGGAAATGTCACCCACTTGATTTGAAGACCTTCGGAGGCCCACATTTCAGATGTAACCGGACCCGCTTCTCCAACATGGTTAATCCCAGGGTCGCCACGTGTACTATCAAACCGGAGCTACCGCCCACAAGGGGGAAGCTCCGGGCCATGTACCGAAAAGGCACCTCCGGACTTAACCCCAGACCGAGAGAAGCTCCGGACCTGACACGTGTCAGGTAGCTCCGGAGCTTCTTGTTTCCCACAGTATGCTCCGGAGCTGCCACGTGTCCACCCGTCGGAGCTTCAACCTATGACCTCCGGAAGACTTCATAACGGCTCCGGATCTTCAAAGGGGAATCAAGGACTTCAAGACCCGATTAAGTGTCATTAATACCATATTAATGACACACAGTCGGATGACCTTAATTACCAGTAAAGATGCTGTCAAAGCCCATTACCCGGTCATTAAGGGCAATTAAACTTGTTGAATGAATATCAATACTAGTAACCGCCAGGGCCACATGTCGGGCCAGGCCAACTTGTAACGGCGTGCCCTTGTACTATAAAAGGACAGGCCGACGATGGACTCTGCACGTTCAGTGATGCTACACACGCGCCATAGACACTCGTCACAAGCTCATTCAGCTAATACAACACCAACACACCTGTGGAGTAGGGTATTACGCTCAGGCGGCCCGAACCACGTAAACTCTTGTGTCTCCTGCGTCATTTACTATTCACCTTCTCGAATCTCCGCGCGCCCACACCGAACATCAAACTCCCCTAACACTTTAGTAGTGTCGGGAGATCTGCCGGTTCCAAACCACCGACATGCTTGTATCCTCCTTTTCTTCTCCTCATCATCCTCTTAAAGTTGTTGATGAAGAAGGCCTCTTCCTCATCGGTGTCAAGGTTCTCCTCATCATCTTCTGTTTGCTCTTTTGGGGGACATGTTGCTTTGAGAGCAACATTCTTCATCTTCGAGGCAGTGAACCTTTGAAGGTCGTTGTAGAAGAGCGCCTCCTTTTCCATGATCTCGTGATTGATGATCCTTCCAAGGACTTCTTCCGGGGTCATTTTGGCAAACCCCGGACTTTCTCGGATCATGGAGCATAGAGAGACGTTCCTAGGCATGAATGCCCGAATCATTCTCTTCACCACCTCGTGGTCCGTCCACTTAGTACAGCCGTAAGATCTACTCTTGTTGATGAGTATCTTTAGGCGGTTGTACATTTCTTGGGGAGATTCGCCATCCATAATGGCAAACCTCCCGAGCTCTCCTTCAATGAGCTCAATCTTTGCTTCCTTGACGACTCGGTTGCCTTCATGAGCCGTCTTGAGAGTGTCCCAAATGTATTTGGCCACCTCGAGTCCATCCACTCGGTTGAACTCATCTCTTGAGATAGATGAGATGATCACTCCGGCCGCTTGGGCATTGCGGTGAAGGAGGGAGCACGACTTGCTCCGGAGTGATATCTTCTTCATTCTTAGGGATGTGCACCCCGGTCAACACAATTTGCCATAGTGAGGGATTGAGTGACACAAGGTGGATCTTCATGTTGTGCTTCCACATCCCGTAGTCGGTTCCATCGAATTGGGGAGGCTTCCCCAATGGGATGGAAAGGTAGTGGTTGTTGGATACATGGCGCTCATAGTTGTAGCCTTGTTGGTTGTAGTTGATTGTACCACTCGATGTGGAGGTTGAGGTGTCAACTTTGGGAATCTTCAACTTCTCTCGAAGTTTCGCCTTGAGCTGTCAAACTTCTTCGTCATCCGTTGATTTGTCTTGATAGAAGATAATCTCTTCTGGAGTTGCTTGGATCTCGCTGGTGGAAACTTCTTCGTACTCCACTCCGGCCATCTTCTCTCCGAGTTGTTAGACTCTTTTGGGAGAGTCCTGCTCTGATACCAATTGAAAGTTGCCTAGAGGGGGTGAATAGGCTAATTGACCTGAAATGACTTAATAAAACAAGATTAATACACAGGGGGCGGACTAGTCCGGTCCAGGGGCGGACTAGTCCGGTCCACCTACAGGGAAAAACCTAAAAGGGGTTTCTGACAGATTTGGTCCAATTCTTGTGATGCAAAGTTTGTTAGAATAACTTAGTGAGCCTTAACAAGTTATATGGCATGTATGAAGCTAAGGATCACAATATAGCAAAGGTGATGAGTAAAACGGGCAAAGCTTAACACTAGAGGCAATATATGATGAATGAAAGCTAAGAACACAAGTGACACGAGGATTTTATCCCAAGGTTCGATCCCACACAAGGAATCCACGTCCCCGTTGAGGAGTCCACAAAAGATCGGGTTCAACAACCCTTCCCGCACCAAGTTTACCGCGCGGGCCTAACTTGGTTCTCCACTATCACAAAGAAGGAATACAAGATTCGTTGGGGCTTCTCACAATCTGAGGCTCCCACCACAATTACAATTGCAAATCACAAGGATTAACTCAAGCCACAGATCACAAAAATTCACAAAGTGCAAGAGATCAAACCAAGAGCCAAAGAGCGGTGTTCTTCCTCTTCTTCACCTCACCAAACCCTAATCCACACAAGAATTAGTTTTAGAGGGAATGTAGGCAAGAAGGAGGCTTTTGGAGGCTCAAGGTTGCTGTGGCGGCGCTAGGGTTTCAGTTTGCTCAAAGGATTGGTTCAAATGAACCCAGGGGACCTCTATTTATAGAGTTCCCAAGCCCATACTGCTGACTTCAACAGAAGGGCGGACTAGTCCGGCCTACAGCCCGGACTAGTCCGGCCTAGGGGACCACTGACGCCCCTGACAACTGTCGCACTGCGCGGCAATCGTCACGCTACCCGCCAAACTTCAAATTCAAACGGTCACTTCAACAACAGACTAGTCCGACCCTCACCGGACTAGTCTGATCTCATACAGGACCTTTTGTTCCGTGCGAAAACGGACTAGTCTGAAGACCACTGACTAGTCCGGCCCCATGGGCGGACTAGTCCGACCTTCCCAGACTTAGTCTCGAAACGCAGTCTCCTCTCAAACCCGTACTAGTCCGGCCCCCAGGGCGGACTAGTCTGATCTTAGTCAGGACCTCTTGGTCCGGACTAAAATGGACAAGTCCGTGGTTTTGGGACTTAGACCCAAAACCCACTCACGGCTACTCGGACTAGTCCGTCCCAATACGGACTAGTCCGATCTCAGTCAGACCCTTTTGGTCTGGCCCAAGACGGACTTGGCCGGCCAGGGGCGGACTAGTCCGACCTCCTACACGGACTAGTCCGACTCTACTGCCAGACTACATCTAACTCTCTTCTCTCAACAGGTTTGACCTCTAAACTGCTTTGAGCTCCCAACTTGATCTCAATGCACTTTACACACACATCCTCACAGAAAATTTAGCTAGTCTAAACTCGACACACTAGAAACCCTAGTTTCCCTTTTCGAGTTGACATCGCCGTTTCCATCTTTTTCTTTTTTTGAGGGATTGTGCTTCCACTTAGTCTACACCTGTGCTTAAGATCACTGAGCTCATTAGTCACTTAATTGTTGTCATCAATCATCCAAAACCCACGGGGATCCTAGATGCACTTTCAGAACGGTAAAGATGGATTTGAAGTTAAAGAAAAGGATAAGAAATACAAAGTTGATTTAGGGGCCAAAACTTGTTCCTGCAGGTACTGGCAGCTAGTTGGGATCCCTTGTGCTCATGCCATAACATCACTATTTCTTATCTCTTGTAATCCAGAAGACTACATAGTTGACTGCTACTCTATTATGGCGTATAACAAAACTTATGATCATTGCATGCTACCTATGGAGGGTATGAAAGAATGGTCACCAACTGATCATCCTGAGCCAACACCACCCGGTTATGTGAAAATGCCTGGCAGACCAAGGAAGGAGAGAAGAAGAGAAGAAGGTGAGATTAGAAAGGGCACAAAAATTTCAAGGGCTGGTCTGAAAACTAAGTGTAGTCGGTGTCACAAAACAGGTCATAACACAAGAACTTGTTCAGGTGCTCCTAAAAGAAACATCATGAGAAGAACTCTTGAAAGAGCTAGAGAGGTATCATGCAAGTTCCTATGTTGTAAACATAATCAGCCTTGTATTGTAACTAATTAAACTTTTTTTTCCAGATTTCAGAGTCATCTCGACCGCAAAAGAGAGGGAGAAACTCCGGCACCAACAACACTAGGCCACACAATAATACAAGTATTGCCGATACAGATGATCTTGGTTCACAAAGCACAATGACTACACATGTACAGATTAAGAGGGTTTAGTAGTTATCGTGTCTTTTGTAATTGTGGTTCACAGTCCACTTTGTTTTGGTCCAATATTTCTTTTTCTTATTCAGATTTGGTCCAGTTTTTCAGATTCAGATTTTATCTTGGTTCATAAAGCAATATGACTACATGTACAGATTTGCTCCAGTTATTATTGTCATGTAAAGCATACATACGTGACGTTCATTTACTGTATATGCTGAAATGCATCATGATTTGAAATATTGATTCCTGTACTAAAATTTTAGAGATGCACATTTGTGTGACATTTACTGGAAACTTCATTTGTCTGACAAGTCTGAAGGCCTGGAGCCTGTAGCTTCTGCTGGCCCTGCTAAAAAGAGCGTCCTGGTCCTGGCATGGTGGCAAGATACGGTGAGAGAGATTAACAGCAATGGAAGTAGGAGGTTAATTAGATTGTCAGCAAACTGACACGTTGATGAGTAACAGCAGGACTCCCAGTCAGCAGATGACGTGTCAAAATCCTGATTTGTTTCAGTCCACATCAGCATAACCAGGATTAGAAACCACTTAAGAGTGTAATGTGGACTGTATTAAAAAAGAATGGGTGTAAAGTGAACCAAATGAATGTTTAGAGTGTGATTTGGACTTCAATGATAGTTGAGCGGAGTAAAATAGACTTTTTCGTTCTGCAAAGATCGATTTGTGTGTGGCGGTGACCTCTGTCGGCACTGAAATTGAAATCCTTGTGTTCATATCCATCCATTTTCTCTGGGATAGGTTTGATGCACGCTGGAGAAGTGAAACGAGTTTATTTTGCATTTCCTTGGTGTGTTGAGATCAGATCAGTGCTGACTGCTGAGCGTCACTGTATCTAAACGGTGCTCTGAATGTTGTTAACGATCACTGGTGCTTACTAGCTTTGTCAATTTTCTGGCGCGGATAACGTCAGAAAACGGACACGCCAGTTCACCAACCTCGGGCCCACCACCCGACGCGTTGTAAGACTCAGCAGTTGGCCCCACACGTCAGTGAGAGCGCTAGGTGCCGTTCCCGGTTCCCACCGCCGGTCCGCCCCCGCTTGCCTCCAAAGCCGTTGACGGCGGCCCCAAGCGAACCCGTCGCGTCGTTCGGTTTTTCCCAAGAGAGGGAAGGGGGATGGGCTGCTGCAGCAGCCGGAGCTCCGATTCGCCGGCCAGCCGCGTCACGCGATGGCATTCCACCGGCATCGTCGCCCTCCGGGACGCCAGATTGAAGGTTCGTGCGCTCTGCCCCGACCTTTCGCCGTAGAAATTACAATCTCCTTTCCTGCGATTCGCTCTCAAGAGTTTTTTTTATTTAGGTTTACCCGATTTTCCGCTCCCGTCTTGGCGTCTTGCTTTTGCTTAGCACGATCCTTACTCGAACATTGAAGGGTGAACGACTTAGGAACTATGCCTTTGTTTACTGACCTCGATCGGGCATTTCCAAGTTCGCACTGTAATGTCGTAAAATTGACCAAAGCTAGGTCATTTATTCGTGTCCTGCTTCAGTAGGACTACTAGGTGGAACAAAGGGGCAGCCTTTAGAAAATGAGCATTTGATCCGCACTGCTGAACCACTGTTTTATTTGGAAACCATAGGTTTTGATGGTTCAAATGAATCTTGTGAAAAGCTGTGGAAGTAGGAAATTTTTGCACCAAGCACTCCAAAAACTAAGCATTTTAGGCATATACAATCAGCACAACTATACACCAGCTTTTAAGATTTCACTACCCACCAGCTTTTAAGATTTCAGTGCAGGCTTTTGTGCTTCTCCAGAAGATACATAATGAATTGAATATGCTATTCGTAATTCCTGACAAAAGCATTCTTGTTTTTTTTTAGCATTCGTTCGATTTGTCTATTGTCATACTTATATTTGCTGCCTCTAAGACTCTCACCACATGATGATACCCTTGTGCACTTTTTAAATTTTAATAGCATTACATGTTTCTCTTGCAGACTCATTTAATATCATATTTTCTCGCAGGAAGTACCAAATGAAGTTCTACAAGTGGGCAATTCCATGAGAATTCTGGATTTGACGAACAACAAGCTAGGTAGTCAGATATTTCTTGTAGCTATTTGTTCCATTCAGTGTTCAGTGGACAAATCACAAGTAAAAAAAAATGATATTTATACTGGTACGCAACATTGCTATTTGATGTCATCTTTTCTCTATTGATTGACTGTACTTAACAAGGAACTGGTTGAGCGTTATATGTTGTTTCATTCTCCTTAGTAATGCACAGCGGTATCAGATGGGATCCACTTATCACTTGCCTTTTCGGGAAAAGTACATATATTTCGGGAAATAGTTCTAGAACTGGGTTCCTTTCTTTCTTTCTTTCTTTTTTTGTCCTTCAGGAAATCTTTCGTGGTTTGTGCATAGAATTTTTTCATCATAGTTGGAACTGGGGATTTTTATTTCTAGCACCCACTTGGGCATAATTTTTAAGCAATACCAATTGATTCTCTTTCATGTTGCAGTTGAGATTCCCCAGGAAGTTGGCAGACTTGTGAATTTGCAAAGACTTGTAAGTTGTAAGAGTTTCCATTAGTAGAATAACTGTGGATTATCTTACTAGAGATTTGTTTTTGCAAGAAATAGTTCTTCCTTTATGATGTTTCTTTTGTTTTTTGTTGTTGGATAAAGGTGGTTTGGAGTATGATATGTTGTTTCTTCATGTTTCTGTAGGTATTGGCTGGCAATTTGATTGAAAATATCCCGGCTAATATTGGACATCTGCGGAACCTTAAAATCCTCACACTTGACAGAAATAAAATCACTACCTTACCCGAAGAATGTTAGTTCCTATGGTCCTCTTCCTTCAAGAACAGAAGTGAAACGTGCAAAATCTAGCACATATTTATGTAGCAACGATTCTTGGTGTTCCTCTAGATGTAGAACTTTAATCTTGAGAACTACGGTCATAGCTTTTTGATAGTCTTCTAACATGTTCCTTTTTGTTCCATCCAGTGGGTTCTCTATCTAATCTCCAGCAACTATCTATTTCTCAGAATTCGTTACTGTGCCTGCCTAAGAGTGTGGGAGACTTGCAAAATGTAAGATAATCTTGCTCAGTGTGCTAGAATTTTCGTTTTTTTTTGAAGTTGTCCAAGCAGAGAGTATTCTCTCATCCACTCAAAAAGTGATTTAACTGGATATTGACTGACTTATGCTTCACAGCAAAACAAGTCCTTACATTTTGCTTTATCAAAACCAAATAAGTCTTGATTCTACAGTTTATTATCTGGAAATAAACAAATTGCATCAATTTTCTTTCTCAATAGTAAGTTCTCTGAGTTTTTTTATTGACCAAATGTGCTATGTGACAACTAGGTTACTAATCTCTTTTTTTTTTTTTTTTTGCCTGATGCAGATGACGATGCTCAATGTATCTGATAACAAACTAAAGACACTTCCAGAATCAATTGGAGGTTGCAAGTCTCTGGAAGAATTGCAGGCCAATGGTAAATTTATAATTTCAATTTTCTCCCTTTGACCCCTTTCAGTCAGGTGCATATGCACTCATGGCTGTTATACTGCTGTATCCCAAACCTTTCTGGCACTTTAACCTGCTTACCAGTTTCCAATGTACTAAAAGAAATTGGGAAGTCAAAATCATAGCCACATAGGATGCTTCCCCTTCATGAGTTGAGCAAAGCTAGCTCTTGCCCTATTTGATAAATAACCAGACCGTTGCACCACAGCATGAGTGCTTCAGTAGCATTTCACTTTCCTGTCTCCCATGCCAGCACCTACAATCCATTTTCAAGGGCATAATTTACCAACTTTTATGAAATTAATGGAATAAGATGATATTGTAAACAGAAACAAATATATTATATTTTATCATTTCTGAAACACTAACTATCCCTAGCACTGACCTTGAAGCAAAATATTCAGGAAATTTGATTCAAGATGTGCCCTCCTCAGTTTGCAACCTTGTTTGCCTTAAATCCTTATCGCTTAATGGCAACAAAATACGTCAGGTATGTGTGGAAAAACTGCTCAATTGGTCCAGTCACTTCCAATCTATATATTGTGTTTGTATTGAATACAAATGGAGCAACCACCCGAAGGCAGCGACCATATGTTTAACTATGAAATATTTTGATTCCATTATTATGCACTGAACATTTGTTATGCTTTACAAGATAAGATATAGCGTCTCACCCAACCTCAACTCTGCATTTGCAGCTTCCACAAAACCTACTCAAAGACTGCAAGGCTCTTCAGAACATATCGCTGCATGACAACCCAATCACGATGGATCAGTTCCAGGAAGTAAGTGACATGAAGCCTTGAAAGCTTCCTACACTGTATTCAATCTTATCTTGATTATATTTCCTATTTTTTTCTTCATATGTTGCAGATGGATGGATTCCATGACTTTGAGGCTCGTAGAAGGAAGAAATTTGACAAACAGATCGACTCAAATGTCATGATGAGCTCCACAGCCCTGGATGAAGGGGTTGATCTTCACTAGTTTTGTGGAATTGATTGGACTCCTATTCTTTCTAATTTCTCAGAAATTTCCCTTGTACATTTTGTACAAAAATAATCTCTTTCATACTTCTGATGTGGCAAAGAAAAACAATAAATGCATAATGTACGAAATTGATCCAAATTCGTTTCGTTTCTGCGTGAACGTTTGCAATAAGTTCCACTGTGGGTATTTTGTATTATTGATCGCAATTGTTGCACATCACCATCTTCAGCCTACTGCTAGTGATCACTATCTCTGGTACTCTCTCCCTTTTCAAAAAATTGTCATCTTTAGTTTAAAAAATGAATTAAAGGTGACAATTTTTTGAGAAACGAGAGGGTACTACTTTTGCCTCCTGCAACAAAATGGAAACTGGGGTCTGTTGCCTCCTGCAAGGAAATGGAAACTAAGGTTGGGCGCTGGGAACCATCTACACAGGTTTCGCTCCATGCTGCAAGGGAGAAAAAGCATCTGATGTGAACGAAGAATTGTTGATGGTGGGTTCATTTCAGCGTGCTTTTTTTTTAAAAAAAAATCAGTGTGTTACTTCTTTCGTGTTAAAAAACTTGTCGTTTTGTATTTCAAAAATGAAATATAAATCTACTAGGAGCTGCGGGGATATATGTCAAGCCAGAGCGCCACGTGTCTTTTCTTGTACTCAACGCCCTGGCTGGCTGTCACCTAGAAAACCACGCCACACGTGCTTGTCGACTTGGTCCTTGCAAGCATCGACCCTGCGCAGAGCATCGTTACCCTCGCGGTTTCGCAGCAGGAGGCGCTGCTGCGGTGCACGCAAAAGGCAGCACCGGCTGGCCGGCGGTCACCCCTCGGCGCGCGCGGACATGTTTCCAAACGATGTCAGCAAGCAGCTGGCGCCGCTGGAGCACCGTGCCGCGGCGCGCGCGACGACGACGAAGCACCCGAGCCGCGGCCAGCGCGCCGCCGATGAGCACCCGAGCGCCGACTGCCGGCTGGCCGTGGTGGCGGCCGGCGGGCGGCGGGGCACGCTGTACGACTCGTTCGAGCTCAACGCGATGGTCGCACGGCTGAACCGCGTGTTGAACGGCGGTGGAAGGGAGGCGAGGCGGCCGCGCAGGGCAGCGGGAAGCTGGCTCGCCGCCCCCAAGGTGCTCTTCAGGAAGATCAAGTGCGCGTTCCTCGGCACCGGCCGGCGAGGAGGCATCTAGCTTGCCCGCGCCGGACTCGTCAGTTTCAGTGTGTAGCGTAAAGTGGTTTCTCCCCATTCGATGTTGCTAGATGCTGGGGGCTTCTGTGTCGAATCTATGGCTAGTAGCACAAACGGACCAAACAGTGTATCATTTCATCTGGTACTCTCTTCGTATTCAAAAGCTCATCGCTTTGTAGTTTAATATTGAAGTACAAAAGCGATAAGATTTTGAAGATGGAAAGAGTACATGAGAAGCTCATGTCCGAAAATTGTTTGGAGTAGCCTAAGAACCGCAAAGCAATTGTGACTTGGCATGCAATGGTGGCGTGCTTCGTATCCTTGACACAGGCTTTGTTTGACACAGCTACAACTTGTTATAAAACAATTTGTTTCAAAAGTGGGTAGAAAGCAGTTTCTCCTTATATTCTGCTTTTAATTCATTCTGAAAAGCAGTCAAACTAATAAAGTGTTACAAAAGCTTTCTGTCTGACACATTCTTAACTTATTTTTGTAAACAAGTTGCAACATAAGCTGTGACAAACAAAGTTATAGTTCTGATTTTTGGTGCTTGGCATGTGACGAAATCCTACCAGTACATCGCGCACCGGCGCACGCAGGCCCAGCACCGCGCATAATACGGTTACTCTCATTGTAGCATCAGCTGGCTTTACCACCGTTTGGACTGAGGGCGTGTTTGGTTTTTGGCTGTCATCCAAACGAGGCCGCATTAATCGCGAGAATTTTTGCCTCTCCACGTTGGCAATCACACCCATCCGACGCACACGAGCGAACACACCCCGCTGACATCAGGGTCCCTGGGCACTGGGCCAATAGAGCGCGGACCCCAGAGGCAGCATTCGAACACCTCGGGCGGAGCGCCTCGGAAGAAACTAGCCGTTACGCCCGCAACGTTCCCTTTTCCCATCACGGCATCACCTGATCACCCCTCTCCCTCCTTTCCCATCGAATCAACTCGCCGGCCGAAGCAAATTCCACCGCACCGCACCGCACCCTGCGGATCTAAAACCCTAGAGCCAATTCCCATCCCGTCACGTTGCCAGCTCGAAACCGTAACTATGGCGACGGCGGCGGCGGCCAAGACTCCCGTCAAGGCCTTGGCCCCCGCGGCGCCGAGGACTCCGACCAAGGCCTTGGCCTCCGCGGCGGCGGCGACGAAGACTCCGACCAAGCCCTTCGCTCCCACGGCGGCGGCCCGTGCGGCGGGCAAGACGCCGTCGAAGTCCTCGGCCGACGCGTCCGAGAACTCCCACCCCAACATCCCGGGCTCCCCTCCCGCGCCGTCCAAGCCCGCCGAATCCCCGGAGGCAGCGGGCGCCAAATCCGCCTCCGCTAAGAAGAAGCCCTCCTTCACACTCGCCCCCCCGGCGCGACAGCGGGAGCGGCGGTTCCTCGTGGCGAAGAAGGGCGCGCGGCGGAGGTGGAACGTCGACGGCAGCGCGGGTGCCGGGAGCGGCGGGGGCGAGTTCGACTTCGACCAGTGCCGGGAGGCGGCACGCGAGGCGCTGCGGGCCTCCCAGGAGGAGTTCTTCCGCAAGGAGCGCGCCGCGTCCACGGCCGCCGAGGAGCAATTGCATCCGGAAGAAGAGGAGGAGAAGGCCGTTGAAGGAGATGTCAAGGGCGGCGACCTCGAGGACGTGCAGGAGGAGAGCGAGGCGGATTTGGAGGGAAGTAGCAAGGTGAGAGCGCTGAGGACGAAAGCGATGGCGAAGGCGATGAGCAGCGTCCCAGATCCCGGCTCCGGTCGGGTCAAGCATCTGGTGCATGCCTTCGAGAGCCTACTCACCATCTCCGGTTCCACCTCCGACGCCGACAGAGCTGGCGAGGACTCCTGGGCGCTGCCGGGGTTGCAGCCATGGAAGGATGAGTGCAAGGGTGATCTGGGGCTCCCACAAGCGCCAACCTTTTCGTCGGCGGATTTTCTGAATACAGGGCCCAATAGACGGTGTTCCTCACTCGATGGAAACAGCGACAGGTTGGTTGTCAAAAAAGCAAAATAAGGAAGTGTTTTGATGTTTTTTTGGCAATGCAACGTTCTGAACACAGCTTGTACTTGTACATCGTTGTAGGCTGAGCTGGGACAGCAGAACCTCAGCAGGTGGCCGCAGGAGCAGGAGAAATGTAAGCCTAATAAACTTTTTATGTATACACATTTTTTTAATTTGGATTAAGCATGCTGGAGTGAGCGTGTTCTCTTATATGAATGCATGCTTCCTCCCTGATCGGCAGTCATCTGAGTCACTAAGGAGCAGCTGGAACAAAAAGCTCAAGGTAACAAGTCAGCATCCGTTCAAGCTAAGGACAGAGGTAACAACACATCTTCCTTTTTTTCACAGTACCGTCTGCAAATCACATTATAATGTTCTACAAGATCCTTCTGTCAGAATCAAAATTTTCCTATGAGCAAATTGTTTTTAACCAATGGCACAACACATTTTTATATATGTACAATGTGTGTATCAGCGTGTAAACTGTCATGATGAGCCTTCTCGAACTGGCAACTGGGAAGAGTAGTATATTACAAATATTTTACTTGTTTTATGAATTGCTGGTAAATTTACTGCCCAGCGAGCCTTTTTGAGCTCGCATCTAGAAACAGCTTGCACTGATTGTTTCTCGTTCGTATTATTGGGTATTTTTATGTGATTTATTTTCTCTCTGATGCCACTGTCAAGGTTATACTAGCTTGAAGGTTTGAACCTAAACTGCACGTCATGTGGCATTCTTTATTTGCGGTGTTTCCTAGTACATGCCAAAGATTTATGGATTATAAAAGGCTGGTTATCTCAAATATATGAGAACTATTGCCTCACCATACCAGTTAGATGTCCCAAATGCAATATTGTAGTATAATGCTCCTCTGAATTTAAAATATACGACTGTTTGAACTAACTAACGTTATTAAAAAATGGAGGATTATCTCATTTTGTAATTTGTAGAATCTTATTTACACTTATGCTGCATCTAGAAAGATCAAACTGGATGAACACTTCTCATCTTGCAATAATATGTTTATGCCAACTTTAGATGCTTTCTTTCTAAACTGCAATGGCCCCCATGACAGCAAAGAGGAAGGACCAAGGAGCAACAATTTATCCAAAAGGTGCAGGAAATGCTTATGGAGGAAGAAAAGAAACGGGTACATATTGCACAAGGATTGCCATGGACTACTGTTGAGCCTGAGGTCCGTCTACTCCTTTTTATTTTTTCAGTAGGGGACTGTTGTTACCATTTACATCGAAAGTTGCCTCGTATATTGCAGATGCCATGTGATGATAACAGATTGAGAAATTGCTCTTTCTGAAGTGTTCTAATTCTTCTCATGGCAACTATTTATATTAGGAAAATTGACATACTGCTGGGGTTTGTCTCACCTTAATGTTCTTGGGATTACTAAAGGGAATTCTTTTATCACTTTTCACTTAATTAAAATATCATTTTCACTTTAAATCTCCTTTCAGTGCTTGCCAAAGCCACCAGTCAAGGATAGAACTGAGCCGATTGATCTTGTTCTCCATAGCGATGTTCGTGCAGTTGAGCGTGCTGAATTCGATCAATATGTAAGCCTTTTACAAGCTCATTGTCGTACAGTATCTTGTGTGAATCCTAATCTCAATGGAACTAATTGATATCCGTTGTCTGTTTGAAAAAACTAGGTGCTAGAGAGAAACAAGTTTGCTGAGCAAATGAGACTGGAGAGGGAGCGGCAGAAGGAATTGGAGGAGGAAGAAAGGATAAGACAATTGAGGAAAGAACTTGTTCCTAAAGCCCAACCAATGCCATACTTTGACCGTCCCTTTGTACCGAAAAGGTAAGTGTCACGTTCCCTGTATTGATTATTGTCTCAACAAGGTTTGTAACCTTTCCACTCTGTGATTCCTATCAATGTTTCAGTCCTAGTTAAGTGCATTGTACTAATTAGTCACTATTGGTATACTTTATACTTATGTTAAATTGGCGATGTTAAGAAAAAGGATTTGTGTAAAAAATACAGTAAATCATTGTCCTACTGTCATCATTTTGTGAACAGAAGGAATACATTACTAACAGGTCATTCTTAAACCCCCTCTAATGAAGGTCTACAAAATCTGCTACAATTCCAGTGGAACCAAAGTTTCATCTCCGGCCAGAAAAACTATCGTGGTGAGTTCTTGCCCTGGAAAAACCCAGCAGGGTGTACTTGTGCACAAAGTTGTAGTTTCCTGGATATCTCGTTCATGTATATACAAAGCATGCTCACCATGCTTGGTTATGTCAATGGTGGCTGACAGTTACTGTCGACAGCAATGCATGGAGTCCGGAAAGCTAAAGCTGGCGCCTCATAAGCCGTGTGAAGGTCAACCGTACGTAACAAGGAACGCAGAGCATCGACACACATGATTTTCGTTCCCTGTCATCTTCTTGATCCGTCTTCATGATTCATTCATCTTCTCCCATGTGATGAAGATGCTACAAGTTCTTTCTTTCTTTTTAGCTTGGCCAAGTTCGTTCTGTACATGTTGGATATCAGTGGCTCTGTGCTTCAGATTCAGTCACGCCAAGGTTTGAAATTTGATGTACAAGAAACTGCAAAAGCGAAATTCAAAAATGAATTTCAGTGATATTTACTGGTTCCAGTGTTGGTTCTTGTTTATTCATGACACACCAGCTGCAGTGCTTGTTATGTGTACGATACAAAGTTCTGAGCTTTTTATTTTCTTCCAGAATGTACTTCTCGACTTGGGCACAGATTTTGTAAAGAACGGGGAACTTTCTTACGCCTCTTCCTACAAGTAAAGCCCAACGCTGTTCCAAACGAAGGGATTTTGGGAACGATTATGCCCAGCCTAGGTAGAGCCGACCGCTCCAACCATCATCCCTCACTGACACGTGGGCCACCCTCAAGAAAAGCTTCGCGCACCCAGTCCTTCTTCCTCCCACTTGACAGGCAGGCATTCTCTATTTTTTTTATCTCCCATCTCTTCCCGATCAATCCGTCTCCGAACCCTAACCAAGACAGATCTCCGCCTCCGCCGCCGTCGGCGAGCGCGCACAGATCCGCCGCGATGGCGCTCCGTCGCATCCTATCCGCTGCGGTCCGCCGCCGCTCCGCCGTTGCCGCGGCGGCGGCGGGGAACGCGCGCGAGGCCTCCACCGCCGTCGCGTCGGCCCCCGGCGTCATCGCCCCGGACGCGACGCCGGTCCGCGCTCCTGTGATGCCGTACGACCGCATCGCCGAGGCCGTCAACGCCCGCATCCGGCGGCTCGAGCACCCGGACCCGCGCTTCCTCCGCTACGCGAGCCCCGTGCCGGCCCATGCCGATCACACGGCCATCCTCGCGGCGCCGGCGACCCGCGTCACCACGCTGCCCAACGGCCTGCGCGTCGCTACCGAGTCATCGCTCGCTGAGCGCACGGCCACGGTAGGCGTGTGGATCGACGCCGGAAGCAGGTACGAGTCAGAGGAGGCCGCTGGCGTCGCGCATTTTGTAGAGCACATGCTGTTCAAGGGCACGTCGAAGCGCAGCGCCGCGCAGCTGGAGGAGGAGATTGAGAACATGGGTGGCCACCTGAATGCCTACACGACCCGGGAGCAGACGACTTACTACGCCAAGGTGCTCGACAAGGATGTGCCCCGTGCAATGGAGGTCCTCGCTGATATCCTGCAAAACTCTAATCTTGATGAGGCCCGCATTGAACGTGAGCGTGATGTGATCCTCCGAGAAATGGAGGAGGTATGTCCACTGACACGTAGATATTTGTTTTCTTGTTATCCTTCAACATTTGTTGTCTTTGGGGTGTATTTAGCACCCTAGGTAATTAGACATTAGTTTGGTTCACCCCATACTAGATGCACCATAGTGCACAGTGTATGATAAATATATCTTTCATTTTTATTGTAAGTAATCCTAAAGTTTTCCAAGTAGAAAATAAGTTGTTCACACTAACAGAATTTCATACACTGCATTTTGTCTTGAACTGTACATGTAACATTTAAATTACTCGTCAAAGAGTTAATAACATATGATTATATGAAGCTCTTATTCTCTGTTAAACTTTCATGAGTTTGTATGCACAAAGAGTGGATGGATCTCTTTCTGTTTTGGGCAAAACTATAATTCATTGTTCCACTGTGTTACATCTGCAGAGTTTTTTTTTTTAAAGAACTTCATGAAAACGTTTTATTTTTCAAACATTGTATCATTTTCGGATATGTTCTTTTGCTTGACTGTGCTTTGTAAGGAACTACTTGTTACTCAGTTGTCTGATTAGCCAGCATTGCAACACATTTGACATGGAAGAATCTGGTTAACCAGGTTTAATGTCAATTGGCATTTAGATTTCTGAAACTGGCTTATGTATTTCTTCTGTTTGCTTCTGTGATGTACAGGTTGAGGGACAGTCTGAGGAAGTTATATTTGATCATCTTCATGCAACTGCATTCCAGTACACATCTCTTGGGAGACCAATCTTGGGATCTGCAGATAATGTCAGGTCAATTACCAAAGAGGACCTGGAGAAGTACATTGCAACTCATTATACAGCTGCTAGAATGGTATATGTGATATCCAAAATATGTAACTGGCACACATCTCTTTCATTTTTATATGTGTGCCACTATTAGAGTTTGATGGAGCTATTTATGCATGCTTTCAGGTCATTACTGCTTCTGGTAATGTTAAACATGAAGACATTGTGGAGCAGGCAAAGAAGTTGTTCAATAAGTTATCAACTGACCCTACAACAACAAGCATGTTGGTTGCTAAGGAACCCGCCTCTTTTACTGGTTCTGAGGTGGGTTTTGCAATTTTCATTGGACATCTTCCTATCTGTGCTACTCATATTGAGCTCCTCATTCTATGCTTCTCAATAGGTCCGGATTATTGATGATGACATGCCTCTTGCTCAATTTGCTGTTGCCTTCAATGGAGCATCCTGGCTAGATCCTGATTCCATTGCGTTGATGGTTATGCAATCTATGCTTGGTTCATGGAACAAAAATGCTGGTGGAGGAAAGCACGTGGGGTGAGTTCCTATCCTTTTTTATACCCTCTGTTTTCTTCTTTCCACATCTGCAATGCCCTTCTTTCATACTCTTTTATCCCACTGACACGTATTTGCTGTATTATCTTGTTTAATTACTACAGTTCAGAGCTTGTACAAAGGGCAGCTATCAATGACATTGCTGAGAGTGTAATGGCATTCAACACAAATTATAAGGACACTGGCTTGTTTGGTGTTTATGCTGTTGCTAAGGTTAGTGTTACATTTCTACCTGAGAAAACATCAATGTGAATCGTCTCGACTATTGTTTTATCCCTCTACATTGTTATTAGTTGTATGTATCTTGAGTGCAAATCCATAGTCATTAAAGAACCCTGTGCTCGTTGTATGCCTCGCTAAAACCTTCAAAAGAAATGGTGGAATAAATAGTCATGCTTTAGATGTACACTGTTTCCATTGTTTGTCTGCTGAAATATCTATATTATTGTGGTGCTTTTCCTCCTCCTCCAACAACAACAACAACCAAGCCTTTGTCCCAAACAAGTTCGGGTCGGCTAGAAATGAAAACCAACAATTTTTGAAGAGAAGTAATAGAAAATAAGATGAGAGTAAAAAATACAAATAAAATAAGATTCTACATTTTATTTAT
The DNA here is from genome assembly GCA_036927565.1 of Tuctoria greenei. NCBI lineage: Eukaryota > Viridiplantae > Streptophyta > Magnoliopsida > Poales > Poaceae > Tuctoria > Tuctoria greenei. The sequence continues at coordinate 3,323,555 of JAYESD010000004.1, forward strand.
TTTAAAAATGGATTAATAAGAAAGAAGATAAGAGTAACAAAATACGAATAAACTAAGATTCTGGTACATGAATTGCTAATTTCTATGCAGTCCTATCATGAGCCAAATCTCTAGGTATGTATCACTGCTTTAAGTCTCGTTTCATCGCCTCCTGCCATGTCAACCTTGGTCGACTTCTACCCTTCCTAAAGTTTTATCTACTCTTTATAATCCCACTGTTAACCGGTGCTTGTGAAGGTCTCCGCTGGATATGCCCAAACCACCGTAGGCGATGTTGGACTAGCTTCTCCTTAATCGGCGCCACCCCATTCAAGCAGCTGCATGTTACACCCCCATAGACTTTATCAAAGTTCCAGGCAACCTGGGGCAGTTGGGTCAACATTGATGGCAACATTTTAGAAGTTACATGTGTTGTCCTTTGCTCTGAAAGATTTCATTAATTTGTGATGGTCCAAACATTATCTGCATAACCGAACTTTATACTATGAGTTTCTGTTTAGCTATTGAAATCCTGTTTTTGTACAAGCTTGGTACTTTACTGCAAAATATCCAACAAATGATGCTCTGAATGTTTATTTAATGCAGAAAGATGAAGTGTGTACTCGTAATAGCTCACTAAAGTAAATTTGATTCATGTGTTTTGCCAACTTTTTCAGCTTGACATGCTCATTATGTTATATGTGTTCCATTTTGTTTTGTAGTGTTTTACGCAATTGCTTTTTGTAGGCTGATTGCTTGGATGATTTGGCTTTTGCAATTATGCAAGAGATGAGCAAACTCTCGTATCGGGTTACTGAAGAAGATGTTATCCGTGCACGTAACCAGGTAATTCTTCCAGTCAGTGCTGATGTGAAATGTATCTTATAACTTTATTTTCCCATTTATTGAGGCATGGAACAGTTCAAATAATGCTTACATGCTGGAGTTTCATGTTATATGTTTTTTTCTCATGTTTTGGAACATGGGAGTCTTACCTTTGTATAACATTTTCATTGCTTTGTGACACTCAGCTGAAATCCTCTCTCCAACTGCACCTTGATGGTTCCACTGCTGTTGCAGAGGACATTGGTCGACAGGTATGATCAGGGCTTAATATTTAAAAGATGCGTTTTATCACGTCATATTATTTCTGTTGAGCCCCGGAAAACTTATTTCCCTTCCCATGTTTGTCAGCTGCTTGTTTATGGCCGAAGAATTCCAACTCCTGAGTTTTTTGCGAGAATAGATGCAGTTGATGCAAGCACTGTGAGGCGTGTTGCAAACCGTTTCATCTTTGATCAGGTACTATTTTGCTAACCTACAGTCTTTCATTCTGTATGTTTTTCACCTTTTGTTAATATTAGTAGTGCCAACAACTATTGCTTAATTATCTGATGTGCACATTTATCTTGTTTGCTCCAAGCCTGCTTTTGATGCAGTCCTTTTGCAGTGGCAGTATATTGTTTCACTCCTATTTGTCATGCATAGAATCAATGCATCGTACGGTTTCTGATAATCTTCTAGTTATGCTATGATTTTATCTGTAGCTTAGCATTTTTGAATTGTTTGATACCTTGAGAAAACAACTGACTACTGATCTAGTACTGTAACTTATCATGTAAATTTTGATCAAACCAGCCTTCATTGTCGTGCTATCTCTTTCCTTTCAGGATGTTGCTATTGCTGCAATGGGACCAATCCAGGGACTTCCAGACTACAACTGGTTCAGGCGCCGGACCTACATGCTTCGTTACTAGATCCAGCGGTGTACCATGTTTACAGTCTGTAACGGCAAAGATAAAATTGCCATTTTTGGTGTCAGTGTATTATGGCTTCGCCAGCGCACTATACGTGCTGAAGTGGATAATTTTTTCGAGTATTTGTTTTGTTTCTCTTGTCCCAAAATCTGTCAATAATGATAGGCAGGTTCAACTGACGTGCCTGTTGGGTGGCCACGTGGTGTTTATTTTTACGATGAATCATGACCCTTTAACTTTCCATCATTTGTTGGAAAATTGTTTGCTTTTGGTGAATAATTTTATGAAGCCGGTTATGTGTAAAGATGGTATGTTTAGCTTCAATATCGTCTGTTGCCTTGACGGTAACTGTGCAACGGTTATAAATTATTCAGATAAACTGAATTTGTTTTCCGATTGATCATCTAAATAATCTAGCAGTTATGATTCCTGATGTAGTGTAAGATTATGAAGTTTATTGCCTGGTTGCTTTTGTGTACGTAGCAAAACTTGTACCTTAATTTGAACTTCATATACGACTCAAAAAGGGGAACAAGATTACTTCACATGGGCAGTTTCATAGCTAGATTTGTACTCTCTCCGTCCTCAAATATTTATCGTTTTGTAGTTCATCTTTGAACTATAAAACGATAAGTATTTAGAGACGGAGGGAGTATTATTTAAATCACGTAGTCTGAACTCTGATGGATTTCATCAATTAAAATGATGTTTACTGCATTGGACCAGATACGGCGTATGCGTAATGTCTGTCGAAGGCGTTGCTGAATAAAGGTTCGTACGGGGGAGGAGGAGGGGAAGACGAACCTAAGCTGCATTCACATTCATAACGCGAAGTTGAACAAGTCATCTTTTCTGATTTTGTATACTGCTCTTAATTCTATCGTATCAGTATGACAATCAAAAGCTAACCACATCAGTATCCTTATAATCGTATTCAGTATCACAGCTATCGTGTCACTGCCTGTATGATTTTTTATTCTGTTTTTGAACAGTGACTTATGATTTGAGATGGGCTAATCTGCAGAAGGAATGGGAATGACAGTTTATGGACATCAGCTTCATCTGGAGTTCAACAGGTTCTTGAACCACTGCACCGAGTTCTTGGGGTATCTCTTGAGGTTGTCCTTGTAGTCCACGAAGTAGAGGCCGAATCTGGAGGTGTACCCGGCCGCCCACTCCCAGTTGTCCAGCAGCGACCACGCGAAGTACCCACGCACGTCGCACCCGTCCTCCCTGCAACCAACATCATCGCGTCGTCAGGCAGGATACTCGCCACGCTATTGCTGTGTTATGTGTCATGGAAATAATGTGATGCGAGGAGCACAAGGAGATTATGCAACAACAATCTTTCTGTACAGACTTTATGGATGCGGCTAGGTTGGTGAGGTAGTCGTTGTGGTACTTGATCCTCTTGCTGTCCTTGAGCGCGTCCTTGATCGAGGTGAAGAGGCTGTTGCCGTCATCCATGCCTGCACCAACCAGTCAGCAGGAGAACAGTGCTGTCAGAAACCAGGAGTAATATAGTATCCAGCAGGATGGTGGTGCTGGTGCAGGTGTTGTTACCGTTTTCAGTGATGTAAACCGGTGGGCTGTTGTACCTCTGCTTGACGTAGTTCATCAGGCTCCGCATCCCGCTGGGCACGATGTACAGCCATATCGAATTGGCCTGCATGCGACCAACACGGTTTCAAATGGATAGATTGGATATGATGATACTGCTCTCCAAATATTCTCTTCTTCCCATATTAATTGTCGTTTAGGACAAAGATTTTAGTTCATTTTGAACTAAAATTCTTGTCATAAACGACAAATAATATAGAAAGGATGGAGTAATATGCAAGAAAATGTCTTGTCGAAAAACTCACCCGATCGCCAATCGGTTTCCCGTTCTTGAAGGCTGCAGAATTGAAAAAAAAAACTATTATTTTGCATCAGAAGTACTAGCTTTAGACTTTAGAGGTTTCTCTCTCTTTTTTAGCTGAAATAAACTTGCAAAAAAAATGTGATAAAACTCACGAAGGCTGATGGTTCCGGTGTCCGCAAGGGTGTCACGCAGCAGCGTTGCGACGACGTTAGTGTCGTTATGCCTGGTGTAGTAAGTGGTGTAGTGGTTTATGCCGACGTAGTCCAGCGCCCCCTTGACAAGGGCAGCCTCATCGGCGGTGAACTTGGGCAGCCTGTCTCCGACCCGTGCTCTCATCGAGCCGGGGTAATCTCCGAAAAAGAACGGGTCCGCAAACCTGTCATTAATTCTAGACCGGCTTAGCAACCATTAATCTTGTAATTAAGCTTTCAAAAAATACAGGCAAATAAGTAGTGTTTCGAGTTGCTCTCACCATCCTAGTTGAAACTCCTGAGCTCTTTTGGCAGCTTCAATATCGATTGTGGCATTTGTCATCGGTTCGTACCACATGACGTCGAATGCAATCCCGAGCTGGCCATTTTGAGTTGCCTAATTAACGAGTTCTAATTCGTTAGCACTGACATCAAGCTAGCTGAAAGCCTCAGCAGATAATTACAAGCAGGAGAAATACTCATCATCATCACCTTGTACTTCTCCCTGTAGATGTGTGAAACGGTGGCGTGAGCTAAGATCATGTTGTGAGCGACGATGTAGGGCTCGGTGCCCGAATTTCCGGAGCTGCAGTACAGATGGAGCAGCACGGAACAGCGTCCCGGCGCCTGAAGCCCAGCGTCGTATCCCTGAACCGCAACCGTGTGCGGCTCGTTAAACGTGATCCAGTGCTTCACGCGGTCCCCGAACGCCTTGAAGCATATCTCGGCGTAAACCGCAAAATCGTTGCTGCATTTTTTGGGCATGCATAGACTTGATTAATTATTTACTGTAATTAACGATTAATCGAATTTCGTAAATTATTGTGCAGCTAAAATGGAAGGAAGGTAGGTAGAGTAAAGGGCGCGCGGCTTACACTATCTGCCTGTTGAGCCATCCGCTGTACCTGTCTTCCAGGGCCTGGGGGAGGTCCCAGTGATAGAGGGTTACGTATGGCTGAATACCTGTGAAGAAGAAATTCAAATGCAAGCAATTATTCGGGCAATTTATTTGAATTCAGTAAAATACTATTCCCTTTCTTCACCACCACCCAGCCCCTTGCTTCGGTCTGAACTCACCTTTTGATAGCAGAGCGTCGATAAATTTGTTGTAGTGGTCGATTCCAGCTTGATTTACTTGCCCGGTACCATCTGAAAAAGCGAGAAGAGCAACGCAACGCTAATTAAAATGAGTGCTAATTAACAACTAGGAATGGCTGCAAGTGTTCATATATAGAAAACACCGACGGTGCCAGTTCCAACTCACGTACGTACTTGGCAAAATCCTCGACCAGGCGATGGAAAAGCGGTACGCATCCATCCCCATATCTGCCATGAGCTGTATGTCCTCCTGAAGAAAACAGACACTTCAATACGCAGCTGCGCATGCAGATCGTATTACATTACAGCTACACAGTTCAGGAGATAGTGCTCACTCACCTCATACCGGTGGTACTGATCGACTGCAACATCGGCGTTGCTGAAGTCGGTAACCTTGCCTGCACAACGTACGGAAAATTCAGTCAGCACGCAGCACTGCCAGATTCTGTCGTCCAACTAATTCCATCCCAATGTTTTCAGAAGAGTAGCCACAAGGAGCTAGAGGTGGCCAAATGGGCCGGGCCAGCCAGCCCGAAGCACGACAAAAATGGACCGGCACGAGCACGACCCGGCTCGAAAAAATCGGGCTCGGGCCGGCCCGAGGCACGACACGGGCCGTGCCCGGGCCTGGATCTTCGGCCCGTCGGGCTTGCCGGCACAGCCCAATTAGGCCCGGCCCGGCACGGCCCGTTTAGACCCGAATAGTGATTTTCCGATTATTTTTATTATTTTTTTAACTAAAGGCCGGCCCGGTATGGCCCAGCATGACCCGACACGCTTAAAATGGGCTCGGGTCGTGCCTGGGCCTGGACCACTGGCCCGTGGGTGCTAAAAAACTTAGGTCCGGCACGGCCCGTTGGCTACCTATACAAGGAGCCAATCACTGGAGAACAGGTAACGGAGGGAGTACTCAGTGCAAACGGGTGGGTGGGGATGGATTGCGCGCGGCATTATTGTTTGCTCCACCACACGCACCACTGTCAGTCATGCGAAAGACACGACCGCACGCACGAACGAAGTGGTGTGGACCAGTCGTCCAGCGATTGGTCTAGTTAGCACGTAGCGCACTATTCAGAAAATGATGGGCCGTCTGTATTGCATCGATGGCTTGCACTCATGGTAAATGAAGCGCTGTTTATCAATAAGCAAAAGAAATCTCCTGTTTCGGCTAAGAGATTCTACTACAAATGGCAGGTTTATTATGCGATTTCGAGCTGGTTAAAGACAAGATCGAGGAGGCTCCAAATAAATCATACAGCACTGAGATAATTAAAAATGCAATCATCCGGTACGGTCGTGTAAATAAATCTATAGCATACGTACCGAAAGTGTGCGCGAACTTGTCCCAGATGGTCGGCCCTCTCCCGTCCGCCTTCACGGCTCCCTCGTACTGCAAAACATCGATCTCGGTTAATTAATTATTAGGCTCAGTTGGAAATGGATACTTATAACCGATCGGTGCAGACGCCAATCGAGCACCGATCGATCTGCCAACGTCGTCGGCTTGGGGAGTTTATGTAACCGGATTGTCTCGATTGCACGTATGCCGCAGCATATATATCCAGCAACTCTCGTATGTGCGCGGATGATGGAAGCTAAGCTATGTTTGTGGTAGACGCGCGGAAAAGGGCCACTGGATACTCTACTAGTATGCTGCACCAGGAGATGGCCCAAAAAATGGCACTGTCCGAAGGGGGGACGGACAGACCAGACCCAAAATTGCAAGGCTAGAATACGAACTTTTGTTGTTTCAGTCAGTATGTTTGATTCTAAGTTTCTAGTGTGTGTACCGCGCGAATTTATGGAGCAGCTAGGGGATAACTCCGAAAACCAAGCGTGAGTTGTGTAACCACTCATCCGAGCGCGGCAGCGCCATGGATAAGCAAGAATCTCCATTACCAATCTAAGAGAGAGAGGGGGGGGGGGGGGGGGGTGGTGAGTAGGTGCAGTACTGTAGCTAGCTCGCTAGGAAGACAAGACGAGAGAGAGGTGGTGACGAAGCAAACGAGGAGCACCAACTAACCTGGTAGGCGGAGGAGGCGGTGCCGAACACGAACCCCTCGGGGAAGCTCCCCCGCGTGAGCCCTCCTCCTCCTCCTCCTCCTCCTCCTCCTTCTCCCTGCGCATTACATCCTTGCAGCAGCGCCACTCCACCAACAAGGAGAAGCAGCAGCAGCGACATCATCACACTCATTATCCTCTCCATTGGCACTAGAGAGAGAGAAAGAGAGAGGGGGTAGTGGGCTCCAGAGCGCAAGGAAAAGAACTGCCCAGTGGTGGGCGTACCCAACTGCAAATGCGCGAGTGGTATTTATAAGAAAAAAGGAAGAAGAAAAATGCAACGGCCGGACCCATGCACACGGATGATGCACCCCCCACTAATAACCAATTTCACAATGAGCTAAGTCGTTGGGAGCTCCTCACCGGCTAACGAGCTCGGATCAGCCGATCAGCATGTCACTGTAGAGTAGTGAACTAGTGATCTCTTGCTTTACGGAACGGAAGTCGTTTGCCCATATGGATCAAGGTTGCATATATTGGCTAAGGTAGGGAGAGACGATCGATGAACAAGAGTGTGGTCATGACTCTTCATGTGCCGCGGGGATATGCATGCGTCAAGCATGGGTGAAACGACTTGCTGCTGCTCTCTGTCTCTGCCCATGATTGATCGTACCACTAGCTGTCCATAATTATTTATGAGTAGAATAATAATGCAACAGGTAATACGTGAATTAATTTATACACATATGTCGTCTAGGTACACAAATTTTTATTTTACAATTGTGCGTGCAGCAGTAATGCAGTATAGATTCACCCCTAGTTGTCCGTAATTTATTGTTAATAATATGGAATCGTACTTAGTGTATCCCATAACAGCACCGATAGTTGTACTGCTTTCATAGGATGAGGTGGCTCGTAGCAGGACAACAACATTGAAATTTATTTCTCAAGAATACAGGTGGAATTAGGTTACTCTTAGTTGGAAGTTTCATTTTAGTTTTTTCCAAGATCGTCACGCATCATATAGATCACAATTAAAACATCCTTTTCAATACCATGTTTTATTTTTATTGTGTATTATTTTCTCCTTTTCGTTTTATTTGTCACCGGCTAGTTCATTTCAAAATTAATCGGTGACAAATAAAACGAAACGGAATAGTTCTACCATAGCATTTAGGTGTTGCATGGTGATTGATCAAATTGCAAATTAAATTATATGTTTGCTCTTCATGTCAGTTTTATAACATTGGAAACATTGTAGTCTTTGAAAACAGTGCTTACCCGGGCGCTGTCATTCTTGTCACTTTTTATAATTAGTTTGTCACATCATAAAAAATAGTACTCCTACATTTCTTAAAAGACTGTCACATTCTACTTTATTTTTTTACTGGAAGGTGACAACCTTTTAAAAAAAGGAGTACTTCATTGGTTCAATTTTTATATTGTTATTTGAGCTTGGCAGCGAGACCAAGGAAAGAAACTAAAGCTTTGCTATACATTAATTCGTGCAGTCAAGGAAACGACCTGACCAATCCAGGTGTTTCGTTGTATGGGACGCTTGCAATTGAGCTGTGAGCTGGTCGCTGACGCACGAGGTAATTAATTATCCAACTCATTGTTGCATGTTAATCAAAGCAACTTTTACTGCCCACCGAGGAAAATGGCCAGCCACACGAACAAATACGAATATCTTTTTTGTTTTTCTTTTTAGTTTTGCTAATGCACCGATTAAAGGAAAACAGAGGGAGTAACATGGCATGTTATTTATTGGAAACGAAACTGGTTTTGAAAGTATGCAGGGGTGTGTATGCTTTAAATGCTTTGCCGTCAGCCATGCTTCGTCGCGTCATCGAGACCGGGATGGAAGGGATGCAAGACGCCGATAATATAAGTTATAGTATAGTAGGCCGATTCGATCAGTCTCCGGGTGGAAGGGATCGGACAGCAGCGATGAATAGTTTGTACTGTAGTACACGACCAGGCTCTCAGTGGCAAAGAGAACATATCGCAGCGCTTAAACTCTGCCTGAATAATCGCCGACGTTCTGCTGCATGAGGCCACCCGCTACCTAAACGGGACTGCGTCTGCATTATCACTGACTGGTTTACCATGTAAGTATGTGGAACTTGGAGTTATTTTTTACTGTATTAATCTTACTCCTTGGACGTCGCTTTTTCAGTGTTTTGACACAATCGATCGCATCAAGCTTGTTCTTATCTTATTACCCGTGTCGAATGACAAGTCGTTGCATCTGCCATAAACAAACCCACGCACTTGCATTGGTGGTAAACAGCGTTCCTTGCACTGATCATCGACCGGAGATCTGGACACGCTACTTCTGGAATCAGCTCGGCTGCATACACGACAGTGTGGACGGACAGCTTTTCGAAAAAAAAAAAAGACAGTGTGAACAGGCAGACAGACAGACATGTGAACCTCGGCTACTCGTCTCGTTGTCTTCACTCGATCTCTGGCTGTAGTAGAACTGACGCATGTGAACCGTCTTCGCGGATCACCGGTCCCGTCCGGTGATCGATAGCCTTGAAGTCTCGCCAGGAATGTGAACTGTACTCAAGCTACTCCCGGCGGCACAGCTCTGCTCGGAGGTCAGACGGTTCGGACGGAGTAGAGGAAGAAGATGCTGCTGCCGGCCCACCTGTCGCGTGATGACCCAATCCCAAATCTTCCCCAGTTCATCCATTCCGAACGTCCTTCTCCCGTCCGCACGACGACGGCCTTCTCGCCTTCGTCCATACGAGGGTGGGGTCTGGATTCCACTGGCACGGCAGGGTGCTGCTTTGCCGCTGCTTCAGACGGCTAGCAACTCGAATTGGGGCATAGTGAGTACCTTCGCCGCTGCGTAGGCCGGCGTGTGAAGTGTGAACGGCACCTGAAACAGAACGACCTCTCTCGATTTGTTGTTGATTCGTTAGAACGCATCATCGCGGATTCCTCCACCCTTTGACAGTTTGATTGCGCATTTTGCGTGTATGGTGTGGACGCTGCGTGGGCATGTGGCTCATTAAGCATTTCGTGTTGTCGGGTGAACGGCGGCTTTGGCCTTGTCTGCTGGGCGTACAGATTCTTCGGCTGTTCTCGTTCTGTCTGGCCCGAGATCAGTGAGCAACTCGTGCAATATAATACTCTCTCCATTTCGTTTTAATTGTCGTTAGGACAATCTTTATTAATTTATTTTTAGTTCATTTGATTGTCTGAAACGACAATTATTTCAGCACGTACCTCCCTGGTTCAATAGAGAAGACGCTATTGCAAGGTCTTACGCGTTTGGGTGCGGTCAACCTACAGACACTGGGTGAGAACTATACGTACTGGGTACAAGATTCGGCCCATATCTGGTGCCGTGTCTGCTTAAGGCCCAATTCTTTCACAGTCCCTCATGCCTTGATCCGGCGCCGCACCGATCGGGCCGGAATTCACGGGATCGCTCCCTGGGCCGGCCGGGCGCGCTTTCGCTGGGTGTGAACCGGGTGGGTAGGGGCAGAAGCATTTTGCTTCCCCTCCCTAGAAAGCGCTGCCTTCGGACTGGACTCTCGCTGGCCGGGAGAAGAACACAGCAACGCCAGAACCCAGAGCAGACGAAACAAAGATGGAGACCTCCGCAGCCACGCCAACCCGGCCGCATCAACCCAACCCCGCCGCCGCCTCCCCGTCGCCGTCGCCCTCGCCCTCGTCGCTGCGGCTGTGGCGGCCGGCGGCGCAGCGCAACCTCCGCAACCAGTGGGCTCGCCTGGTCAAGGCCAAGGACGATTGGTTGGCCGCCGCCGACGAAGGCCTCTCCCATGCCTCCGCGCTCGCCAACGCCAGCATTTCCTTCAGGTGGCTTAGCTCGCCCCTTCTCTGCTTCCGAGCGGGCGTTAAGATTTTGGGATTTCAGCCACTGATGCTGGGCTTGTTAGGTTCATGCCCGGGAAGGATTTGGGGGCGCTCAAGGACATGCCGGGGATCCGCGACAAGGCAAGGGGCAAGCTAGCACGCAGGGAGGTAGTAGCGCCATGTCTAACTGCATCATTTATTTATCTTTTCCGCACTTTGAATTCTCTTGATTTTGTTGCTTTTTGCCTGTGTCAGGAGCAATATCGTGACCTGCTTCTGTCATCGTACAAGCGGATGGTAACTTTACCAGGCATTGCTGCTTCGAGTCTTAATTTTTTGGATTGATGAGAAGTACTAATGTTTTCTTATTTACCCTGTCGATAGGTCCATGCTTTATCACACTTGGTTAATGCTTCCCACTCTATGCGCTGCTTCTCCAATGTGCCTGCAAACTGTGCCGTAACACGATACTCTGATTGTCAACATGACATAAGTGACTCAGGGGATGGTGGAGGAGTGCCAGTATTCAAGTGGTTATCCATATTGGAATTTGGTGGGTCACTTTCTTTTTGTTCATGCATACCTGGATTAACATACTGAATCAAAGGCACCTTTGTTCGGAATGTCCTAACTTACATTTGCCTCTTAAGAGGCTCAAGAAGTCAAATGAGTCTCATACTACCAATACAACTACCCTAGTTCAACTCTACAGTGTATCATTCTGCATTCTTTAGTCTAATAACTTGACTAAATGAATTTCTGCTTTCTCATTATCAAGAAACTGCCACTTGTTTTTTTCTGAAATCGTTGTTAACGGTCATATCTGCATGTGAGGTGTTTCTAATGGAACGTGGTAGAAGTAGAGTCATGTTTAATTCTTTCTATTTTATGAATTATCTCAGAGAGTCTTGCTCAGGAGCTTGTTGATATGTTTGTTTCAGAGCTAATGTTGAAGGTACATGATCCCTTTTTCTTTGATGATGCTTGTCGGTTCCAGAAAAAAATTCTCATGTCAGTTAGCTAAAGCTGTAACTTGTGCAGTTAGAATCAATTAGATTTGTTTGCCTGCTTCCTTTTTTCTAGACGGGCTTTTGGAAAAAAAAAAGGAAAAAACTCCTGATGCTGGAAATCATTTGCATTTGTAGAGACTGGTAGTCTTGGAACTCCTCAGGATTACTTTAAAGGATGTTGGTGAATATCAGGAATCATTAGATTGGGCAGATGAGTTATATGATGGAGAAGCAAATGAATTTCAGAGTATTGGCCTTCAGTCTGGAGAGACCTGCAGACTGCCTGAAAATTGGCGTGAAGATATTTCAGGGACTCAGCGACTTGGAGATGCCCCATCTCATGAAGTATTACAGGTGTTTTCCTTATAAGCAATTTTTACAGAAGTCCCATGAATTTGACTTGCATACAATCTTTCCTGGTGGATCTATCTTCTGTTTGGTAGGCTTATGAGTACTAAGTTGTCTCCTGTATGTTGGAGAAACAAAAAAGTTGTAACCTGTTTTTATGAAAGGATTATTTTTGGGTTAAATAAAATTATGCTCAGTTTTCCAGGTTTTCAAACTTGGCTAGTTTGCATCATGCTTCATAAACAATGATTCTATCTTGTTGGCTTCTTTTACAGGTTTATTTAGTCACTTGGCGTGCTAATGTGAACATCAAGAAGAACAGGTATCATCAAAAAGATCTCATTTCAATTTGTCTCACAACTTTGTATGATAAAATCTCAGTTCTTTTCATTATTGCAGAATTGATGAAATATTTGAGCTTGCTGTTACTGGTGAGGGGATGCCAGTCAAATTGTCTTGAAGATTTTGACACATCTTGTATGGCATTTAGCTTTTAAAGTGAGAAGAATTTGTTTAGTTATATCCCATTTAGCGTTTTTCTTTGCCATGATAGAAATCTTATAAGTTTTATGTGAGCTCTTGAACTACTGTTGTTCTGGACATTCTTGGGATGAGAAAGATTTAGCAACGCCAAACCACAAAGCTCTGAAGATGCTTGGAATCAGAAAAGTATAGCACTGCAAACAGCAGAAAGGTCTAAAGCCAGAACAAAGTCATATTAATTATAATTACCCAAGGGTCACCTGGAAGTCCAACAACGACAATAACCCAAATCAAGAACTCAGCCTGGAAAGGTGTTTGGAAATTTTCATTGGATCGCCTTGCCTCGAGTCATGAGCATTTGCTTCGAGTTTGCTCAGGTATATTGTAAAATGTTAATATTCTTTTGGATGCATAACTGATCTGGGTAGCATGATCGTGCAGAATATTCCCTCTGTTCCACTATAATTGTCATCCGGACATAAAAAACAGTTCAATTTTGTATTGGCTATCATGTCTGAATGACAAATAAAAGAGACCGGAGAGAGTACTAATTTTGCCTTGTACTGTTTTCATTGAAATACTAGTATGTTGTTTATGGTTAAACATGTACTCCCTCCGTTTTAAAAGTCGACAAGTTTTTTTTTTTTTTTGAGGCGGAGAAAGTACTTTCAGAGCGGCAGTTTTCTGGTTGTTATGAAACCCAGAGAAAGGGGGGCAGGGGGCGATGGCTGTATCCGTGACGTCCATGAACAGTATCCTACTGTGTAAAAAAAAACCGCACGCTGCCTATGAACGTGTACACTAGCTTATCCTTGGCCCGCTATGTTCTACAATCAGGCTGGGCCAGCCCATCAATGCTGTCCCCATCCCCAATCAGGCTGGGCCAGCCCTTCTCATTTTCCAGCTCCGTTTCGTGAGACAATTTAACAAGAGAGGACGAGCTCAACCTATTTGTACTTACTTGCACTACAAAAATGTCTTATTTTTCGTTGACAAAGAGTAACCAAGTTTTGCGCAAAAGGTCTTTTTTTTTCTGATTTCAAACGCTGCACCGTGTGAGAGCGCTGCTCGGTCGTCAAGTGCTGGCAAGGAAGAGCCAGCGCCTTCTGACTTCTGACCCTGCCACAAAATCCAAGCTGCAAACACTTGAGACGCCGGACGGTCGGGGAAGCTCAGTTTCATCAGTACTAGGGGGCCAACTATATCCAGTCGTAGTAATGATTGGAACTTGGAAGATTCACAAATAAGACATATTAAAAATATGGCCCCAGGCAAGGGTATGGACCAGATGCCTGCACTGCACTGCAGTGCACGTTCCTTTTCGTTCTGAGAATCCTAGACGTACTACTGACATTATTCTCTGTCGTCCCAGAGGCCAGAGCAGTAGCTAGTCAAACATGTGCCCGGCCCCCTTGAACTACAGGGCTCACCTGTAGTGCTCGCTGCTGTCGATCCTTGCACTTGCACAGCCTTCTTCGGCTTGCAATAATAAACTATAAGTGGTGTGTCCAACTGTCGATTCTGACTGAACCGGTCATCAGGCCATTTCTGTTTTTCTCTCTCATCACCTGTACGTAGTGATCTGTGAACGGGACAGACGACAGGGAGGGACACTACCGCTACAAGCAAAAGCATATATAGTTTTTCCCGGCATCACATGACCGAGACATTCAGTGGAGAGAGAGAGAGAGAGAGAGACGCGGCGACCAGCAGCAGCATTTGCCGATCGACGACGACGCCATCACGAGGAGCCAGTCAGTCAATCACAAACTAATCAATCAATGCCGGGAATGTTCGATCGTGTCCACTTGGCCGTTGTGGCCCTTTTCAATAATGTCCTCTTCGAAGGAAACAACAAGTACTACACACACCCAGGGCGCGCGCGGGTGGTGCGTGATGCCACGCACGGGAGCAGCAAGCAGCGGTCCGGCACCTGTATACGTACGTCACCGTCGATCAGATCCCCGAACCACAGACATAACCGTCATCGGAAAGTGCGGCAGTTCACGCACGGGTGATGCTGCTGCAAGAATCCACTTGTTAATTATGAGGAGGAGGGCTGGCTTTAATTATAAAAGGTCACGTGTCCCTTTTGATTTATTAGCGTACTCGTACGCACCCGTGTAGTACTCTCTTTTCCTCTTGCATTGGTGTCCGAATCAGCATACAAGCTTTTGTCTTTTGAAAAGGGCGGCAGCGATCAGGTCAACCTCAGAAGCAGATTTAATTCTCGGGAGACTGGAATGTTCAAATGGATGACGAGGATAGCAGAGCTGCAGATGGATGCTAGTACTCGTCACTCTCTGAAAGAAAGTACAAAAAAAAAAAGGAATGTCGTCCATGACTTGATGATGTGACCAATCATCGGTGTTGCTATAGCACTCCCGCTCAGGTGGTCAGCGTTATCAATGCGCAAGTACAGCAAATGGCAAGCGGACAGAGTACTGTACTACTCCGGCATAGTATACTCCCTCCTCATCACGAGTACACGTGTGTGTGCGTGAGCAGCAGCATGTCTTGTTTCCCCTCGGAAAGAGAAATCGGCGGGTGCATGTCGCTTTGCCCAAGAACCTTGGAGGAGGAGCTGTGTGGCATGTGACGCCCGCACCGTTGCAGCAGCAGGCAGCGCGGCCATTGGACAGCGAGCTGACCGACGCGCAGTCGTGTGTGCGCGTGCACGGTTTTGTTTCGTCGCCTGCTGCTCCTGCATGCCTTTTGTTTCCGCCGCCGCGGTCAGCGTGCCACGACAACGACTCGAGCAATCAACCTCGTCGCTGAGCGGCAGCCGCCGGTAGCAGCAGAAACTGCCATATCCCCTGTCTGTCTCGTAGCAGCAGTATAGTACACTTCGTAGTGTGCGGCGCTGCGTGCCCACTCACTGCGGCTGTCAACGACGACTGTTTGGCAACTGGCAGCATCTGGTGTCTGCTCTGGCATCGGGGCCAGATCGAGGAATGCTCCAACAAACGCGAAGCCAGCAGCAGCGTTCTCGGCGCCGCCCAGGTCCCAAGACGACCATGCGAACGTGTGCATCTGATGACCACATGGAAAGCGTCGCTGTATTTTTCTCTAGTATCACCCACCGCCACCGGTAAACAGCAGAGATGCTGCAGGAACGTGTGTGTGCCCGCACGTGCGTGATAGTTACCGTCGACGGCTCAGCTTCCTTTTAACGGACTGGATATGTACCGCGCTTCTGGCATGGCCTCCGCTTCTGTGGACCTTTTCTTTTTACCGGGGCCTTTTATATATACGCTTTGGATAACAGAGGTACACTGGTTTGATTAATTGGCTCGAGCCATTCGATGTGGGGACTGTACATATATATGGTGTAGGCACGCATGCACTTTATTGCTATGGGTTAGTAAGTCAAGGGGTGTACATGTGTCCTTTTTTTGCCTCTACAACTACATAAGAGAATTCATTGTTACAGCCTGACAAACTATCTTGACAACTTTTATGAAAACGGCAGAACATCTGCCACTTTGCTGTAAAAAAATATCTTGACAACTTATAGACGAACGGGAGGTTTAAAGTTCACATTATTCAGTTGTTCTTGCTCAAAATTTAAAACGAGTTTCATTCATGCTTCGATCCCTATAGCCTATAGGTGACATATGTTGTCATACGTGCAACTAGGTTCGTCACGTCTCAGTTGTGGACTGTGCTTCCAGCTTCCTCCGATTCTCGAGACAAATCTATACAGCTACATGTGCGCTTTTAGGATAGCTGTTGATATTTGTTGACATGCATGGTACTACAGTATAGTTTAGTAATGGGAACTTGCGCTTTTGTCATTCCTGGCAAATTAAGAGGCGGTAAAAATCATTCACTAGCTATTTCATTAATTAAATGTAAACTAACCATGTAATACATGTAACATTTATAAGTAACTTAAAGTCATCATTAAGCTACTCCTTCCAAACAAGGCAATTACTGACCTAATAACAGGCAAAAAACAGGGGCACTTGACACGCGAACAATGCAATCTAGATATTAAGTATGGCATCCACCCAAGAAAATTTCAAGCTCCAAAGTCTCACTCAGTAACAACTATAGCTAGCTTTGTAGTACTCAATACATTCAGAAACAAATGACGTTTATGATGAAAAATCTAGATCATTTTGAACTAAATTATCTATTCTAAATTTATTTTATTTAAGAATAGAGGAAGTAATAAAAACAATATACTCCACCTGTTCTAAGATAATGTCACAAAATTGCAATAGACGCGAGTCAGAAAATTTGGATTGAAGTCGGCCCAAGTAGGATTGTCAACGAGACGAGCTCGAGTGAGCTTGCCCTTCAAGGCTGGAGCTCGGTAAGAATTTGAGACGAGCTCGAGCTGAAGTTGAAATCGGTATTGATCCTGCAGTCAAGCTCGAGCTCAGCTCGATAAGACTCGTTTAGATAGTTAGATTCAATTAAAACTCGTAAAGCTCGAGTTTGAGCTCGAGAAGCTCGTCTAAACAATAAAATTATTTAAGAGAAAAATATTAACAAATAATATTTATAAAACATAATTTATCTAAACGAGCCTTATCGAGCTCGTCAGACTTGCGAGCTTGAAATGAAGCTCGAGTTCCGCTCGTTTATCTGTCGAGTCGAGCTCGAATTGACCTGTAACAAACCGAACTTGAGTAACTCACGAGTCTCGAGGTTCGTTAACAACCATACGATCAAGTGGTCTAATAACAAGTTATATACTCCTTGCGTTCTCAAATATGTGATGTTTAGGACAAAAAGTCTAGTTCATTTTGAACTAAATTAACTGTCCTAAAATTATTTTATTCATAACAGATGGGGTAATAGGCTGCACAAGTGTTAGGAGAGTTTTTCTTGTTGCACCGGTATTTACTTTGTTAGCCGCAAAAGCTTTACAAACAAATTGCAATGCATTTAAGACAGGGAAATCGTCCTTAAACTCAGCAAAATACTCTAGCAAAAACTCACCTTATGATTTTGTGTGAAGCAAGGGCCCTAGAAATACACTGCGCATACATGTATATACGGCTAGTAAAAACGCCGCGTGTTTTCGCCACAGCAGTCTCCTTTTACTCACCATCACCATATCACTTTCCCAAACGGGCTCCCGTCCGGACGCCTGTCTCGCTCCCGTCCGTCCTCCCCCCCGTCCCCTTCACCGGTAACGTCGTCAGCTTCCGCCGTCACCCGCTCCGTCCGCATCCGACCGTCCACGCCCCCGCCTACCGCGAATCAGCGGGTCAGATCTGCCTCCACCGGCCTGCCACGAACCGGGCCCACGCGCCGAACCGGACCGGACGGGGGTGCGCCTTCGTTGAAAACTTCACAGGGTCAGTACGCCACGCTTTATCTTACAGACCCCCGGCGCACCCGCAGCTCCATCTCTCGCAGTGTGGCTCGCTTGCGTTCTCTCTCTCTCCTCTCCTCGCCTGCTCGCTCGTTCGCGCTCTGGAGCTCGAGACCCTCGCCATTCCGCAGCGGAAAACCCTAACCCTAGCTCCCGTGCCGCCACGGGAGGCCGCGGAAGTGCCGGGCCCGCGCCGCGCCGGCCGATCTCGATCCGACGCCGCCGCGCCGCGCCGAGCCGATCGAGGTAGGTCTCGCCTGAATCGGGCCGGAATTCACGGGATCTCTCCCTGGACGCGCTTTCGCCTGGTGTGAATCGGGTGGGCAGAAGCTCGCGAGCAGGGTTCGTGCCGTATTCGGGCCTGAGATTTTTTTGGGGGAAATGCTTTGTTTATTTTCCTGGGGGATCTGTGTGAGTAGCGAATGAAATTGGGAGCTCATTGCTGCTCGATTTCGTGGCGTTTCGGCTGCGAGTGATCAGCTGGATGCTGAATTTTAGGGTTCTGGAGAGTAAATTGTGCGTGAGGGAAGGGGGTTTGGTGGATTTCGAGCTTCGAGTTCAGTTCCTCTGAGCTCATGTTCTCGCTCCAGGTGGCTCATGGAGTCATGGAGCGTCGGAGCTTACTTAGCTTGAGCTGCCCCTTGCTGGGTGCTCCAGGATTTGGCACCCCAAGACCCAACTGGGTAGAGAAGCGCGGGGATTCAGGGATGTCTCAGTAGATGCGGCACGCTTCGTCCCTGTTTTCCCCCCATTTTTTTCCATTGCTTCACGTCGCTCTGACCTCTTATAGTTTTCTATCTAGTAACTGTGCCTTCAAGCCACTTCCACGCTGTTTATTCTGTGCATCTTGAAAGAGTAGGCCACTACATCCCGTGATTATGGGAGCGAATGGTTGGGTCCTTGGGCTTAGCAAAAATACGGGTGATGTTTTTCCTGCCTATACTTTCCCTTGTAGTGGTTTTTTTTTTTGTTCCTTTGGGGTCTGTGTTGTGAGCTGCAGCTGGTTGTCATGTGTAATCTGATGAGGTTGTTGTAATGCTACTTCCCTTTGTGAACCCTCCTATGTAGTTTACTGAATGATACGAGTAATATGTTTTTTCTTGGTAATATAACGGTAGTCGTGTTTGGTATTTGCTTCCTTTTTGAGTTTCCTGTTGTTTTGTGAGACATGTCTTTCACTTATACTAACTTGGAAGCACTTAGAGATTTGATTACGCTTTTGTCACTATCATTCTAAGGCTCTTCTGGTCAAAGTATGGCGACATTTCTGGCTTAGATCTACCTCTAGGGTATCTCGAATACTTGCTCATGCGCTCCATGAAGCTCTAATCTTCATCTAATATGATGACACTGACTTATTTTACCTGCAACCCACATGAAGCCTAAATGATGTTGTCAATTACAATCAACTTTTTTTTTCCTCAAATGTAACTGTATAAATTTGTTGATCAAATAAGTTGTACCACTGCGAATTATTTTCTACTTTTCCTGCCTGACCTGTACGTGCTCTTTTGCATGGCCACATTGAACTTTTCTTGTTTCAGTTATCAACCGTGCTTCTAATTTCTATGCAAGAAGATCTAAGGAGCTCAGTTTGCTGTTCAATTTTGCGGTTAATCCAGTTTTCTAGATAAGATAGAGTTGGCTCTGCTCTGAACAAATCAAACCAGTTTAGATAGAGAGATTATATTTGATTCCATCTCTAGTTTAAATAAGTTAGGAGTCTATCTATAATTGGGCTATATATAGCAAGGTATTTGTGAGGAATAAAGAAATGAAATTTCAAGTTGATTATTAGTCTGAAATCCCAACAATTAGCATTAGAGCTAGGGTTGTAGAGCCTGCCTGCGGGAGGACGTGATTGCTTATGCGGGGTGGCCAACGACACAGAATCAAAGAAGAGGAACACACCAAAAGTCAGGCGAGGCAGAGTGAGTTTGTGACTGGCGAGACGTAGACCTTACCCGTACAAACGCACAAACCGCGGGAAGCCTCGTCTAAATCGCGTGAGCGGCGAATGGACCCTAGGAAGAGGAGTGTGCGGTCCAACACGAAACCAACGTGGATCTCCGGCTCCCTCTGTGGTAGATCAAGCGGTCAGGCCATGCAGCTTGCGGATCAAGGCAGCTCCTCGTAAGAGGTGTCCTGATTGACGCAATCCCCACCAAGATCCGCGATGAATCTTGGACGTGTAGATTCATGCACGAGTTGATCAGACTAGTGGGAACTGGTGGAGCGAGCGTGGGACGGGGCCAAGGTGTGATGTGTGCTGCACAAAGCTGTTGGCTACGGTATGGTGTCTGAGCACACTCGTGGGGTGAGAAAATTCGGAAGAAGATGAGCAGCTCAACGTCGCAGTCGTTAGGTTGACGAAGGAGATGCACACGGCGAACTAGCTGGGCTGGGCCCTAAGGAGGTATTGGGCCTGATGAGTGAGAAAGATGGACCAATCCAGAGGAGGTCACGACTAGGCTGAGGCGGGCCCGATATGGGTTTGTTCCGTCTACGCAGGAGGTGTACGCGTAAAATGGTGGATGAAACGACGTTCAAGCCAACTGAGGATGTGCTGATATTCCACTCCCTCGACTGCAATTGTGCGGATATCAACCGCGTGAGGCGGGCGTTGTGATAAAACGAATCCCTACGATGTGGTGTCATGGGATCTATTGGCAAGCTGTGGCCTACACGATCAGGGTCAATTCTTCGCATTACGCAAGTGGAGCAAGCAACGAGGGCAGCAGTACGACAGCGACATCTAGAAGTATAGAGCGACCAAGTGTGCACAATTGATTTCCAACATGGGAGTCGTGGTGTAGTGGCATCTAGTCAAATTCTGCTTCTACATGCATGGGGGGGGGGGGGCAGGAAGCGGCGTAGCACGGGGTGGATCTTGGAGGAGTACAAGATCAGTAACCCACAATGCGATCGTCTTGACGAAAGGGTGAAGAAGGATGTTGGGTGCTCTGTTGTGTGAGGAAGAGCGTGTCAATGTGAGTTGCGCTCGAGATGAAGATGTAATCATCTCGAGGCTGTGATCGGAATGAAGATGCACCCATCTGAGGTCGAGTGTAGGATGAAGATGAGCTCACCCCAGGGTTAAAGATGTGCCCAACCCAAATTTATGTGCAGGATGAAGATGAGCCTATCCTGGGTTTGAAGATGTGCCCAATCTGAATTTTTCTGCATGATGAAGATGTGCCCATCCCAAATACGTGCAGATTGAAGATGTGACCATTCTGGGGGTGTACTTGTGTTCATCCCAAAATTGAGTCCGGGATAGAACAGGTGTGTCGTCATCCTAAATTAGTGAGAGTGTGATATAGAAAACAAGATTAAGGGGGTGATTGTTGAGGTTAATCTAGTTTTCTAGATAATATAGAGTTGGTTATGATCTGAAAAGATCAAACCAGTTTAGATAGAGCCTGTTAGGAGATTTTATTTGATTCTATCTCTAGTTTAAATCAGTTAGGAGTCTATTTGTAATTGGGCTATATATAGCTAGGTATTTGTGAGGAATAAATAAATGGAATTCGGAGTTGATTATTAGTCCGGAATTCCAACATTCAATGTTGATTGTTTATCTTTGCCTAACTTTATGGCTGGTGGATTTCCTTTATAGACTTAGTTTCCCCTGGTTTTATGCTCTTATGAAATGCTCCTAAATGAGGAGTTACTTTATGCAACCTGAATACCGTTTACTTGTTTATTGCACGATCAACAACTATCTGATGTAATGGTTCTTTAATATTTGTAGCCTGTGGAGGAATAGGAGACAGGAGTCCGGGTGCTTGCAGCTTGAATCTAGTGTTACAATCCCATAGTGAACTCCTTTGGTTCGTGGTGTTATTTTCCCCAGGGCAGAAGCAAACTACTGTGGAAGCTGCTTGTAGCTTTATATGATATGAAAGTGTGGTATTTATCTGCTGCAAAGAGGCCACGCTTTTACAAGCATTAAGACCCATAGGGACACACCAGGAATGTCACAGTTTCACCCGACACAGCATGCGGGTGATAATGATTTCCAGATGTGGCAACAACAGATGATGTACAAGCAACTACAGGAGTATCAGAGACAACAACAACTTCAGCAGCCTGATCATGGGGCCAGGATGCAACCCTCTTTTGGACAGTTTCATGCTCCTGCAAAACCATTGCCCGATGATCAGTTCTCGACAGTGTCTAATGAAATGCTCAATAATGAGGCTGCAAGTTTTGCATGGCCACAGATTTTTGTTAGTCGTGACCCAAGTTTGACGAGCAACGCTCCAATGCTGAATAATGGTAGCACAAACTGGGATCAGCTTTCTGGTGCTACGGGCAATTTTATAAATGGTTCAAATTTTATGAATGCTCATAGTCAATCCGTGAGACCAATGGGATTAGCTACCCACCAAATGAACCAGTCTTTTTACCCAATGCATGGTGCCAGCAGCAGAGGGTCTGGAAACCAATATTCCCAGTTTTTAGGGATTCCCGCTGATTCCCAGAGTGCAATGGCTAGGGTAGTACCAGATCAGTCTGAGAAGACATCCAGGCCATTCAACTCTTCAATGAACGAAAATAGTCTTGATGTGCAAGGTACCCCCAGTTTGATGCAGAGTTTTGGGAAAGGGGGTTTCATAAATAATAGTCAGATGCAGAGTCAAGGTGATCATATCAACGCAGGCAGCCCAGTTACAATGAATCACCTACAACTTGGTTTTCAAGCCCAAGATTATCATGGTAGGCCAAACCAAGTTGAATTTCAAGTGGGTGTGCAAGAAAAACCAATGGTGCAGGCAGGGCCGGCTAGTGGCAGGGCTAGCCTTGACCCTACCGAGGAGAAAATCTTATTTGGAAATGATGAGGATAGCAATTGGGGAGCCTTGTTGAGGGGTGATGATGATCATAGCAGTTCTTTGAACAATGACAATCTTGGCGGTGCTGGTGCCTACTCATCTCTACATAGTGGGAGCTGGAGTGCCCTTATGCAGGAAGCACTACAGTCTACGACCAGTGAAAAAAATAGTCCCAAGGAACAATGGAGTGGCTTGAGTCTCCAGAAAAATGAGCAAGTAATTACTAATAACTCAACTTTATCAGGTCGTGATGAGAATAAGATTGCCAAATTAAGTGGCAGAAGCATAGAAGATAATTGTCCTTTGCCAGCCTCTGGTTACGGTGACAGAACAATGAATAACCCAAATCCTGCCAACTTTCAGCACACCATAAGAACTCCCTACGAGCGAAGGGACCAGATGCCTCATGAATGTCCTAGTGCTACTGTCAACAACCATCAATCAACTTCAGAAGTTAACAATGGGTATTTTCATCACAACTTGAAGCAAAATCATTCTGATAGGAGACAGGAACAGTTGCATTTAGCTAATGGGATGCGTGCTGATCAGAAACCTGAACTAAGAAGTAATTCACACTCAGCTGGAACTCATGCTTCACCACCAAGTGAACATGGATTTTGGATGTCACAACAAAATCCAGCTAATCAAACTATCAATAGAGAGATCAGTAATGACTGGAAACCCAACAATGCACATGGACAAGACATAAATAATAGCTCGAATGTCTTAAATAGCTGGGAAGACTCTTGGAAGTCTAGTGGAGGTAACATGAATTCTGTTCAGAGGCTTCAACGTATGAAGGCTGATATAAGTACTGCACAAATGCCAAAGGAAAGTTTGGATGGTAAAAATACGAACATGGTTGGCTCAAGCATGCCAATGATGACCCAGGATCATTATCAGGTGATGACTGGACGGACAAATGAGCAAGTTGGAATGAACCGTAATATGGGACATAAGGTTCTAGAAACCTCCGAGTCACCAGGAAATAGTACAGACCAAAGATCAAGCGAGTGCAACCAGGAATGTTTAAATGCAAACTCTAACGAAAGGAAGACACACCTTTTCAACCATGGACAACCTACTGCAAATGATTCTGCTGCCAGGAGACATGCATTTGCTAGAAAGGAAGCACATGATTTTGGTCCATCCGGCCAGCAAACAATGGGATCTTACATGTTGCAGAATCATGCTATAGGGAGCTCAGGAATGGACTTTAGTAATTCTCCAAGCAATCCAGTGTCAAATAGTCTTTTCTCACCTCAGTCTCATCAGATGCAGAATAACTTGCAGCATCATTTTGGCACCAACTCCCATGTTTCCAATAACACACCTTCAGTAAATGAGGTATCTTTATGGACTTCATCTCCATGATAAACATAATTGATATTTTATCATACACTTCTGTATAGCTACCCTATTTATGATTTTGATGTCATTCTCTTGTCTCTAGAAAATGCTGATGGCCCAAGAGCAACTTCAATCTCGGCATGGTCTTCCTAACAGCTCAAGTGCTTTTGGAGGATCTGATGCTGGTCTACCTCAGAATAGAGCAGTTCAAAACAGGTACTCCTTACTTTATTTAATCACTCGAACCAGGTCACTCTGTAAGAAGGTTTCAATCTCACCCGGGAATGTTTGAGGTTTTGGTTCCTGATGCAACATGTTTCCTGTACGACTGCACTTATTTGCTATTACTTTATCAGAGTCTAATTTGTGGTACTAGGCTGTTTTGACATGCATCACTACGTAGAGGCTAAGCCTAAATGTCTCTAGCACTGTTGTCCTGTGTATTACTAATAGGCTTTTGACACCCATTAGTAGTGCCGGAAACAAATTTCTGTAGCAATGTTGTGTGTTACTGCTTGCAGCATAGAAATCCAGCCGCCAATTTTTGTTCTGGTTCAACAAAGTCGAGTATTAATTGAATTCTGCTAACATGTTTTGCAGTATTCAGTAACTCGCTTTGCTCGATGGAGTTCTTTCTTGGCACAATTAGCTCATAGAAACATTGCTTTCTACTTTTCTTGAGCCATAGCATGCTTGCATTTATTCACAATCCTGATAAATATTTTTTTCTTTAGTCAACATATGCTTCAGCTTCTTCATAAGGTGGACAATTCAAGAAATAACGATGCTTCTGCTGACATGTCGAACAATTCTTTCGGCATTGTTTCTGCACATCAACAACCTAACCAGCCTACATTGCAAGGATTTGGATTGAGACTAGCTCCACCGTCCCAGCGACAGTCATCTTCAGGTCATTTATGGTCTAGTCAGACTAAGGCTGATGTCAAACAATCAGACCATTCTGCACCAGAGGATGATCGGACACAGCTAGCTTCCACAACTAGCCAGTCTATGACGCCTCCCCTTCGAAACCTGCATTCTTCACCCTTCCACTCTTCAGAAACAAACAATACTGGACAGGCAAGTGGACGCTTTCCCCAGTTAAGTTCAGGGCAGCAATATCCTGCAGCGGAGGCAAGATCTGGTCCTGCATCCATGGTGATGCAGCCTCAGCAAGGCAGCTCAGCAACAGTGTTTAAGAATGTATGGACAAATATATCAGCACAGCGCCAAGCTGGTATGCAGGCTAACAAAATTACACCTAACATACTCCAGTCTATGATGTTTACAAATAATACTGGAGCTTCTAACCTATGGAACTCTCAAAAGACAGATGATCAAGGGAAGAAAGCAGCAACTCCACCCGATGTTGCTACGAGTTTAGTAAACTCTCAAAGTCAAGATACAAAACAAGCTGTAGACAATGATTCAGGGTTAGGCTCTTCTCAGAAGGCAACCTTTGAGTCAGCAGGAGCTATTGTACCTGGAGGAAACGGGTCTTTACAAAAGCCCTCTTTAGATGGGAACTATACCAATACTGTTTCATCTTTTGCACAAATGCGTCAGCAGGGCATCATGAGCGCTAAACAAGGGGAAAACCCTGGGGCTAACTTCCAGGCTACGAATGCTTCCCACAGTACTACACACAATAGTGGTGACATTGTGTTACATGGAAGCCCAGCACCTTCAAACTTTCAGCAGCAAAATTACTCTCTTCTGCATCAAATTCAAGCCATGAGGCATACAGATATCGATCCCGGCAATGCAGTTGGGAAGTTGATTAATTCTGAGATTGGTTCTGATGCATCACCTGTTGACTGGAAGTCTGGTCAGAGGTTTACACATGTACCCAGTAACCAAACAAAGTTGTCCACGGATAACATTGGAAGCCCTGGTGTCCCAGGGTCATTCCCTTCAGACATGAAAATGCTGAGCTTTTCTTCTAGGAGTGAAGAGAGAGATTCTAGTGTACCTTCTCAGCTTCCTCCTGGGGAGCGTCAGTCTCATGCTATGGTTACTGCACAAAATGATCATCAAAACCAAGATCAGCCTATTGGCATGACTCCAACACCAAATTCTGTTGAACGAAGTGAGAGACCAAGGATAAACCCTCAAATGGCACCTTCTTGGTTCGGACATTATGGAAACTACAGAAACGGTCAGAATCTTGCGATGCTTAATGCACAGAAGACCACACCATTGCCATATAATTTTCCAAAAGCTTCTTTGAACATTGACAATAACTCTGCTGAACATAGAGTTGAATCTAGTCAGCCTGTTAGGCCTGGGCATTTACCCCCGTCAACAAAACTGGATGCTTTGGTTTCTTCCAATATAAAAGAAACTTCCATGACGAGAAGGCCTAAGAAGCGTAAATCTATGGAGTCTGTGCTTGTTTCTTGGCATAAAGTAATTGAAGGCTCACAGAAAATGATAAACATCAGGTAAACATTCTACCTTCACAGTCCTGCAGTTTTCAGTAATGTTGCAGTGTATTCCCTGTGATTCAGTTGTCTTTATTCAATGGAATATGGAAGCCTTTATGAAAGCATTCACTTTATGGTTTTGATATTGCTTACAAATTGAAAACCTTGACTTTATTCACAGTGCATGTGAGGTGGACTGGGCCTGGGAAGCTAATAGATTAACTGAGAAGGTTAGTATGGCTATTGTTTCAGTTACTTCAGTTCTTATATTGGTTCAGAGTTTAAGCTTGTTACCCAACTAAAACTCCATAACAGGACGAAACTCTAGACGACGGTCCTCTAAATTCTTTACCGCGGAAAAGGTTGACTTTGACCACCCAGTTGATTCAGCAACTTCTCCCTCCTGTACCAGCAACCATTCTCAGAGCAGAAGCTGTATCATCTTATGAAAGTGCGGCATACACTTTATCTATGTTGACGCTGAGGGATGCATGCAGCATGGCATCATCATCATTGTATAATTCTTGCTTACCTGCGGATGACGAAAATAAGTAAGTAAATATTTGATGTTATGTGCTTTTACTTATTTCTTACAAGCATGCACTTGGCTAATTTAATTGTTTTATTTTTTTCCTTTCTGATTTTGCTCTATTTTTGACTAGTCAATCTGAACAAACAATGAGTGCCAAGAAAATAGAAGAAAAATTGTCAAAAGCTGCGGAAGTTTTTATTGGAAGAATCCAGAAAATGGAAAACGACTTTACAAGGTATGAAGATTGGGCCCTGGTTCTTGAAATTTTACTCTTTACCAACAACAACAACCAAGTCTTTGTCTGTTGTGATCAGCTAGATATGAAACCCAACTATTTTTTTTTTAAAAAATAATGATAGAGAAAAAATGATAAATGAGTAACAAAATACGAGTAAACTAAGATTTTGGCGCATGAATTGCTAATTTCATTCTAAATTAACATCACATCTGGCTTGATATGATGCATGTATGTTTAACGAGCTTGTAATAGTGCATACATTCTGGCCAAAAGAAAAAACAATATAGCAGCACCAGTTGTACCTTGGAGTGCGACTTTTGAAAAATGATAAGTTCTTTTAGAATAAAGTAATATTTTTCGGAGAGATTTCAAGTGCAGTGACCTTTTAATTCTCTTAACTAGTTTGACTTTCAAGCGACATATCTGGATGTACCACAAAACTTCAAAAATTCATGTTAACTTGAGACAAAAAAATTTGATGGCATGATTGTACATCAAAATGTTGTGATATAGAGGCTGTTTGGTTTATTGCCAATGGTTACCTTACCAAAATTTGGTGGTTGACCGTGCATAGAGCGTGTATTTGGATTGAAGCCAAAGTTTGACAAGCCAATGAACACATGTGGTAAGCTAGTTTATTTTTCTTATCAATGTCGGTCAAAACTTGTGTGGCCAAATTCTCCACCAAAATTTGGCAAACCAATGATTTGAAAAGGTGAGCAATAGTTGAAAACCAAACAGGCCCATATCGCCAATATGATTTGGTATGATTTCACTTGATGTTTTTTTTCTTCACCATGTTTCCATCTGTAGAATTAGTGGTGGCACAATCTTAAGCCACAACTTGTTAATCTTTCTTCCCTTTTCCTTATGATTTTTATCAACAGTTTCATTTGTTGCATAATAAAACAATTGCTACTATTTATTTATGTATGAAGATGTAAATCACATTCCACTTCTTAATCTTGATAGCGTGTTTATGATCTTTATTTCACTTGAGTACTTGATACCTGTTCCCAACCCTAGGATAATGTCTAATTCAGTTTCATGTTACATGTATACTTCCTCCGTCCCGGAAAGTTTGTCGCTTTGTAGTTCATTTTTGAACTACAAAGCGACAAACTTTCCGGGACGGAGGGAGTATTATTTAGCTCGATTGAAACACCATTTTTAAATACTTCATCCCACTTCTTGTTACAGCTTGAACAAGAGGGCTTCAATGCTAGATGTTCAACTTGAGTGCCAAGATTTGGAGAGAATTTCTATTGTGAATCGTTTGGGAAGATTTCATGCCCGGAACCATGCAGCAGCAGTTGAGGGGTCATCAGGTTCAGCAATAATCTCTCGGAGGATTTTTCCTGAAAGACATGTGTTGTCTTTGGCGGTGCCTGGAAATCTTCCTGAAGGGGCATACTGTTTGTCGCTCTAGTGCTCTGATTTGTTACATTGTTTTACAGCTTCTCAGATCACCTTGGGTCGCACCCTGGGATTTCCGGTGCTCTTTGCTCCCATGCAAAGCATGGTCTGTTATACAGAAGTCATATTATCAGGGGGTATTTTGAGAGGTGCAACCATTACAACACCACGAAGATGGCAAGGGACTCCTTCCAGCCATTGAGCTCGGTGCTGGCTGTTGTTGTTTGTCCCTTGTTGAGCATAGGCCGCTGTATATTGTGGAAAATTGGGGAAAAACTGCGGACCCAGCATATTTATGATGAACTGAAGAGTAATTAGCTTCAGAGTTTGTTAGAGGAATTTATACTCACTAGATTAGTACATCTAGCAAACTTCTTCGGTATATGTCCATCTTTCTATCCATTCATGATGGAATGTCGGCAGGTTAGAGCGGGAGAATAATGTGAACCTCTCTGGGTTCTTTTGTTCCGTTAGATGGAATGCAACTTGGCTAGTGTGCCCGGCTTAACTGACCACCCTTGTTAGTCAGCAGTTAATATTTAGTATTATGTAGCGCTGAAAGGATTCATGGAAGTGGCGGATTAAGTGCTTGGAAATTCATGTGATCTACCCGTGATGTTAAAACGATAACGGGTTCTTGTAAATTTAAAGTGCCAACATTGCTGACTTAATACTTTACTATTGTGCTGTTCACCAACCCCCCCTCCCCCGTTGTTCGCTTATTGTTCTTGGCTGAACTTGTCACAAAAATTATTGCTCTCTATAATTATTTTCCATATTTTTTGTGACATGCATCATGTAATGCACAAGTCGGGAGTGTGTGCTCAATCATCCTGATGTGACTGTATTGAAACTTTAATATAATTTCTCTTGATTTTTTTAATGACGTTAAGCCTGCATGGTTAGTACAATTGTGGCCATCATTTTGCACCAATTGGGTGTTGGTGCGATCATATATCTTCATCGCCAAAACTGACCTGCAACTCAATTTTCATATCACGAAGTTGTGCCTGATTTTTCGATAATTCAGTGAGTGGTACTCCCTCCATCCCATAAAACTTGTCGTGTCAAACCTGGTCAACCAAAATAAAGCATGTGTGAAATTACTATTTTGCCCTCCGGATCTCAGCTACCGAAGGCCAAACCTATTCTCATCACGATCCTCTCGATGGCGGCCGTCCTCCGGAATCCCGATCCCCGCCGCCGTTGCCGCCTCCCGATCTCAGCAACCGCCGCGGCCTTTCTCTCTCCACCCGACACCCTCGCGTGACCCCCTCTCGCCCTAGTGCACACGTCGCACTGCCACCCTCGTGCGCCTCCTGCCTCCGCCCGTCAACCAGCAGTGCCTTCCGCCCGTCAACCAGCAGACTCGTCCAGGCACAAGCACAAGCGGTAAGAAGTCTTTACAGAGGATGTTTTTAACTTTACCTCACAAGTCTTTGCTTCCTTAAGTTGCAGCCATGAGTCAACTCGTGGTAAAGCCACTCTCAAATGCTTCGGCCCTTTCTTTTCGTGGCCAAGCAAACTTTCTTCTCTTCATCCCTAACCATGAGTTTACAGACGTTGATCGGTCTTTCGGCCCTTGTGTAGAGCTCCGACATCAGCCACTATTTTGGAAGAAAGCTCTGTTGGCACCTCACGTATCGTTTCTTGATCTTTCTTTTGTCGCAATTGATTTGTAGTTGTGATCTCTCCCTCAACCTGTCAAATGATGTGTCTTGGTTTTTGCATCTGGATGCCTAGATGGACGTATGATATGGCCTTGTTGAGCTGCAAATATTTACTGTAAACATCCTACATGAAACATGCATGTTTAAATGCTAGTAGTCATTCAACTTAATGTAAAAGGTTCAGTTATGTTTATAAATCTGGAAAATGTAAATTGGTTAAACACAGTGTATGTTTATAAATCTGGAAAATGTAATTTGGTTTCAAAATTTTGGTTTCAAAATTTCTGATCAAGCTTCAGATAAAAAGTGCAGCCTAGTCTGAGATTTATTAGCGGGTTTTCTTTTTTCCCGTACATTTAAATTCTGCCTATAGGAACCTAGGATTTTATTCTGTATGATAGGGAATTGGCTGTGAAGTCAGATCTTCAAGATTTTTGAGCAATATTGGGCCTGGCAAGGCAATTTTGATTTATTTATATGGAACTTGGCCCTCTATAGAAGTGCTTTGCACCTACCAAAAGTAACACCAATATTTGGGCTGGTCTTATTCTTTTTGTGAGCTTGAGAGCAGCTGCTTTGGTCTGGAGGTAGTACAATACATGCATAGAGTCTATTTTTATGGGGTAATATGTTAACTTCTGGTGACCTATAGTGATTTTTCTGATGTGCAGGTTAGGGAGCAAGGGTGGGCCATGGATGGACATTTGATGATCTTGTTTACATTTGGATGGACATTGGAGTATATAATTTGTCAAGAAGATGCAAACAGAATTACAGCTAAAAAACAGTTGTATGCTCGGAACAAACAGATTTGCATATTATTAATTGACTAGATCTTGCTTTCGTGTGTGTATGTCATGATCAAAGAAATTGTGAAGGTGGTCTAATGGTACCAAAATAGTGAACTCTCAAAGAAATCGTATTGGGTTTACTGTGGTGTTGTGACCTGCTTTATCCTACCACATCATTTGTAGCATCTTATTGTGTGATACTGAAATTCGTAAAGTGCAAAAAATTGGTCAAACAACACTGTTTGAATGACAATTCATTTTTAATGTATTGAACCTGAATATAGCACTGTAGTGTGCAAATAATCAGAACTTAGGAGTACAATTGTTTGCGATTCCTCGATGTTTACGAGCACAAAACTTGGATGCAAACACAAATTTGTACTAACATGAATCACTGAATCTGTTTACGCTAAGATGAGATCGAGCTGCATCTTTCATTAGTCAGTTCATGTATCGGTAAACTCTCAGTAGCAACACCTTGTGCGGGAAAGGCCAGTCCTTGGGAGCCGCCAGACCTTCACCGATGATGCCTGGGAAACGAGGGTCGCTGCAGGGAGCGGCTGGCTGACCACGGCGACAGTGGCCTTCACCTGCGCCATTGAGTTCAGCCAATGAATCGAACACCTCTTCAGCAGAATAAACTGTGCCTTCAATGCAGTCCTATCCAGTACGTACACCCCGCGCTGTAGAAGAAGAGGATGAAGAACCTAATCAAGAAATGCAGGAGTCATTAGATACCTACACAATTCAATCCAAACTGCAGCGGAATGAAGGGAGAAGGGGCGATTTGGATTTGACAGAGAACAAAGCCAATCTGAAGCAAAGATCGTACGGGAAACTAAAGTCCTCAAAGCAAACCTTACTGGCGATTTTCTGCTCCTCCGCTCTTGCTCGTAGTAAGACAGGCAGCAACAGCTCGATGGCCGCAGGAGCAGATGTGTGAAGCCAGAGCTAAGGCTTGCCGCCGCCTCCCGCCGCCATCAAAGAACAGTGAGAGGAAGTGGGTTGGTAGCACCGTCCGCTGGGCTGCAGCACGGAGTAGTTGGCACCGCCGCACGCCGAGTCCAGCGCGTCCAGGAGGTCCGTCTGGGAGGCGCGTGGCCGCCGTGATCGGGCCCGTCTGGGAGGCGCCTGGCCGGACCTCGCGGATCCTCACCGGCCTCACGTCTAGCACCGGCTCCTTCCACGCCTTACGCTCGCTCCTCCCGCGCCTCGCGCCCGCGGCTCCTCCTGCTCCTCGCGGTGGATCCGTGTGAAACGAGAAAGCGGCTCCTCCTGCTCGCGCCTCCTGCTCCTCGCGGTGGATCCGTGTGAAACGAGAAAGAAAGAAACGATAAGGAAGAAGGGTAAAATAGTCAAAACATTTTTTGGGTCATTATAAATCTGTACTAAGACGACAACCTTTTTTGATCATTTTGTATTTGAACTAAGACGACATGTTTTATGGGATGGAGGGAGTATATCAATAAGCAACAAAATGTGTTCAACAAGCAGTAAATACTGGTGAAGGGTACATGGATCACTTGCTGCTAGTAAGCAGTAAGAACAGTAGGGATCGGTCGCTCTCCAAAAGTAATACAGATTGGTGGAGTGACTCGGTGACACAAGGCGATCATCATAGGCTACCCAGAAAGAGGACCTAATAAGCTGAGCCGAACCTACAAATTACAGCACAAAGAGCACCGAACTCGGAAGTTTTCTCGAAATGTTCCAAGAACTGTGATAACGGAGACTATGCCTGGATTTAAGCCCAATGCAATGAAAAAAGGAACCCGAGTCACCTGCAGTTGACAAAGCTACAAAGAAGATGATGACACCTACTTTGGCGCCTGGTGCATCTTCAATTAGGAAAGCCGGAAAAACGGATGGAATCGCACGTCACGAGGTAGGTACAAAGTTGTTTCCCCAGTTTCAACTAAAAAATACTTTGTTTTCTGTTCACTTTACGGAATGCAAGTAATCATGTTTGTCAACGCATGTACTCCCTCCGTTCTTATTACTCCCTCCTTCCTAAAATATTTGTCATTTTAGACAAGACTTTTAGTTCATTTTAAACTAGAAATCTTGTCCTAAACGACAATTATTATGGGAAGGAGGGAGTACTACACATTGGGGTGTGCTGTGTGCAAGTCTTTAATATAACATTCAATTTGTGAATGCATAATGCGTCCGCACACCTTCCAAATACATTAAGTATCGAGGTCGGGCATCTCAATCTGTTATGATGTACTCTCTGCGTCCCCAAAAGCTTATCGCTTTGTAGTTCAAAAATAAACTACAAAGCGACAAACTTTTAAGGACGGAGGGAGTACATATTTTGCATGTACAGACCACAGTATAAGACGACAAAAACTCAAGAGGAGCGGCAGTTTCCAAAGATCAGGTAGCTTTCAGAACTGTATAGTAGGCCTCGAAGCTGCACTGAAGTTTGCCGGTCTGTATCTTCAAACCTGGCTGACAAATTTCCTATTTTAGCTTTTCATCCAAGGGGCCATGAAGCCAGTGTGCCCTCCAAACAATCGAATGTGACAGAAGTCGTTGTGTTGAGTAACCTTGTATCTGCAGCTGTAAAGGGGAAAGAAATATAGCAATATCATAATGGATAAGCAAATCTAACAGAAAAGAAAGGTGGACTCTCCCAGCCACTCATCACAACATATAATCAGTACGTAAGCATCCCATGACACCCATCACTTCAGTAAAGTGTAAAATGGACACAACATATAGGATGTAGAATATATATATATATATATATATACCTTTGAGACAAATATGCTATACTTCTCGTCCATCCATTTACGAGCCTCTGCATGCTGAGATTTGCCCCTCTGCATCAAACTCGCTAAAACAAGTCCATGTATGAAGGACTTCAAAACATCAGCTGCCGTTGCTTGCTTGTGGATGAAAACATAAACACTGTCTTCCTTGTCCAGCAAAAAATAGTTGCCTGAATAAATTTTAGACAACAAATGAAAAGTCAGCAACACTAAGAAAAAAAATCTAAATTAAACAAGAGCTAAAACATACCTTTTGTGTAGTAGGATGCCGTTTTTGCAATCTCCAACCTATCAAAATTTGACAGTGTGAATGTTTCTTTCGTCCCTGGTTCGTGAGAGTTGAGAAACACATAAAAGCGCTTACATGTCGGTGTGTGTAAGCATTGAGGCTTTTGCACCTAACTTTACACACTCATACAACAGTTTCGTTCTAATAAATTTCCTCCAGCTTGACCAAAAAGGAAGAATATGCTCCTGTTGAGAAACCTGCTGTGGTGCAAGAGCTAGGAAAGGAAAGAACAAGAAAATTGGAACAAATCATGAAATGGCTTGTCATATATTTTAATAGATTGGCACAAAGCTCACTCAACGATCATATGATATATGTTTGATAAATTATAACAATGTAACATGACCAAAGAAATGGGGCTTGCTCACCTTCACCATGTTCCATGAAGTACTGAAGCAAGATGGAAGACCTCTCATAGTTCAGTGTAGTGAGTGAAAGTGACTGCACTGCCTTGTAATTTGCTGAGTCGGCAAAAACAAAACAGACATGAGTCTATGAAGAATGGTTCCAATTTTCTTGAGCATTAGGATTTGGGAAACAACTCCGCCTATGTTGTAATGACATAGCCGGTCCCAAGCCCGATAAAGGAGGAGGGGTTGTGATAGGTTTGGCGAGCCAACAACTATATTTAGCCATTCTCATGGAGATAAAACCCATTAAATATTTACTTCTCTTCAAAAATTGTTGGGTTTCATTTCTAGCCAACCCCAACTTGCTTGGGACTAAGGCTTGGTTATTGTTGTATTAGGATTTGGGAAACATCAAATAGGAAATATAAAATCTTCATACTGAAAGATGACAATGATAACATTATAGCTCTAAAATTTGTGCACCCAACAAATAATTGGTTGTTTCCCATATGTCCCTGCTACATTTTTACTCTCCATTTACTGTCATCTGATGTGTATGGGCAAGTTTAGAATAGATCATGGCAATATGGCATATTCTGTGACTTAAAAAGTATGTTCTTTGTTAGCAAATACTCCTCCATTTTTAAATATATGATGTTAGGCACAACAAATCTAGTTCAATATTTCCCTCAAAAAAATCTAGGTCAATAAGAACTACATTAACTGCCCTAAATTTCATATACTTAGGAATGGAGGTAGCAGCTTACAAATTCACAGCAGCACAGAAAAAATATATGCAAAATAGGAAATGTGAAAATGCTATTTGATTTGTATGCCCTGGTAGTATTATCAAATAATTGGACAGACCTACCAATTATAACTCTTCCTCCTACAGAAAATGCAATAAGACAAAAGTATACATAAAACAATGGAAGAATACTCACCATACATATGGAACAATGTGAGAGAAAGGAATGATGTCCACACACTCAAAGCATGTCCTCTCGTAATGTGAGCCAACAGCATACCCAATCCCATTCCTAACATTGTTGCAAGTGTCTCCTGACTGCCCTCCTGAAAAGTTGAGTACACTTCTGCTGCTATATTTTAGAAATAATTTGATACCAAAATCAAATAATCCAGTTTATGAAGAATACCCAAGATACCTTTGCAGAAATATCAGCTGCATTATTTGCAAGTGCAAAATGTTGTGTAAGTGCCGCTCTAGTTGCTCCACTTGCAACACCAGCTAGACATAGGATCGAAAAATTAAGCGGAAGAACAAACCACTCAGAAAGTGTCCTGACAGGTTCATAAATTAAAAATATAAATTAACTTACTGAATGACCTAGATACGCTGCCTAAGCACATCATATATATCAATGAAGAAGGAAACAAAGGGCTTAAGAGATCCATCAACATTCCTGCAGAGATAACAAGATGTGTGTGAAATGTAAATGATTCCTTTAATACCAGGCAAATAAGGCAGATATATTCCCTGAGTACTCCAGATTTTATATAAGTTAACTTTCAGATCATTTGATGTGCTACAGTAGGAGGTAAAGAGAACAGTCCAACTTGGCATGAGTATGATTTCCCCATGGGAGGGAAGCATAGGAGGAATATAAGCAGGATACTACGTATTAATTTAGCGATTTCAATTGAACATTACCAAGGTCATTCATAAAGTCTGCAACTAGACGCCACATTTTAGCATTGCTATCAAGATTAGATCCCTGGTGGAAAAGAAGGTACAGAGAATGAATATACACGATGACATAATGTGCCAGATGCCCAGAAAGTATATCAGAACTGATCTCAAATGGGTGTCATGGAGGATATTAAATAAGAAAGACGTGCGTACCTGATAAAAGGTGAACAGTATCCCTCCGAGCATTCCTGTCAAATCCCTCAGAAACCACTGCCGTAATTGCAGAAAGATTAACATTTCTACATTAGCCCCAATGAAAGGAGACTCTTGATGAATGGTAGGGGAAACCCATACAACTAGTAGGTTTCTCCCAAGCAACCCCGAACTCAAGACAATCAAGAAAGAACTGGCAATATTCTTTAGGTTCTTTAAGGTACACACATGAATTTTTGGTAGGCTGGTAGCCAATCAAGATTGCAACACATCTGACTAATCTTGGTTTCGTTGCATATGCATTTGGGAACAAAACAAGACAATACAAAAGGAACTGTTGACTTATTGTGTTTCGACAAGCTAGGCTTATCTGATGTCTACATCTAAATAAGCCTACATAGATATCAGGCTCGATCACTGTGGACGTATCAAAAGTTACCTGAAAAGTAGCACCTATGACAGTGGCAGATTGTTCTCCCACACCAATCGCACCTAAAATAGCCTGGAGGAGTTCACTTCAAACGTTAATAGCTTATTTCAGATCGCACAAACTAAACAATAAGCATGCAGATAAAAGAGTTTGTGAAGAGATGATATAAGGTGCCTTACTTGAGTAGACAACATGGCCCGGATGTACGTTGAGAGCCCCTAAAGCAACACGCACGACAGGTGAGAACCAAACACAAGGTTTAGCATCAGTTTTGCAACGGGCATGAATAACAACATGGTCGTAGCCGTGCAGGCAAATTTACCTGCAAGGTATCCCACACCTGGAACGGGACATAATCCGGCGTGACGCTCCCGGGAAAGCCCTGCCAATACAAAGTCTCGCTCATCAGTCCCAGTGACCACTCCACACGCGAAAACAACGGGGAACGGACCCGAGCAGCAGTGTTCATTCTACCAAACTCTACAGACAGTTGATGCAATTGATGCCGCTGACAGCAGGAAGTGAAAGGAACTGCCACTGATACGGGGGAGTCGATACAGTAGCAGATCATATAGTGGCGGGTGAAATTTTGATATAGATGGATGCAGTTCGCGTGGAACTGACTGGTGAGCGCGCGCGTCAGTCACTCACCTCGGGCACGAAGGCGCCGAGCAGGCGGCCGCCGATCCGCCCCCACCGGCTCCCGAACCGGTGGGAGGTGAGCGTGGAGGCGGAGGCGGTGAGGACGGCCGTGCGGGAGAGCGCGGAGGCCGACGAGCCGCTCCACTCCTCGACCGTCACCCACGCCCCCGCGGCGGCCTCATCCTGCGGGTGCGACGCGTCCATCGTCCGCTCCCCTCGCGCGCCGCGGTGGCCTGCCTGGCTCGTGGAGCTTATCGTCACGGTCTCGGCTCAAGCGGCCTGACCTGGGAGTCTGGGAGTCGGGGCCCCCCGCCGATCCGGTCCGATCCGATCCCGCGGCTGGGCGCTCGGCGAGAACGGAGAGAGGCCTCAGGCCTGCGACTGCGATAGTGCGATGCGAGTCCGCGCGCACTCTCAGCACTTCAGCAGCTGGGAGTTGACCTGGAAGTGAAGTGAGACTGGCAGGGTGGGAGCATTCGGTCGTCTCGCGTGTGTGGTACACGTTGCAGAGGATTTTCACTCAGCGCTCGACTTATGGATGCCTTGATGATGTAGGCCATGGCCTGCTGCAGGAACGAGTCAAGTTGGCGAAGCAGCTCAGACTGATGAAAATATCTTTCAAGAGTGACGGCTTAAGTAAACCAGACTTGGAAAACTTTAGACGAAGAGCTATGGGCTGTGAACCTGATCCTTCGTGAGATTAGGTCTATTAGCAGTAGCTTCAGTGAGCTCGCCTCTGTATATGTTAACGATTGTGTGTTCAACAGGTCAGGTCACGATTGAGCAAAAAAAGGTGGTGGTAACAATCCCCGAGTACACAAAGTGACCTGATTGATGTTAATCGTAATCGTGCTTTGATCAATTAATAAAGCTCCTGGTTTGCCTCAAAAAAAATTCAAGCATGAACCTGGCTGAACAATTGCCCACAAACCACAAAATGACCCCCACCAAGATTCCTGGTTTCTTACTCCAAAATGCTAACTCAGTGAAGGGGGGTCGAATGATCAGTTTCCTTCCCTCTGATATACAGAACTTTCACTTAGCTGAACTCTTACACATTTACATCAGTGACATCGATTTTGTTGCCAGAGGACAAAAATGATTTTCTCCAGGTAAGTTTTACGTTTACCACGCAGGAATGCAAGGTCACTTCATAGAGAAAAGAGAAATTAGACAGCTTCCTCAACATCTGGTCTTGTGTCAATTGACAGGGTAGGTAGTTCACGGGCATCTGTACTGGCCTTGTTGAAATTATCCCTTAGGAATTCCACTGCCATGAATGTGATGGCTGATGCTGGGACATACCAGATTATTCTAGGTACACTTCCCTTGAAAAGTCCATGCAGTCCCTCAGAACTCCAAGTCTTTGTAATGGCATCAAGCCACCCATTGTACCTAATTATACAGAAACAAAATTTTGTATTACTAATGGGGAGGGAGGGAGATTTCAGTTGTGTAATCAAATCGGACATGTACCTAGTTGTTGATCCCTGTACTTGCAGTCTTGTTTTGATCACATCCAACGGGGTTGTCATGTATGCACTACAGCCTGAATAAGCCACCCCAGAAGAGTTAGTTATCAAGAGGAAGATGTGCAGAAGGTTTCAGATTCTCATTTTATATAGTAAATAATATTATGGCTTAACATATCTTAGAGACCGAACATACCGCCTGCCAACCCTCCTAGTACAAGTCCTTCAAAGGAATTGCTGACCTCCAAGTCAGTGTTTGGCAAATACTTCCTCTTCCCATACTCAGTCAAGTCTTTCATTGCTTCATAGAAAGTGACCTGGAAAACCACATATTTGTTCAAATATTTAAAAATAAATCCTGATAACTGTCCATAGAGTTCCATAAAGCTTATAATACAGAAAGTTTTGAATGCACGGGCATGATCCTATCAGATAAAATCACATCTACAAGAGTTTTGCTCTTGGTATACTTATCAGGTATAAGGGCTAGAAGGGTGTGCTTAGTTTTATCTCCTCACCCAAGAAACTACTGCAAAAAGCATTGTAGCAAATTGTAGTCACATATCCTGAGACCAGCAATCAGTGACTGTTATTTGAGGAGTTTGAACTACCCATATGTCAAAAGTATGTTGACAGTGCATGGCGGATCACTATAAAGCTGCTGTGTGCATGAGTGGCTCAGAGCCTCAGATATAGAGTGTATCCACATCCAACAGGAGATAGCCCAAATCCTAAACCATCAGCATTGCTTCTGAAAAGTAGGGAGGCTTACTAAAATTGTTAGGACAACAAAAAGAGGAGTAAGTTGAATTTAAATTACCATTAGACCAGCAAAAGGAACATCCCTGGCAAGTGTAGACCAGTATCTGCAAGAAAGAAAAGGCTTTGAGTTGGAACAAAAACAACAGCATGTGACAATAGACAACTAGGCTGTCATCACAAGGTCATCTATGTTGAAAAAAATTTAAAGGTCATATTGTACTACAAGCACATGTTATTTCACAAACAAATTGGCACGAGAATGTTAGTTCCATTGACAATGCATTTACACTTCCATAGTATGCATATAAACACCTATTTATATGACAAGTGTTTTAGGCTGTACCATTGCAGCATGACCAGAGTAACGCAGGGCAGCAGGCTACTGTAATATGCCAATATCAAGGAAAAAAAATGGTATGCTAGTACTAGGATACTTCATTTGATGTGACTTCATAGTGGGGAGAAATGTGATTGAACCAACGAGCATCTTACTTTCAAAAATGTTATGTGCTAAAGAAGAAATACACTATAATTAATCTGATAGGCAGGCCAGCAACAAGCAGGGAGCATTAATACCCTGCATAAAGCCCCTTCAGACCATGATCTCTCCAGATAGAACAGCCAGCATGGAACATCCCATTGTAGTACCCATACATTTGAGCCCCAGATTGTTGAGAAATACTTCCTTTGGCAGCAGCTAACTGCCAAGATTTCCTAGTGCCTTGGACTTGCATTCTTTGTTTCATGACTTCACAAGGCACATATACAAAAGATCCAAGTGTATCACCTGAAATCAGCAATGACATTAAAATGCAGTATAGAGGATGTGTAATAGGTGAATTCCTTTGGATAACTCCAACAAGGAGTGCATTAGCCAAGTATTATAAAGGAACGATGAAAGAGGATGCTACAAAAGTTTCTAAGTGCAGATCTTAAGATAACCAAAATAAATACAACTATTTATAAAGCACCATTACATCCTACTATCCTAGCCCAACTTGCTTGGGACTAAAAGTTTTTGTTGTTGATGATGTATAAGGCACCATCATAAGGATTTTTCAGAAGGAAAAATACAGATACAAGAGAAAGCAGGTGCTTTACCGATTGCTCCAGCAATGAAATGTGACCAGTGTCCACTTAGTTTAGGATTAGCATGCTCCAACCATGACTTCGTTGATTCAATAACACCAAAATATGTTGCACCAGTAGCAAGTGATCCAGTAACTCCTGGGCCAATTCCTCTGTAAAAACCTAAAAAGAGATCAACAGTAGAGTTTATCAATGCTACAACTGATTCTTTTTAGTGTGTACAAGAGTATGTTTGGCAGTTCACAAACTCAGGTATAAATAAATTATGTTTTTTAGATTTTTACTGGTTTTAAGAAGCTAGCACCAGTGATATCTAGCTTATTTCCGTATTTACATTCACTAACCTCTCAGACCATCAAAATGCCAAACTGTCCTGATCATCTGAAATATATTCTTCTGAGCCTGTAGAGAACAAAATAATAATAATAATGAATGGTTTACACTTATGCAGTGTTATCCTAAACAGAATTAATCATCATTTAAACGGCATCTAAATGCTAGATGGGCACACCAGTTTATACCTAAATGTCGGCTAAAACGGAACTAAACAACCATTTAAACTGATTAAATGCCGATAAGCGCTACCATTTACGTCTACATTTCCACTGCACTTATGTAAAGTGTACCTAAAAGATAGGAAACGGTCCCACACCTGAGTCCCTGTCATAATAGCCTGACTCTGAAGCCTTGTTTTCAGAGTGTCAACCGGATGCATCATGCCTTCTCCAAATGCACCTGCAATTGCGCCCCACACAAATTCCCTCCATACTGCAGCATAAGTTTTATATCAGCAATAATGCAACACATGTTTCGGAAGTGCAAGCTACAGTTGTAGGGAGCTAATACAAATACAGTTCACATTGAGTACAAATTTGGGAAAATGAATGAAGTTTCGAGATTGTGACAATCATAGTCTAGCTAAAATATTAACTGTACCGAAATCACAACCATCAAAGCAAAGCAAACGATTAAACGGTGCATAAACGAATCTCCTATTGCAGGAAATGAACCCGATCCGGTTAAACAACCATTGACACAAGCCGGATCGAAATCCTATGCCCCATAACCTTCGACCTCACCAGGTAAGAGCCCCCATCCAGAAAGTAGCAGACACTTAAACGTTATATTCTGGTTGAATCTACTACCCGGGACAAAAGTTTTGAAGGCAAGCATAACAGGAGGGGAGTTAGTGATCCCAATAGGTGTGCAGAGGCGAGACAGTGAACACTTGCCGAAGAAGTTGGTTATGTGGGGAGACGGCAGCGGGGTCAGGCTCCGGCCGCTGACCCCGGTGGCGGTGGCGGCGGCGGCGACGGCAGTGGGGGAGGAAGGAGACGGCTCCATGCCTGACGTTGCTCGCGAGTCGCGATTCCTCGACGGATCGAGGTTTTAGTCGAGGGTTTGGGGCTTTGAACGGCGCACCATTCATGCGGCTGTCTGCTGTGTTGGTCATGGTTATGGTGCGGCGGGCTGGGCTGGGCTGCCGTGATCTCAAGTAAGCCATTGGATCTCGATCCAGAGCCCCAGATCGTGCGCGCGGCCCAATTGGAGATCCACGTTCTGGCCGCTCCATCGTAATCTTGGAAATTTTTTTATTCTGGCATCAATTTTTAATTATTTAATATAAATAGCGTCCGATTTATTTTCCAAAACTTGCCACCATAGCGTCCACACTGTAGATAGCATGCACACGTAGTAGGGAAACTGTTCACAGTGTGAACAGTTTAGTCACGTCGGCACGAGAGTCATCCACAACGTGGACGGTTAGCCCACGTGGTTATCAGCGTGTCGGATTTGACTTTTAAAGTCGTGCGCGCCTCTTTGCCTCGGCCGCTAGAGAAGGGAAAAGAGGAAAGGAGGAGGAAAGAAAGAAAGAGGAGGAGCAGGAGAGGAGAAGAAGAAGAAAAAGGAAGAAAAAGATAAAGTATAAATTTTTTTAACTATGTTATTAGAGTAGATTTATAGTAGCAATAGTTACGTTTTTAAAT
Organism: Tuctoria greenei; assembly: GCA_036927565.1. NCBI lineage: Eukaryota > Viridiplantae > Streptophyta > Magnoliopsida > Poales > Poaceae > Tuctoria > Tuctoria greenei. The sequence goes on from JAYESD010000004.1 coordinate 3,366,376, forward strand.
TAGATTATTAATTAATTTAGTTTATTAATTTTTCATGATTTAAATTTAGATTGTTCACTTATTTGGTTTAGGAATATTATTGATTCAGAAATGATGGCAATGTATAGTCATGTTAGTATTTAGACCCCCTTTGGCAAAGTTCAACGGAACTGATTCTCAGTCAGAATTAGAGAAGCTGTATCAAACACTGTTTTTCGAAAGAAGTGATTTTTGACTTATTTTGTGAAGTGATTATCTGAAATGAACTAAGAGGCTGAAAGCTGAAAAATAGCTTCTCTTGATTCTGTGAAGTTATTCTCTTTCCTGATTATAAGAGTTTATTCTAGAGAATCATTTACAGGCACATAATCACTTTAACAGAGAATCAGAAGTAAATCCAGAGAATCAACTTTGTGGAGTTGTGCCAAAAGGGGCCTTAGTTATTTATTTAGATGATATGTTTTATGTAATTGCTAACTGTTATTGTCTAAGTGTTTTGCGACACTTCCCCCGAACATGTTAAGGAGCAGCCCACGAAGGTTCTTTTTAGGAGGATCGGATTTTCTAGATTTACGAGCACAATGAACACGGAGAATATTTACGTGGTTCGGGCCGCCGAGAGGCGTAATACCCTACATCCACGTGGGGTTGTGTTGTATTATATGTGCTCAGCTTGTTTACGTATGAGCGAGATATGAGAGAGCCATCCTCCCTGTCGTGGCTGCTTGGTCCTTTTATAGGTAAAGGGCCAACGGGTTATATTATGACCGGGGCCCGACAAGTGGCTCCGGGTTAATTAGTCATAAAAGTATATTAACGTGCCTTAATTACACATTAATGAATCTTGATGGTATATGAACATGTCTTGATGATATGTTAATGGTCTTCATGGTGCATGAAGGTGTCTTGATGACATATTAATACTATGTTGATGGTGTGTTAATGTGGTTTTGAGTGTACACGTTGTCGACTGTTGGAGTCGGCAGATCTCCTGACACTACTAAAGTGTTGAAGGAGTTTGTAGTTCGGTGTGGGCGCGCGGAGACTCAAGAAGGTGAATCACGATTTGACACGAGAGACACAGTGGTTTACGTGGTTCGGGCCGCCTGAGCGTAATACCCTACTCCACGGGTGTGTGTGTGTTGTATTAGCTTGTGTGCCTCAGAGTGTTCGAGAGCCTCCTTCGTGTATCGTCGGTCTGTCCTTTTATAGTACAAGGACAAACCGTTACAAGTTAGCCTGGCCCGACATGTGGCCCCGGCGGTTACTAGTATTGATACACGATTAATTGTTGTTAATAACCCTGTAACGGGCCCCGACAGTGCCGTTACAGGTGTTAAGATTATCTAATTAAGTGTCATTAACATGGAATTAATGACAATTAATCGGGTCTTGGAGTCCGCGGCTATCCTTTGACGATCCGGAGTCGTTACAACGTCTTCCGGAGGTTTGAGGCGGCCAGCTCTGACGTTTGGACACGTGGCAGCTCCGGAGCTTGCTTGTGGGAAGCGGGAAGCTCCGGGGTGGCCTGACACGTGTCAGGTCCGGAGCTTCTCTCGGTCAGGGGTTAAGTCCGGAGGTGCCGTTTCGGTACCTAGCCCGGAGCTTCACCCTTGTGGGTAGTAGCTCCGGTCTGGCAGTACACGTGGCAACCTAGGGGTTAACCATGTTGGAGAAGCAAGTCCGGTTATGTCTGACAAGTGGGCCTCCGAGGGTCTTCAATTTGAGTAGACGTCCTTCCCTTGAGATCTTTGTAACCTCAGGTGGTGTATGGTTTTTAGGGTACCGACAGTGGCCCCCTGGACCTACCTCCGGGGAAAGCCACTGGGGTGAAGTCATTCCGTCGGAGGTGGGTCCATACTCGCGACTCTTGAACTGGGTCTTCAAGGGTCTTCGGAGGTGCCGTTGGCGGGGCCTTACGGTTAAATCCCGACGCGTGGCGCACCTTAGGCGGCAGATAAGATCTTTGACGTGCGGATCTCTCGCAATTGAAGGTCGCCGGTTCTCGATACGAAAACCGTATCGGTTCCGCGCGCCTTGTCAGTTCGCCGCCTTTGGGTTTCCCGCCTCGTGATGACAACTGTTCGCCTGGGTAAGAGCCTCGACTTGATCGTCAGGGTGGTCCCGGTCCCTCTTGTCATCGGCAGGGTTGAATTCTTGAGTAGTATCCTTGACTCTCCTGCAGTTTCCATCCAAGCGTTGCGAGGGCTTACTTAAGAAGGAAAGCGCACCGTCGGGAGTTCTTTACGCTTCCCATCTGTTCTTGCGCTCAAACTCCCGACTTGTACTTTGCTCCTCTTCTCTTGCCTAGCTGTGCTGCGATGGAGTTGGGTCTGCGTGAGAGTCGCTTGAAGACGGACAGCGATTTGAAGAAGGTCCGGGCCCTCATGGGGTGGTCTTCGGACTTCTTCAATCGCTCGGTCCGCGCCGGCGGAGAGCTCCCCTTTGAAAAGGAGCACTCTGGCGAGATGGTGTACTTTTCCTCGTACGCCATGGTGGGGCTGATCCCACCGTTTTCTTCTTTCTTCTTGATGCTGCTGGACTTCTATGGTCTGCAGCTGTACCACCTTGGCCCTCACTCCATTCTCCTTGTGTCCATCTTTGTCCACTTCTGCGAGATGTGGGTGGGCATCCCTCCCTGCATCGAGCTCTTCCGAACCTTCTTCACCGTCCAAACCACCGGCCGAAGCGATGAGTATCTTGGCTTCTACTACTTCGTGAAGCGCAAGAAGTGCCCATTCAAGTACCTCCGGTCATTCCCTTCCGGGAAGTGGGATGACTGGAAGAAAGATTGGGTAGTCGTCCGGGTGGAGGAGCATGAGCGGTTGGAGTTGCCAGACGGTCTGCCCGGCATTGACACGTCGGTATGGAGAGAAGTTCCGGTGTTGGCGGAAGCTTTCGACCCTGTCCTGACCAGGATCCGCCAATGTGTGGAGGGAGGATTGACTCCCCAGGCGGTGTTCTGCAACTTCCTGTCCAACAGGTGGGCGCCGCTGAAGAGGAGGGAGAAGCTCGCCTGGGCCCTCAACAGCGTGATGGACGAGGACCGGGTTGAGACCGGGTTGAAGTCCAGCATGGTGGGGAAGACCTTGGAGTTTCACCTCAAGAAATTCCAGCACGGCATCGACGTTGACGGAGATTACTTGACTCCGCCGCCGGCTTTCCTCCCTTTGAACGTGGAAGTTGAGTTCAGCAGGGAGCTCCGGCGGAAGATGCCCGCGCTTGACGACCTTGGTGTCGTCGAGAGAAGATCAACCACCCGGTTGGCGATCCCCGGGTTGTCCGGAGACGGCTCCGCCCCTGTCCCACAGCCAAGAGCTGAGGTCATCGGCAAGGGCAAGGAGCTGGCGGAGGAGCTGGAGAGCCGGAAGAGAAAGCTGCGACATGCTGACGGAAGGTCCGTCGGGCCTGCCACTTCCCCCCAGTTCCCCCTCCTCAGGAAGGAAGATCCTCCGCCGCCGTGGCGACTGTTCCCGTGGTGGGGTCCTTCCGGAACGTTACTGTTCCGGCGGTGGGGTCCTCCCGGAGTGCGACTGTCCCCGTGGTGGATCCCTCCCGTGGTGCTAGCTCCGGGCGTGCGACTCCGGCATCTGGAGCGGTGAGGGCCTCCAGGTCCAGGAGTTCCTCCCGATCAGGGAGAGCTCCGACCCGGGAAACGCCCGCGACTGTGGCAAGTCCTGGGAGTCCTCCCGGAGCTCCTACGCCGACCGTGGCCAGCCCGGATCGTCCAGGAAAGAGGTTCCGCGCAAGCTGGTGCGTGAGCCTCCCAAGGTAATTTTTCTTTTTTACCTCGATTAACTTTTTAATTGTAGCATTTGTTTGCTCAATTTCTTCGTTCTTCATCTGCAGCGTTCCCAAGAAGGGGAGTGAAGCTCCACCCTCAGCCACAGTGTCTGAGGCTGCGAGGGCTTCTGCTCCAGCCCCGGTGCCGCCCCAAGCGGAGGCTGCGACAGCTCCGGCGCCGGCTGTCGTGGTCATGGACCTTGACTCGTCCCCGGAAGTTCCCGTGGTAGCGCTGGACCATGAGAATGAAGATGCGCCAGCGGCACCCGTCCCGGAAGTGGAAGCTCCGGGTCCTGGTGCTGCAGTAGTAGAAGCTCCGGCTGTTGAGTCGGAGGAAGTAGCAGTCCCGGCTTCGGAGCCGGACAGTGCTGAAGCCCCGGCGATTGAGCCGGAGGTGGCTGAAGCCCCGGCATGCGAGCCGGAAGTTGAAGTAGTTCCGGCAGTTGAGCCGGTTACTTCTGAAGCTCCGGTCGCAGAGCCGGTGATTGTTGGAGCGCCGGCCGCAAAGCCGGCGGCTGAAGAGGCGAGGGAGCTTGAGCCTCCCTCAGAAGAAGTGTCCCGGCCGGAGCCAGTGGAGGCGACGACGTCGATGGTACCTGTGGGAGAGCCAGAGTGCCTGAATGAAGTCGCCGGCCCCCAGCCTGAGGGGGCAAATGAAGACTTGGTGGCGGGACCTCCTTCGATGGCGACTGAGGCCATCCCGGAGGAGGGTCCTAGCGCTTTGGAAGCTCGGGGTTCCACTCTCGTAGAGTGGGACCCAATTTTTGTAAGTGAAGACCCGCTGGAACCAGCGGAAGAGATCCCAGCAGGTCCGGAGCCCATCCCGCTGTCGATGTCCATCGACAACGCCTGCTCCAGTCTACGTCAGGTCCAACTGGCCTTCTTCCACGACAGCAAGGTTCTTGAAGAGGAGCGCCAAACCCTTAGGCGGTGGCGTAATTGGCTCCACTTCGAGACTAAGCTGGCGCAGTCGAGGCTTGCGGATGACAAGGAATGGATCAGGCGGGAGAAGATCCGCCTGGAGCTCTGGGGTGAGCTGCTGGACGAGAGGGAGAGCATGACTCACGCCCTTGATGCTCAATCCCGGGAGTTCCATGACCAAGCTAAGGCTGCTAACGACGCGGCCAATGCTCGGTTTGATCAGCTCGAGGCCATCAGCACCACACTCATCAAGCGCCGAGAGGCACTTGAAGGGAGGGAAAGACGGATCGAGGATGAGGAGCAAAAACTCCTAGAGCTACGGGATGACGTCTTGCGACGGGAAGAAGAGCTCGCTGAGAAAACAGCTCTGGCGGACAAGGGCCTCGAGGAGCGCACTAAGAAATTGGAAGAGCGCTGCCTCGAGGAAGAGGAGAAGACCTGGGTGCGGGGGCAGGAACTCTACGAATACGAGTGTGCCCTTATCGCCCGGGAGAAGAAAGTGGAGGCTAGGGAGAAGGACCTGGTCGACCGCCGGAACAAGATCCACCTCCGGGAGGAGGAGCTCGGAAGACTTGAGAAGCGAGTTGCTGCGAAGATCCAGCAAAACGCCAAGGAAGTTGAGCGCCTCGCCCGCGAGAATTCGGAGCTGACGGCGGCCCGGAGATCCTTGGAAGAGATGAAGAACTTGAGGAAGGCGGACTCCCTGCAGATTTGGGAGTTCCTGGGCAAGGCCGACGACGCGCTGACGCTGATGGGTTTCAGCCCCGTGCACCCGGATGATCCGGAGCCGGAGCCTGACCTCGCGTTGCAAGCGTTGAGCGCCGCAGGCAGCAAGCTCTCCAAGGTGGGCGATGTCATCGCGGACCAGCTGGAGGTCGAGGGGCAATCCCTGGCTAGGAACGTCACAGAATATGTGTTGACGTGCTACACCAGCCGGAACCCTCGATTTCCTCTGGACCCGGTGCTTGAAGGCCCCGTCGAAGGAGAAGGCGAAGCTACCCGAGCCCGCGTGTCGGAGGTCGCCCAGAAGGTTGCCGAGTTCTTCCATAGGGTCTAGGACCGTCTCTTTTAGCCTTTACTTGTATCTTCTCTTCTTCCTCAATTTTGTAATCCCTTGTCTCCAGATGTAATCTCCGATCTTCAGATGAAATGAAATCCCCAATTTTTTGCGAATTTCATTCTTTTGTCTTCAACATCTTTATCTTCACTTGGCCCCCTGGTAGATGTGCACAATTTGATTGTGGACATGTACCAAAAGGATGTTGAGTTTTGTTGAAGACGAATTTGCTTCGAACTTGTGGAATTTAGGTCCGAAGTTTTTGATAGTGAAGGTCCCCTGAAGTTGTCGGAGCTTAGAAGCTCCGGCACTGTCCATCGCTGGAGCTTAGTAGCTCCGGCAATAACCTCTATCAACACGTTGAGCGTCGATAGTTAATACTCCAAGGTGTCGGAGCTTAGCAGCTCCGGCAATGATCTTTGCCACACTTGGTTTGTTGGCAACAGACTCCAGTGACGGGGTCTTCTCACCATCTTTTAGTCAACGCCGACGGTTGACGCCCTGGTGGGAGTCGGAACTTGGTTAGCTCCGGTTTTTCTCCATCAACGCAGGGTTCATTTTTCCTGCACACTTAAGCCAAGAAAAATAGTAAAATTCGTTCCTTGTCTATAACTTCGTCGCGGCTTACGGTTCTTAAGAAAATTTTAAGTTGAACACGATTTTTAATACGACTGGATGAATTGTCTTTTCTTTTAGATCCAATTGTCCATGGACCCTCCTTACTTCGGCCTGCCGGGATGTAGGTAGAGTGGCGTACTTAGGGTGCTTGACCAGGCTAAGTCGATAGCGCACTCCGGCCCTAGAATGGCTTGGCGGCTTTCAGGCGAGTTGGCCACAAACGATATTTAAATCCAAAAAATCTGACAATTCAACTCGAATCGTATGTAAACCGGTCAAACTAGAACTTCTTAAGAATTGCACGTTTCTGTTATAGACAAGAAAGAGAAAAATAAAAATGTCGAGCCTATGCAAAGATGAATGCACGTGGAGTCTATTTCACATGAAGATGTCTTTCATTATAGGTCCGGGGTACAGGGGAAACAAGTACACTCTTAGGGTACGGAACCAGGCTAAGTGTGTTTGGTTTCTCGTTTGACCCAGGGTAGTTAGCCACACTTTTAGTCCGGAGACTGTGTCAAGTGTTGCATGAGCTTTTCAAACCTTTCGGGAAAGGTCCGGCTGCTCTCCCGGAGGAACTACCCGACTCTATACAATGACTCTATAACATACATTTCAAGTTACTTAAGACTCACCTCCGTGGAATTAAGTGTAGAACTTACGGAGGTGCTCGATGTTCCAAGGATTTGGGAGAGGTGTCCCATCCTCGGTAGCCAAGCGAACGCTTCCGGGACGGGATACTTTGATCACTCGAAAGGGCCTTTCCCAGCTGGGGGAGAGTTTGTTTTGCCCTTCTCTGGATAGTATTCTCCGTAGCACCAGATCGCCTTCCTCGAGCTGTCGGTTGTGTACATGCCGCTGGTGATAGCGCCGTAGAGCTTGGCGGTATCGGGCATTCCGAACAGCTGCTTGGCACCTTCCCTCCTCGAGGAGGTCTAGGTCTTCGCGCCGGAGCTGGTCCTGCGCGGCTTCGTCGAAGGTCCGGACTCGGAGGGAACCCAAGGTGATTTCCGGAGGAAGGATCGCTTCAGCTCCGTACACCAGGAAGAAGGGTGTTTCTCCGGTTGCCCAACTTGGAGAAGTCCTGTTGGCCCATAGAGTGGGCGGAAGCTCTTCGATCCAATTGGCTCCGTGCTTTTTCAAGCGCTCATAAGTGCGTGTTTTGAGTCCTTTAAGGATATTTGTGTTTGCTCTCTCGGCTTGTCCATTGCTGGCAGGATGAGCTACGGAAGCGTAGCAAACTTGTATGCCGAGGTCTTCGCAATATCCTTGAAATGCGGAGCTTATGAATTGAGTCCCATTATAAGTGATGATCTTATTTGGGACTCCGAATCTGCTCACGATGGATTGTAGAAAATTGATTGCAGATTGTTTGTTGATCATCACAACGGGAGTAGCTTCCGGCCACTTGGTGAACTTGTCGATGGCGACGTACAGGAACTTGTAACCTCCGACGGCTCTTGGGAAGGGTCCCAAGATGTCCATCCCCCACACAGCGAAAGGCCATGTGGGAGGTATCATTTGTAAGGACTGAGCAGGTGTGTGAATTTGCTTTGCATGAAATTGGCATGCTTTGCATTTCTTCACCAGCTCAGTGGCATCCTGGAGCGCTGTAGGCCAGTAGAAGCCGTGCCGAAAGGCTTTTCCGACCAGCGTGCGGGAAGATGCGTGGTTCCCACACTCGCCTCCATGGATTTCTGCGAGGAGCTCGTAGCCTTCTTCCCTTGTGATGCACCGCATTAGGATGCCGTTGGCACCGCGCCGGTAGAGATCCCCTTCTACCAACGTGTATCTTTTAGCCAATCTGACTACCCGATCAGCGGATACATCATCGTCAGGAAGGATGTTGTCTTTCAAGTAGCTCCGGATCTCCGAGGTCCATGCATCGGAACTGACTTGAGCATTTGAGTCTTGCGTGCTGGGTTGCTCGGAGCTTCCGGCAGCACCTACGACCCTTGATGGCTGCCATGGTAACAGGGCCATCGGGACCGTCAGCTTCGGGATGCTGATCTCGCCCCCTTCGTTCAGTTCGGCAGGCTGAACTGTGGGTTTTGACAACCTCCGGACAAAGGTTCCGTCAGGAGCCGGAGCTCCAGTTGACGCCTTGGTCGAGAGTTCGTCAGCTTCAGCGTTGTGAGCACGCTGAACATGGTGAAGGTCTAGGACTTCGAAATCCTTCTGAAGCCTCTGGACTTCAAGGAGGTAAGCAGCCAGCTGGAGATTATTGCAGGAGCATTCACCCTTCACCTGCTTAATGATGAGTTGTGAATCTCCTTTGACCAGCAATTGCTTGACACCATATGATAGTGCCACCTTTAATCCATAGATGAGTGCTTCGTACTCCGCCATGTTGTTGGTTGCCTTGAAGTCAAGGTGTACCATGTATTTCACCTTCTCCCCAGTTGGTGCAAGGAGAAGGATTCCAGCTCCGGCTCCCTGCTTCTGCATGGAGCCGTCGAAGTAAAGGGTCCAGTGAGGCTTAGTGAAGGTTGGAACTTGAGGTTCCGTCTTCTGCTCGCTGGGGCCCCCAGGGTTTAATGGAGAGGGAGTCCATTCTGCCACGAAATCTGCCAACGCTTGACTCTTGATTGCTTGTCTCGGAATGAATTCAAGATCGAATTCAGCCAATTCCGCTGCCCACTTTGCAATATTCCCAGTTGAATTGGGATTATGCAGGATCGCTCGAAGTGGATATGAGGTCACCACCGAGACTTTGTGAGCTTGGAAATAGTGTCGAAGCTTCCTTGAGGCAATAAGAACTGCATAAAGCAGTTTATGCACCTCTAGGTATCGAGTCTTGGCATCATGTAACACTTCACTGATGAAGTATACCGGGCGTTGAATGGTCCGGACCCTCCTGGAGGGGTCCGGAGCTTCCTCTTCATTGATCCGGACCCTCTCGGAGGGGTCCAGACTCTCTTCGGGGACTTCCGGGTTCTGGGTGGAGGAACCCGGAGCTTCTTCAGAAATGACCTGGACCCTCTTAGAGGGGTCCGGGTCCTCTGAAGTGGCTTCTTGTGGGTTTGAGTCTGGGAGCTGGGACCCAGACCCGCTTTCAGGAACCTCCGGACCCTCCCGAAGGGGTCTGGATTCCTGAGTATTGGGTAGTTCCGGTCTCTCCGCAACCAGAACCATACTGACGACTTCGTCAGTAGCTGAAATATAAAGCAACAAAGGCTCACCAGGGTTCGGAGCTACCAGGACTGGTAGGGTGGTGAGGAACTCTTTCAGCTCCTGGAATGCCTTCTCTGCTTCTTCAGACCATTGGAATGGTCCGGACTTCCTCAGTAACTTGAAGAAGGGAAGTGCTCTTTCTGCCAGTCTTGAAATGAACCGGCTAAGGGCTGCTAGACATCCAGTTAATTTTTGGACGTCTTTGATGCGGGTTGGTGGCCGCATGTCTTCAATGGCTTTTATCTTCGCCGGATTAGCCTCTATGCCCCGGTGACTTACCAGGAAACCAAGAAGCTTTCCGGAACTAACCCCGAAGATGCACTTGTCTGGGTTTAGCTTCGTGCGGGTGGCCCGCAGCTTGTCGAAGACAGCCTGCAAGGTGTCCAAGAGGGACTCCTTGTTTTTGAATTTGACCACGATGTCATCGACGTACACTTCCACTATGTCTCTGATGAGTTCTTTGAAAGTTTTGTACATAGCTCGTACAAAAGTTGAAGTTGCATTCTTGAGACCAAACGGCATGGCTGTGTAACAATACAATCCATCCACTGTGATGAATGAAGTATGCTCTTCATCCTCCCTAGACATCCTGATTTGATGATATCCAGAATATGCGTCTAGAAAACACAGTAACTCGCACCCGGAGGTGGAATCCACTATCTCATCTATTCTAGGTAGTGGGAATGGATCTTTTGGACATGCCTTATTCAGTGTGGTGTAGTCGATGCACATCCGAAGTTTCCCGCCGGCCTTGGGCACAACGACTGGGTTTGCCAGCCATTTTGGATGGTAGACTTCTCGGATAAATCCGGCTTCGAGCAACTTCTTCACTTCTTGTCGGATGAAGTTTTGTCGCTCTACAGATTGCTTCCGAGGTTTCTGATGCACAGGCCGAGCGTCGGGGTAAATCTTCAGATTGTGCTCAATCACTTCCCTGGGGATCCCAGGCATTTGTGACGGTTGCCAAGCAAATACGTCAACGTTAGCCCGGAGGAAAGTGATGAGCGCGAGTTCCTATTTGTCATTCATCCCACCCGATATGCGGGTGGTTTGAGTGACATCGGAACCAATTTGGACGACTTTGACGGGGATGTTGGTGTCGCCGCTTGGCTGCACACGAGGAGCAGAGGTTGAGCCTCGTTGCCGAATGCTCGGAGGTTTTGGAGCTTGCCCCTGTCTGGAGTCCTCCTCTTGCGCAGTGGTGAGTGCATGGAGCTCCTCCAGAGCAGTTACTCCAGCGGTGCGATCTCCACGAATTCGGAGAACGCCTGCTGGTGTTGGCATCTTCAACACCAAGTATCCATAATGAGCAGCTGCCATAAATTTGTATAGGGCAGGTCTACCCAAGATGGCGTTGAATGGTAAGTTGATCTGAGCGACGTCGAAGACCAACTTCTCGGTGCGGTACTTCTCCCGTGTCCCGAAGGTAACGGGGAGAATTATAGCTCCGAGTGGGGTAATGGCCCCCGGACCTACTCCGGAGAATGGTCGAGAGGGCTGAAGATCCGAAGGTCGAAGCTGAAGTTTGGTAAAAGCTTCAAAGCTTATAAGGTTCAGCCCCGAACCTCCATCCACCATAACATGATGGAGCTGGATGTTGTTGATGGTGGGAGATACCATCAAGGGTAATTGGCCAGCTCCGACCATGCTTTGAGGACAGTCCGAAGCATCAAAAGTGATGGGTGTGTCCATCCACTTTCGATGTGGCTCCGGTCTAGCTGTAGGAGCTACAGCAGCCATATCCCGCCGCATAGTCTTGATGACACGACGAGAAGTGATGTCCCATGATCCACCAAAGATGGTGTTCATGGTTTTCCGACGCTTGTTGTCGGAGACGTCGGAGTCATCGTCGACGGAGGTGTAGACGGCTTTAAGGACCTTTTTGGGGTCCTGAAACCCTAACTCCTCTTCAGCCGGAGCTTCGTCAACCTTCTGTTTTCCCTCCCTCTGTCGGAAAGGAGACCCTTCCCGGCGCTTGTTGTAGCGCTCGGCGAGGTTTTGGACCTCCCGGCAGTCTTCCAGCCTGTGGCTGCCCGTTTTGTGAATGGGGCACCACATTTTGGATTTGCCGCCGTCTTCGGAAGACGGTCGAGGTCGCTTCTCAGGGCGTGGCCCCCGGCCACCAGGAGTTGCAGTGGCTGCAACATTGGATGTGCCGGCCGACGGCTTCTTCTTGCCGTTGGTCTTCTTTTTCTTCTTGCCACTCCCGGAGGTAGCGGCTTCTTCTTTGGAGGATTTTTTGTGATCCTCCAAGGCTGGTTTGGAGTGCATTTCACAGCCCTCCGCAGCTCTGGCACATTTGTCTGCCAAGCTGAAGAGCTCCGTGACGCTGGTGATCTCTTTGATCGCCAGCTTCTCCAACATCTTCTTGTCTCGTACACCCTGTCTGAATGCCACAATGACAGAAGCGCTTGAGATAGAAGGGATTGTGTTGCGTACCTGAGAGAACCTCTGGATGAATGACCGCAAAGATTCTCCCCCTTTTTGCACGACCGCAAAAAGGTCCAGTTCAGTGCCCGGTCGGGTGTATGAACTCCCGAAGTTGGCAGTGAACTGACGGCACAGCTCCTCCCAACTGTCAATAGAGTTGGGTGGAAGGCTCATAAACCAGGACCTGACGGTCCCAGTTAAGGCCACTGGAAAGTAGTTGGCCATTACGGCCTCGTTTCCTCCAGCTGCTAAGATTGCAGTGGAGTATATCTGCAGAAATTCTACGGGGTTGACAGTCCCGTCGAATTTTTCCGGCAAGTGTGGCCGGAACTTCTGTGGCCATCTAACCATGCGCAGGTGCATGGCTAGGGCGGAACAGCCTCCTCCTACTCCTTCCAGAGTAGAAAGGTCTTGAGCATCCCGTCTTTCTCGAGCTCGCTCGATATGGACACGGCCATCCTGTTGGCGGTATCGGCTGAAAGTTGCCTAGAGGGGGGGTGAATAGGCTAATTGACCTGCAAATGACTCAATAAAATGAGATTAAATTACAGGGGGCGGACTAGTCCGGTCAGGGGGCGGACTAGTCCGGTCAGCCTACGTGAATAACCCTAAAAAAAATGTTTCTAGCAAGTTTTAGGGAATTTTCTCGTTGCTACAAGTGAGTATATGTTTAAGTCAAGTTGAGCAACAACCTACACAAGAGCAAGTCAAGTTTCCACAAGTTTGTAGCAATGCGGAGTATGAAACGAGACTACCAACTCTAGAACAAAGTAATCAATAGAATGAATGCGAAGAACACAAGGGGGCAAGGATTTTATCCCGAGGTTCGATTCCACACAAGGAATCTACGTCCCCGTTGAGGAGTCCACAAAGGACCGGGTCCAACAACCCTTCCCTCACCAAGTTTACCGCACGGGCCTAACTTGGTTCTCCACTAATCACAACGGTGATTACAAAGTTCGTTGGGGCTTCTCACAAACTGAGGCTCCCACACCACAAAGATGATCAACACAATAAAACAAACTCAATACACAGCCCACAAAGACTCAACGAGTGCAAGAGATCAAACCGGGAGCACAAGCGCGATGTTCTTCCTCTTATCCACCTCACTAAACCCTAATCCACTCAAGAATTAGTTTTAGAGGGAAAGTAGGCAAGAAGGAGGCTTAGGAGTGCTCCAAGTTGGCTGTGACGGCGCTAGGGTTTGAGTTTTTCCAAAGGTATTCGAAATGAGGCCGGGGGGTCCCCTTTTTATAGGGGTCCCAAGCCCAATCTGCTGACTTCAGCAAAAGGGCGGATTAGTCCGGCCACTGGCCCGGACTAGTCCGGCCTAGGGGACCACTGACCCCTTTGTCAGGTCCCGGCAGCTGACACACTATCGTCACGCTACCCGCCAAACTTCAAATTCAAACGGTCACTTCCAGAACGGACTAGTCCGGTCAACACCGGACTAGTCCGATCTCACACAGAGCCTTCTGCTCCGTGTGAAAACGGACTAGTCTGAGGACCACGGACTAGTCCGGCCCCTAGGGCGGACTAGTCCGGTCCTCCCAGACTTAGCCACAGAAGCACCTTTTCCTAGCCAACCCGGACTAGTCCGGCCCAACGGGCGGACTAGTCCGTTCTCACTCAGGACCTCTTGGTCCGGTCCAAAACGGACAAGTCCGTGATTTTGGGACTTCATCCCCAAAACCCACTCACAGCTACCCGGACTAGTCCGGTCACAAACGGACTAGTCCTATCTCGGTCAGACCCTTCTGGTCCGGCCGATAACGGACTTGGCCGGCCAGGGGCGGACTAGTCCGGCCTCCTGCACGGACTAGTCCGGCCCTACGGCCAGACCACTCATTCACTCATTTCTTTCATAGGTTTGACCTCTAAACCACTTTGAGCTCCCAAACTTGATCTCAATGCACTTTACACACACACCCTCCTATTACTACGGCTAGTCTAACTCAATCACGCTAGAAACCCTAGTTTCTACGCTTCGAGTTGACTCCGTTTCCTTCCTTTTTCCTTTTTGAGGGTCTGCGTCTCCGATTGAGTCTTCACCTGTGCTAAGATCACTTGAACTCATTAGCGACTTAATTGTCGTCATCAATCATCCAAAACCCACGGGGAACCTAGATGCACTTTCAATCTCCCCCTTTTTGGTGATTGATGACAACACATTAAGTCCTTCACAAATAAGAGTATAAAGTTTTGGTTTTCATAACATGTGTGCGTATGAATGACTCCCCCTCAATGTATGCAACATGTAAAAGAGATGGAGAAGTTCTTTCATACCCACACACGTTATGGTGGGGTGCCTACGTGATGTGCTCAACAGTTTGTGACAAGACATGAATAACATCAATACATTCATAAGATTGACAATAAGAGCAATATATTGATAATAAGCAACATTAACGAGTATTGCACAAATGTAAACATCCAAGAGCATAAATATGTTACATGACAGTCATACATCACAAAACACACTTACATGACAGTCATACATCACAAAACACACCCACAAAAGGACTAAACTCACTGAACTCCCTTAACTCTCCCCCTTTGGCATCAAGGCACCAAAAAGGAAAAGAAGGGGGAACAACTAACTAAACCTAGTCCTCATCTTATCCACTTTCGCTCTCAGTGGCTTCGGAGTCTTCAATGTTTGCCTCTGGCTCTTCGTCGTTGTCGTCGTTGTCGGAGGATTCCCTTGCCGAGGGAGCTGCCCGAGAGGAGCTTCCATCCTCCTGGAGCTGAGCAAGCTCATCGGCAGTGAAGACGGGGAAAGGAGTGATCTCCCCATCACTCTCCTCAGGAGATGACATCGGAACTTCAAGCTTCTCACACACCGCCTTGAGATACTTCTCTTGGCGCTTGTGTGCCCTCTGAGCGCGAATCTCTTGCTTCCGGCACGAGGTGAAGATGGCCTTGAAGCATTTGAAGAACGCACTCATGGACTGAGGCGGAGGCGGAGACGGAGGCGCCACTGGGCGAGACGGAGGATCAGCATTCTTGCGTCTTGGAGGCACCGGCACATTTGGCGGCTTCTGGGGGCGCAGAGGTCGGTGCGATACATCCTTGACAAAGGACACGCCCGACACCTTCTCAATAAGGCACATAATGTAAGGGGCATACCCGCACGCCCTGTTGGGGGTATGCGAGATGTTGAAGATGTCGTCGAAGATGTAGTCGACGAGATTGAACTTCTCTTCCCCATCAATCAGAATGAGCAGGTGCCTTAGGTTTCCTTGAATGACCCCTGCATCACTGTCCTTGGGTGCAATGGTCCTCCTAAGTATCCGATTCATGATGCTGTAGAATGGCTTGATGTTCCGAGCTAGTCCGGCATCAAACGGGAGATGGCTTGGATACATGTAAGCCAGCTCCTCACGATCCACTGCCTTGAGGTTCGAGATAATGATCTCGTGGTCCATGTGAGCCTCAAGACCAAGGATCCTTGCAAACTCAGCATAGGTGACAGAGTATTGTTCACCATGAGTCATCCAAATTATCCTCCTGTCACCTGAGCTTGTGAAATAGATTGTGGAGTAGAATTGGAGAATAACTTCCACATTCCAATCATATTTGAAGCCCATGATCTTCTTGAGATCATGGCGCTCGGCAGCTTCAATCACGGCATCAAAGGCCGAGTGCTCCTTCTTCGCCATATAGTCCCAGTCCACCCACTGAGCCTCTATCACTGGCTTCTTCATTTGTTGGTAGACTAGCCTGTAATAGTCACAGTGGAAGTCACACCAAAACCTGGGATCAGCTGTGCTCCTTTCAAATTTATAGACCTTCTCGGTCCTTAGCCTTCGGGCCTTTTCAGCCCCTTTGCCATGGAACACATTTGCCGACAGTTCCTTTTGCCGGTTGGGATTCCTTTCCGGTGTGTGGACTTCAAGGGGGCCAATAGAGGTGGCCTTCCCCTTTTCCTTGATCACAACCCCACCAGCAGCCCTCTTAGCTGATATCTTGACTGCGGGGTTCTTCTTCTTTGGCTCGATAGGAGCCGGAGCTTTTCCCTTCTTCGGGTCACGCTCGACCCTAGGGACAGCCTCTTCTTGGGCTGGCTCCTTGCCCTTAGCCTTCTCGCCAAGAGTGACGAGCTTCTTCCTCTTTGGGGCATTGGCCTCAGCGGCCTTGGAGTTATGGGCCTCCCTATCCTCTCTTTTCTTCTTTCGCAACTCATTCAGTGATTCTGCGGTGGCACGGGCAATGGCTTCATCCTCATTGTAGATGCTCGCAGCCACCTTGCATGCTTCGAGTGCCTTGAGCTTTCTTTCCTCCTTGGCCTTCTGCGCCTCCATTAGCGCAGCCTTAGTCCGAGCCTCGGCAATTTGGGCCTTGGTACGCCCCTCGAGGTTGACACGCGGAGGAGAGCGCTCGGAGTTCGACATTCTGTGCAAAGGATGGAGAGAGGAAGATATGAGCCTAGGAAGAAGAAGTATTGCCGAAAAGATCTCGAGAACCAACTAGAAGGAGGGTTTGCCCTGTGCAAACCGGACTTGTCCGCCCCAGGGGCGGACTAGTCCGCCGGCCAGACTTGTCCGCCTGGTGGCCGGACTAGTCCGGGTTACACAGGAAGAACCCTAACCCTAATCGATTCATCGAAAAATTTGTGAACCAATGCGCAATACTCCTAGGCTATGATCGCAAGGGTGTATAGAACAACATTAATGAAGGTGTTCCTATCAAAAACTTGAAGAATCAAGAATGGGGCTAGTTTTTGAGGAACGGTGAAATACCTTCAAAAATCCGCTTGAGTCGTCGAAATCGGCGTGGATCTCGAAGGTGGAGCACGGGGAAGTGATCCCTCACTCCCAAGGACTTCGATGCGCGGATTGGAGTTGAGTTTTGGTGGTTGGAGCGCAAAATCGCCGATTTGGGGGCGGTTGTGCGCGCGTGGAAGCTTGAGAGTCAAGTGAGAGAGAGAGAGAGGGGGTCCGGGCCGCCTGGGGGTTTAAGTCCCCAAGGGCCGGACTAGTCCGGTTGAGGGGTCGGACTAGTCCGGTCTGCGGACCAGACCCAGACTAGTCCGGGTCCGGACTTGTCCGGTGGAAGGCCGGACTAGTCCGGTGTGCGGACTAGCCGCGGACTAGTCTGACTCGGACTTGTCCGGCCATAGGGGCGGACTAGTCCGGTCCAGCTGGGCTGAAAAACAATATATTTGGGTTTTGCCCATAAAGATAAGTCCTTTTGGACAGATATAGCAAGGAAAACATGACAAACATGATTATGAGTCAATAAAGAACAACTTATGAACATTTTCATGAAGAAAATAGATTTCTCAAACAAATTTGAGGAGAAATCGACATAGAGAGGAGTTTTTCGAAATGTGGCTCAAAATATATGAGGAATGTGGTTTAAGCCACGTTCCGAGAATCCAACACGTTGAGCTCACTTCTTAGCTCACAGAAACGCTTCTCGTCAAGAGGCTTGGTGAAGATGTCCGCAAGTTGATGTTCCGTCCTCACATGCGAAATCTCAATGTCTCCCTTCATTGAGTGATCTCGTAAGAAATGGTGTCGAATGTCTATATGTTTGGTCCTAGAGTGTTCCACCGGATTATGGGCTATCTTGATTGCACTCTCGTTGTCACACAAGAGTGGAATTTTATGCAGGTTAATCCCATAATCCCCAAGCGTTTGTCGCATCCAGAGAAGTTGTGCACAACAACTTCCGGCTGCAACGTATTCAGCTTCGGCGGTGGAGAGAGCAATAGAGTTTTGCTTCTTAGAGGACCAAGACACAAGAGATCGACCTAAGAATTGGCACGTACCCGATGTGCTCTTCCTATCAACTTTGCACCCCGCATAGTCCGCATCGGAATATCCGATGAGGTTAAACTTGGATCCTTTGGGGTACCAAAGTCCTAGGGTAGGTGTGTGTACAAGATATCTCAAGATCCTTTTAACGGCGGTCAAATGACAAGCCTTGGGTGCTGCTTGAAAGCGTGCACACATACACACACTTAGCATGATATCGGGCCTAGATGCACAAAGATAGAGAAGTGATCCGATCATAGACCTATATAGCTTTTGATCCACACTTGGACCGTCCTCATTTAGGTCTAGGTGTCCATTTGTCCCCATAGGGGTTTTGATGGGTTTTGCTTTGTCCATGTCAAACTTTCTTAGAATATCTTGAGTATACTTAGTTTGACTTATGAACGTCCCTTCTTTGAGTTGTTTCACTTGAAATCCTAGAAAGAACTTCAACTCACCCATCATGGACATTTCAAACCTCTCCGTCATTATCTTGGAGAACTCGTCACAAAACACCTTATTTGTGGAACCAAATATGATGTCATCCACATATATTTGGCACACAAAAAGATCCTCGTTGAAGTGCTTTGTGAAAAGGGTATAATCCGCTTTTCCTATCCTAAAACCATTCTCAACTAGAAAGTCTCTTAGGCACTCATACCAAGCTCTAGGAGCTTGCTTGAGGCCATAAAGGGCCTTTCGCAATTTGTACACATGGTTAGGATAGTCTTGGTCTTCAAATCCCGGAGGTTGCTCTACAAAAACTTCTTCCTTGATTGGACCATTTAGGAATGCGCTCTTAACATCCATTTGGTAGAGCTTGAAATCATGATGAGTAGCAAAGGCTAATAGTATCCGAATTGACTCAAGCCTAGCTACGGGGGCAAATGTCTCATCAAAATCCAATCCTTCAACTTGTGAGTATCCTTTTGCCACAAGTCGTGCCTTGTTCCTAGTTACCACGCCATGCTCATCTTGTTTGTTGCGAAACACCCACTTGGTTCCAACAACATTAGCTTGAGGGCGCTTGACAAGCTCCCAAACCTTGTTCCTTTCAAAGTTGTTGAGCTCCTCTTGCATGGCAACTACCCAATCCGGATCCCTTAAGGCATCTTCAACCTTATGTGGTTCCAAGGATGAGACAAAAGAGAAATGCTCACAAAAGTTTGCAACACGTGAGCGTGTTGTTACTCCTTTTGTGATATCTCCTAGAATGTTGTCAACGGGATGGTCCCGTTGAACACTTTGATGAACACGAGGATGCGGGGGTTGACCTCTTGAATTACTTGGTTCATCTTCTTCACTTTGGTCTCCCCCTTGATTCATGCCTCCCCCTTGATCTTCGTTCTCATTATCACTTTGGGGAGCATCTAGAGGATCTTCAACTTGTCCAATGGGGTTTTGACCTACTTCATAGAGAGGATGGTCACTTGAACTTTGAGATGGTTCTTGTGGGCGAACATCTCCAAGTGCCATTTTCCTTAGAGCTTCTAGTGGAGGTTCCTCTTGATCAAGGGCATGTTGATCAACCTGCTCCACTTGAGAGCCATTGGTCTCGTCAAACACTACGTCACGTGCTACTTCAACAATTCCGGATGATTTGTTGAACACACGGTACGCATGAGTGTTTGAGTCATATCCAAGCAAGAAACCCTCATCAGACTTTGAAGCAAACTTCGAAGTCCTAGGCTTCTTGTTGAGGATATAGCACTTGCTACCAAAGACCCGAAAGTAAGAAACATTGGGTTTCTTACCAATGAGAAGCTCATAAGGAGTCTTCTTGAGGAGGCGATGAAGATACAATCGGTTCACGGCATGGCAAGCGGTGTTAACCGCTTCCGCCCAAAACCGGTCCGATGTTTTGTACTCATCTAGCATCGTCCTTGACATCTCAATAAGTGTCCTATTCTTTCTTTCGGCTATGCCATTTTGTTGTGGAGAATAGGGAGCGGAAAACTCATGCTTGATGCCCTCCTCATCTAGGAACTCTTCTACTTGCATGTTTTTGAATTCGGTGCCATTGTCACTTCTTATAGCCTTTATCCTCAAGGTGAACTCATTTTGAGCTCTCCTTAGAAATTTCTTGAGGACACCGGGAGTTTCACTTTTATCATGCAAGAAGAACACCCAAGTATACCTTGAAAAATCATCAACGATAACTAGACCATACTTGCTGCCACTAATGCTAATATAGGCAATGGGGCCGAAAAGGTCCATATGGAGTAACTCCAAAGGTCTAGTTGTCGTCATGACATTCTTAGAGGGGTGTTGAGCTCCTACTTGCTTTCCCGCTTGGCAAGCACTACATGGCCTATCCTTTTCAAATACTACATCCTTTAGGCCACGAACATGCTCACCCTTAAGGAGCTTTTGAAGGTTTCTCATTCCAACATGGGCTAGCCTTCTGTGCCAAAGCCATCCCATGTTGGCTTTTGCCATTAAGCATGTGTCAAGTTGAGCTTTATCCGCGGTGAAGTCCACAAGATAGAGCTTTCCCTTGAGCACTCCCTTAAAGGCTATCGAGTCATTACCTTCTCTAATGACACTCACTCCCTCACTAGTAAACACACATTTATATCCTCTATCACATAGTTGTGATATGGATAGGAGATTATAGTGTAGAGAATCAACATGCAAGACATTTGATAAAGTATGTAATGAGGAGATATAAATTTTACCGGAGCCAAGGATTTTCCCTTGGCTATTGTCCCCAAAGAAGATTCCTTCACTTGGGTCCTTATTCTCCTCATACTCTATGAACATGCTTCTCTCTCCGGTCATGTGGTTGGTGCATCCGCTATCCAATACCCATTTCGATCCACCGGAGGAGTAAGCCTACAAAACAAGTTTTATGCCTTTCTTTTAGGTACCCAAGCGGAGTTGGGTCCTTTGACGTTAGTGGTTAGGCATTTTGGCACCCACACGCAAGGCTTGGGGCTCTTGCGGAGTGGCCCAACATATCTAGCAAACACCTTGCCGTGTTTGTTCTTCTTCAACACATAAGATGCATCAAAATCATGAAATAAATGATGCGGTTCAGATTTAGGCAAGTTTTTGCTAGAGGGTGAGTTCTTTTCATTTTTAGTTTGGGATGAACTCCCCTTAACAAAGACAATCATGTCTTTGCCATACTTGGAGGTTTTGGCGTTATGCCTTGCACCTCTAGTATAGCCAAGACCATCCTTGACATGGGGTGGTCTTGTGTTGGTGAATGCACTTCGTGCATATGCCACCTTTTCCTTGTCAAAGATGGCACCCTTAGGTGCTTGTTTGCCTTGTGCTAGGTTGAGTTCATCCCTAAGTTTAAGGATCAAGTTGGAGCACTTGCAAGGTGATGTTGCCTTGGATGAGGCCTTTGATGGGGTTGAGCTCTTGAAGGAAGAGGCTACATTGTTCTTGAGTGACTCAACTTGAGTCTCAAGGATCTTGTTAGCTTTTGACAAGCTTCCAAGTTCATCCTTGAGCTCAATCGACTTCTCCTCAAGACTTGAACACATTTTCTTGCAAAGAGCAAGTTCGTGTTCCAATGCCTTGCTCTTCTCTCTTTCGAGCTCAAGGAGCTCATCAAGCTCTTGACATCTCTCCTTCTCAAGGATGAGCATGTCCTCTTGTCTATTGACGAGATCCTCCTTCTCAAAGATCTCATCCATAAGCAATTTCATCCTTCGTATGGTGCTTTTACTTATGTCCTTAAACATACTTTCATTTTCACTAGCGCTATCAAAATCATCATGTGAGGAAGTTGGGGAGGAAGGATGAGATGTTACCTTTCTCTTTCCTTCCCTTGCCATAAGGCAAGTAGGCTTGTGGTCGTTGTTGAGGTTGGGGAAGAGCTTGCCTCCCTTGGAGTTCCTCCCGATGGCTATGGTGGCCATCTTCTCCTCTTCTTCTTCGGAGGAGGACTCATCGTTAGAGTCCCACTCCTTCCCCAAATGGGCTTGTCCGGAGGGCCTCTTCTTCTTGAAGAATCTCCTTTCTTGAGGCTTCCCTTCCTTCTTCTTCTTCGTTTCTTCGTGTGGGCAATCAGCAATGAAGTGCCCATACTCGCCACAGTTGTAGCAAGACCTTTTTGATTTGGGCCTTGCTCTTTCCTTTCCCTTGCCCTCATAGTTGTGCCCCCCTTTCTTCCTCCTCATCATTCTCTTGAATTTGTTGATGAAGAAGGCCTCTTCCTCATCGGTGTCGAGGCTCTCCTCATCACTTTCTTCTTGCTCCTTTGAAGAGGGCGTTGCCTTGAGTGCAACGTTCTTCATCTTGGAGGCGGTGAACTTTTGGAGGTCGTTGTAGAAGAGCGCCTCCTTCTCCATGATTTCATGGTTGATGATCCTCCCAAGGACCTCCTCTGGGGTCATTTGAGTGAACCCCGGGCTTTCCCGAATCATGGAGCACAGAGAGACGTTCCTAGGCATGAATGCCCGGATCATCCTCTCAACCACCTCGTGGTCGGTCCACTTGGTGCAGCCATATGATCGGCTCTTGTTGATCAGCACCTTCAGCCGGTTGTACATGTCTTGGGGGGATTCACCATCCAAGATGGCGAATCTCCCAAGCTCTCCTTCGATGAGCTCGATCTTGGCCTCCTTGACCACTCGGTTTCCCTCATGCGCCGTCTTGAGGGTGTTCCATATGTCTTTGGCCACTTCAAGGCCATCGACACAGTTGAACTCATCTCTAGAGAGAGATGAGATGATCACAACCGCAGCTTGAGCGTTGCGGTGGATGAGGATGGCTTGTTCTTGAGTTATGTTGTCCTCATCCTTTGGAATCTCCACCCCGGTCATGACAATTTGCCACAACGCTGGGTTGAGTGACACGAGGTGGATCTTCATGTTGTGTTTCCACATACCGTAGTCCGTTCCATCGAATTGGGGAGGTTTCCCCAATGGGATGGACAGGTAGTGGTTGTTGGCGGCAAGGCGTTCATAGTTGAACCCTTGCCGGTTGTAGTTGGCTCCGCCACCACCACTTGATTGGTTTGACGGATCAATCTTGGAGATGTTCAACTTCTCCCGGAGCTTCGCCTTGAGTTGGCGAGTCTCCTCATCGTCCGTTGGCTTATCTTGATAAGCCAACATCTCCTCACGGGTCGCCTCGTAGTTGCTGCTCGATGCATCGTCATTCACCACTCCGGCCATCTCTCCGAGTTGTTAGACTCTTTGTGGAGAGTCCGGCTCTACCAATTGAAAGTTGCCTAGAGGGGGGGTGAATAGGCTAATTGACCTGCAAATGACTCAATAAAACGAGATTAAATTATAGGGGGCGGACTAGTCCGGTCAGGGGGCGGACTAGTCCGGTCAGCCTGCGTGAATAACCCTAAAAAAATGTTTCTAGCAAGTTTTAGGGAATTTTCTCGTTGCTACAAGTGAGTATATGTTTAAGTCAAGTTGAGCAACAACCTA
Source organism: Tuctoria greenei (assembly GCA_036927565.1). Lineage (NCBI taxonomy): Eukaryota > Viridiplantae > Streptophyta > Magnoliopsida > Poales > Poaceae > Tuctoria > Tuctoria greenei. The sequence continues at coordinate 3,389,499 of JAYESD010000004.1, forward strand.
CACAAGAGCAAGTCAAGTTTCCACAAGTTTGTAGCAATGCGGAGTATGAAACGAGACTACCAACCCTAGAACAAATTAATCAATAGAATGAATGCGAAGAACACAAGGGGGCAAGGATTTTATCCCGAGGTTCGATTCCACACAAGGAATCTACGTCCCCGTTGAGGAGTCCACAAAGGACCGGGTCCAACAACCCTTCCCTCACCAAGTTTACCGCACAGGCCTAACTTGGTTCTCCACTAATCACAACAGTGATTACAAAGTTCGTTGGGGCTTCTCACAAACTGAGGCTCCCACACCACAAAGATGATCAACATAATAAAACAAACTCAATACACAGCCCACAAAGACTCAACGAGTGCAAGAGATCAAACCGGGAGCACAAGCGCGATGTTCTTCCTCTTCTCCACCTCACTAAACCCTAATCCACTCAAGAATTAGTTTTAGAGGGAAAGTAGGCAAGAAGGAGGCTTAGGAGTGCTCCAAGTTGGCTGTGGCGGCGCTAGGGTTTGAGTTTTTCCAAAGGTATTCGAAATGAGGCCGGGGGGTCCCCTTTTTATAGGGGTCCCAAGCCCAATCTGCTGACTTCACCAAAAGGGCGGACTAGTCCGGCCACTGGCCCGGACTAGTCCGGCCTAGGGGACCACTGACCCCTTTGTCAGGTCCCGACAGCTGACACACTATCGTCACGCTACCCGCCAAACTTCAAATTCAAACGGTCACTTCCAGAACGGACTAGTCCGGTCAACACCGGACTAGTCCGATCTCACACAGAGCCTTCTGCTCCGTGTGAAAACGGACTAGTCTGAGGACCACGGACTAGTCCGGCCCCTAGGGCGGACTAGTCCGGTCCTCCCAGACTTAGCCACAGAAGCACCTTTTCCTAGCCAACCCGGACTAGTCCGGCCCAACGGGCGGACTAGTCCGTTCTCACTCAGGACCTCTTGGTCCGGTCCAAAACGGACAAGTCCGTGATTTTGGGACTTCATCCCCAAAACCCACTCACAGCTACCCGGACTAGTCCGGTCACAAACGGACTAGTCCTATCTCGGTCAGACCCTTCTGGTCCGGCCGATAACGGACTTGGCCGGCCAGGGGCGGACTAGTCCGGCCTCCTGCACGGACTAGTCCGGCCCTACGGCCAGACCACTCATTCACTCATTTCTTTCATAGGTTTGACCTCTAAACCACTTTGAGCTCCCAAACTTGATCTCAATGCACTTTACACACACACCCTCCTATTACTACGGCTAGTCTAACTCAATCACGCTAGAAACCCTAGTTTCTACGCTTCGAGTTGACTCCGTTTCCTTCCTTTTCCTTTTTGAGGGTTTGCGTCTCCGATTGAGTCTTCACCTGTGCTAAGATCACTTGAGCTCATTAGCGACTTAATTGTCGTCATCAATCATCCAAAACCCACGGGGAACCTAGATGCACTTTCATCGGCGATCAAGCTCCGCCCGGAGGTCGTGTGTCGAAAGCCGAGATGCCGTATGGATGCGTCGTGCCCCAGAGGGCAACGACGTCACTTGCTGTGACGCAGCTCGTCTTCGGTTGTTGGAGACATGTGGACCAAGTCTTCCAGACAACGTCCGTCGCTGCGACGGGGCTCGCCCTGAAGGAGGAGGACCTTGGTTGTTGAGTCGTTCGCCCGCTGCTGCGACCAAATGCTCAACATCAGCCCTCCATTGCTCCATAGCATCTTGAGATGCATCCGGAGGTGGTGGTCGCTGGAGAAGAGCACGCGCTGCATGGAGCGCGTGTTCTGGGTTGTCACGACTTGCCGGCGCAGTATGTGACGCCGGCGCACCATCATGTTGCCCGGCATGTCTTGCCGGAGAAGATGGTGGTGGTGGGAGTGTGACTCCTGCTGGTGCTGAGGCTCCTGCCGGTGGCTGCATGTTGGAGGGATTGCCTCCAATAGCCTGAGCAGCAGGTTGCCCGTTGGATGATCCAGCCGCAGAATTCACCATTCTTGAAAAATCTCAGGCGCCCCTACCTGGCGCGCCAACTGTCGACTGTTGGAGTCAGCAGATCTCCTGACACTACTAAAGTGTTGAAGGAGTTTGTAGTTCGGTGTGGGCGCGCGGAGACTCAAGAAGGTGAATCACGATTTGACACGAGAGACACAGTGGTTTACGTGGTTCGGGCCGCCTGAGCGTAATACCCTACTCCACGGGTGTGTGTGTGTTGTATTAGCTTGTGTGCCTCAGAGTGTTCGAGAGCCTCCTTCGTGTATCGTCGGTCTGTCCTTTTATAGTACAAGGACAAACCGTTACAAGTTAGCCTGGCCCGACATGTGGCCCCGACGGTTACTAGTATTGATACACGATTAATTGTTGTTAATAACCCTGTAACGGGCCCCGACAGTGCCGTTACAGGTGTTAAGATTATCCAATTAAGTGTCATTAACATGGAATTAATGACAATTAATCGAGTCTTGAAGTCCGCGGCTATCCTTTGACGATCCGGAGTCGTTACAACGTCTTCCGGAGGTTTGAGGCGGCCAGCTCTGACGTTTGGACACGTGGCAGCTCCGGAGCTTGCTTGTGGGAAGCGGGAAGCTCCGGGGTGGCCTGGCACGTGTCAGGTCCGGAGCTTCTCTCGGTCAGGGGTTAAGTCCGGAGGTGCCGTTTCGGTACCTAGCCCGGAGCTTCACCCTTGTGGGTAGTAGCTCCGGTCTGGCAGTACACGTGGCAACCTAGGGGTTAACCATGTTGGAGAAGCAGGTCCGGTTATGTCTGACAAGTGGGCCTCCGAGGGTCTTCAATTTGAGTAGACGTCCTTCCCTTGAGATCTTTGTAACCTCAGGGGGTGTATGGTTTTTAGGGTACCGACACACGTCATCTTCCAGAGCTGTGAGACGCGCGGTGGTGGCATCGGACCTCTCCTCAGTGGAGAGACTAAGTCTGGAGTACTTGGGATGCGTGGCAACATCGAAGGTCCGGAGTCGCGGACCACGTGATAGCACCGGAGCCACCCTTGACAGGGAGGCCGGTCCGGAGCCGCAGGTGTTTGGAAGCACCGAAGGTCCAGAGGTGCGGAGCATGTGGCAGCACCAGAACCACCCTTGACGGGGAGGCAGATCCGGAGCTACGGACACGTGGCAGCACCGGAGCCACCCCTTAGTAGGGAGGAAGATCCGGAGCCCTCGAGACGCGTGGCAGCACGGGACTTCTCCTCAGCGAGGAGGCTAGGTCCGGAGTCCTCGAGACGCATGACAGCACCAGACCTCTCCTCAGCGGAGAGGCTAGGTCCGAAGCTACAGGTTGTCGGAGCCGCCTTTTCTTCCTTATATGCGGGGTACCGACGATGATAATAGTAGTTAATTGTTTAACAATTTATTTAGTTTACATAAATTAATAATGGTAATTAATTGTTTTATAATTTATTTTGTTATTTTAGTTTTTTGGATTACCAATATATAGTTATCTTAGTTATTTTATAGTAATTATAATTCCGTATTTAGTGTAAATTTTATTTTATTATATTTATAATTGCATAGTTATTTAATACTATTTGAAATTCCCTATTTATTTTATTATTATTGTAAATCCATATTTATATGAAAGTATTTATATATCCGTATTTCACTTACAATATTTATAATTATTTATTTATTATACAATATTTATTTTTAGTATCTATAATTTCATATTTATGTTATAGTATTCATATTTACATTTTGTAAAGCGTTATTAATTTTATAGTATTTATAGTTCCGAATTTATATTCATTTAGTTATATTCTTATGTTAAAATATTTGTATTTGAAATTTTGTATATAATTTATTATATATTTAATAAGTTATTATAATTTTATTATACATACGATTATATAATTATTACTCTCTCATTCCCATATTATTTGTCGTTTAGGACAATAATTTTAATTCAAAATAAATTAAAATTCTTGTCTTAAACGACAATTAATATGGAAAAGAGGGACTATATCTGTTTTTTAATAATGTCGGGCAAACAAACCACTATATAAGCACATCATCGTGGATACTGGATAGGAGCCGCCGCTCAAGTCTCGGCTCGCAGCCGCTGTCAGCGAAGAAGACCATGTCACACCACGATTTCAACCCCGCGTCGGAGGGAAACCCAACAGCCCCGACGGTTGCGGAGGGCCACGTCGCCGCGGCGCAGTCTCCGGGCCTAAGACCCGGACCGGCTGCCGGGGGCGCGGCGGAGGAGGCCCGCGCCAGCCGCGAGGCAGAGGAATCCCAGCTCGTGAAGGAGATCGCCGAGCTGAAGGAGCAGATCGTCGCCTTGGAGGGGATGCTGGCAGAGGTCGACGGTGCTGATGCTGCTACCCGCGTCGGACCCAACCCGCCGTAGCCTGATCTGTCGAAGAATTGCCTGTCTCTGCCGGGTGCTTAGTGTTGCGGTTGTGAGGATCTAGAATAGCCTGATGTATCCTGTGTTCGTAGTTTTCTTTGATGCGTCCAGTCTTAGCAGCCTGGAATAAATCGCTGAATCTTCATTGATCAGTAGTAGTAGTAATACGGTACATTTTACTTCAGCAACGTGTATGTTGGGCAATGACTCCAGTGCAATTTAACATCTGGTGCAATCTTGCAATCAAGCGTTCTCATTTTTTGAATTTTCATCATACAATAACTTTACTTTTACACATAAATCCTTTCACTAGTCTGTACGTAGATTGAGTGATTTATGTGTAAAAGTACAGTTATCGTAGAATGAGAATATGTAGGATGAAAATCTAAAAAATGAGAGCGCTTAATGATTGCATCAGATATTAGATTGCACGACAGTAGCCGTCGTATTGTTGTGAGGAAGATTCCGTGCTTGTGTTAATTCTGCTATCTGGTGTCATTTTCGGAAGGGAAAAAAAATCACATTTTACTTTCCTGTAGTCAGACAGGTACCGGTCTGCCATGGCCATGGTGTCGTTAGTGCAGTGGTACATGGCTTACTTTTTTGACCGAGGCGTATGCCGAGTGCAGAATGCTTCCCATCCAAAAAGAAGACCGTTATGTGAAGACTGTTCAAACTACCAGGGGCAATGAGGCAGCTGAGCTGAAACATCATAATACTTCCGTGACATTTGCTCAAAAACACTGTGGAGCTTAAAACATTTTACAAAGTCTGTGTTCTGTAACCAATCCTAGTACCAATCATTCCAACATTCTGCAGCCTCGTCCTTCGTAACATCACCTTTAGTCCTGTTAGACTGACTCCAAGGCAAGACGCATACCGTCACTCAAACCAGGAATATGTAGCTAACAGGTAAAAAATAGTCTCCAACGGAGAGACGTATACGGTCATCAATTATTCCAACTCGATCAGGGGAGACGCAGATATAGGTGGCCTTTTCATCCAACTCAACATTGTGCAACCTCCGTACAGCCCATCTCCCACTGGACACATGCCCGCGCTGGCAGAAGCAATTTATGGCGGGAGCGTGATTTTTAGCGGGGGCAGCGAAAACAGGGGGTATGCGTCTCACGTGTTAGAGACGTCCTGATATGAGTGTCGTAGTTTGACGTCCAAAACTCAGGTATGAGTGGCCGCTTTTGAGTGTCGGCGTTGGAGCCAGCCTTACCATGCAAAGTCTGCGTTCTGTAACCAATCCTAGCGTGGCGCTGCTTTTGCCCCCTGATGAAATAGCAGGAAAGCTGATAGCGATAGTCAAAGTTCATGATGGCCTACATCAGATTCAAATACTGCACGGATATTCAGTGGTTTAAACTACCATAAACTCCACGCCACTTTCAAAAATGGATACTGAGTTTTAATTTGGAGTGTCTTTTTTTTTTCATGATCCCTACCAGATTTGCAGCGATTTTTTTGGTTTCCCATCACAACGTACCATTCCATTGCCAGTGACAATCGGCCCATCTCTCAAGGCAGCCTGTGAAAAGTAGACGGAACACACGCCCACGAATGTGCCCATGTAAGCAATATACGGCCCACGAAACTAGGCTCATCTAACCGGCCCACGAAATGGCACTCCACCTCCGGCGCCAAAATTCCCCCGAATTTCTCCCGCGCAAGCGCAAAAACGAAGCCAAAACCAAACCGGCGACCCTCTCCCGCGGCGACAAACGCCCAAACACGCCGAACCTCCAACGCGCCGCCCGCCCTCCCGCGCATTTCACCCCAAAACCATCATATAAGCGCGCGCATCCGACCTCCGTCTCCCTCAGCTCCGCGCATCTTCCCCGCCGCCGCCAGCCCGCCCACCCGAAAACCTTCCAACGCCGAGCGAGAGCTGCTTCCAAGAGGAGAGACACAGAGCCGCGATGGACGCCCCCAAGTCCGTCACGCCGGGCGCCGTGTCCTTCGTCCTGGCGAACCCCTCGCCGAAAGACGTCGACGTGCCGGAGCTCGTCGTCCAGGTCGTCGACCTCAGGTCCCTCGGCAACAGCACCACCCGCTTCACGTAAGTGCTCCCCGCCGCTGGATCCGGTCGATTTGCTAGCATCTGTTCCCCGCAGCATCCGTTGTGATTCGTTTCGGGGCTTCGGGTCGGTGGATCTGTGTGTGTTCGGCGTCCGACGAGCCTGACCCTGGATCTGGTTTTACCTTGCAGTTTCATGGCGAGCGACGGGACGGCGAAGATCAAGGCGATGCTGCCCACGCAGTTCGCGAAGGAGATCCAAGCCGGCAACCTCCGCAACCTCGGTCTCATCCGCATCCTCGACTACACCTGCAACGAGATAAAATCCCAGATGTAAGTGCTCACGCATGCCTCCTTGGTTCCCACGATTGCCTATTCTTGTCTGCTGTTTGCGTGTCCGGCGTTCGCCTCATTTGGTTACTTGTTGTGCTACGCTTGTATGTATACATCAGGTGCTTGATTGTCACCAACTGCGATATTGTGTCCCCATGTCTTGATGCGGAGATCAAGGGCGATGTGAAGATGAAAGAGGAGCCTGCGACTGTTGTGAAGTCCGAGGATGATGCGAAGATGGAAGAGGAGCATGCGATTGTTCTGAAGCCCAAAGATGAAGGCCTGGTTGTGGCCAAGCCCGTGAATCCTGCCCCGGTTGTGTTGAAGCCGAAGCAGGTGGTCAAGTCGGCATCACAGATTGTGAACGAGCAGCGTGGAAAGTAAGCACTTACCTGGAACCCTTCTGTATTTCTGATGTTCTTGATTAATCCTTAAAAATAATTGCGCTCATTGTTTATTTTTTTTAAGAAATCCATTGTTATTATTTTGTGCGTGTAGTGCTGCGCCAGCGGCGCGCTTGGCCATGACAAGAAGGGTCCATCCTTTGATATCCCTGAATCCCTACCAGGGTAACTGGGTCATCAAAGTGCGAGTTACAAGCAAGGGAAACCTCAGAACTTACAGAAATGCTCGTGGAGAAGGTTGCGTCTTCAATGTAGAGCTCACTGATGAGGATGTAAGTGTCATTTTCATCCAGGATGTACTCGTGCATTGAGTTTTTGTAAGTTGTTAGGTGACCTGATCATTCTTGGATTTGTTTATGTACAGGGCACCCAGATCCAGGCCACCATGTTCAATGAGGCTGCAAAGAAGTTCTACCCGATGTTTGAAATGGGCAAGGTCTACTATATCTCCAAAGGGTCACTTAAGATTGCCAACAAGCAGTTCAAAACTGTCCAGAATGACTATGAGTTGACACTAAATGAGAATGCTGTTGTTGAAGAAGCAGAGGGAGAGTCTTTCATTCCACAGGTGCAATACAAATTTATCAAAATTGATCAGCTAGGGTCATATGTCAATAGCAGGGAGCTAGTTGGTAAGTCAAAATCGTTGAATTCATTTAGATTTATTGCCTGGCTCGGTATAGTGTCTGACTAGTCAACTCTGCATGTGCATTATTTCAGATCTTGTTGGTATTGTTCAGAGCGTATCGCCCACACTGAGCATTAGGAGAAAGATTGACAATGAGACAATTCCAAAGCGTGACATTGTTGTTGCAGATGACTCGTAAGTATTGTTTCATTTTTTTTCTACAATTCTGTTGATAGCTTAAAGTACTCATTCCTCAGTTGCATCTAATGTTTTATCTTCGCTTTGATGACAGCGGCAAAACTGTTACTGTTTCTCTTTGGAACGATCTTGCCACCACTACTGGCCAAGAGCTCTTGGACCTGGTTGACAGTTCACCTGTTATTGCGATAAAGAGCCTGAAAGTATCTGACTTCCAAGGTACATATCTACATTTAGTCAATCTTCAGTCGGTTACTAGTGAAGAATTTGATTGCAGATGTATAGTAACATCTGTTAAATTTTTCCTTCAGGTGTGTCTCTATCAACAATTGGCAGGAGTACGCTTGTGATTAATCCAGATATGCCCGAGGCACAGGAACTTAGATCTTGGTAATACTTGTCTCCTGACTGTTGTATGCTTGCAGTAGGTTTTTGATTATTACACTGCGATTTCATGATTTTGCCAAACAGGTATGACTCTGAGGGAAAGGATACTTCAATGGCACCAATCGGTGCAGACATGGGTGCAACACGGGCTGGTGGCTTGAGATCTATGTATTCTGATAGGGTTTTTCTGTCTCACATCACCAATGATCCTACTATGGGTCAGGATAAGGTACATGCTTTGACATTTGTGAACATATGCAATTATTTCCTTCCTGAACGTGTGATTTCAACTTGCTATTTATCTCAATTTTGACTTTCTATCTTGCAGCCTGTTTTCTTCAGCATGTATGCATTTATCAGCCACATCAAGCCCGACCAGACCATGTGGTACCGTGCTTGCAAGAGCTGCAATAAGAAGGTGACTGAAGCTCTTAGTGGATCTGGATATTGGTGCGAAGGATGCCAAAATAATGTTGATGAGTGCTCCCTGAGGTAAACAGTCATGATTATAATCCAGAACATATTCATACCTGTTAGTATTGGCTGTTGGGCAGCAGTGTTAAATGTTATCCTTCAGGTATATCATGGTCGTCAAGGTCTCTGATCCCACTGGTGAGGCATGGGTTTCTGTCTTCAATGAGCATGCAGAGAGAATCATTGGCTGCAGCGCAGACGAGCTTGACCGAATCAAGAAAGAGGTAACTTCTGCAATCTGAATGCCTATCTTTGTATGTGAGTCGTGCATAGATATAAGAATGTTATGCCTGTAAGCTTCCAGTCTTCAGAATGCAATAACTTTCCGTTTTTGTTCTTTGCCTGTGTCTAATGCGGCGATCCTTGTTGCAGGAGGGGGATGACAATTACTTAATCAAGCTCAAAGAAGCTACCTGGGTTCCTCATCTGTTTCGTGTCAGTGTGGCACAGCATGAATACAATAACGAGAGAAGGCAAAGAATCACCGTGAGGAGCCAATCACCCGTTGACTATGCAGCAGAATCTAGGTACCTGCTAGAGGAGATAGCAAAGCTTACTGCTTGAGATGCTTATTTCTGGTGAAAACTAAAGGACTTGGTTGATTTTTGTATCAGAAGTCTGAGATGTAGCAACTCCATTATATTGTCTTAAAGCAGGTGCTGATTGGCTTTAGCGCTTCTGTAATATATGTAGAGGTTTGCCTAATGTGATTCTAGGTATCTAAATGTTAGGAGGCGGTTTAGTATGAAGCCTTCACGGCTACAATTTCACCTTCCTGCACTATGTTAATCAAATGCTAAGTTTATTTCTATGATACTATGCCTGCTGCTCATTTGTTCTAGTTCTGTATTAGACGTCAATCAGATGTAGAGCAATTGTTTTTAAACTTGTTGGTGGAGTATAACCTAAGTTGAACTTGCAATGTTTTGCTACCCCTTCAGGCCTTCAGACTTATGAGGCCGGGGTGCATTTCTGCTTTCACAACTTTATAAGCCATAACAAGATCCCCAGAAAATGCCATTTTTTTTTAAAAAGATTCAAATTACCCTAGCGACTGGGAGTTATGTGAAGCCATGACTCTCACAATCACTCTAAGAAAAATAGCTGAATTTGTTCCTCTCTTTTCGAGAGGTCCTCAATTTCATTGAGCTCTTAAACCCCCATAAACTTTTGTTCTAAGTCCACATTCTGTTAAGTCTAAATTTGTACCTGTTCCTAGACCATGTTGTTAGACAGTTCGTGTACTGGGCTAGGCCCATTGTATCCAGCCCATTAGGGACCCATATATGTACCCCAAAACTCTATCAATGAAACCCTAATTTTAGCCTCCAATTTGGTATCAGGGTCTCTCCCTCCCTCTCTCCCTCCCGATGAGCCAGCCGCCGCCGCCGCCCCGGGCGGACGGCGCGCCGCCGCCGCCGCCGGCCCTGGCCACCCGGCCGCCGCCGCCGCCGCCGCCGCCCTGCTCCCAGCCGTCGCCGCCGGCTCCCTTCCCCCCCTCCTCTTCTTCTCCTCTGTGGATGGCGCCGCCGCCGCCGGCTCCCGTGTCGCCGCCGACCGCCGCGCCGCCGCCGCCGACTCCCGTCCTCCGCGCCGCCGCCGCCGCCGCCGTGGCTGCGCCGGCCACCGCCGCCGTGGCCGCGCCGGCCGCCGCCGCCGTGGCCGCGCCGGCCGCCGCCGCCGTGGCCGCGCCGGCCGCCGCCGTCCTGTCCGCGCCGGCCGCCGTCGTGGCCGCGCCCGCTGCCGCTGCCGGTGGGCCAGCCGGCTACCGCCTCCCCGCCGCTGCTGCAGTGGCCGCCGCCGCCGCCGGTGGTGCCGGCGCCCGATCTGCACCCGGCACGCTGCCGCCTTGGGTTGCTCCTCCACACCCTCGGGCCCCACTGCCGGTCCATGCCGGCGTTGTCCCTTCGCCGCCGCCGTGGTGGTCCCCTCCCGCCGTTGGTGCACCACCACCGCCACCCGGGACTGTCCCGCACGACGGCTCCGCGTCGTCGTCCGTTCTCCTCGCCGATCCTGCTACCTTAGCAGATCCTCGCGGGTTGTCTGCCCAGCCTTCCGCGCCTCCCTCTGGTGTCGCTGCTGCCTTGGCGGCCTCGCGTGAGCGTGAGCGGACTCTTGCTCTTGCCCTGGAGCAGGAGCGAGCGTCCATGGCGGCCCTCACTCACCAGCTCGAGGAGGAGACACACCCGCAGTGGTTCCTCTCTCGTGAGACCTCCCCCGGTGATGGAGCGGCGCACAACACCTACGCTGCGACCCTGGTTGCCGGCCTCCATGCCCAGGCTTCCGGCGTCTCGAACATCCGGACGCTAGTCCCGGTTGTTCTCGGCTCCGACTCCACCACCTACGCCCGCTGGCGTAACCTGCTTCTCCTCACGTTGAGACGCTTCCGTCTTGACGACCACGTCATCCGGGATGACTCCCCGTTGGACGACAATTGGCTTGGCATGGACAGCCTGGTCCTTGCCTGGATTCTCGGCTCTCTTTCTGATGAGCTGGAGGACCTGGTGAGTCGACGCAGTGGTGGCACGGCGCGTCAGGCCTGGCTCGTCATCGAGCAGCACTTCCAGGGGAACCGTGCGACCCGAGCTCTTCACATCCGGGCACGGTTCGCTACTGCCGTTCAGGGGGACCTCTCGGTCTCTGCCTACTGTCGCCAGATGAAGGGCATGTCCGATGCCCTTCATGACCTCGGTGACCCTGTCCCGGAGACTTCGCTCGTTCTTCAGGTCCTGCAGGGCCTGAATGAGCGCTACTCCCACTTGCGGACGGTGATCCTCCGTGAGCAGCCTCTACCGACCTTTGATAAGGTTTGGTCTGACCTTGAGCTCGAGGAGATCACTTCCGCAGGCACTGGCGCCTCCTCGCCTGCCACAGCCTTCTACGGCTCTGGGCAGCACTCCCGTCCTGCCTCCGGAGGACCACCCTCGCGCCCACCTACCACTCCAGGGGCTCCTGCCAACCCCGGGGGTGGTAATCGTCGCCGTGGTGGTCGTCGGCGCGGGGGTCGTGACAGCTCTACTAGTGGCGGAGCTGCCTCTACGCCGCGTGGTGGCTCTGCTCCGGGTGCTACGGGTTCGGGTGCTCTGCCATCCTGGCCCACACCCTATAACCCGTGGACTGGCCAGATTGCCATGTGGCCTGGACCGTCTCCGGGTCTTCCTCCTCCACGTTTGGCGCGCCCTCAGGCTGCTTACGTGACCACTCCCGCGTACGGCGGTACTGCCTACTCGGCCAGTGGACCGTGGACTGCGCCCACTGGCGGGTCGGGCTACCCTATGGCTGGACCCTCCGGTCACTGGGGCCTGAGTTCTGAGTCCTCGGCGCCACACTCCACTCCTGACGGGTGGGACCGCCAGTCACTGGCCTCCTCCTTCAGCACGATGGCCCTTACTCCGCCAGGTGCTGACTGGGTCGCCGACTCCGGAGCCTCGTACCACACCACCCCCGACGCTGGTATACTCTCTTCTTCCCATCCTTCCCGCCCTTTTCATCCTTCATCTATCGTTGTTGGGAATGGGTCTGTTCTTCCAGTCACCTCAGTAGGTGACTTGGGCTCGTCGGGTTCTTTCCAGCTTCGTGATGTTCTTGTTGCTCCTGACATCATTCACAATCTTCTTTCTGTTCGTTGCTTTACCACTGACAACCATGTTTCTATTGAGTTTGATCCTTTTGGTTTATCTGTGAAGGATCTTACTACCCGACGTCTTCTTCACCGTTGTGAGAGTTCGGGGCCCCTGTACACGTTTCGTCTTCCCGCTTCCGCTTCGACTTCACCTTTTGCCCTGGCTACGACAGCTTCTTCCACGACTTGGCACCGTCGGCTTGGCCATCCTAGTGCTGATGTCATGTCTAAGTTGTCTAGTAGCTCAGTGATTTCGTGTACTAGGGGTACTCATGAGTCTTTGTGTCATGGTTGTCAGCTTGGTCGCCATGTTCGGCTTCCATTTCCGCACTCTGTTACTCATGTTGAGCGGATTTTTGATTTGATACACTGTGATCTTTGGACTTCCCCTGTCATCAGTGTTTCTGGATATAAATATTACTTGGTGATACTTGATGATTTTTCGCACTACTCGTGGACTTTTCCCTTGCGTCAGAAGTCCGACACGTTCACCACTCTCTCTCACTTCTTTGCTTGGGTGTCCACCCAGTTCAGCCTCATTATTCGAGCCATCCAGTGCGATAACGGACGCGAGTTTGACAACTCCGCGTTCCGTGACTTTCTTCTCTCTCGCGGTGTTACGTTGCGCATGTCCTGCCCGTACACTTCTCCTCAGAATGGCAAGGCTGAACGCATGATTCGTACCACTAATGATGTTATGCGTTCCCTGATGTTTCAGGCCTCCATTCCTGCTCGGTACTGGGCTGAGGCACTCCACACCGCTACTCTCCTCATTAATCGCCTCCCTACGAAGGCGATTAGTGCCCCCACCCCTCACTTCGCCCTTTTCGGCACCACTCCCCTCTATGACCACCTTCGAGTGTTCGGGTGCACTTGCTACCCTAACCTTTCCGCCACCACACCCCATAAGCTTGCGCCCCGTTCCACCCGGTGTGTCTTCCTTGGATACTCCCCTGATCATAAGGGGTATCGGTGCCTTGACCTTGCTACCCGTCGTGTCTTGATCTCTCGTCACGTTGTTTTCGACGAGTCATCCTTCCCCTTCTCCGCTTCGTCCTCCGACTCTGTTGTTGAGTTGGATTCCCTGTTTCCCACTGACCTTGAGGCCGCGCCCATCCAGCGACCTTGTGTTTTACCCCCTGCAGGTCACCCACGCGCCAAAGAGCGCGCGGCTCCGGCGCCCGCTGTGCCACGCGCGGCCCCGGCGTCCCTGACGCCGCCTGTTGCGCCCCGCGCAGCCCCGGCGTCTCTGACGCCGCCTGCCGCGCCACGCGCGGCCCCGCCGTCCCCGACGCCGCCTCCCGCGCCACGCGCGGCCCCGGAGTCCCCGACGCCGTCTACCGCGCCACGCGCGGCCCCAGCGTCCCCGACGCCGTCTACCGCGCCACGCGCGGCCCCGGCGTCCCCGACTACCGCGCCACGTGCGGCCCCGGCGTCCCCGACGTCGCCTCCCGCGCCACGCGCGGCCCCGGCGTCCCCGACGTCGCCCCCCGCGCCACGCGCGGCCCCGGCGTCCCCGACGTCGCCCCCCGCGCCACGCACGGCCCCGGCGTCCCCGACGTCGCCCTCCGCGCCACGCGCGGCCCCGGCGTTGCGTTACGCCGACCCTGCCCTTGTCTATCAGCGACGAGTGCGGGTTGGCGTACCGGCCCCCTCCCACCCGGAGCCTCCGGTGTACCACCCCCCACTGCTCCACCGAGACCCTAGTCACGTCCACCCGATGGTGACTCGTCGGGCGGCTGGGGTCCTCCGACCGGTGGAGCGGTTCTGAAAGTGCATCTAGGTTCCCCGTGGGTTTTGGATGATTGATGACGACAATTAAGTCGCTAATGAGCTCAAGTGATCTTAGCACAGGTATGGACTCAATTGGAGACGCAAACCCTCAAAAAGGAAAAGGAAGGAAACAGAGTCAACTCGAAGCGTAGAAACTAGGGTTTCTAGCGTGATTGAGTTAGACTAGCCGTAGCAATAGGAGGGTGTGTGTGTAAAGTGCATTGAGATCAAGTTTGGGAGCTCAAAGTTGGTTTAGAGATCAAACCTATGAAAGAAATGAGTGATTGAGTGGTCTGGCCGTAGGGCCGGACTAGTCCGTGCAGGAGGCCGGACTAGTCCGTTCCTGGCCGGCCAAGTCCGTCTCAGGCCGGACCAGAAGGGTCTGACTGAGATCGGACTAGTCCGTTTGTGGCCGGACTAGTCCGGGTAGCTGTGAGTGGGTTTTGGGGATGAAGTCCCAAAACCACGGACTTGTCCGTTTTGGACCGGACCAAGAGGTCCTGAGTGAGAACGGACTAGTCCGCCCGTGGGGCCGGACTAGTCCGGGTTGGCTAGAAAAGGTGCTTCTGTGGCTAAGTCTGGGAGGACCGGACTAGTCCGCCCTAGGGGCCGGACTAGTCCGTGGTCCTCAGACTAGTCCGTTTTCACACGGAGCAAAAGGCTCTGTGTGAGATCGGACTAGTCCGGTGTTGACCGGACTAGTCCGTTCTGGAAGTGACCGTTTGAATTTGAAGTTTGGCGGGTAGCGTGACGATAGTGTGTCAGCTGTCGGGACCTAACAAAGGGGTCAGTGGTCCCCTAGGCCGGACTAGTCCGGGCCAGTGGCCGGACTAGTCCGCCCTTTTGCTGAAGTCAGCAGATTGGGCTTGGGACCTCTATAAAAAGGGGACCCCCGGCCTCATTTCAAACACTCTTGGAAAAACTCAAACCCTAGCGCCGCCACAGCCAACTTGGAGCACTCCTAAGCCTCCTTCTTGCCTACTTTCCCTCTAAAACTAATTCTTGAGTGGATTAGGGTTTAATGAGGTGGAGAAGAGGAAGAACATCGCGCTTGTGCTCCCGGTTTGATCTCTTGCACTCGTTGAGTCTTTGTGGGCTGTGTATTGAGTTTGCTTTATTGTGTTGATCGTCTTTGTGGTGTGGGAGCCTCAGTTTGTGAGAAGCCCCAACGAACTTTGTAATCACCGTTGTGATTAGTGGAGAACCAAGTTAGGCCCGTGCGGTAAACTTGGTGAGGGAAGGGTTGTTGGACCCGGTCCTTTTGTGGACTCCTCAACGGGGACGTAGATTCCTTGTGTGGGATCGAACCTCGGGATAAAATCCTTGCCTCCTTGTGTTCTTCGCATTCATTCTATTGATTACTTTGTTCTAGGGTTGGTAGTCTCGTTTCATATTCCGCTTTGCTACAAACTTGTGGAAACTTGACTTGCTCTTGTTTAGGTTGTTGCTTAACTTGACTTAAACATATACTCACTTGTAGTAAAGAGAAAATACCCTAAAACTTGCTAGAAACATCTTTTTAGGGTTATTCACGCAAGCTGACCGGACTAGTCCGCCCCCTGACCGGACTAGTCCGCCCCCTGTGATTTAATCTCGTTTTATTAAGTCATTTGCAGGTCGATTAGCCTATTCACCCCCCCTCTAGGCAACTTTCAATTGGTATCAGAGCAGGACTCTCCACAAAGAGTCTAACAACTCGGAGAGATGGCCGGAGTGGTGAATGACGATGCATCGAGCAGCAACTACGAGGCAACCCGTGAGGAGACGTTGGCTTATCAAGATAAGCCAACGGACGATGAGGAGACTCGCCAACTCAAGGCGAAGCTCCGGGAGAAGTTGAACATCTCCAAGATTGATCCGTCAAACCAATCGAGTGGTGGTGGCGGAGCTAGCTACAACCGGCAAGGGTTCAACTATGAACGCCTTGCTGCCAACAACCACTACCTGTCCATCCCATTGGGGAAACCTCCCCAATTCGATGGAACGGACTACGGTATGTGGAAACACAACATGAAGATCCATCTCGTGTCACTCAACCCAGCTTTGTGGCAAATCGTCATGACCGGGGTGGAGATTCCAAAGGATGAGGACAACATAACTCAAGAACAAGCTATCCTCATCCACCGCAACGCTCAAGCTGCGGGTGTGATCATCTCATCTCTCTCTAGAGATGAGTTCAACCGTGTCGATGGCCTTGAAGTGGCCAAAGACATATGGAACACCCTCAAGACGGCGCATGAGGGAAACCGAGTGGTCAAGGAGGCCAAGATCGAGCTCATCGAAGGAGAGCTTGGGAGATTCGCCATCTTGGATGGTGAATCCCCCCAAGACATGTACAACCGGCTGAAGGTGCTGATTAACAAGAGCCGATCATATGGCTGCACCAAGTGGACCGACCACGAGGTGGTGAAGAGGATGATCCGGGCATTCATGCCTAGGAACGTCTCTTTATGCTCCATGATTCGGGAAAGCCCGGGGTTCACTCAAATGACCCCGGAGGAGGTTCTTGGGAGGATCATTAACCATGAAATCATGGAGAAGGAGGCGCTCTTCTACAACGACCTCCAAAAGTTCACCGCCTCCAAGATGAAGAACGTTGCACTCAAGGCAACGCCCTCTTCAAAGGAGCAAGAAGAAAGTGATGAGGAGAGCCTCGACACCGATGAGGAGGAGGCCTTCTTCATCAACAAATTCAAGAGAATGATGAGGAGGAAGAAAGGGGGGCACAACTATGAGGGCAAGGGAAAGGAAAGAGCAAGGCCCAAATCAAGAAGGTCTTGCTACAACTGTGGCGAGTATGGGCACTTCATTGCTGATTGCCCACACGAAGAAACTAAGAAGAAGAAGGAAGGGAAGCCTCAAGAAAGGAAATTCTTCAAGAAGAAGAGGCCCTCCGGACAAGCCCATTTGGGGAAGGAGTGGGACTCTAACGATGAGTCCTCCTCCGAAGAAGAAGAGGAGAAGATGGCCACCATAGCCATCGGGAGGAACTCCAAGGGAGGCAAGCTCTTCCCCAACCTCAATAACGACCACAAGCCTACTTGCCTTATGGCAAGGGAAGGAAAGAGAAAGGTAACATCTCATCCTTCCTCCCCAACTTCCTCACATGATGATTTTGATAGCGCTAGTGAAAATGAGCATATGTTTAAGGACATAAGCAAAAGCACCTTGCGTAGGATGAAGTTGCTTATGGATGAGATCTTTGAAAAGGAAGATCTCATCAACAGACAGGAGGACATGCTCATCCTTGAGAAGGAGAGATGTCAAGAGCTTGATGAGCTCCTTGAGCTCGAAAGAGAGAAGAGCAAGGCATTGGAACACGAACTTGCTCTTTGCAAGAAAACGTTTTCAAATCTTGAGGAGAAGTCGATTGAGCTCAAGGATGAACTTGGAAGCTTGTCAAAAGCTAACAAGACACTTGAGACTCAAGTTGAGTCACTCAAGAACAATGTAACCTCTTCCTTCAAGAGCTCAACCCCCTCAAAGGCCTCATCCATGGCAACATCACCTTGCAAGTGCTCCAACTTGATCCTTAAACTTAAGGATGAGCTCAACCTAGCACAAGGCAAACAAGCACCTAAGGGTGCCATCTTTGACAAGGAAAAGGTGGCATATGCACGAAGTGCATTCACCAACACAAGACCACCCCATGTCAAGGATGGTCTTGGCTATACTAGAGGTGCAAGGCATAATACCAAAACCTCCAAGTATGGCAAAGACATGATTGTCTTTGTTAAGGGGAGTTCATCCCAAACTAAAAATGAAAAGAACTCACCCTCTAGCAAAAACTTGCCTAAATCTGAACCGCATCATTTATTTCATGATTTTGATGCATCTTACGTGTTGAAGAAGAACAAACACGGCAAGGTGTTTGCTAGATATGTTGGGCCACTCCGCAAGAGCCCCAAGCCTTGCGTGTGGGTGCCAAAATGCCTAACCACTAATGTCAAAGGACCCAACTCCGCTTGGGTACCTAAAAGAAAGGCATAAAACTTGTTTTGTAGGCTTACTCCTCCGGTGGATCGAAATGGGTATTGGATAGTGGATGCACCAACCACATGACCGGAGAGAGAAGCATGTTCATAGAGTATGAGAAGAATAAAGACCCAAGTGAAGGAATCTTCTTTGGGGACAATAGCCAAGGGAAAATCCTTGGCTCCGGTAAAATTTCTATCTCCTCATTACATACTCTATCAAATGTCCTGCATGTTGATTCTCTAGACTATAATCTCCTATCCATATCACAACTATGTGATAGAGGATATAAATGTGTGTTCACTAGTGAGGGAGTGAGTGTCATTAGAGAAGGTAATGACTCGATAGCCTTTAAGGGAGTGCTCAAGGGAAAGCTCTATCTTGTGGACTTCACCGCGGATAAAGCTCAACTTGACACATGCTTAATGGCTAAAGCCAACATGGGATGGCTTTGGCATAGAAGGCTAGCCCATGTTGGAATGAGGAATCTTCAAAAGCTCCTTAAGGGTGAGCATGTTCGTGGCCTAAAGGATGTAGTATTCGAAAAGGATAGGCCATGTAGTGCTTGCCAAGCGGGAAAGCAAGTAGGAGCTCAACACCCCTCTAAGAATATCATGACGACAACTAGACCTTTGGAGTTGCTCCATATGGATCTTTTTGGCCCCATTGCGTACATTAGCATTGGTGGCAGCAAGTATGGTCTAGTTATCGTTGATGACTTCTCTAGATATACTTGGGTGTTCTTCTTGCATGATAAAAGTGAAACTCCCGGTGTCCTCAAGAAATTTCTAAGGAGAGCTCAAAATGAGTTCACCTTAAGGATAAAGGCTATAAGGAGTGACAATGGCACCGAATTCAAAAACATGCAAGTAGAAGAGTTCCTAGATGAGGAGGGCATCAAGCATGAGTTTTCCGCTCCCTATTCTCCACAACAAAATGGCATAGCCGAAAGAAAGAATAGGACGCTCATTGAGATGTCAAGGACGATGCTAGATGAGTACAAACATCGGACCGGTTTTGGGCGGAAGCGGTTAACACCGCTTGCCATGCCGTGAATCGATTGTACCTTCATCGCCTCCTCAAGAAGACCCCTTATGAGCTTCTAATTGGTAAGAAACCCAATGTTTCTTACTTTCGGGTCTTTGGTAGCAAATGCTATATCCTCAACAAGAAGTCTAGAACTTTGAAGTTTGCTTCAAAGTCCGATGAGGGTTTCTTGCTTGGATATGACTCAAACACTCATGCGTACCGTGTGTTCAACAAATCCTCCGGAATTGTTGAAGTAGCACGTGACGTGGTGTTTGACGAAACCAATGGCTCTCAAGTGGAGCAAGTTGATCAACATGCCCTTGATCAAGAGGAACCTCCACTAGAGGCTCTAAGGAAAATGACACTTGGAGATGTTCGCCCACAAGAACCATCTCAAAGCCCAAGTGACCATCATCATTATGAAGTAGGTCAAATCCCCATTGGACAAGTTGAAGATCCACTAGAAGCTCCCCAAAGTGATAATGAGAATGAGGATCAAGGGGGAGGCTTGGATCAAGGGGGAGACCAAAGTGAAGAAGATGAACCAAGTAATTCAAGAGGTCAACCCCCGCATCCTCGTGTTCATCAAAGTGTTCAACGGGACCATCCCGTTGACAACATTCTAGGAGATATCACAAAAGGAGTAACTACACGCTCACGTGTTGCAAACTTTTGTGAGCATTTCTCTTTTGTCTCATCCTTGGAACCACATAAGGTTGAAGACGCCTTAAGGGATCCGGATTGGGTAGTTGCCATGCAAGAGGAGCTCAACAACTTTGAAAGGAACAAGGTTTGGGAGCTTGTCAAGCGCCCTCAAGCTAATGTTGTTGGAACCAAGTGGGTGTTTCGCAACAAACAAGATGAGCATGGCGTGGTAACTAGGAACAAGGCACGACTTGTGGCAAAAGGATACTCACAAGTTGAGGGATTGGACTTTGATGAGACATTTGCCCCCGTAGCTAGGCTTGAGTCAATTCGGATATTATTAGCCTTTGCTACTCATCATGACTTCAAACTCTACCAAATGGATGTTAAGAGTGCATTCCTTAATGGCCCAATCAAGGAAGAAGTTTATGTAGAGCAACCTCCAGGGTTTGAAGATCAAGACTATCCAAACCATGTTTACAAATTGCGAAAGGCTCTTTATGGTCTCAAGCAAGCTCCTAGAGCTTGGTATGAGTGCTTAAGAGACTTTTTAGTTGAAAATGGTTTTCGGATAGGAAAAGCGGATTATACCCTTTTCACAAAACACTTCAACGAGGATCTTTTTGTGTGCCAAATATATGTGGATGACATCATATTTGGTTCCACAAATAAGGTGTTTTGTGACGAGTTCTCCAAGATAATGACGGAGAGGTTTGAAATGTCCATGATGGGTGAGTTGAAGTTCTTTCTAGGATTTCAAGTGAAACAACTCAAAGAAGGAACATTCATAAGTCAAACTAAGTATACTCAAGATATTCTAAGAAAGTTTGACATGGACAAAGCAAAACCCATCAAAACCCCTATGGGAACAAATGGACACCTAGACCTAAATGAGGACGGTCCAAGTGTGGATCAAAAGCTGTATAGGTCTATGATCGGATCACTCCTCTATCTTTGTGCATCTAGGCCCGATATCATGCTAAGTGTGTGTATGTGTGCACGCTTTCAAGCAGCACCCAAAGCTTGTCATTTAACCGCCGTTAAAAGGATCTTGAGATACCTTGTACACACACCTACCCTAGGACTTTGGTACCCCAAAGGATCCAAGTTTAACCTCATTGGATATTCCGATGCGGACTATGCGGGGTGCAAAGTTGATAGGAAGAGCACATCGGGCACGTGCCAATTCTTAGGTCGATCTCTTGTGTCTTGGTCCTCCAAGAAGCAAAACTCTATTGCTCTATCCACCGCCGAAGCGGAATATGTTGCAGCCGGAAGTTGTTGTGCACAACTTCTTTGGATGCGACAAACTCTTAGGGATTATGGGATTAATCTGCGTAAAATTCCACTCTTGTGTGACAACGAGAGTGCAATCAAGATAGCCCATAATCCGGTGGAACACTCTAGGACCAAACACATAGACATTCGACACCATTTCCTGCGAGATCACTCAATGAAGGGAGACATTGAGATTTCGCATGTGAGGACGGAACATCAACTTGCGGACATCTTCACAAAGCCTCTTGACGAGAAGCGTTTCTGTGAGCTAAGAAGTGAGCTCAACGTGTTGGATTCTCGAAACGTGGCTTAAACTCCATTCCTCATATATTTTGAGCCACATTTCGAAAAACTCCTCTCTATGTCGATTTCTCCTCAAATTTGTTTGAGAAATCTATTTTCTTCAAGAAAATGTCCACAAGTTGTTCTTTATTGACTCATAATCATGTTTGTCATGTTTTCCTTGCTATATCTGTCCAAAAGGACTTATCTTTATGGGCAAAACCCAAATATATTGTTTTTCAGCCCAGCTGGACCGGACTAGTCCGCCCCTATGGCCGGACAAGTCCGGGTCAGACTAGTCCGCGGCTAGTCCGCACACCGGACTAGTCCGGCCTTCCACCGGACAAGTCCGGACCCGGACTAGTCTGGGTCTGGTCCGCAGACCGGACTAGTCCGGCCCCTCAACCGGACTAGTCCGGCCCTTGGGGACTTAAACCCCCAGGCGGCCCGAACCCCTCTCTCTCTTCCTCACTTGTCTCCCTAGCTTCCACGCGCGCACAACCGCCCCCAAATCGGCGATTTTGCGCTCCAACCACCAAAACTCAACTCCAATCCGCGCATCGAAGTCCTTGGGAGTGAGGGATCACTTCCCCGCGCTCCACCTTCGAGATCCACACCGATTTCGACGACTCAAGCGGTTTTTTGAAGGTATTTCACCGTTCCTCAAAAACTAGCCCCATTCTTGATTCTTCAAGTTTTTGATAGGAACACCTTCATTAATGTTGTTCTATACACCCTTGCGATCATAGCCTAGGAGTATTGCGCATTGGTTCACAAATTTTTCGACGAATCAACTAGGGTTAGGGTTCTTCCTGTGCAACCCGGACTAGTCCGGCCACCAGGCGGACAAGTCCGGTCGGCGGACTAGTCCGCCCCTGGGGCGGACAAGTCCGGTTTGCACAGGGCAAACCCTACTTCTAGTTGGTTCTCGAGACCTTTTCGGCAATACTTCTTCTTCCTAGGCTCATATCTTCCTTCCTCCATCTTTTTCACAGCATGTCGAACTCCGAGCGCTCTCCTCCGCGTGTCCACCTCGAGGGGCGTACCAAGGCCCAAATTGCTGAGGCTCGGACTAAGGCTGCGCTAATAGAGGCGCAGAAGGCCAAGGAGGAAAGAAAGCTCAAGGCACTCGAAGCATCCAAGGTGGCTGCGAGCATCTACAATGAGGATGAAGCCATTGCCCGTGCCACCGCAGAATCCCTCCATGAACTGAGGAAGAAGAAAAGAGAGGATAGGGAGGCCCACAACTCCAGAGCTGCTGAGGCCAGTGCCCCCAAGCGCAAGAAGCTCGTCACTGTTGGCAAGAAAGCTAAGGGCAAGGAGCCAGCCCAAGAAGAGGCTGTCCCTAGGGTCGAGCGCGACCCAAAGAAGGGAAAAGCCCCGGCTCCAGTCGAGCCGAAAAAGAAGAAGCCCTCCATCAAGGTGCCAGCCAAGAAGGCACCCGGAGGGGTTGTGATCAGGGAAAAGGGGAAGGCCACCTCTATTGGCCCCCTTGAAGTCCACACACCGGAAAGGAATCCCAACCGGCAGAAGGAACTGTCGGCAAATGTATTTCATGGCAAGGGGTCTGAAAAGGCCAGGAGGCTAAGGGAAGAAAAGGTCTACAAGTATGAGAGGAGCACGGCAGATCCCAGATTTTGGTGTGACTTCCACTGTGATTATTACAGACTAGTCTACCAACAAATGAAGAGGCCAGTGATAGAAGCTCAGTGGGTGGACTGGGACTATATGGCAAAGAAGGAGCACTCGGCCTTTGATGCCGTGATTGAAGCTGCCGAGCGCCATGATCTCAAGAAGATCATGGGCTTCAAATATGATTGGAATGTGGAAATCATTCTCCAATTCTACTCCACAATCTATTTTTCAACCTCTGGTGACAGGAAAATTATTTGGATGACTCATGGTGAGCAATACTCTGTCACCTATGCTGAGTTTGCAAGGATCCTTGGTCTTGAGGCTCACATGGACCACGAGATCATTATCTCGAACCTCAAGGCAGTGGATCGTGAGGAGCTGGCTTACATGTATCCAAGCCACCTCCCGTTTGATGCCGGACTAGCTCGAAACATCAAGCCCTTCTACAGCATCATGAACAGAATCCTCAGACGGACGATAGCACCGAAGGATGGTGATGCTGGGGTGATTCAAGGGAACCTGAGGCACCTACTACTTCTGATTGATGGGGAAGAGAAGTTCAATCTCGTCGACTACATCTTCGACGACATCTTCAACATCTCGCATACCCCCAACAGGGCGTGCGGGTATGCCCCTTACATTATGTGCCTTATTGAGAAGGTGTCGGGTGTGTCCTTTGTCAAGGATGTATCGCACCGACCTCTGCGCCCCCAGAAGCCGCCAAATGTGCCGGTGCCTCCTCGTCGCAAGAATGCAGATCCTCCGTCTCGCCCAGTGGCGCCTCCTTCTCCGCCTCCGCCTCAGTCCATGAGTGCGTTCTTCAAGTGCTTCAAGGCCATCTTCACCTCATGCCGGAAGCAAGAGATTCGCGCTCAGAGGGCACACAAGCGCCAAGAGAAGTATCTCAAGGCGGTGTGTGAGAAGCTTGAAGTCCCAATGTCCTCTCCGGAGGTGAGTGATGGGGAAATCACTCCCTTCCCCACCTTCACCGCCGATGAGCTCGCCCAGCTCCAAGAGGATGGAAGCTCCTCTCGGGCTGCTCCCTCGGCAAGGAACTCCGACGACGACGACAACGATGTCGATGATGAGGACGACGTCGAAGATTCCGAGGCCACGGAGAGTGGAAGTGGCGAAGACGAGGATTAGTTCTTAGGTCTTAGCTCCCTCTCTTCTTTTCCTTTTTGGTGCCTTGATGCCAAAGGGGGAGAGTTAAGGAGGAGTTAATCGGTTGTGGGTGTGTTTGTGATTTGTGGACTTATTTTGTAACATATTTATGCTCTTGGATGCTTACATTTGTGCAAGACTCGTTAATGTTGCTCACTATCAATATATTGCTCTTATTGTCAATCTTATGAATGTATTGATGTCATTTATGTCTTGTCACAATTGTTGAGCACATCACGTAGGCACCCCACCATAACGTGTGTGGGTATGAAAGAACTCCTCCACCTCTTTTACATGTTGCATACATTGAGGGGGAGTCATTCATACGCACACATGTTATGAAAACCAAACTTTATACTCTTATTTGTGAAGGACTTAATGTGTTGTCATCAATCACCAAAAAGGGGGAGATTGAAAGTGCATCTAGGTTCCCCGTGGGTTTTGGATGATTGATGACGACAATTAAGTCGCTAATGAGCTCAAGTGATCTTAGCACAGGTATGGACTCAATTGGAGACGCAAACCCTCAAAAAGGAAAAGGAAGGAAACGGAGTCAACTCGAAGCGTAGAAACTAGGGTTTCTAGCGTGATTGAGTTAGACTAGCCGTAGCAATAGGAGGGTGTGTGTGTAAAGTGCATTGAGATCAAGTTTGGGAGCTCAAAGTTGGTTTAGAGGTCAAACCTATGAAAGAAATGAGTGATTGAGTGGTCTGGCCGTAGGGCCGGACTAGTCCGTGCAGGAGGCCGGACTAGTCCGTTCCTGGCCGGCCAAGTCCGTCTCAGGCCGGACCAGAAGGGTCTGACTGAGATCGGACTAGTCCGTTTGTGGCCGGACTAGTCCGGGTAGCTGTGAGTGGGTTTTGGGGATGAAGTCCCAAAACCACGGACTTGTCCGTTTTGGACCGGACCAAGAGGTCCTGAGTGAGAACGGACTAGTCCGCCCGTGGGGTCGGACTAGTCCGGGTTGGCTAGAAAAGGTGCTTCTGTGGCTAAGTCTGGGAGGACCGGACTAGTCCGCTCTAGGGGCTGGCCTAGTCCGTGGTCCTCAGACTAGTCCGTTTTCACACGGAGCAAAAGGCTCTGTGTGAGATCGGACTAGTCCGGTGTTGACCGGACTAGTCCGTTCTGGAAGTGACCGTTTGAATTTGAAGTTTGGCGGGTAGCGTGACGATAGTGTGTCAGCTGTCGGGACCTGACAAAGGGGTCAGTGGTCCCCTAGGCCGGACTAGTCCGGGCCAGTGGCCGGACTAGTCCGCCCTTTTGCTGAAGTCAGCAGATTGGGCTTGGGACCTCTATAAAAAGGGGACCCCCGGCCTCATTTCAAACACTCTTGGAAAAACTCAAACCCTAGCGCCGCCACAGCCAACTTGGAGCACTCCTAAGCCTCCTTCTTGCCTACTTTCCCTCTAAAACTAATTCTTGAGTGGATTAGGGTTTAGTGAGGTGGAGAAGAGGAAGAACATCGCGCTTGTGCTCCCGGTTTGATCTCTTGCACTCGTTGAGTCTTTGTGGGCTGTGTATTGAGTTTGCTTTATTGTGTTGATCGTCTTTGTGGTGTGGGAGCCTCAGTTTGTGAGAAGCCCCAACGAACTTTGTAATCACCGTTGTGATTAGTGGAGAACCAAGTTAGGCCCGTGCGGTAAACTTGGTGAGGGAAGGGTTGTTGGACCCGGTCCTTTTGTGGAATCCTCAACGGGGACGTAGATTCCTTGTGTGGGATCGAACCTCGGGATAAAATCCTTGCCTCCTTGTGTTCTTTGCATTCATTCTATTGATTACTTTGTTCTAGGGTTGGTAGTCTCGTTTCATATTCCGCTTTGCTACAAACTTGTGGAAACTTGACTTGCTCTTGTTTAGGTTGTTGCTTAACTTGACTTAAACATATACTCACTTGTAGTAAAGAGAAAATACCCTAAAACTTGCTAGAAACATCTTTTTAGGGTTATTCACGCAAGCTGACCGGACTAGTCCGCCCCCTGACCGGACTAGTCCGCCCCCTGTGATTTAATCTTGTTTTATTAAGTCATTTGCAGGTCGATTAGCCTATTCACCCCCCCTCTAGGCAACTTTCAGGTTCTCCGGAGTGGTCCTCTCTTCGTCGACCTCCTCACCGTCTGCCTCTCCGGCCGTTTCACCCATCCCCTCTTCTGTCCGTAGTGCCCTCGCCGATCCGCACTGGCGTCGGGCTATGGAAGAAGAGTATGCGGCCCTACTTGCCAACCAGTCCTGGGACTTGGTTCCTCGTCCTGGCCGTGGCAATGTTGTCACGGGCAAGTGGGTGTTCACGCATAAGCGGCGGGCGGATGGGTCCCTCGAGCGGTATAAGGCTCGGTGGGTTCTTCGCGGCTTCACTCAGCGGCCTGGCGTCGACTACGACGAGACTTTCAGTCCCGTGGTGAAGCCGGCGACGGTTTGGACCGTCCTGTCGCTGGCTCTCTCGCGTTCTTGGCCTGTCCACCAGCTGGACGTCAAGAACGCCTTTCTCCACGGCACGCTGACGGAGACGGTGTACTGCTGTCAGCCGACAGGGTTCGTCGATTCAGCTCGCCCAGACCTGGTCTGCCGGCTGAACAAGTCCCTGTACGGTCTCAAGCAGGCGCCCCGAGCTTGGTACAGCCGGTTCGCCTCCTTCCTGGCCTCGCTTGGCTTCGCCGAGGCCAAGGCGGACACCTCGCTCTTCGTCTACAGCCGTGAGGGGGACACAGTGTACCTTCTTCTCTACGTCGATGGCATCGTCCTCACAGCGTCCAGTCCGGTCCTCCTTCAGCGCACGATCTCCGCCTTGCAGCGGGAGTTCGCGATGAAGGACCTGGGCCGACTCCACCACTCCCTGGGCGTGACGGTGGAGCACAGACCGGGTAGCTTGTTCCTCCACCAGAGACAGTACTGCTTGGACGTCCTCCAGCGAGCGGGCATGGCTGATTGCAAGCCGTGCTCCACTTCGGTGGATACCCAGGCGAAGGTTTCCTCCGCTGACGGTGCCCCTGTCGCTGACCCTACAGTGTACAGGAGTCTTGCAGGTGCTCTCCAGTACCTCACCTTCACCAGGCCGGACATCTCCTACGCCGTCCAGCAGGTGTGCCTTCACATGCATGATCCGAGGGAGCCGCATCTCACTGCGGTCAAGCGGATCCTTCGGTACCTGCGCGGCACCCTCGACTACGGCCTTCTCCTTCGGGGTGACTCAGCCTCCGAGCTGGTTGTCTACACCGACGCCGACTGGGCAGGATGCCCAGACACCCGTCGGTCTACCTCTGGCTACGCCGTCTTCCTGGGCGGCAACCTCGTCTCTTGGTCCTCGAAGCGGCAACCTGTGGTATCCCGCTCGAGTGCCGAGGCGGAGTACCGCGCCGTGGCAAACGGGGTGGCCGAGACCTCCTGGCTCCAGCAGCTCCTTCAGGAGCTCCACTCTCCAGTCACTCGGAGCACACTGGTGTACTGCGACAACGTCAGCACCGTCTACCTCTCCACCAACCCCATCCAGCATCAGCGCACGAAGCATGTGGAGATCGATCTCCATTTTGTTCGTGAGCGGGTTGCTCGTGGCGAGGTTCGGGTCCTCCACGTCCCGACGACGTTGCAGTTCGCCGACATCTTCACGAAGGGCCTCCCTTCGTCGGTGTTCTCCGAGTTTAGGTCCAGTCTCAACATCTGCTGTGGCTAGATGTTGGGACTGCGGGGGGGTGTTAGACAGTTCGTGTACTGGGCTAGGCCCATTGTATCCAGCCCATTAGGGACCCATATATGTACCCCAAAACTCTATCAATGAAACCCTAATTTTAGCCTCCAATTCATGTAACCAGTCACCGAGGGTCATCACCTTTGTGATTTTCATAACAATATTAGACCTCGAGTCCTTGACCTACAAGAACAAAATCTCAATCCCTATTGGAACGAAAACAGATGACTAGGACCTTACTGTCTGACCTTTTTTCGCCAAATACAAACTTCTCCCTGGTAAAAAGTAAGAACGACTAAAACTTGTATCAGACAAATAAGAGACATAGTACTTTCGTCATCCTGAGTCGCGTACCTACTACAACTCTTGAATGGTTGCAAAGATGCCCGCAAATGAAGACTGGACGTGCCACTGTAGATTGCTGTCACAAACCAAGAATGATTTTGAACCCAAAATCTAAGTTCAAAGTTCAAGGATGAGTTGAATGATGAGGTGATAAGGTTACAAATTCGACTAATTTGATTTATTTAAACATTTCCCAGACCATATTGTTTTTTGGACGCTACTTCAAGCTGTTGTAATCAGAAAAAGAAACAGCAATGATGAATAGATCATGCTACCTTGGAGATCTTTGGCAGGACAGTGAGCAGGTGGGGTCTGGAAAAGTAAATTTCTAAGCACTCTTTACCTTGCTTATTTTGCAAGAAGGGTGATTTGAATCCAATACTCCCTCCGTCCCCATGAACTTGTCGCTTTGTAGTTCAAAAATGAACTACAAAGCGACAAGTTCATAGGGACGGAGGGAGTAACATTAGGACACCGGTGGAGAGACTACCACTGCATCGTGCTGCTCTTTACCACAATAATCATTGTACTACAAACACATTCCGCCGATGAGATTCTACCCTGAAGCTATTCTTGATGGTTGTTGCTACAGAACACTTGCAAGGCCTGTCGGTGAAGGTTCAAAGGAAGGGTTGCGGGGCAGGGTTAACAACGATGTGCCTCAGTGGATTGGCGACGTCACCACCTCCAGCATGCTTCACAAACTCTGCTGGAGTCAGGAAACTACCATGGCACACACATACGATCCTAACCTCCTCCCCTTTCCTGTACTTGTAGAGGAAGCCTTCCACCTTGTTGCCGTTGGGGAGCCCCTTGATGAACACAGACGGCATCTCCTGCATCATGATCCTCTCCGCATCCCCCATGCTCTTTGCTCTTGCTGCAGCTCTACATGAAATATTTTGTTGATCTCCCT
Source organism: Tuctoria greenei (assembly GCA_036927565.1). Lineage (NCBI taxonomy): Eukaryota > Viridiplantae > Streptophyta > Magnoliopsida > Poales > Poaceae > Tuctoria > Tuctoria greenei. The sequence continues at coordinate 3,418,635 of JAYESD010000004.1, forward strand.
CACCTAGGAGTGGAACATCTGATGGGGGGTTGTGCTCCTTGGCACCAGTCGTTCCTGAAACAGCAGACATAAATATTAATTCATGAGACCATAACGAGCAACATAAATATAAACGGACAAGTGAAAGAACCTGTAGAATAAGTGCCAGTAGTCATAAACCCACACATCAAACAAACAGCACACATCTGGAAGAGCTGAGTGGTTTCAGTTGTCACTAGGCATGCAGGTGATTGGTCGGCGTTTAGCACTTAGACACCCAAGTGAACCAACATATCATCCAGGTAGAGGAAGAAGGCAATAGTGATTTTTTACATGTTGCTCCCACGCAATGACATGTATAAAATAGTGGTAAAGTGGTAACCCCTAGGTACTGTCTGGGAGAGACACCTGAACATGCTGATATCCCATGGTACAGCACAGCTTAGGATGGTACTTTTAGATACTGGACCGGACACAAATAAAATCTACATCTAGCCAAAATGGCAATGGGAGGAAAATAACACTCATGCATCAGTGATTTTGGAATCGGAAGCAAACACCAAACATAATACATCAACACAATGGTAGGACTAGTTCATCTAATAATCACTGACGTCAAGTAAAACATCTCAAGACCTCATAGGTGTCGATGTTTCTTCTCAATATAGTTAAAGTAGTTGTGATCCTTGGGCCAAAGTTCAAAGGGCCAGGGAAATCCCTGTCACTCATTCATTATGGTGTATTCCTGTTCAACTGGTAGTACTAGGGAATTGTCCTGTTCTTGGAACAATAGGAATCCAATATCCATTCAACTTCCTAACATCATGCTTAGAACACAAGTATACACTTTAAACTTACAAGGTCTTTCTTAATGATGCAACAGATGGAAAAATACCTTTGAAGGCTGAATTATGCTTCTTTCGCATTGCTTGATGCATCGGAGGAAGCCCATTCATTGGATGCTTGTCATTGCTATGATTCTGCTTATTCCTTGTGACAACTTCATTACAACTTTCCAATTTCGTGGTATTTGCATCCATCACTTCTGGAACTTGCTCAACTGCTTCTTTTGAAATGTTGCAAGTTAGGGAGTTCCTCCTCTCGATCCTCTTATTCTTCAATTCATGCCTCTTCAGACTCTGAGCCGCCTTTCTCTTCCTAGAATCATCATCAAAGCCAGCAGGGAGTGAAGTAGCCCTCATGAGGGGATCTGCAACGTGGGAAAAAGGTTAGGTTAGTCTATCTTACTTACTGATATGATTGATATGTCGAACATGCAATCAATACCTTAAATACATGTATCCTTTCCAGTCACAATCACCAAAATCATAGTATTATATATTACATATTTACATCATATTTATAAATCACATGTTTAGAAATAAAGTAACAAAAGTATAATGTTGTGTAACTACTTTTAGACACCTCTAACATTTCCACATGTATAATATAAATATTTATCGAAATATCTACAAACTTCAGCTTGTTGGATCCACATTACTGTTTTTTTAGGTGGTGGACTAGATGGGAAAATAGCACAAGAGCACCTGATGACTAAACCAATGAGGAACAGTGGAAACAAAGCAAACTCCACAAACAGAATTCAGTCACATTTGTTGATGGAGGGCAGAACTACAACAAAAGTAATGCTGCAATTTCTGGCTAAGACCACCAAGGCACCAAAGAGGATTGCTGTTTTCAGACCATACTTGACTTGCCAGTGGTGGCTGTGGTAAGCTACCATGGTAATATTCCTTTTTTAATTGGTACATAGTACTCATGGTTGTTGCTTGTGACATGTTTGGCCAGCAAGACCTCCCATTTCAAATTAAATACACCACTCAAAAGCAGTACACGATAGTAGATAAAGCATACCACTCAGATAAGTTGATTTCTTACCAAACTGCTCATCAAGAGTAAATTACTATGTTTGTGTCATGTGAGTGACTGGAGCATAACTAATATCCTGAGATTATCTTTCTGATCATCCATCCACCCAGCATCATCATATTTAGTAAACTACACAGTTCATGATACTAGACTGAATGCATGAGCAACAGTTATAAATGGTTGAACACAATTATTAGATAACGTAGAGGTGTAAGCAACAGAAGGCAAAACAAGCTGTATATCTTCCCTAATGCTACCACCTGCGATGACAGACCCCATCAGGTTGCCAAACTCAATACCTACCTCAATCTCCACTCACAAGCAACATATACTTCAAGCCAATTAGCAGGCCAATTTCATTTTCTTTCTTTTACATTGCACCAAAACATTGCAAATCACAAACCATAATTTTGAATTGTCCTGTCCAGCTAGCACATTTGTTGTTCTTTCTATGCAGTAAATATTACTCCGACCGCTTTAGCAAAAAATGACAAAATTCACGAATGGTACTAAAACAATAGCAGCCAGCATCGTTAAGCATGAAACCTAAAAGCTAAAATACTTGCTACGGGTGGCAAAATACTAAAGATAGTATAAACCCCGCCACTGAGAGAAGCGATACGCACGCACCTTGCGCTCTCTGTCCTTCACCGCCCGACGAGGTCCCACTCCCCGGCTGCATCGCCGCCACCTGACCACCGTTCTCACGACACGAACCCCAGCCGCCCAGTCCCTGCTTCATCCCCATCTCTATTGTCTCCGCCTTGACAGGCAGTGAACTCGTCCTCGCGAACGCCGGCGCCGCCACCACTCCCTCTGGCGGCGGCATCAAGATGGCTGCCACGGAAGACGACCGGGCGAGCTTCTCCGCCCTCCTCTCCAGACCGAACCGGCCTCCGAGCGACAGCCCCAGGCTGAGCTCTACTTCTTCCTCCATCTCCACCCGCGGTGGCCTCGGCCCTTCCTCCCGCTGCAGCGCGTCGCCCACGCCGATCCCGCGCAGCAGGTCCCTCGAGAAGCAGCCCTCCATCGCACGCGACGCGAGCGAGCTCGTCACAGGAAGCCTCCGCATCCAAGAAGATCCTGCCACGGACGGGACGCAAGAGCTGAGCCCGGGACTGCAACCATGATACCCGGCCCGTGCACCGAGACCGAGAGGACCGGAGGAGGCGCGGGGAGAGGAGCGCGAGACGACTTACGAGGATTGCTTGGGGGGTGCGGCGGCGGATGAGGGTGAGGGAGGAGGCCGCCATTGGTGACGCGAAGCGACGAGCAGCCGCTCTCCGCCGCGGTATCTGTCCTTGTGCGCCTATCGCCTCGCGGGGGAGGAGGCGCCTCGTTTTCCTTTGCTTCCTTTTTGGGCTCGCCGGTTTCGCTTTTGGGGCGTGCCGCGCTTCCGTTGGAACTGCGGACGCGTGTCGAGAGGGAGGCCGACGCGTGGTGCGAGCCCCAGCCACCTCGCGGCCGAGCCGACCGGGACGCGGCAGCCTCGGCTGGAGCGGAGCGGAGCTGAGTTGAGCCAGTGTGCTGTACCGAGTACTGGAACGTGCCAAGTGGAGCCTCCGACGCGCGCCGTGACCGTTGGAATTGGATGCCAGCTGCCTGATTGTATTGTGCTGATTCGTCTCTGTTTGGCCCTCCTATCATAACACGTTTTTCCATTTGGCTGCGACTTAGTATGAGATAGAATGAGCCTACATTTTTCATGGCCCTTGCTAATCTCCGGTAGTTTGATAATTGAGGATCACTTTCAAACTTTTGTAACTTTAGAATTAGATCAAATAACTACAACTTATATATATATATATAATAAATATATTTATTATTTTTAAAATTAATATATAAACCTAACAAACAGATCTAACCTAAAAAAATCAGATGACACACGTGTCGAGTAAACTAAGCCTCCGTTTTCACTCAACTTAATACAGGGAAATACGATTTTTCATCCTTCCTCGTCATGAATAGAGAGACGTTTCTAGTAGCTCTCACGGAGATGCAAAATATCTAGCAATAATTCGAACATACTGGCGCGGAAGAAGAAAGAGCAAAGGGTATCCGGAGAAGTCCAAGTGCCCAACTCACTACAGGCTACAGCTGTTCACTAGCCCAGTGCGTCGTGCAGCCGGCTCCACGGTGAGGCAGCTCGGCTCGGCGAGAAGCACGGGCAGGACCAGGAGGCATGGCGTGAGCAGATCGGCGACGATTAGGAGCAAAAGGTCACCGCCTCCTGCCACGTGGGGCCGATGCCACCCAACTTGCCCGGTCGCTTTTCGGGCACACCATTTACCTTTCCACACTCAACCATCACTCGTAAAGTCTCACCGATAGGTCGGTCCCACAGTCTCGTGCCCCACATTGTAAACCAAGCATACCCTCCTCACTTCTTCTCTCGGCGACGCGAGTGCGTTGCGCCACGTGTGCGTGGTCCCCGACCGCGACCAGTGCAAATGGGGCGTCGCCCTCGTCCGGTCGTCCCCACCGGCAAGTGGCCCAACTTGCCCACATGGGCCGGCGTACGAGGCGTGTGGAGGGGGACGCGTCACCACCGAGCGAGGGGGGCCGTGATGTCAGGAGGGTATCGGGCGGGAAAAAATTCTATGCAGCAGTGCTGCAAATTAGGCCTCCTATAGCACCTCTTGGATGGTCGTCACGTGTCCCACATCAATCTCAAAGCAGTGGCCTCCAGCCCGCGGCGCGGACGCGCCTGCTTCTGATCCTCACGAAAAATTTTCCGATCGGCTCAGTTTCTGTTGGCCTCACCCATCGGCTCCAGTCCTCACCAAGCGGCTTCACTCACCCGCTGGCTCCGGTCCTCACCTAATCGATTGAATCGATAGTGAAAGTCCCTACCTCCCTCGTCTCCGCCGTCAGCCTCCTCTGCGCCGGCCACCTCCGTCACCTTCATCTCGTCCGGCGGCAGTCTTCCTCATAGTCGCCCGTCTCAATCGCCGCGGAGTCCCGCCTCCGTCTCGACGCCCGCCGAGCTTCGACGCGTCCGCCGCTGCCAGCGTCCCTCGCGTCAGCCGCCGCCAGCCGGCACCAGCCTCTTTTGCCGCGGCCGCCCACCTCCCTTGCGTCGGCCGCCGCTAGCCTCACGTCGGCATTCACCGTCCTCTCTCGCAGCGGCCCACCTCCCTCGGCAAGTTGTCCTTCTTTCAAGGTGAAATCTGAATTTGCATGCTACTATGTGATACATTTTCAAGGTCATCTTCTTTTGGATTTTGATTGCAGACAGTTCTTGGTAGATGGTTTAGTGACACCAAAGCCAACCTCTGAAATTGCCTGCTAGTATGTGAACTCTTTGAAAATATTTGCTTTGCTGCAGGTCTATCATTCTTTGTGCTGCCAACATGATTGCTCCCTTCAAATCTGTGTGATTTTTTTAATCTTGAATAGACTTTAAGGCTTTTATATTTGAGCGATGTTACCATTTTCCTTTCATTGTCATATTGTTAAATTTGGTAAGGACAGTATGTTGGTTGTGCTCACTAAAACTTACATTATCTATTCATTGGTTGGATGTACAATGAACTACTATCTTATAGGTTGAACCTGCTGTTTTGCTGTGTTCTAAGTTTAGCTGAGAATCTAATTCTTTTGGTTATAGAATACTGCCCCTGAATTTTCCATTTTTTTTCTTCAGTTCTACCTGTTACCATTTTATAGTTTTGCATTAAGCACTTGTGCATTGCTGATACGCCTTTGTAATTTAGTTCTCACTAAAGTTATGTTCATTTTGATTTTGTACTTACGAACTTTACTACTTACCCCTGTAAAATGTGATAGGTAATGCTTGGTGTTGACAGACTTGATATGATCAAGTGAATTCCACAAAAGATTTTGGCCTTCAAAAAGTTTCTTGAGGAGAACCCATATTGGAATGATTACATGCGAAATGCTGCTGCCAGAACAAGTTATCATCTTCATGCATATGTATTATTGTTGCTGTTCACTAACTATTTGGCTATGATTTGCAGATCAAAAGCTCACAATCCAATTGCAGGACATTGTTGGAAGCATAAACATTAGAAGCGATGTTTTCATATGAAGAACTTGACTGCACATAGGATCCATGGAAAAATCAAATAGTATGATTAGTTGAAAGACGAAAATAGTAGATGTTCTTTGAACTGCAATGACAGATGAGACTAACAGTTGTGAAAACTGTAATTGACAATAACTAATGTACTCTATTCCTGGAATGTTGTATCATCTGCAGCTTCATCAAAATATAATTTTCGTGCAGCTGAACTATCCGAACTATCTCCAAGCAAAAGATTTGTATATCCTCCTTGCATCAAATTAGGCATAGCGTTGATCATTGTATTAGTGAAATTGTTTGGTCCCTTCGTAATAGTAACATTATCATCTTCAACGTTACTTGATTCTCCTACAATTTGAATGTATAATAATAAATTAAGGTATATTAGCATGTGCACTCAAGATATAATAAAACGATACAGTAAAATAGTTACCATTATTTTGTTGTCGGACATTTTTTTTCCTGGTGCCTTTCTTCTTTTCAAGTACACTTTTCTTTCTTTTACCCATTGGACCTTTGATCACAGGAGGAATTTTAAATGAAACTAGACCCTTTAAAATGTGATCCTCATTTTCAGTAGAAATCTATGAAACTTGCAAACAGTTTGTAGGTTTGTTTGTCAGATACTTATCTGCCTCAATGTCCAGCTTATTTATAGCTCTCTCCAAATTTTGAAGAAGCTCCTTTGAAACTGAGCATTTTAATGCTACAGAAGTCGCTTTTCGTGAGATTCGTGCAGCATGTGTTTTCAAAGATTCTTTACCAACTATAATTTTATCGGATTGTAACCCCCTTTTGCATACTTGGTCCACCTGTTCAGGATGTACCTATGTGGCAAGTCAAAAACTTCATTGATGTTGAGTACCCGAAAAGCATGCTTGCACAATATACCTACAATGATAAAAAATATTTAAATATGAATTGCAGAGAAAAGTAAATAATCATAAATCAATTGTACATACCGATGCATTCGTATTTTCTGCAGGAACACAATATACTTTGGTCTTCCGCGTTAAATATGACAATCGCTTCATGTTCCATAGGCATAACATTGTAAGTCTTGATTGTTCCTTTGGTGTGTATCAATTTACATGAGACATAAAGCTGCGATTTAAATTGCTCCTCAAATTCCAAATAAATTTTTCTCGTGTATGCCTCCGCAGCAGTCTTAACATTGGTAAATCTTGATTATAACAAACTGGGTTGGAGCGCCGTGACTTAAAGTCTTCGTTCAACTCATTTTCTCTAAGACTTGCAGCACACTTGTCACATTCTTCTAATAGTTCCGATATAACGAGTTTTCTGCGAAACCGTTTTTTGAAAACATTGTTCATGCCTTCACTCCTTTGTGTTGAAGTCATATCAGCGGTAAAAGAATCTCGATACACAACAGCCCAATGCTCTCGTAGGTTGTATAAATTTTGCAGTCATGCGTTATCTTGAAGTTTATATTGAATTAGTAGTTGCTCCCATAACTTATTAAACCATGCCATTGATCTTTCCTCATACACATACCTCTTAAAATTTCACATAAAATCCTTGTGACCAGCAATAACATGACTCAGCTGTTTGTTTGCATTTTGGTAGATGTGCCACAAACATAGACGGTGTCGTGTGTTTGGGAAGACAATACTAATCGCCGCTGATATGGATGTGCATTGATCAGTAAAAATTGTACTCGGATGCTTCCCCGCCATTGCTGCAAAAAAAGTTCTGAAAAGCCATACAAACGATTCTTTCGTCTCATTATATATCAATTGCCCCAAAAATAATAGTCTGCTTGTGATGATTCGTTCTAAGGAGTGGTGCAAATGGCATCTCAAACTTGTTTGTCTGAAAAGTGGTGTCGAAAGTGATAGCATCACCAAAACATGCATAATCTATAATAGATTGTCCATCTGCCCAAAAAAAAATTAGCTATTTGACCATCATCTTCATGTAGTTCTATAGCCCAAAAGAAAGCAGGATCCTCTAACTGTTTATTCTTCAAATATTCTAACAAAGTTTTTGCATCGTTCGATGGCAAATACTGAAAGCATCTAGGCCCCTATGAGGTATGGTTTCGGTGATTAATGACAACCATTGAATTTTACTAATGAATTTGTGGATGCAAGGTCTCCCATATCACTCAATCAAATGAAATTTATATGAACATCAATATCAACTACTAATCATTGGAGACCCATATACAATCACTTTATGAGATCAAATCAATGATATGAAGATAAGAAGTAAAAACTCTTATGTCAAAGTCATTCAACCACAATTGATGACACTTAATACTTGACAATCATCAGAAGTACATTTCCAGCAAATGTCTAAGAGGTCAATCGAGCAAAGTTCAAAAGAGTCACTTAGAAATAACTCGAAGCAAACAAAATCAACTCACCGGATCAACCGATGTTTCCAGAGAACAACACGTCGGTCGAATTGGTTCAGCTGAAGAAGAAGACCTCAGAACAAAGCACTCACCGGATCATCCGATGTTAAGGGCTTATCTACATCGGTTCATCAGTACAGTTTGCAATCTCCTTGGACCAAGTGTAGCACCGGATCATCCGATGTATAGAAATATACACATCGGTCAATCACTCCAGTAAGCATCAAGTTTGAGACAATTCTGGAGGAAGAGCCACCAGATCATCCGATGAGAAGACAAGTGCAACATCGGTCTAACAACGGTCATATCTGACACAATGACGTCAGCTAAAGTGAATTTAACCGATGATAACTAAAGGGGAGACATCGGATCATACGGTGTTCGCAGAAAAGTTCTGTCAGCCTACTTTTCCAACGGCTATTTCGTGGAGGTTGGCTATAAATACCCCCTAAACCCGTCAAATCGACAAGTCTTGATCACCAGACATAATCTACACATCCACAAGCATTCAAGACAAAGAGTCATCACTTCTACATCATTTAGATCACTTACACACCAAGAGATAGGCTAGAACTAGCTAGAGAGAGAGCTTGTGTGCCTCCATTCTGGGTGAGTGGAATCTCTAGGGTAGTGAGAGCCTTAAGGGAGTGTTCCTTGGTGTTTGTAATTGAGAGAGACTTCCGGAGGTTGCCAAGGCGTTTGTGGAAGCCCGGAGGATCGAAGTTGTACAAGGCTTGAGCTCCACCTTGCCGAAGTTGGCAAACGGAGAAGAATAGTGGAGATCCCTCGTCTCGATGACTTGGGTGTGGATATACCCTTTGATGGGTGCCACAACGTGGATGTAGAAAGATCTTGACGATCTTGCCGAACCACGGGAAAAATCCTCGTGTCTCTTCGGGAATTTGCATCCTCTTCCTCTCCCTTACATTTATGCATTTTATATTCCGCGAAGTTGCTATTTACTTCAATGCATAGATTGTTTGCGTAGGGAATTGGGCTTTTAGGAATTAAGTTTTATTGCTTAGATTTTTTAAAAGAAAGCCCAATTTACCCCCTCTTGGGCATTTGATCCTTACAAATACTTTCTTCGCTGACCACCAATTTGATTATTACAATCTTGTCTTGTGAATGGTACATTCTCGGCTCCACCATACCACTGTTTAAAAAAAATCATATACTTGTGTTGGTCTCATTCCCGCCTCTCGTATTTGATTGATTAAAAATTTATCTGCCTCTGTAACACTTCTTTGTGACCTTAACTTGTGCACCTTATTTGGGATAACAAGGGGATGCTTATGCTCAAGTTCAACCTTTTGAACTGTCCAAATTCCCTCTCGAGAAACACTAAATTGAACACGAGCTTCACAACCCGTTCTTGTAATAGAATTCTCTTTCAAAGTGTCATGTGACGAGTGTAAACCTCGTTTTCCTTCATTACTGCAAACAATATGTCTCTGATATATAGTACCATCTGGTCTTCGTCTTAAGAAGTTTTTCCTAATACTGAAACCAACCGTCCTCGCATAGAAGTTATACATGTCGTATGCATCATTCTCCGATTCAAAGCTCATGCCCACTTCAGGAACAATTGCGGTTTGACGTCGTGTATCGTCCGCCTACAATGTAATACATATAATTAAATTAACGATGCATATTTTGAGAAACTGTAAACACATAATTTCTTATAGTTTACCGTAATCTGCAACGATGTTTGAGATGATATGACCGCGTTTGCATCAGGATCATCAAAGCTCATCAGATCACCATCGTGAGCCTTTTCACTGTCGCGCGAAGAGGATTCCGCTGCCTGCTTCTCAGCATCGGCATCCATCTCGACGGAACTTGAGTGAACGAAACTCCAAGCGCCTATAGCTGTCCAAATGGGCCGGGCTAGATGGGCCGGCACGAAAGCTCGCAAAAAAAGCACGGCCCGAACCCGGCACGGCCCGAAAAAATCGGGCCCGGGCCGGCCCGAAGCCCGTTGCGGGCCGTGCCCGGGCCTCGACTTCCGGCCCGTCGGGCTGTCGGGCACGGCCCGTTTAGGCCCGGCACGGCACGGCCCGTTTAGGCCCGAATTTTGATTTTTTTCGCATTTTTAAGTATATTTTTAACTTAAACCGACTGCGGGCCGGGCCGGCCCGTTTATGGCCCGGCATGGCCCGGCACGGCCCGGCACGCCTAAATTGGACTCGGGCCGTGCTCGGGCCTCAACCTTCGGCCCGCGGGCCGGCCCGGCACGGCCCGATATTTTTCCGGGCCGTGCCGGGCCAAGATTTCTAAGGCCCGAGCCCAGCCGGGCTCGGGCCGGGCCGGCCCGGCCCGGCCCATTGGACACCTATACAGGCGCCTGCTTCTTTTCCAGCGAACGCGGATTTTCCAGGTGATCTGTTGAAGTAGGAACGTGCCCAGACAAAAAATAAATAAGCACCGATGCCTAAGGGAGAGATCGTGGTCCTTTGAGTCGGAACCGATCGTGGTCCAGCGTAGTCCATCGTGGTCCATTGAGTCAGAATCGAGTCGGAGCGAGCCGATGGGTGAGGCCAACGGAACCTGAGCCGATCGGGAAAATTTTCCGTGGGGATCAGAAGCGGGTGCGTCCGCGCCGCGGGCTGGAGGCCGCTGCTTTGAGATTGATGTGGGACACGTGGCGACCATCCAAGAGGTGCTGTAGGAGGCCTGATTTGCAGCACTGCTGCATAGAATTTTTTTCCGTATCGGGCCAGTCGTCAGGGCGTTGATCGCGCGGCGGGCCCACGGAGACCGGAGGATCCTGCGCGGGAGATACCCACCGGCGTCGCTGTCTCTCTCGGAGGACCGGCGGCTGCTGCCCTGGTCGCGCGGGCTCCGGCCTGATTGGATGGACGGCCAGGATCGGCGCGAGGCGAAAGGAAGAAGCTCCCGGGCTGCGTCGCCGTCTCCACGTCGCTTTGACGTTGACGGTGGGTAATTAACTAGGCGGCGGCCTCTGCACTGGCGCCGATCGCTTCATGGGGAAGGGAAGTTGGATCGCCGATAATTAACGGCCTGGTCTTAGTTTATGTTTCTGGTCTTACTCGTCGGTGCCGCTTAATGTTAATGATGTGGCCTTGCTCCACTGGCAGCGGCACTCCATTTTTTCTTTTTACAGGCTGATGAGGCTCTCCGGTAGGGTGATAGGCTGGGTGCTTGCCTGTCTGATAATGATGGTCAATCAGTGCCCCTGATTTAAGACGCTGCTGTAGTGTCCTTGTCCAGATCTGGCAATGCTCAACTTGCAAGGGTAGCATTACAATTTGAAGAAACGTGTAGTACACTCGTAGTAGCACATGTAACTAGTACAGTAGATGATAATGACAAGCAGGAACGAGTACAGCAGACCCCCACCAAGATGAACATACCCATCACTTAAAATTACAGTAAAATTCAATGAATTCAGTCCCCTCCTAATCTAGATCCAATTCGCACGACGTGACACTGAGAGATAGCACTGATCCTCCATTAGGATTTTTTTTCAGATTGTCAGGTAACTTTTTCGAAAAAAGTTAGTCTCACTACTGTACATGAAAGAGGCGACGCGAGTAGGAACTTGAAAGAAGCTAGTACAACATTATGACATCAGCTTAAACTTGAGCTTGCTTCTCTTCGTGGGAGGTGGCAGACCGAGATCTTCACATAGCTGCTCATCAGGCTGCAGCGTCTTAGGAACGGCACCAAACGCACGCCGGGTTACTTCCAGGCCTGAGAGTGCCTGGTGCAGGTAAACTGACGCGTCCTCCAAGTTCTGCTTCAATTTCCGAGTTCTCAGAAAAGCGGGCAAGGAAACCCTGGACGTTTGATGGATCTTGGACTCTGGCGCGTGAAGGTTTATGTCAGCAGCCTCAATGAATCTCTCGGTCGCTGCCTCCCATGACAACTGGCACCGCTGCGTGTCTGTCAGGGGAGCAGGATGCTCTGATAGAGCACTCAGTGTTAGTTGCACGAACTCTTCATCGTTGTTATAGATACGGCAATTAGGGAACTGCTTGAAGAACTCATTAGACGGGTGATTGGCACATATGACGATCTTTCCCATTGCCAGGGCTTCAGCACTGGTCGTACAGACCACATCTGTGGTGCTGGGGTTAATGAATACTTTATACCTGGAGAAATATAAATGTTTCAGACAGCCAGTTTAACAGTAATCATTGGTACATCCTCCGTGTAACGTATATGTCAAATCTTACTATGGAACTCCCTGGTGATCTAACAATGCAACTCCTACCCCAACCTCGCTATGTGACTTTGTACTTGTTTTTATCGTAAAAAAAAACTTGGTACTTGTTTCACAGGTGACAAAGCTTATGTGCTATCTAATAATAATATTTGAAAAGAACTAAAGAAGAAATTTCTTTTGCACTATCAAATTTGCAATTTGCATTCAAACAGCCTTTGAATAGTAAAAAAATGGTGTGCTTGTCATGAAACACATGTGAATATATTACTGAAATGGATTGGGAGAATTTATCAAGTAAAAAGAAAACTCAATCATGGAAACAAAGAAGATGGAGAGAATTTAGGAAATAAAAAAAAAACTCACTCATGGAACAATGGGTCTGCATGGTCACGACCAGGAAGAACATTCACAGACAAACTCAAACGTTGGGCAGATTCATGGACTTCATCAGAGTCTTCTCCACTACCATATAAATCCACTTCAAGACCAGTCAACTTGGTTTGATATTTTGACAGCAGGTCTAAAAGCTCCCTGTATCCTTTACTCCATACCATCTTCCCAATGTAGTATGCCCCTTTTGTGAAGGTTTTCTCCCCATTCTGCAGCTGCCTCAACTTTTGCTTGCCCACCTCTAGAAATTTCGGGTTAACACCATGGACATTGCATATAATAGATCTAGGTATATCTTGAGTAGCACCTGACAGTCTGATGGTCTGCATTAAGATCAGCAAAAGTTAGTATGTATTTCAATCCAACAGGTTAGAATGAGGGTGTTCAGCTTTTAAAATCCAAAAATTTATGGAGCAGAAGGAAAACCAGAAACACATTCATACAAGAAAATTTAAAATACATCCCACCAGTTCTCAGATTCTTTTGCTTCTCTTTCGTAATGATATCAAGCTGACATGTCACATAAATGTTGGAGATTGCACACTTATAACTATTGGAAGGTGTAGAATGGGAATAGTGTTCTCCTCAATATTGATAATGCCAAAGGGTTACATATATAGGGTACAAGAGCTAGGGTTAGAGAACACTCCTAACTAATGACCAAACTACCCTTGACACACACACTCTAACATCCCCCCGCAGTCGAAACTCTGGCTGCGACAGATGTTGAGACTGGACAAAAACATTCTTCATACATGAGTAAATACAAAGACACTCTAATAAGACCTCGCAGTCACAACATTTAGTCATGGCAGATGTTGAGACTGTACCAAAAGACCCTACATACATGAGTAAACACACTCTAACATCTTCTCGCGAAGAACACCATAGAAGAGCCCACTCATGTTCCCGAGCGGCGACGAGGACGAAGTGGGCCGCAAACACCTCAGCACAAGGGGCACAACCGACAGAGATGGCCAGAGTGCGCACGGCGGAAGCCGACGGCGTGTGGAAGGAGAGTCAGGACGCGTGCGGCGGATGCCAATGACGCGGGGTAGGAGGACGTATGCGCACGACAGAGGCCGACAGCACGAGGTAGGACGAGGGACGCACGCGGCGGAGGTCGACAGCGCAGGGTAGGGGGAGGGCAAGGACGCGTGCGGAAGGCCGGCAACGCGAGGTAGGAGGAGGGACGCGCGCGGCGGATGCCGACAACGCGGGGAAGGAGGGACGCGCGCGGCGAAGGCCGACAGCTTGGGATAGGAAGAGAAGGACACGGAACGCGCGCTCACGCAGAAGGCCGGAAGCGTGGGGTAGGAAGGACGCGTGCGGATGATGCCGACGACATGGGGTAGGTAGGGGAGGGCAGTGACGCACATGGAAGGCCGACAGCGCAAGGTAGGAGGGAAGCGTGCAGCAGAGGCCGACGACGCGAGGTAGGTAGGGGAGGGCAGGGACGCGCGCGGAAGGCCGACAGCGCGGGGTAGGAAGGATGCCCGCGACAGCGACCGTCGGCGCGGGGTAGGAGGGAAGCGCGCAGTAGAGGCCGACGGCGCGGGATAGGAAGGGGAGGGGGGGGCAGGGAACGCGCGCGGAAGGCCAACAACGCAGGATGGAAAGGGGATGCACCACAGGAAGGTGAAGCCGACGGGGTGAAGGCAGACACGTCAGCGGCGGAAGCTAAGAGGGGGCCGACGGTGGAGGCTTGCCGACAGCCAGCGACAGCATGTGTCCAAGGAGCATGGCGACGGACGGAGGTGCCGGCGGCAGTGCAAGCGGCGATGCACACGGTCAGATCCGGCGACCGCGCGCTCGATTTGGTCTTCGTTGGCGAGATCTGGGCTGGCAGGGACGGGTCCTGGGCCAACGAGATCTGGGCCAGCAGCGGCGCTTCTTGGGCCGACGGCTGCGACGCCCAGTGGCCACGCAGGTGGCGGTGGCGCGCAAGCAGAGCTCGCGGCGGCGGGTTAAGCGGTGGCGCTGCTGGCCGGGGTGGCGGCGCGGGTCCTGGTACGGCGACGAGATCTGGGCCGACAGTGACGCTTCCTGGACCGACGGCTGAGGCACCCAATGGCCACGCGAGTGGCAGCAGCACGCGCAAAATCCGCGGTTGCGGGTTCAGCGGCGGTGCGGCCGCTGCGCCGGGACCAAGGAAGCCGGCAGCGCGGAGATCTGCGGCGGATCTGGCCGGGCATGGTTCGAGGAAGGCGACAGCGGGGAGGACGACGGTGGATCTGGCCGTTGGAGGTCGGCGACGGCGGATCCGATAAGAACGGGGAGTGTCTGGGGCGTGGGGTGGCGGATCCGGTTGGGGGAGGTCGGCGGCAACCGGCGGCCAGAGGGCGGCGACGGGGTCGGACAGGCCGGCGGCGACGGGAGCAACCGCCCTGCGCGTCGATCCAGACCGGCAGGCGTCGATCCAGAATAAGAGAGACCGGCTGCCGTCAATAGCCAGGGGAGGGGTTGGCTAGGGTGCGGGGCGGGCCGCCACTGGCTCGCCAGCCGGCAGCGGCGCGCTGGCAGAGCGACCGCTGCACTGCTACATGGAAGGGGTGGCGGCGACTGGTGGCGGGAGAGAGAGGAGAGAAGGGAGGCTGGCTGGAGAGGTCCCTAGAAAACCTAATCTGATACCATATTGGAAGGTGTAGAATGAGAATAGTGTTCTCCTCAATATTGATAATGCCAAAGGGTTACATATATAGGGTACAAGAGCTAGGGTTAGAGAACACTCCTAACTAATGACCAAACTACCCTTGACACACACACTCTAACAATAACGATCAAAATGTGACTATGAATGGGCATATAACTCATCTAGACTGCAAAAGTTCTAGGTACATAAATGTCGATAATGCTCTTTTGCAGTATGGCTATCTAGTTATCAAGAAAGTACACCTAGTGCACATCATATGCATAAAAATGAAAATTCAGGCGTCAGAACCCACATTTTGGCCAGCCTTGCTTGAAAAATAAAACTAATTATCCTTGACTAGATCTTACACTGATGACATATGGCCCTTACAAGCAAGTACCAACGCACGACAAAAACATCATAGCGATTGACCAGCATGCCAGATCCTAATCAAGGACAAAATAACGCTGGATTCTCTCAGTACTGCATAAATTGTTCATTAAATCATTCAATGGTCTTGTGCTTCCAGGTTCAATTTTCACGCATCAAGAATTTCATCAAAAACCTGAATAGCTCTTATTCATTTACTCCTCTTTGGATTATATGTTAAACATAGCATAATATAATATGGCGATTTTATCTGACCAGGAGACAAATAGGGTTATAACTCATAAAAAATCTATGGATCTCATATCTGAGGCTTCTATCTGTACATACATGCATATGTTACTACGTTGCAGATTGTTACCGTTTGTGAAAAAAAGCACCATCATGGGTAGGAATAAAATTGTTTACTAAAGTAGTGAAGAAATGTCATTAAACAAATGATTCATCATAGATATGCAGTTGCATACTCATGTTATTACCTTGTGGCAATAAATTCGCGTTACCCAGGTGTTCATATACTTGAGGAAACGAGCTATCACTTGACCATTCTTTTCTCTTCTTACATATGCTAGATAATTTGTGTGAACAATTCCTATCACTCGCCGGAACTTGTTCTTCCATCTTCGCCCATGGTGGTACCAATTTAGATGCTCGGGCTCTTCCAATACAGCAATGTCAGCCACCTCATCGGGAATGCATTCTGTGATATCTCCAACGGGTAGAATACTTCTCATTTCTTTAGAAAACTGCATAAGAAAATAGGTCAAGATCACTTAAAAGCAAAACTATATCAAAATAAGATGCAAATAAGAATGTTGTTAGATGACGTACACCAGCATGGTTTACAATATGGGTGGAGCTGCCACTGTTCATGGGCAATGTTCCAAAAGGCGCTAGGCGGGCGGTGACCCTCCGCCTAAGCCTAGACGTTATGTACTGTAGCAATTTGATGTGATAGAAATATAAACAAAATTCTAACCATCGAGAGAGTCATAAACATAATTCTTCTTTCCTTATTTTTTCCCTTTTTTCCTCTCTTCTTTCATTTTTTTTTCATTTCTTCTTTGCTTCTTTTTTTCCTTTTCCCCTCTATTATTTCCTTCTTTTCCCCTTTTCCCCTCTATTCTTTCCTTCTCTTTTCTTTCCTTTTCTCTTCCCCCTCTTTTTTCCTCACTTCTTTCCCTTTCCCACTGGCTAAAAATATGGTCCCTTATTAAGATAATACTATGGGCGTTCTTTCCCCACTGGCTGAGTTTTTTTTTAAAAAAAATACAGGGTACAGAATAATCTACCTTTGCCGGGTAGAATTTGATGCTGAAGGATGACCTGAAACCAATCCTCTCCTCGATCCAGCGATGAACATAACCTTCGTGCTCCAAAGGTGAATCAAAGACAATTTGGTTCGGGTAAACTAACTCCTGGTCCCTCAGACAGAGCCAGGGGATCACCAACGTGACATCCTTGTCACCATCCTTCGCAAGGTAGGCAGCCCGGAACAATGGGTTCACAGCGGTTCCCGTCATCCATGGAAGGCTTGCAGTGGTGAATATTGCAAAATGCCTCCTCGACGACATCAGCTCCTGTGTGTAAGTGTATGTCATTCAGGCCAACCAATCAGCAAATAAGTTCCACTCAATGTTGCTCCCCTACACATTGGTGTCCTGCAACTCAACTATAAAACACAAGAAAACGGCAAAGCCACGAGCCGTATGCACAATATATGTGGACTGGTATCGTAGATATAACAACCGTTCTAGCTAGACGAGTCTGATTAAGCTATCACAATATCTAGGAGTACCTACTAAACAAGCATATCTCCTGGGACACGGTCTGATTAAGCTACAGAAACAGAGGGTGAATGCTACAACCGCAATCAATGAAATCAAAGGCGAACACACGCAGAGCCAGGGACAACGAACAAATTCGCGACTGACCTGGCTGTATAGGGAATCCGCCGTCGAGGATTAGGGAGCGGATAAATCAACTGGGCTTGAGAGGCTCGCCGGCAAAACCCCAATCTCCGATGGAACGGTAGGGGGAGGTACTAATACGCTACGAAACGAGGATGGGAGGCTGGCCTAGGTGACCGGCGCGGCGGTGGAAGTGGAAACGCAGCTACGGTGAAGGTGATGCGCGGCGGAACGAGGGTGGCGACAAGTCGAGAGAGCAAGCGGGGGAGGGGAATGGAAACGGAGAGGAGAGGCGGCGCGAATCCCCTCCGCACCTGCCGGGTGGCGTGCTATCTGGAGTTGGTGGATCTGGGCCAACACGACCAGGTTTTGTTTAAAACTTTCGTGGCTGTGCTGCAACCCACCCTAACGGCTTAACCGATGCAACAATCGGCCAGTAATAACTGAACAAACGGAAGTACAGTAGTACTGATGCAAGTACAAGTGGGACGGGATGTAAAAGATCAACAGGGAATCTCCCGCGGGAACCAGTGCAAAGAACACAGCTTCGTTCCTCGTGAATTCTCGCTAATTAAGACGCAAAGGAATATCAGGGAATCGCGGCCATTGGTGAGGGAAAAGGTCGGGATTTGGTTGACGCAAGAACAAAATGTTGAAGAGGATTCAGAAGCGGGAACAGCGTGGTGAGGGGAAATAACTTACGGGTTGGATTTGGTGGTTCCTAGAAAGAGGAAGTCTTGGTTCCATGTGGGGAAGCGGCTCAACTCCTTCTGGAGGGATCAGGATCCCTGATTTAATCTTCAGTCACTGATATATAGGTCATATGTGATCAAGTTACAGACTGCACAAAGTCAGGGGATCCTTGTCCTCCTGGAGACACCAGGAGCTTGAGCTTCCCTTCCCTACCTGTAGACTGTAGTACAGAGTATAAGTTATCCAACAGAAAGATGGAACGAATTTAGCTTTAACTTTTGTTACAAACTATTAATTCTGAGGATGATGTGCTTAACCCTAATTGAGGTTAGGGTTCGGCCTAATTAGCAAGACAGAGAGCAAAACACCAATCAATTCCTAATCTACTAGGATTTAGGGATTAGATGGTCATACCTTCGGGTGTAGAGGAAGTAGCGGCCATGGGGAGCAGTTGGGAGGGCAAGAGCTCCTCCACCGACGTAGAACGTCGTCGGTGTCTTGGTGCAGCGACCCTGGACGGGAGCAGCATGATGGGAAGACCTTCCCGAGACTCCCTCCTCAAGGTGATCGACCCTCTAATAGTTTTGTGGCTTGGGCGCTATGAGGTTTTATTAGATTCTAATAGGTGCCATGGCCTTTCTTATATAAGGAGGAGGTGCCCCAGGGGGCCTACCCAACAACTGAATCTGTTGGGGTTTAGGTGCTTCGATCAAGCACCAGGGGATATAGGAGATTGGGTCGGTTACGTGTGCAACTGACCCTTAAATCTCATGGTCATCTGATTTTTAGTCCTAACATTCTCCCCCTTGACCATGGGTCACATAAGCTAATTTCTAAGCACATAGACTTTTGACATTATTTTCTTATGCTTGACATAAAGGGAACGACGCATCGAAAACAGCCAGTTACGTACTGCTTGACTCGACGACCACATTATATCTCACACTTAGAAACACATCCTAAACTGAGTTTGGCCCCTGAGTATCCAGGTATCATAGGCTCTCCCTCAAACCCATACCGGTTACGTGTCTCCTGAACACGCTGGGTGGAAGACCTTTGGTAAGCGGATCCGCGAGCATTTGCTCGGTACTGATATGCTCTAGACTGATGACATGATCCTGGATTCGTTCTTTCACAACATAGTACTTAATGTCGATGTGATTGGCAACACCACTCGACTTATTGTTGTGAGAGTACAATACTGTTGGTTTGTTATCGCAGTATAGCTTAAGTGGTTTCTTAATGCTGTCGACCACTCTAAGTTCGGGTACAAATTTTTTAAGCTACATAATCTGTCCCGATGCCTCATAACAAGCAACAAACTCAGCATACATCGTAGATGATGTCATGATGGTTTGTTTGGAGCTTTTCCAAGAGATAGCTCCATTCGCAAGGGTGAAAATATATCCTGATGTGGATTTCCTAGTATCCACGCACCCTGCGAAGTCTGAGTCTGAGTATCCCACTATTTCTAGTGAGTCTGATTTCTGATAAGTCAACATGAGGCTCTTAGTACCTTGCACATATCTCAGTGCTTTCTTAACTGCCTTCCAGTGGTCGGGTCCTGGATTGGCCTGATATCTGTCAAGCATCCCGGTAACATAAGCTAAGTCAGGGCGTGTACAAACTTGAGCATATTGAAGGCTTCCAACAGCTGAAGCATAGGGAACTGCTTTCGTCTGATCGACTTCATATTGTTTCTTAGGGAGCAGGTGTGGCCTTGCTCTTATGCATACTGTACTTTTTAAGCACATTCTCTAAGTATGTCTTTTGTTAAAGACCTAATACCCCCTTAACTCTATCTCGGTGAATCTCTATGTCCAATACATAGGAGGCTTCACCTAGATCTTTCATATCAAAGTTCGAGAACAAGAACTTCTTAGTTTCTAATAGTAGATCAACGTTACTACTCGCGAGTAGTATGTCATCTACATAAAGCACGAGAAAGATGAATTTCCCGTTCTTAAACTTAGTGTGAATGCAATTGTCCTCCTCATTCTCATTGAACCCAAATTTCCTGATTGTATCATCGAACTTGAGATATCATTGTCGTGAGGCCTATTTGAGTCCATAAATGGACTTTCTAAGTCGGCATCCTATGTTCTCCTTACCCTTAGTGACGAAACCTTTTGGTTGCATCATATAGACGTCCTCATTTAGATCCCCATTGAGAAACGCCGTCTTTCCATCTGATGTAATTCTAAGTCATAATGCGCTACTAATGCCATGATGATTCTGAACGAATCCTTAGTCGAGACGGGTGAGAATGTCTCATTGTAATCAACACCCTCTCTTTGAGTGAAACCTTTTGCAACAATTCTGACTTTGTACTTTTCAACGTTCCCTCTAGAGTCACGTTTGATTTTGTAGACCCATTTACAGCCTACTGTTTTGGCTCCTTTAGGAACTTCAACTAAGTCTCAGACTTTGTTTGCATCCATAGACCTCATCTCATCCTCCATGGCTTTACGCTACTCGGATGACTGAGGGCTGCTCATAGCTTGTTCAAATGAGGAGGGATCATCCTGCATTTGAAACTCTTCACTCATATAGACGTCATAGACAACCGGTATTGCAGACCGTCTGGCTCTCTGAGATCTCCTAAGTTGCGCATCATTTTGGGGCAGCTGTTGTTCCTCATTAGCGACATCTGACTGAGTTTGCTCAGAAGGCTGAGCTGGAACCAGTTGTACAGGTGCATCATTATTTTCTACCGCTGATGGAGAACTAACAACAGGTGTTGCACCACCATCATCAGGCACTTGTGGTGCATCGACAGCAGGTAGAGTGAAGAATGGTTCTTGAATCATAGGAGTGGGCACGTAGACCCGCTTCTTCTCAAGATCAATTTCATGTCTTACCGTGCTCCCCCTGATCATCGAATCCTCTAAGAAGACGACATGTCTTGTTTCTACAAACTTAGTGTGCCTGTCAGGACAGTAGAAACGAAAGCTCTTACTCTTATCTGGATAGCCAATAAAATGGCAGCTAACTGTTTTAGGATCCAACTTTCCTAAGTTTGGGTTAAATATCTTAGCCTCAGCAGGACAGCCCCATATGTGCAAGTATCTAAGTGAGGGCTTACGTCCAGTCCACATCTCATACGGTGTTTTCGACACCGCCTTAGTAGGAACCCGATTAAGCAAATGGATAGCGGTTTTTAACGCCTCCATCCACAAGGTAGCCGGCAAATCTGAATAACTAAGCATGGATCTAACCATGTCTGTTAGCGTACGATTGTGCCGTTCTGCTACTCCATTTTGCTGAGGCTTGCCCGATGTAGAATATTGGGCGACTATGCCATGTTCCTGTAGGAACCGTGCAAACGGTCCTGGAACTTGGCCATATGGGGTGTGCCGACCGTAGTACTCACCACCACGATCGGACCTAACGACCTTTATCTTAGTGTTGTGCTGATTTTCAACTTCAGACTTAAATATCTTAAACTTATCCAATGCTTCGGATCGATCCTTGATTGGATAAATGTAGCCATAACGAGTATAGTCATCCGTGAAGGTTATGAACGAGTCAAAATCGTCAACAGAGACAATAGGAAAAGGGCCACTGTAAGGGTCGAATGCCCAATAGGGGGGTGAATTGGGCTTCTTTTCAAAAAATAAAGCAATAAAACTTAATTACTAAAAGCCCAATTCCCTATACAAAGAACCTATGCATTCACATGAATAGTAACTTTGCGGTATATGAAATGCATAAGTATAAGGGGAGATGAAGAAAGCGCAAACTCCCGAGGAGACACGAAGACACGGAGATTTATCTTGTGGTTTGGCAAGACCGTCAAGATCTTCCTACATCCACGTTGTGGCACCCACCAAAGGGTATAGTCACTCCCAAGTCACCGAGACCAGTGATCTTCACTAAACTTCTCCGTTCGCCAACCTCGGCAAGGTGGAGCTCAAGCCTTGTACAAGTTGGATCCTCCGGGCTTCCACAACCGTCTTGGCAAGCTCCGGAAGGCTCTCTCCAATCACCGACTCTTACACGGTGAGTGCAATCACCAAAAGACACTCCCTTACAGCTCTCACTATACTAGAGACTCCAATCACCAAGAATGGAAGCACACAAGCACTATCTCTAGCAAGTTCTAGTCTATCTCTTGGTGTACAAGTGGTGTAAATGATGTAGAAGTGGTAGCTCAATGTCTTGAATGCTTGAGAATGTGTAGAGTAGCTCTGGTTGTCAAGACTTATCGAATAGACTGGTTGAAGGGGTATAAATAGCCAGCCTCCACGAAATAGCCGTTGGAAAAGTAGGGTGACATCACTGTTCTGCGAACAACGAATGATACGATGTTCTCCCTTCAGTTGTCATCGGTCGAATCCAAATTAGCTGATGTCACTGTGTCAGATATGACCATTGATAGACCGATGTTACACTTGTCTCATCATAGGATGATCCGGTGGCACTTCATCCAGAATTGGTTCAGAATTAATGCTTACTAGAGTGATCGACCGATGTGTTATAGTTGTACATCGGATGATCCAGTGTTACACTTGGTCCAGGGAGATTGCTTACTGTACTGATGGACCAATATAACATTCCCTTCATCATCGGATGATCCGGTGAGTACTTAGTTCTGAGGTCTTCTTCTGCTGCTAAACCAACTCGACCGATGTATTGTTTTCTGGAAACATCGGTTGATCCGGTGAGTTGATTTTGTCTGCTTCGAGTTGTTTTAAGTAATTCTTTTGGAATTTCCTCGAGTGACCTCTTAGACATTGGTTTGAAATGTTCTTCTGATGATTACCAAGTCTTGGGTGTTGTCAATTTTGGTTGAATGATTTTGACATATGAGCTTTTTCTTCTAATCTTCATAAAAGTCGATTGACCTCGTGAAATAGTTTGTTTAGGGGTCTCCAATTATATCCAATGCGCAGTAGATGATATACATATAGAGTTCATTGAGTGTGATGAGTAATATGAGAGACCTTGCATCCACAAATTCATTAGTAATATCCAACGGTTGTCATTAATCACCAAAACCATACCTCATGAGGGCCTAGACGCTTTCAATCTCTCCTTTTTTTGTGATTGATGACAACACAACGAGTAAAGCATAATAGTATTGAATTTAAGAATACGGTACTCAAGAGGATATGAATAAGTACAAGATTTGGCACATTAAACTTGAAGACTCAAAAGCGACCAATAACTCGAAAGCTCAATGATCAATAACACATGAGAGAAATAAGAGGCACACGAATACTCAATGAATAGCAAAAGAGTAGCAAGTCTCCAAAATTACAAAAGACTCCCAAAAAGATAAACTCCCCCTACAACTGGGACTCCCTTTGGGACTAAGCTAACCCTCCCCCTGACTCTTCTCCCCCTTTGGCATCAAGACACCAAAAAGGAAGTCGAGTGCCTAAGGATCCTGAGAGCTCGGGGCGATGACGAACTGGTCGCCGTCGGGGGTGCTGTCGTCGGAGCTGCTGCCTGCTGCTGCCGAAGCTGGAGTGGAGGTGACGGGGGCTGCAGGAGCTGCTGTCAGTGGCCGCTGAGTCTGTACTGCTGGCAATGGGGCACTGACAACGGGCACCGAAGTCTGCTAGAAGAGCGTCGTAGCCAGCTGAGGAGAGTGGATAGGTGCGCCTGGAGCTAGCAGTGGTGACATGATGATCGACGGGATCGGCGTAGTCGGCACTGGTGCTGAAGATGGTGCCAAGACAGGCGGACCTAGAGCTAGGTCTGGAAGCTGCAACGGTAGAGCAATCCCAGTCTGCGTGTAGAGGTTGGTGATCAACCCCAGGATGCCCACCATAGCCTGCTGCGTCTGCTGCTGCTGGTCGAGAGAACGCTAATGCATCTGATCAATTAGCCCAGTGAGCCTGTCAGTGTCCTCTCGTCTCTCGCGGGCAATATGTCGCTGCATCTCCTGCTGCTGCTGCTGGAGTTCCAAGAGACGCACAACCTGCTCAGCTCGGGCCCGCTCAACTACAATCCTATCCAGTCGCTGCTGCTCAACCATCTGCTGGAGTAGAGAAGTGAGCTCAGATGGCTGAGAAACCTGTGCCTCGGACACCGGAGGTGGAGTAGGAGGTGGAATAGTTGAGCCTCCAGCCTCCGCGTCGTGTTGCCTGGGTGAGGGAGGAGGTGGGAAGTACTCCTCGACACTGTCACTAGTGTCACTCTCGGACCAAATGTGCTGTAGATCCCCACCCTGAGCCTCAGCTTGTGCTAGTCTCTCGTCTTCCTTCTCCAGGTCTGACCAATCTTCCTCAGATAGACGAGCACGTACCTGACGCTCAACTGGATGGCCAAGGCGGCGGTCTCCAGGAGCTGGAGCACGGTAGTGCCCGAACCGTGTGACGCTCTCGTCGGTGAGACTGTCACGCATAACGGAGCCCTCTGGAGCAA
Organism: Tuctoria greenei; assembly: GCA_036927565.1. Lineage (NCBI taxonomy): Eukaryota > Viridiplantae > Streptophyta > Magnoliopsida > Poales > Poaceae > Tuctoria > Tuctoria greenei. The sequence goes on from JAYESD010000004.1 coordinate 3,443,508, forward strand.
TCAAGTAGACCAAGTGACTGATCCAGTGACCAAACACAAGTTGCCTCATCATCCTAACTCCATCAGTGATGACGTCCTCCATCTCACATATAAGGATGTCCACAATGTCGAACTCCATCCCGTTCATGACATAGAACAGGAGAGTCTGCTGCAAGCTGGTAAACCCCTCAAGGTATCCGGACCTCGGCAGAAGTGTGCGACGCAAGGCAAGGTGCACAGTGCGCACAGCTGGAGTGAGTAGAGCCGGTACCCTCGACTGGTGTGGAGAGAAGGGCTGAGCGAACAGTGAGCGTATCTCCTCAAGTGGTGGTGCCACACCTCCAGTGAGTGGCCTCCTCGGTGGGTCATCCTGTCCATACATTCTCTCGTGTAGGCATGTGTCGTGAAGATCCACTCCTAGCAGCTGTCCCAAAGTCTGCATGGTCAGGTGGTGATGCTGGCCCATAAACATGAAGTCAATGGATCTGCGGCCCTCAGAGACGTAGAGTGTGGCATAGAATACTCGGACCTAGTCCTCCACATAGGCACCCCTCTCGTAAGACATCAGTTCCACTAGCCCTCTATACCTCTCAAAGTAAGGGCGTATCTCCGTCCCGGCTGCAAGTGCAAGCTGATCCCAATCCAGGAAGTCATGCTGGAAGAGCTTATGGACCCGACGTCTGAAAGTCTCGTACAGCGACGCCTGTGTCAGGGTCCAAAAGCGGCTGTCCACAAGTGACCCTCTGGGCTGCGGGAACCACTCCTCAAGTAAAATGCTCCACCTGAGCTTCCTGGGCTGCTTGGCCTTCAACTTCCTGTAATCTGTCAGGCGGACACCCTCACCAACACGAACGTTGGTGTACATCTCATAGACGGCTCTCTGGGCCACCCTGTCCTCCCGAAGGTCAGCTGCTGACGGTCTCGGTCTCGAGGCTGCAGCTGGATGACCCCCACGGGTCCTGACTGAGCGCCGGCAAACAAGTGGCACTTTAGGCTCCTCTTCCTCCTCTGGCTCCTCAGGCACCGGAGGTTGCCTCTGTCGGGCCTCCCGGATCCTCAGCGATCCTCCTCGGCTTCGCTCTCGCTCCTCAGCGGTGCGAGCGGCCATCAAAGCTTTCTTCGCCTCCTTCGACAACTTCTGCTTCTTAGCGGTCGGCTCCTCAATAGCCTCGCCTTTTCCCTTCTTGTCACGGCCCATGACGACGACGAAGATGAGCATGTAGGACAACGAGCTCGGGCGCACGAGACGGCGACGCAAAGATCGTCGCGGCCGGGGAACCCTAACGGCAAAGCGGTGCGACGGAGAGCACGGCGACCGAAAGAGGGGCACCACAGCGGCGCAGAGGGCGGTGGTGCGGCGTGGGGTGGCGGCAGTGGTGCGGCGGTGGCGAGGCGTGGGGAGGCAGCGGTGGCGCTGCGTGGGGCGGCAGCAGCGGCGCTGCGGCGGCGGCCGGTGGGCGGCGGCAGCCAGAGGGCGGCGGTGGCTGGAGGCGTGGGTAGCTGGAGGACGGCGGCAGGGCAAGGCACGGAGCGGTAGTGGCGGAGAGAAGGTGTCGGGTCGGGGAGAGAGAAGGTGAAGTGAAGCGGCACGCTAAAAAGGTGGGGCCTGAACCCTAGCTCAAATTTTAACACCGGATGAACCGACGTCAGATGATAGGAGCATTGGTCGAAGGGTACAGTAAGGGTATTCCAAAAGTACCATTGGCATCGGATGCTCCGACGATGAAAGGATTAGCATCAGTTGAATTTACCTCGACTCCAGAAAAGTGAACATCGGATGCACCGATGTTTCTCATAATGAACTCATCGGTTGATTTGACTTTCTGACTGAGTTGACCCTTGGCACTTGAACACAAACTGATCCGATGATGCTTCTGCCCTAGGCATCAGATAATCCGATGACTACAAAATAGCAACATCCCATATATGTCCTTTGACTCAGACAAACAAACACGAAGAAACACATGTCTTAGGACTTTTTGGGCAACCCCTTACCCCTCAAAAAGACTAATTGCCAATAACTTGGCTAAGCCCTAAAGCAAATAGAACACCGAAGAAATTAAGGAATAAAACATCCAAATAAAATGTAAGGCCCATGCTTTTTGAGCTAGACGATAAAAACTTCTATCTCTTTAAAGCATGTTCCTTTAGGCATTAACGCACCTAACATTTTGTTCTTTTTCCACATCATATGAGTTGAGATGTTGCATTTCAAACAAGTCTCTTTCTCATGAGGTGGGTTCTCCTTTGTGACAATCTACCGTATGCAATGCCAAACAATTTTTAATGCAGGAAATTAAATGTGAGTGCAAGTCTATATGGCAGGCATCATGCAAGACATAAAGTAAATCTATCTTACCAAATTTGAACATTTCAAAGGCTTCTTCAGGGAGAGTCACTCTCCAAGCCTTGGGGAAACCCAAAAGAACCTCCATCCCAAGCTAACCCTTGCTCACCCCTATCCTTTGAAAGTTAGACAAGACCTATATGTGATGCATTCTTACATGACCATGGCAACTTACATGACGTTCGATGCATCTAGCACATTTAATTCACTTTTTAGTCTAGAAAGGGTTTTCTCATCAAGTGGTTTAGTGAAGATATCCGCCAATTGTTCTTCGGACCTAACACCTCGCAAGGAGATGTCTCCCTTAGCTTCATGGTCCCTCAAGAAATGATGGCGAATATCAATGTGCTTAGTGCGGGAGTGTTGAACAGGGTTCTTAGCAATCTTAACCGCACTTTCATTGTCACAAAGGAGAGGCACACAACCAAGTTTAATACCAAAGTCCAAAAGGGTTTGCTTCATATAAAGAATTTGGGCACAACATGCACCGGCTGCTATATATTCCGCTTCCGCAGTGGACAAGGCAACAAAATTATGCTTCTTGCTAGACCAAGATACTAGGGAACGCCCAAGCAAGTGGCACCCACCGGAGGTACTCTTGCGATCCACACGGCATCCGGCAAAGTCTGAATCCGACTAACCCAAGAGATGGAATTTTGCACCTTTGGGGTACCACATGCCAACACTAGGGGTATGCTTGAGACACCGAAGTATCCTAAAGACTGCATTTCGACGCGATTCTTTAGGTGCCGCTTGAAAGCGAGCACACAAGCATACACTAAACATGACATCGGGCCTAGATGCGGTAAGATAAAGCAATGAGCCAATCATAGAACGGTAATTAGATTGGTCAATAGGTTTATCGTCCTTATTCGCGTCGAGATGACAATTTGTTGCCATTGGAGTACTTCTTGAGCTACAATCTCCCATCTCAAATATCTTCAAGAGGTCCTTGGTATACTTTTCTTGATAGATGAAGGTTCCCTCTCGAAGTTGCTTGATTTGAAATCCAAGGAAGAAGTTGAGCTCTCCAATCATCGACATCTCGAATTCTAGGACATCATTTTACCAAACTCATGGCTAAGAGCTTCGTTAGTTGAACCAAAAATAATATCATCGACATAAATTTGACAAATAAATAATTCTCCGTCGATGTCTTTGGTGAAGAGTGTAGTGTCCACCCTCCCGATCTTGAATCCTTGCATGATCAAGAAATCTCGTAGTCGTTCATACCACACCGTAGGTGCTTGCTTGAGCCCGTAGAGTGCCTTGTGCAACCTAAAGACATGATTAGGATTCCTCGGATCTTCAAACCTTGGAGGTTATTCAACATAAACAAGCTCATTAATATAACCATTCAGAAAAACACTTTTCACATCCATTTGATAAAGCTTTATGTTATGATGTGATGCAAAGGCAAGAAGTATACAGATGGCTTCTAGTCGAGCGACCGAAGCAAATGTCTCTCCAAAGTCTAGTCCTTCAACTTGTGAGAAACCCTTGGCCACAAGTCTTGCCTTGTTGCGGACCACAACACCGTTCTCGTCTTGTTTGTTGCGGTACATCCACTTTGTTCTGATGACATTCTTGTCCTTGGGTCGCTCCCCCAACACCAAAACTTCATTGTGGATGAAGTTGTTAAGTTCTTCTTGCATGGCCATCACCCAATTTGGATCTTGGAGTGCTTCCTCAATGTGAGTGGGTTCTACACATGAAACAAATGAGTAGTTCTCACAAAATGTAGCGAAATGGCGAGAACGTGTACTTACTCCCCTTGACGGACTTCCGATAATTTGGTCAATCGGATGCGCCTTGGAGATGCGTCCATGCCTCATAAGTGGTTGTGAAGCACTTTGAAAGCATATAGGCCCCATGAGGTACGGTTTCGGTGATTAATGACAACCATTCGATATTACTAATGAATTTGTGAATGCAAGGTCCCAATAACACTCAATCAAATGAAATCAATATTACATTGGAGACCCATATAAAATCAACCAATGGGATCAAATCGAATCATACGAAGACAAGAAGTGAAAGCTCTAACTTGATACTTGAAGACTATCAAAACAACACTTCAATCAAGTGTCAAAGAGGTCACAAGTTCAATTTACAAAAGAACAACTCAAAACAACTCGAAGTCAACAGATTGAACACACCGGATCATCCGATGTTTGTTGAGTTGACTGCATCGGTCGAGTTGTGTCAACAGAAGAAGAAGACCTCAGACAAATGCACTCACCGGATCATCCAACGTGAGTGGCTCAGAGACATCGGTCCATCATCACAGTTTGCAATACCATTGGACCAAGTGAAGCACCGGATCATCCGATGTGCAGAACTACATACATCGGTCGATCACTCCAGTAAGCTTCAAGATCAAGCAAAATTCTGGAGAAAGAGCCATCGGATCATCCGACGAGAAGACAGGTCAACATCGGTCTAACAACGGTCATATCTGACATAGTGACATCAGCTAATTTGGCTTTGACCGATGTTAACTGAAGGGGAGACATCGGATCATCCGGTGTTCGCAGAGAAGTGATGTCAGCCTACTTTTCCAACGGCTATTTCGTGGAGGCTGGCTATTTATACCCCTTCAACCTGTCAAATCGACAAGACTTGAAGCCCAGACATACTCTACACATCCTAGAGCATTCAAGACATAGAGCTACCACTTTCACATCATTGTTCATCATTTGTACACCAAGAGATAGGCTAGAACTAGCTAGAGATAGTGCTTATGTGCCTCCATTCTAGGTGATTGGAGTCTCTAGTGTAGTGAGAGCCATAAGGGAGTGTCCCTTGGTGTGTGTGACTTCCGGAGCTTGCCAAGAGAATTGTGGAAGCCCGGAGGATTCAAAGTGTACAAGGCTTGAGCTCCACCTTGCCAAGGTTGGCGAACGGAGAAGAATAGTGAAGACCCCCTTGTCTCGGTGACTTGGGAGTGGCAAAACCCTTCGGTGGGTGCCACAACGTGGATGTAGGAAGATCCTTGTGATCTTGCCGAACCACGGGATAAACTCCGTGTCCCTTGAGCGTTTGCATCCCTCTCCCTTTTACATTTATGCAATCTTCATTCCGCAACTTTAATTTACATTGATTGCATAGATTAATCGCATAGGGAATTGGGCTTTAAGTTGTTAGCTTTTAATTACCTTAAAATTTGAAAGAAAGCCCAATTCACCCCCCCCCCTCTTGGGCGTTTCGATCCTTACAATTGGTATCAGAGCCTTATCGCTCATTGGATCATTCTATCTTCACCGCTAGAGAGCTTAAATGGACAAGAATGGGGGTTCGGTTCCTACCTTCGAGGGCAAGAACTTTGCCTATTGGAAAGCACGCATGCGTGCCTACCTAGAGGCTATTGCCCCCGAAGTTTGGGAAGCGACCCATGCAGGGTTTGGAGATCTTAATTATGTTGGTGATCAACTAAAATGGGATGCTAAGGCTAGAAATGCTATCTATGAATGCATAAGTCAAGACGTATTTGCTAGAATTGCTAGTAAAGAGAAAGCTTGTGAAATTTGGGCATGTCTAATTGAAATACATGAGGGATCATCTCGTGTTAAAGAACTCAAATATCACTTGCTTAAATCCAAGTATGATGAATTCAAAATGCTTCCTCATGAGAATGTTAACCAAATGTTTTCTCGTTTAAATGTGCTCATTGAGGAGATTAACGCACTTGACATTGCTTCTCTTGGTAAGGGACTTATCAACCGCAAGATCCTCATGCTTCTACCCAAGCCCAAGTACAACATTATCAATTCAATGCTCCAAAAGGAATCACTTGGCAACATTGAAGTCTCGGAGCTCATTGGAGAAATTCATGCTCATGAGATGAGCGTACTTGGAAGGATGGAGGAGTCATCGTCAAAAACCATTGCTCTCAAGGCCTCAACCAAGAAGACAACTCCCAAGAAGAAGAGAGTGGTTGAGCCTAGCTCAAGTGAAGAAGAGCAAGCAACAAGCGAAGAGGACGATGACGAGCTTGCGTTGATGATGAGGAAATTTTCACGTTTAAACTCCAAGATCGCTAAGAAGGGATACTCTTTTGATCCCAAGAAGAAAGCCTTCCTCCCAAGAAAGGATGAAAACAAGACATGCTATAATTGTGGTGATCAAGGCCACATATAATATGATTGTCCAAGACCGTACAAGAGGAAGGACAACCACAAGGGAAAGCATCGAAAGCTAGAAGAAAGTGATGAAGATGAAGAAGAGGTCAAGCCGAAACGCTCCTTTGGAAATAAGAAATTTGACAAAGGCAAGAAGACCAAGCTCTTTCCAAAGAAGAGAAGAGGGCCTCAAAAAGTCTTCATGTGCGAGGCCAATGAGTGGATCACGGATGAAGAATCAAGCGACGAAGAGAGTGAAGATGAAGAAAACTTGGCGGGCCTTGCCATCGTCGACAAGGACAACTCACCTCTTCGTCCACCTCCTATGTGCCTCATGGCAAAAGGTAACACTAAGGTACGTGACGACTCTAGCGATGATGATGATGAGCTCTCCCCCGATGAATTAGCATCTATGATTAATGAATACCATGTCATCATAAAAAGGGAAAAGAGCAAGGTTAAGGCACTTGAACAAGTTTGTGCTAAGCTTGAGAGTGCGAAGCTCGATTTGCATGACAAGTATGTAACCATACTTAAAGAGCATGACACGCTCAAAACACATGTCAAGCAAATCGAGAAGGAAAATGCTCAAATCAAGCTTGATCATCATGATCTTGACTTAGCAAACCAAGCACTCTTGGGAAAGCACAATGACTTGGTTCAAGAACATGAAGTGCTTAACCGTGCTTATGAAGCAATTGAACTAAAAATGAAAAACATGAAAAAGGAAACCCTTGATGGCAAAGTATCAACTACTTCACATGCCACTAATATTTTGGATAAGTCTTTGCCTTTGAAAGCAAGCCTTAGGGAGAAGGAGTTGATGGACGAGATTGAAAGTCTCTGCACTAGTGTGGCAAGACTTTCTAAGGGGGAGGACAAGAACAAGGAAATCCTCTACCAACAAGCTAAAGGCTTCAACAAGAGAGGACTTGGATCCTTCCCGGTGCTCAACAAAGGGAAGGTGCCCTCACCGGAGCTTAGGACGAGCTTCATCAAAGAAGTTGGTTCCTATTGCCAACATTGTGAGGTCACCGGACATCACACGAGGGAGTGTCCTCTTCCCAACCGTCCTTCTCCCAAATTGCCTCCTAACTACAAATCTACTTTCAATGATTACCACTATCTCTTGAGCAAAGTAGGTGGCAAGGTGAAGGCAAGGTTCACCGGCAAAGACATTAAGGGCATGAAGGGGAAGCTCCCCAAGCAACTTTGGGTCCCAAAATCACTTGTATCACACATACAAGGACCTAAGTTGGCTTGGGTGCCTAAACTTAAAAACTAACTTCATGTGTGTAGGTGAACTACAAAGCCGGAAGAAAGCATTGGGTACTCGATAGCAGGTGCACTCAACATATGACCGGCAATGATGGTATGTTCACCACCATAGAGAACCCCAACAATCATGAACAAGTCACCTTTGGTGACAACTCAAAGGGGAAGGTAATTGGTTTAGGTAAAATTGCCATTTCGCATGATTTGTCCATTTCTAATGTACTATATGTTAAGTCACTTAGTTTCAATCTACTTTCCATTGCACAACTATGTGATCTTGGACTATCGTGCACCTTTGACAAGAATGGTGTTGTAGTAACTAGTGAATCAAGCAAAGAACTAATCTTCAAAGGTTTTCGGCATGGACATCTTTACTTGGTGGACTTCTCCAACAAGGATGCTAGCTTGACCACTTGTCTTTTCACTAAGACAAGCTTGGGTTGGCTATGGCATCGACGCATTGCTCACATTGGCATGAGCAAGCTTAAGAAGTCGTTCAAGCTTGGGATGGTGACCGGCGTGAAGGATGTCACGTTTGAGAAGAACAAGCTTTGTAGTGCTTGTCAAGCCGGGAAGCAAGTTGCTTCACACCACCCAATGAAGACAATGGTGTCAACCTCCAAGCCGCTTGAACTACTCCACATGGACCTCTTCGGACCGTCCACATATCAAAGTCTTGGTGGTAATTTCTATTGTCTTGTTATTGTTGATAACTATTCTAGATATGCTTGGACCTTGTTTCTAGGTGACAAGGGTGAAACTCCGGAAGTCTTCAAGACCTTTGCTAAACGTGCTCAAAGGGAATTTCAACTTCCCATCATCAAGGTCCGGAGTGACAACGGCACCGAGTTCAAAAACTACAACATTGGGGAGTGGTGTGATCGTGAAGGCGTGAAGCATGAGTTTTTGGCCACATACACCCCTCAACAAAACGGTGTTGTTGAAAGGAAGAACAAGACTCTCATCACCCTTGCTAGAGCAATGCTTGATGACTATGGCACGTCGAAGAAGTTTTGGGCCAAAGCAATCGACACGGCGTGCCATGCCGCAAATAGGGTCTATCTTCACCGACTACTTCAAAAGACCCCATATGAGCTCCTCATTGGGAGAAAGCCCAACATCTCCTACTTTTGAGTCTTCGGGTGCAAGTGCTACATCTACCGCAAGAAAAGGCTCGGTAAGTTTGAAAGAAGGTGTGATGTTGGTATCTTTCTTGGTTATGCGTCAAACTCAAAAGCATATCGAGTATTCAACCAAACCTCCGGGTTAGTTGAAGAAAGTTGTGATGTTGAGTTTGATGAGTCTAATGGTTCCCAAAAGGAGAGTTTTGGTCATGATGATATAGATGATGAGCCTCTACGAGAAGCCATGAAAAACATGACCATTGGAGACATCAAGCCCGAAGTTGAGGAGAGCCATGATCAAGGGGGAGCATCAAGTTCCAACATCAACACCTCCATGGCGCCTCAAGTTGATGAAGAAGAAGAGAAAGATGATCCATTGCCAATGCAAGATTCACAAGCCACACAACACCAACAACAAGAAGGAGAAGTCCAAGATCAAGTCCAACTACAAGACGAGCAAGATGCTTCACCACCGCCAAGTGCTTCACAATCTCTAATGAGGCATGGACGCATCTCCAAGGCGCATCCGATTGATCAAATCATCGGAAGTCCGTCACGGGGAGTAAGTACTCGTTCTCGCCATGTCGCTTCATTTTGTGAGCACTACTCTTTTGTTTCGTGTGTAGAACCCACTCATATAGAGGAAGCACTCCAAGACCCAAATTGGGTGATGGCCATGCAAGAAGAACTCAACAACTTCACCCGAAATGAAGTTTGGGTATTGGAGGAGCGACCCAAGGACAAGAACGTCATCGAAACGAAGTGGGTGTACCGCAACAAGCAAGACGAGAATGGCGTTGTGGTCCGCAACAAGGCAAGACTTTTGGCCAAGGGTTTTTCACAAGTTGAAGGACTAGACTTTGGAGAAACATTCACTCCGGTCGCTCGGTTAGAAGCTATTCGTATAGTCCTTGCTTTTGCTTCACATCACAATATAATGCTTTATCAAATGGATGTTAAAAGTGCCTTTCTTAATGGCTATATTAACGAGCTTGTTTATGTTGAGCAACCTCCCGGGTTTGAAGATCCGAGGAATCCTAACCATGTGTATAGGTTACACAAGGCACTCTACGGGCTCAAGCAAGCACCTAGGGCGTGGTATGAACGTCTAAGGGATTTCTTGGTCATGCAAGGATTCAAGATCGGGAGGGTGGACACCACACTCTTCACCAAGGACATCGACGGGGATTTGTTTATTTGTCAAATTTATGTTGATGATATCATTTTTGGCTCAACTAACAAATCTCTTAGCCATGAGTTTGGCACCATGATGTCTAGGGAATTCGAGATGTCAATGATTGGAGAGCTCAACTTCTTCCTTGGATTTCAAATCAAGCAACTTCAAGAGGGGACCTTCATCTACCAAGAGAATTACACCAAGGACCTCTTGAAGAAATTTGAGATGGGAGATTGTAGCTCAAGAAGTACTCCAATGGCGACAAATTGTCATCTCGACGCGGACTTGGACGGTAAACCTATTGATCAATCTCTCTACCGTTCCATGATTGGTTCATTGTTATATCTTACCGCATCTAGGCCCGATATCATGTTTAGTGTGTGCTTGTGTGCTCGCTTTCAAGCGGCACCTAAAGAATCGCATAAGAAGGCGGTCTTTAGGATACTTTGGTATCTCAAGCATACCCCAAGTGTAGGTTTGTGGTACCCCAAGAACGCTAGTTTCCATCTCTTGGGATACTCGGATTCGGACTTTGCCGGATGCCGTGTGGATCGCAAGAGTACCTCCGGTGGGTGCCACTTACTTGGGCGTTCCCTAGTATCTTGGTCAAGCAAAAAGCAAAATTCCGTGGCTTTGTCCACCGCGGAGGCGGAGTATATAGTGGCCGGTGCATGTTGTGCCCAAATTCTATATATGAAGCAAACCCTTTTGGACTTTGGAATTAAATTTGGTTGTGTGCCTCTCCTTTGTGACAATGAAAGTGCGGTCAAGATAGCTAGAAACCCCGTTCAACACTCCCGCACTAAGCACATTGATATTCGCCATCACTTCTTGCGGGATCATGAGGCTAAAGGAGACATCTCTTTGCAAGGTGTTAGATCCGAAGAACAATTGGCGGACATCTTCACAAAACCACTTGATGAGAAAACCTTTTCTAGACTTAGAAGTGAATTAAATGTGCTAGATGCATCTAACGTCATGTAAGTTGTCATGATCATGTAAGGATGCATATCATATAGGTCTTGTCTAACTCCCAAAGGATAGGGGTGAGCTAGAAATAGTTTTCCCTGAGGAAGCCTTTGGAAGGTTTAAACTTGGCAAGATAGATTTATTTTATGCCTTGCATGATCCCTGCCATATAGACTTGCACTCATTTAATTTCTTGCACTATAACTTGTTTGGCATTGCATACGGTAGATTGTCACAAAGGGGAACCCACCTCATGAGAAGGAGACTTGTTTAAAATACAATATCTCAACTCATATAAGGTGGAAAGAACAAAATGTTAGGTACGTTAATGCCTAGAGGAACATGCTTCAAAGAGATAGAAGTCTTCATACTCTACCTCACAAAGCATGGGCCTTACATTTTATTTGGACATTTTTCCTCCATTTTTCTCAGTGTTCCATTTGCATTAAGGCCTAGCCAAGCTATTGGCATATTAGCTTCTTGAGGGGTAAGGGGTTGCCCAAAAAGTCCTAAGACATGTGTTTCTCTTCGATTGTTTGTTTGGTCAAAGGACATATATGGGATGATTCTGTTCTGTTGTCATCAGATTATCCGATGCCCAAGCCAATCCCTCATCGGACCAATAGGTGTTCAATCTTCAAGAGCCAGTTTAGTCAAAATTTCAATTGATCCGACGCGTTCATTCCGAAAAACATCGGTCCATCCGATGTTCACTCTTCTGGAGTTGTGGTCAATTCAACCGATGTTCACTCCCTCTAACGTCGGATCATCCGGTGTCTACATCACTCTGTTGAACACCCTTACTGTGATATTCGACCGATGATCAAAACCCTAGACGTCGGTCCATCCGGTGTCAACAGCAATTCTTGAATATCCTTACTGTTGCATTCGACCGATGTTCATATTATCTAGCATCGGTCCATCCGATGTTAAAATAACGGCTAGGGTTTGGGGTCCACTATTTAAACCCGCACGCCGGCCCGACTTTCTCTCTCCCCGACACCCTTCTCTCTCGCCGCCGCCGACCACCGTATCCCTTGCGCCGCCGCCTCTCCCTCGCACGCAGCCGCCGCCACCGCCGCCCTAGGCGCCGCCGCCGCCGTCCCCGGCTGCCGCCGCCCATAGCGCCACCGCCCAGTGCCACTCCCGCCGGACACCACCGCCACCCGCGCCGCCTCACCTCCAAGCGTCGCGCCGCCGTCTCCACACCTCTCCACCGCGCCCAAGCGCCGCCGCCACCTCTCTCCACCGCCACAGCCGCACCACGCACAAACCGCTCCTCCCTCCATCGAACCACCTCCACCCGAGCGACGACGTCTTCTCCGGCCACCTCGCTAGGGTTTCTCGGCCCGTCGATCTTCATGCCCCATCGTCGACTCCGTGCAATCTCGTGATCGCGATGGCTCGCGACAGGAAGAACAAGGGCAAGGCCGTCGCGGAGCCCGCCGCGAAGAAGCAGAAACTCTCCAAGGAGGAGAAGAAGGCGTTGATGGCCGCTTGCGCCGCCGAGGAGCGTGAGCGTGGCCGAGGAGGGTCCCTGAGGATCCGCGAGGCTCGTTCCAGGCAGCCTCCCGTGATCGACGACTCCGAGGCCGAAGAGGAGCCGGTTGAACCTCTCGTCCGCCGGCGCTCAACCCGGACACGTGGAGGTCACACCGAGGCTGCTCCTTGTCCGAGACCGACGGCTGCCGACCGTCGTGAGGACAGGGAGGCCGAGAGGGCCATCTACAAGATGGACACGGCAGTCCGTGTCGGTGAGGGAGTCCGTCTTACGGACTACCAAAAGATGAAGGCCAAGCAACTCCGGAAGCTCAGATGGAGTGGGCATGATGAGGCAGCTAGCTTACGGGCACTGGATCAGCTACCTGCTCACTATGATGGTTCCCGAGGGGTCCGCCGCACACGACCGTCTCTCTGACGAGAGTGTGTCTCGGTTCGGACACTACCGAGCTCCATCTCCTGGTGACCGCCGCCTTGGTCGTCCAGTTGAGCGTCAGGTCAGGGCCCGACTGACTGAGGAGGACTGGTCTGACCTTGAGAGAGAGGATGAGCGACTAGCTGAGGCGGAAGCTCAAGGAGGAGATCTGCAGCACGTCTGGTCCGAGAGCGACACAGACGAGAGTGTCGAGGAGTACTTCCCTCCTCCTCCTCCTTCACCGAGGCAGCACGATGTAGAGGCAGGAGGTTCAGCTGCTCCACCATCGACTCCACCTCCTGTGTCCGAGGCGCAGGTGCCACAGCCGTCAGAGCTGTCGACACTACTCCAGCAGATGATAGAGCAGCAGCGCCAGGACAGGCTCGCTGCTGAGCAGGCCAGGGCAGAGCAGGCTGCTCACCTGGCACAGCTTCAGAGGCAACAGCAGGAGCTTTAGCTGGAGATCGCCCGACAGAGGCGAGAGGATACAGACTGGTTCACAAACCTCGTTGATCAGATGCACCGGCGTACCCTCGACCACCAGCAGCAGACCCAGCAGGCCATGATGGGGATCCTAGGGTTGATCACCAACCTTTACACTCAGACCGGGATCGCCCTTCCTCCACAGCAGCCTGGACTAGGACTGGCTCCAAGTGTTGCTCAGGTGCCCACTACTCCTATTCCTTCGATCAGTATGTCACCACTTCTGGCACCCAGCACACCGATTCACTCACCTCTGCCGGCGACGACTCTGTTCCAGCAGACGCCGGCATCCATGGTGAGCGCTCCACTTCCTCCAGCTCCACCGGCGCCTCCAGTACCTGCTTCCTCTCCTCCAGCACCGGCAGCGGACCCCCCAGCTCCCTCTACTCTGGCAGCTCCTACGACCGGCGACTCTAGCTCCGACGACTGCGACGGTGACCAGTTCATCATCACGCCCAGCTCTTAGGGTCTGTAGGCTCTCTGACCCCTTTTTGGTGTCTTGATGCCAAAGGGGGAGAAGAGGTAGAGGAGTCAGGGGGAGTGGTAGTAGTAGTCTCAGGGGGAGTTTGAGTTTGCTCTTTGTATTCTCGTGTGTTTATCCTGTGTATTCGTGCTTGAGTACTCTTTTGTAATTTTTAATTAAAGCACTCTTCCGCTTGTTACATTTGCTTATGTTATTAATCGATTGAGATTTTCGCGCCATTAATTTCATTTGATTTCTACAAGCTTAATGTGTCCTATCTTGTATTCATTGCATATCTACTTGAGTATTGTACCATCAAATTCATTATTATTGCACTTTAAATTATTGTGTTGTCATCAATCACCAAAAAGGGGGAGATTGAAAGCATCTAGGCCCCATGAGGTACGGTTTCAGTGATTAATGACAATCATTCGATATTACTAATGAATTTGTGAATGCAAGGTCCCAATAACACCCAATCAAATGAAATCAATATTACATTGGAGACCCATATAAAATCAACCAATGGGATCAAATCGAATCATACGAAGACAAGAAGTGAAAGCTCTAACTTGATACTTGAAGACTATCAAAACAACACTTCAATCAAGTGTCAAAGAGGTCACAAGTTCAATTTACAAAAGAACAACTCAAAACAACTCGAAGTCAACAGATTGAACACACCGGATCATCCGATGTTTGTTGAGTTGACTGCATCGGTCGAGTTGTGTCAACAGAAGAAGAAGACCTCAGACAAATGCACTCACCGGATCATCCGACGTGAGTGGCTCAGAGACATCGGTCCATCATCACAGTTTGCAATACCATTGGACCAAGTGAAGCACCGGATCATCCGATGTGCAAAACTACATACATCGGTCGATCACTCCAGTAAGCTTCAAGATCAAGCAAAATTCTGGAGAAAGAGCCACCGGATCATCCGACGAGAAGACAAGTCAACATCGGTCTAACAACGGTCATATCTGACACAGTGACATCAGCTAATTTGGCTTTGACCGATGTTAACTTTAGGGGAGATATCGGATCATCCGGTGTTCGCAGAGAAGTGATGTCAGCCTACTTTTCCAACGGCTATTTCGTGGAGGCTGGCTATTTATACCCCTTCAACCTGTCAAATCGACAAGACTTGAAGCCCAGACACACTCTACACATCCTAGAGCATTCAAGACATAGAGCTACCACTTTCACATCATTGTTCATCATTTGTACACCAAGAGATAGGCTAGAACTAGCTAGAGATAGTGCTTATGTGCCTCCATTCTAGGTGATTGGAGTCTCTAGTGTAGTGAGAGCCATAAGGGAGTGTCCCTTGGTGTGTGTGACTTCCGGAGCTTGCCAAGAGAATTGTGAAAGCCCGGAGGATTCAAAGTGTACAAGGCTTGAGCTCCACCTTGCCAAGGTTGGCGAACGGAGAAGAATAGTGAAGACCCCCTTGTCTCAGTGACTTGGGAGTGGCAAAACCCTTCGATAGGTGCCACAACGTGGATGTAGGAAGATCCTTGTGATCTTGCCGAACCACGGGATAAACTCTGTGTCCCTTGAGCATTTGCATCCCTCTCCCTTTTACATTTATGCAATCTTCATTCCGCAACTTTAATTTACATTGATTGCATAGATTAATCGCATAGGGAATTGGGCTTTAAGTTGTTAGCTTTTAATTACCTTAAAATTTGAAAGAAATCCCAATTCACCCCCCCCCTCTTGGGCGTTTCGATCCTTACACACTTGGCGGTGGTGATGCGTGTTGCATCGTGGTTGGACTTGATCATGGACTTCTTCTTCTTATCGATGTTGTGTGACTTGTGAATCTTGTGTCGGTAATGGATCATCCTTTTCTTCTTCATCAACTTGAGGTGCCATAGATGTGTTGATGTTGGAACTTGAAGCTCCCCCTTGATCATGGCTCTCCTCAACTTTAGGCTTGATGTCTACAATGGTCATGTTCTTCATAGCTTCTCGTAGAGGCTCATCATCTATTTCATCATGACCAAAACTCTCCTCTTGGGAGCCATTAGTTTCATCAAACTCAACATCACAACTTTCCTCAACTAAACTGGAGGTTTGGTTGAATACTCGATATGCTTTTGAGTTTGATGCATAACCAAGAAATATACCAACATCACATCTTCTTTCAAACTTACCGAGCCTTTTCTCGCGGTAGATGTAGCACTTGCACCCGAAGACTCAGAAATAGGAGATATTGGGCTTTCTCCCAATGAGAAGTTCGTACGGGGTCTTTTGAAGTAGTCGATGTAGGTAGACCCGATTTGCGGCATGGCACGCTGTGTTGATTGCTTCGGCCCAAAACTTCTCGGATGTGTCATAGTCATCAAGCATTGCTCGCGCAAGAGTGATGATAGTCTTGTTCTTCCTTTCAACGACACCATTTTGTTGGGGAGTGTATGTGGCCGAAAACTCATGCTTCACGCCTTCACGATCACACCACTCCCCAATATTGTAGTTCTTGAACTCGGTGTCGTTGTCACTCCGGACCTTGATGATGGGAAGTTGAAATTCCCTTTGAGCACGGTTAGCAAAGGTCTTGAACACTTCCGGAGTTTCACTCTTGTCACCTAGAAACAAAGTCCAAGCATAGCGAGAGTAGTCATCAATTATAACAAGACAATAGAGGTTACCGCCAAGACTTTGATATGTGGACGGTCCGAAGAGGTCCATGTGGAGCAACTCAAGTGGCTTGGAGGTTGACACCATTGTCTTCATCGGGTGGTGTGAAGCAACTTACTTCCCGGCTTGACAAGCGCTACAAAACTTGTTCTTCTCAAATATGACATCCTTCACACCGGTCACCATCCCGAGCTTGAATGACTTCTTGAGCTTGCTCATTCCTATGTGAGCTATGCGTCGATGCCATAGCCAACCCAAACTCGTCTTGGTGAAAAGACAAGTGGTCAAGCTAGCATCCTTGTTGGAGAAGTCTACTAGGTAGAGATGTCCATGCCGAAATCCTTTGAAGATTAGTTCTTGACTTGTTTCACTAGTCACAACAACATCATTCTTGGTAAAGGTGTACGTTAGTCCAAGATCACATAATTGTGCAATAGAAAGCAAA
Source organism: Tuctoria greenei (assembly GCA_036927565.1). NCBI lineage: Eukaryota > Viridiplantae > Streptophyta > Magnoliopsida > Poales > Poaceae > Tuctoria > Tuctoria greenei. The sequence continues at coordinate 3,460,452 of JAYESD010000004.1, forward strand.
TTGAAACTAAGTGACTTAACATACAATACATTAGAAATAGATAAATCATTTGAAATTGCAATATTACCTAACCCAATTACCTTCCCCTTAGAGTTATCACCAAAGGTGACTTGTTCATGATTGTCGGGGTTTTCTATGGTGGTGAACATACCATCGTTGCCGGTCATATGTTGAGTGCACCCGCTATCGAGTACCCAATGCTTTCCTCTGGCTTTGTAGTTCACCTACACACATGAATTCAATTTGTAAGGATCGAATGCCTAAGAGGGGGGATGAATTGGGCTTCTTTTCAAAAATTAAAGCAGTAAAACTTAATTACTAAGAGCCCAATTCCCTACGCAAACAACCTATGCATTCAAGTAGATAGCAACTTCGCGGTATATAAAATGCATAAGTGTAAGGGAGATGAGAAGAATGCAAACTCCAGAGGAGACACGAGGATTTATCCCATGGTTCGGCAAGATCGTCAAGATCTTCCTACATCCACGTTGTGGCACCCACCAAAGGGTATAGCCACACCCAAGTCACCGAGACTAGGGATCTTCACTATTCTTTCTCCGTTTGCCAACCTCGGAAAGGTGGAGCTCAAGCCTTGTACAACTTGGATCTTCCGGGCTTTCACAATCCTCTTGGCAAGCTCCAGTAGTCACTCTCAGTTACAAACACCAAGGGACACTCCCTTACAGCTCTCACTACACTAGAGATTCCAATCACCAAGAATGGAGGCACACAAGCACTATCTCTAGCTAGTTTTAGCCTATCTCTTGGTGTACAAGTGGTGAAAATGATATGGAAGTGGTAACTCAATGTCTTGAATGCTTGGTAAGGTGTAGAGTATGTCTGGTGATCAAGACTTGTCGATTTGACAGGTTGAAGGGGTATAAATAGCCAGCCTCCACGAAATAACCGTTGGAAAAGTAGGCTGACATCACTGCTCTGTGAACACCGGATGATCCGATGTCTCCCCTTCAGTTATCATCAGTCAAAGCCAAATTAGCTGATGTCATTGTGTCAGATATGACCGTTGTTAGACCGATGTTATACTTTTCCTCTCATCGGATGATCCGGTGGCATTTCCTCCAGAATTGGTTCAACCTTGATGCTTACTGGAGTGATTGACCGATGTGTATATTTCTGTACATCGGATGATCCGGTGCTACACTTGGTCCAAGGATATTGCATACTGTACTGATGGACTGATGTAACATTGCACTTAACATCAGATGATCCGATGAGTGCTTTGTTCTGAGGTCTTCTTCTTCTGCTGAAACAACTCGACCGATGTGTTATTCTCTGGAAACATCGATTGATCCGGTGAGTTGATTTTGTTTGCTTCGAGTTGTTCTAAGTGATTCTTTTGGAGTTTGCTCAATTGACCTCTTAGACACTTGTTGTAAATGTTCTTCTGATGATTGTCAAGCATTGAGTGTTGTCATTTAAGGTTGAATGACTTTAACATATGAGCTTTTACTTCTAATCTTCATAACATTGATTTATCCCATAAAATGATTGTTTAGGGGTCTCCAATGATCAGTAGTTGATGTTTATATTCATATAGATTTCATTTGATTGGGAGACCTTGCATCCACAAATTCATTAGTAAAATCCAATGGTTGTCATTAATCACCGAAATCATACCTCATGGGGGCCTAGATGCTTTCAATCTCCCCCTTTTTGGTGATTGATGACAACACAATAAGTGAATCATAATAGTAATGAATTTAATAGTACGATACTTAAGAAGATATGCAATGAGTACAAGATATGGCACGATAAACTTGAAGACTCAAAAGAGATTAATAATGCGAAAACTCAATCGATTAATAACTCAAGAGAATAAGTGGCACATGAACACATAATGAATAGCAAATGAGTAGTAAAAACACCAAATTACAAAAGATATAGAAACAGACTCCCCCTGAGACTAAGCAACCCTCTAAGCAACCCTCCCCCTAACTCTCTAACTCTTCTCCCCCTTTGGCATCAAGACACCAAAAAGGGATCCAAGTGCCTAAGAACCCTGAGTGCTCGGAGCGATGACGAACTGGTCATCGTCGGGGGTGCTGTCGTCGGAGCTGCTGCCTGGAGTAGAGGTGGAGGGAGCTGTAGGAGCCGCTGTCGGTGCCTGCTGAGTAGGAGCTGCTGGCAGTGGGGCACTGACGATGGATGCCGGCGTCTGCTGGAACAGTGTCGTCGCCGGCAGCGGAGAGTGGATCGGTGCGCCTGGAGCCAGCAGTGAAGACATGCTGATCGACGGGATCGGCGTGGTCGGCACCGGAGCTGCAGCTGGAGCAAGGACAGGCGGGGGAGGAGCAACGCCTGGCAGCTGCGACGGCAGGGCGATCCCGGTCTAGGTGTAGAGGTTGGTGATCAACCCCAGGATGCCCATCATCGCCTGCTGCGTCTGCTGCTACTGGTCGAGAGAGCGCTGGTGCATCTGGTCTATGAGCCCCGTCAGCCGGTCAGTGTCCTCTTGCCTCTAACGTGCGATCCGGCGCTGCATCTCCTGCTGCTGCTGCTGGAGCTCCAAAAGGCGTGCTGCCTGCTCAGCTCGGGCCTGCTCAGCTGCAAGCCGGTCCAGGCGCTGCTGCTCAACCATCTGCTGTAGGAGTGAGGTGAGCTCTGACGGCTGAGAGACCTGTGCCTCTGAGACGGGAGGAGGAGTAGGGGGTGGCACTGTCGAGCCTCCAGCCTCCGCATCGTGCTGCCTGGGTGAGGGAGGAGGTGGGAAGTACTCCTCAACACTGTCATTCGTGTCGCTCTCGGGCCATATATGCTGAAGGTCCTCACCCTGAGTCTCTGCCTCTGCCAGCCTCTCATCTTCCTTTTCCAGATCAGACCAATCCTCCTCGGATAGCCGAGCACGGACCTGACGCTCGACTGGACGGCCAAGGCGGCGGTCTCGAGGAGCTGGAGCTCGGTAGTGGCTGAACCGTGTGACACTCTCGTCAGTGAGACGGTCACGCATGGCGGACTCCTCAGGAACCATCATGGAGAGCAGGTAGCTGATCCAGTGTCCAAACACAAGCTGCCTCATCATTCCCACTCCATCAATGATCACGTCTTCCATCTCACATATGAAGATGTCCACAATATCGAATTCCATCCCGTTCATGATGTAGAACAGGAGGGTCTGCTGCAGGCTGGTGAACCCCTCAAGATATCCGGACCTCGGCAAGAGAGTGCGGCGCAAGGTAAGGTGCACTGTGCGCGCAGCTGGAGTCAGCAGTGCCGGTACCCTCGGTTGGTCTGGAGAGAAGGACGGTGCAAACAGAGAGCGGATCTCCTCAAGTGGTGGTGCCACTCCTCCAGTGAGCGGCCTCCTCGGCGGGTCTGCCTATCCATATACCCTCTCATGCACGCAAGTGTCGTGCAGGTCCACTCCTAGCAGCTGTGCCAACGTCTGCCTCGTCAGGTGATGGTGCTGGCCCATGAACATGAAGTCTATAGACCTGCGACCCTCAGAGACGTAAAGGGTAGCGTAGAATACACGGACCCAGTCCTCCACGTAGGCACTCCTCTCGTAGGACACCAGCTCCACCAGCCCTCTGTACCTCGCAAAGTAGGGGTGTATCTCCGTCTCGGCTTCTAGAGCAAGCTGATCCCAGTCCAAGAAGTTGTGCTGGAAGAACTTGTGGCCTCGGCGTCTATACGTCTCGTATAGTGATGCCTGCGTCAAAGTCCAGAAACGACTGTCCACAAGAGCCTCTTTGGGCTGCGGGTACCACTCCTCAAGTAAAATACTCCATCTGAGTCTTCTGAGTTGCTTGGCCTTCATCTTCCGGTAATCAGTCAACCGGACACCTTCACCAACACGGACGTTGGTGTCCATCTCGTAGATGGCTCTCTGGGCCTCTCTGTCCTCTCGAAGCTCGGCAGCTGATGGTCGTGAACGTGGTACTGCCGACGGATGACCCCCACGGGTCCTGGCTGAGCGCCGGCGGACAAGCGGCACTTCCGATTCTTCTTCTGCCTCAGACTCATCTAGCACGGGAGGCTGCCTCGGATGAGCCTTGCGGATCCTCAATGATCCTCCTCGGCCACGCTCTCGCTCCTCGGCGGCGCGAGCGGCCATCAACGCCTTCTTCTCCTCCTTCGATAGCTTTTGCTTCTTTGCGGTCGGCTCCGCAATGGCCTTGCCCTTGTTCTTCTTGTCACGAGCCATTGCGATGAGGCAATGCGCGTGGAGGAAGTCGACGGAACGGCGACACGAAGGTCGTCGCGGCGGGAAACCCTAGCGTCAAAGAGACGGCGACCGTTGGAGGTACCACAATAGCGCAGAGGGTGGCAGTGGTGTGACTGCTGGGGGAGCAGCTGCGGTGGTGGAGAGAGGCGGCGACGGCGCTTGGGTGGAGCGGCGGCGGCGGCGCGACTGCTATGGTGCGGCGGCGGCCGGAGGCGGCGGTGGCGCAGGGCGAGAGGAGCGGCGACGCCGGAAGGACGAGTGAAGGTGTCGGGGTCGGGGAGAGAGAGAGAGGAGGGAGGCGAGCGGGCGTTTAAAAAGTGGGTCCCAAACCCTAGCTGAAATTTTAACACCGGATGGACCGACGTTGAAAGATAGAGACATCGGTCGAATGTCACAGTAAGGGTATTCAAAAAGGTACCGTTGACACCGGATGGACCGACGTTGAAGGGAATAGCATCGGTGGATTTCAGCACAGTTCCAGAAGTGTGAACATCGGATGCATCGATGTTTCTCATAATGAACTCGTCGATTGAATTGAGATACTGACTGAGTTGACCCTTGGCTTTTGGACACAAACTGAACCGATGAGCTTCTGGCCTATGCATCGGATAACCCGATGACTACAAAACGGCAACATCCCATATATGTCCTTTGACTAAACAAACAATGAGAAAACACATGTCTTAGGACTTTTTGGGCAACCCCTTATCCCTCAAAAAGCTAATTGCCAATAACTTGGCTAAGCCTTAAGCAAATAGAACACCGAAGAAAAATAGGGAGGAAAATATCCAAATAAAATGTAAGGCCCATGCTTTGTGAGCTAGAGGATGAAGCCTTCTATCTCTTAATTACGTTGTGGCACCCACCAAAGGGTATAGCCACACCCAAGTCATCGAGACTAGGGATCTTCACTATTCTTTCTCCGTTTGCCAACCTTGGCAAGGTGAAGCTCAAGCCTTGTACAACTTGGATCTTCCGGGCTTCCACAATCCTCTTGGCAAGCTCCGGTAGTCACTCTCAATTACAAACACCAAGGGACACTCCCTTACAGCTCTCACTACACTAGAGATTCCAATCACCAAGAATGGAGGCACACAAGCACTATCTCTAGCTAGTTCTAGCCTATCTCTTGGTGTACAAGTGGTGAAAATGATATGGAAGTGGTAGCTCAACGTCTTGAATGCTTGGTAAGGTGTAGAGTATGTCTGGTGATCAAGACTTATCGATTTGACAGGTTGAAGGGGTATAAATAGCCAGCCTCCACGAAATAGCCGTTGGAAAAGTAGGCTGACATCACTGCTCTGCGAACACCGGATGATCCGATGTCTCCCCTTCAGTTATCATCGGTCAAAGCCAAATTAGCTGATGTCACTGTGTCAGATATGACCGTTGTTAGACCGATGTTATACTTTTCCTCTCATCGGATGATCAGGTGGCATTTCCTCCAGAATTGGTTCAACCTTGATGCTTACTAGAGTGATTGACCGATGTATATATTTCTGTACATCGGATGATCCGGTGCTACACTTGGTCCAAGGATATTGCATACTGTACTGATGGACCGATGTAACATTGCACTTAACATCGGATGATCCAGTGAGTGCTTTGTTCTGAGGTCTTCTTCTTTTGCTGAAACAACTCGACCGATGTGTTGTTCTCTGGAAACATCGGTTGATCCGGTGAGTTGATTTTGTTTGCTTCGAGTTGTTCTAAGTGATTCTTTTGGAGTTTGCTCAATTGACCTCTTAGACACTTGTTGTAAATCTTCTTCTAGTGATTGTCAAGCATTGAGTGTTGTCATTTAAGGTTGAATGACTTTGACATATGAGCTTTTACTTCTAATCTTCATAACATTGATTTATCCCATAAAATGATTGTTTAGGGGTCTCCAATGATCAGTAGTTGATGTTTATATTCATATAGATTTCATTTGATTGGGAGACCTTGCATCCACAAATTCATTAGTAAAATCCAATGGTTGTCATTAATCACCGAAACCATACCTCATGGGGGCCTAGATGCTTTCACAATTTTTGACTTTAGGCACCCAAGCCAACTTAGGTCCTTGTATGTGTGATACAAGTGTTTTTGGGACCCAAAGTTGCTTGGGGAGCTTCCTCTTCATGCCCTTTATGTCCTTACCAATGAACCTTGCCTTCACCTTGTCATCTACTTTACTCAAGAGATAATAATGACCATTGAAAGTAGACTTGTAGTTAGTAGGCAATTTTGGAGAAGGCCGGTTAGGAAGAGGACACTCCCTTGTATGGTGACCGGTGACCTCACAATGTTGGCAATAGGAACCAACTTCCTTGATGAAGCTTGTTCCAAGCTCCGGTGAGGGCACCTTTCCCTTGTTAGGCACCGGGAAGGATCCAAGTCCTCTCTTGTTGAAGGCCTTTGCTTGTTGGAAGAGGATTTCCTTGTGCTTGACTTCTCCTTTATATAGTCTTGCCATACTAGTGCGGAGACTTTCAATTTCTTCCAACAAGTCCTTCTTCCTAGCATTCTCTTTCAAAGGCAAAGACTTATGCAAGACATTAGCGGCATGAGAAGTAATAGATACCTTATCATTAAGGGTTTGTTTCTTTATATTTTTCAATTCTTGATCAAGAACTTCATAAGTAAGGTTAAGTACTTGATGCTCTTGGATTAACTCATTGTGCTTTCCCAAGAGTGCTTGGTGTGCTAAGTCAAGCTCATGATGATCTAGCTTGATTTGAGCCTTATCCTCCTCAACTTGCTTGACATGAGATTTGAGCGTGTCATGCTCCTTAAGTATGCTTTCATACTTGTCAAGCAAATCGAGGTTAGCACTCTCAAGCTTAGCACGAGTTTCTTCAAGAGCCTTGACCTTACTCTTTTCTCTCTTAATGATACTGTGGTATTCATTTATCAGTGAAGTTAAGTCATCGGAGGAAAGCTCATCATCGCTAGAGTCATCACATACCTTGGTGTTACCTTTAGCCATGAGACACATGGGAGGTGGATGAAGAGATGAATCATCATTGTTGGCAATGGCAAGGCCGACCAAACTTTCTTCTTCCGCTTCACTCTTTTCATCACTTGATTCTTCGTCGGTGATCCATTCATTTGCATCACACATGAACACCTTTTGTGGACATTTTCTCTTCTTTGGGAAGAGTTTTGCCTTCTTGCCTTTGTCATGTTTCTTCTTCCCAAAGGATCTTAGTTTGGGCTTGACCTCTTCTTCATCATCTTCACTATCTTCAAGCTTGCGATGCTTGCCCTTGTGGTTCTCTCTTCTTTTGTCCGGTTTTGGAAAATCATAGGAGATGTGACCTTGATCACCACAATTGTAGCAAGTCTTGTTGTCATATCTCCTTGGTAGAAAAGCTTTCTTCTTGGGATCAAAGGTGTATCTCTTCTTGGTAATCTTGGAGTTCAAGTGAGAGAACTTTCTCATCATCAATGCAAGCTCATCATCGTCATCTTCACTTGATGCTTGCTCTTCTTCACTTGAGCTATACTCAACCACTTTCTTTTTCTTTACACTTGTTTTCTTCGTGGAAGCCTTTAGAGCAATTGTCTTTGAAGATGATTCCTCCATCATCCCAAGTACACTCATCTCATGAGCGTGAATCTCTCCAATAAGTTCTGAAACTTCAATGTGATCAAGAGATTCTTTTTGAAGCATGGAGTTGATGATGTTGTACTTTGGCTTAGGAAGGAGCATAAGAATCTTACGGTTGATGAGTCCCTTGCCAAGAGAAGCAATGTCAAGAGCATTAATTTCCTCAATAAGCACATTCAAGCGAGAAAACATTTTATTGACATTTTCATGAGGTAGCATTTTGAACTCATCATATTTGACTTTAAGCATATGATATTTTAGTTCTTTGATACGAGAAGAACCCTCATGAATTTCAATCAAGCAAGCCCAAATTCCACAAGATTTTTCTTTGCTAGCAATCCTAGCAAACACATCTTGACTAATGCATTCATAAATAGCATTTCTAGCTTTAGCATCCCACTTGACTTGATCACCAATATAATTATGCTCACCAAACCCCGCATGGGTCGCTTCTCATACCTCGGGAGCAATAGCTTCTAGATAAGCATGCATGCGTGCTTTCACATAGGCAAAGTTCTTGCCCTCGAAGATAGGAACCGAACTCCCATTCTTGGCCATTTTAGCTCTCTAGCGGTGAAACTAGAATGATCCAATGAGCAACCTTGCTCTGATACCAATTGTAAGGATCGAATGCCCAAGTGGGGGGGCGGGGGGGGGGGGGTGAATTGGGCTTCTTTTCAAAAATTAAAGCAATAAAACTTAATTACTAAAAGCCCAATTCCCTATGCAAACAACCTATGCATTAATGTGAATAGTAACTTTGCGGTATATGAAATGCATAAGTGTAAGGGGAGAGGAAGAAAGCGCAAACTCCCGAGGAGACACGAAGACACGGAGATTTATCCCGTGGTTCGGCAAGATCGTCAAGATCTTCCTACATCCATGTTGTGGCACTCACCAAAGGGTATAGCCACTCCCAAGTCACCGAGACCAGGGATCTTCACTAAACTTCTCCGTTCGCCGACCTCGGCAAGGTGGAGCTCAAGCCTTGTACAAGTTGGATCCTCCGAGCTTCCACAACCGTTTTGGCAAGCTCCGGAAGGCTCTCTCCAATCATCGAATCTTACACAGTGAGTGCAATCACCAAGAGACACTCCCTTACAGCTCTCACTATACTAGAGACTCCAATAACTAAGAATGGAAGCACACGAACACTATCTCTAGCAAGTTCTAACCTATCTCTTGGTGTACAAGTGGTGTAAATGATGTAGAAGTGGTAGCTCAATGTCTTGAATGCTTGAGAATGTGTAGAGTAGCTCTGGTTGTCAAGACTTATCGAATAGACTGGTTGAAGGGGTATAAATAGTCAGCCTCCACGAAATAGCCGTTGGAAAAGTAGGCTGACATCACTGTTCTGCGAATACCGAATGATTCGATGTTCTCCCTTCAGTTGTCATCGGTCGAATCCAAATTAGGTGATGTCACTGTGTCAGATATGACCGTTGATAGACCGATGTTACACTTGTCTCATCATCGGATGATCTGGTGGCACTTTATCCAGAATTGGTTCAGAATTAATGCTTACTGGAGTGATCGACCGATGTGTTATAGTTGTACATCGGATGATCCGGTGTTACACTTGGTCCAGAGAGATTGCTTACTGTACTAATGGACCGATGTAACATTCCTTTCATCATCAGATGATCCGGTGAGTACTTAGTTCTGAGGTCTTCTTCTTCCGCTAAACCAACTCGACCGATGTATTGTTTTCTGGAAACATCGGTTGATCCCGTGAGTTGATTTTGTCTGCTTCGAGTTGTTCTAAGTAATTCTTTTGAAATTTCCTCGAGTGACCTCTTAGACATTGGTTTGAAATGTTCTTCTAATGATTACGAAGTCTTGGGTGTTGTCAATTTTGGTTGAATGATTTTGGCATATGAGCTTTTTCTTCTAATCTTCATAAAAGTCGATTGACCTCGTGAAATAGTTTGTTTAGGGGTCTCCAATTATATCCAATGCGCAGTAGATGATATACATATAGAGTTCATTGAGTGTGATGAGTAATATGAGAGACCTTGCATCCACAAATTCATTAGTAATATCCAACGGTTGTCATTAATCACCGAAACCATACCTCATGGGGGCATAGATGCTTTCAGCCACAGATGTTTGTGTGTACTAATTCTGTTATTCCCGTATTGCGTTTGGTGCCTTTTTTAATAGTCTTAGTAAATTTGCCTTTTATGCAGTCTATGCATTCTTCTGAATCCGAAAAGTACAAATGGGGAAGAATCGATTGCGAAAACGACTCGTTCAATTCTCCCCCTCGAAATATGGCCTAAGCGACAGTGCCATAATTTAGATGACGTTTCGGGATCGATTTTTTTGCGCTTGTGAAAGCCTGAGTCATTTCGTGAGGAATTCTGAATGTCGCTTATCTGATTCACATTATCATGCGTAGATAGCAAATAAAGTTGGTCTTGTCTGATGGCAAGACCCACAATCTTATTATTAAACTGAATGATACATTTGTTATTGCCAAAGTGGCATACAAATCCATAATCATCTAAGCATGAAACTGATATTAAATTCCTCCTAACTGAGGGTACATAGAGGACATCATGAAGCACAAGTACAAATCCATCACTAAGCACTAAGGGTATTTCTCCAATGGCTTCAACATGAGCTTTGTGCCCGTCAGCAACTCTAATGATCCTTTCTCCTCTTCTTAGGTTCCTCCTTATATTCAACCCCTGCAACGAATGAGTAACGTGCACAGTGGCACCTGGGTCAATCCACCAAGTAGATGATGAATAGTCTAAGTACAGGGATTCATCAACTGAAGTTACTAAGTTCATACCTCTCTTATTGCACCACTTTAGAAAGTCAATGCAATATTTTTGAAAGTGCCCCTTCTCTTTACAGAAAAAACACTTATCCTTATCCACTTTCTCACTCTTGCTAGAGTGTTCATGTGGGACCTTAGCTTTGCCCTTGTCCTTCCGAGGAATGCTGAGGTTTGGCTTTGAAGAATGGAAGTTCTTCTTGCCTTTTCCATTCACGTAGTTGATAGTGTCAACTCCGCGAGCAGACTTAATTCTTTCCTATTCTTGGACACACATAGCTATTAGTTTCTCTAAGTTCCATTGCTCTGGCATAGAGTTGTAGTTGATGACAAATGACTCAAATTCTTTTGGAAGTGAGGTAAAGATGACATGCACAAGGAATTCATCTTTCACCCCTAAGTCCATGGTTTTAAGCTTAGTAGCTGTCGGTACCCTAAAAACCATACACCCCCTGAGGTTGCAAAGATCTCAAGGGAAGGACATCTACTCAAATTAAAGACCCTCGGGGGCCCACCTGTCAGACATAACCGGACATGCTTCTCCAACATGGTTAACCCCTAGGTTGCCACGTGTACTGTCAGACCGGAGCTATTACCCGCAAGGGTGAAGCTCCGGGCTAGGTACTGAAACGGCACCTCCGGACTTAACCCCTGACCGAGAGAAGCTCCGGACCTGACACGTGCCAGGCCACCCCGGAGCTTCCCGCTTCCCATAAGCAAGCTCCGGAGCTGCCACGTGTCCATACGTCGGAGCTGGCCGCTTTAAACCTCCGAGAGACATTGTAACGGCTCCGGATCTTCAAAGGACAGCCGCAGACTTCAAGACCCGATTAATTATCATTAATTCCACGTTCATCTACTCAAATTAAAGACCCTCGGGGGCCCACCTGTCAGACATAACCGGACATGCTTCTCCAACATGGTTAACCCCTAGGTTGCCACGTGTACTGTCAGACCGGAGCTATTACCCGCAAGGGTGAAGCTCCGGGCTAGGTACTGAAACGGCACCTCCGGACTTAACCCCTGACCGAGAGAAGCTCCGGACCTGACACGTGCCAGGCCACCCCGGAGCTTCCCGCTTCCCATAAGCAAGCTCCGGAGCTGCCACGTGTCCATACGTTGGAGCTGGCCGCTTTAAACCTCCGAGAGACATTGTAATGGCTCCGGATCTTCAAAGGACAGCCGCGGACTTCAAGACCCGATTAATTATCATTAATTCCACGTTAATGATACTTAATCGGACGATCTTAACACCTGTAACGGCACTGTCAGAGCCGTTACAGGGCTATTAACAACAATCAATCTCGTGTATCAATACTAGTAACCGCCAGGGCCACATGTCGGGCCAGGCTGACTTGTAACGGTTTGTCCTTGTACTATAAAAGGACAAACCGACGATACACAAAGGGAGGGAGAACTCTCGAACGCTCGGAAGTTCACAAGTTAATACAACACACACTCACACCCGTGGAGTAGGGTATTACGCTTAGGCGGCCCGAACCACGTAAACCACTGTGTCACTCGTGTCCAATCACGTTTTACCTTCTTGAGTCTCCGCGCGCCCAAACCGAACCACAAACTCCTTCAACACTTTCGTAGTGTCAGGGGATCTGCCGACTCCAACAGTCGACAGTTGGCGCGCCAGGTAGGGGGCGCCTGAGATCTTCAAGAATGGTGAATTCTGCGGCTGGATCATCCAACGGGCAACCTGCTGCTCAGGCTGTCGGAGGCAATCCCTCCAACATGCAGCCACCGGCAGGAGCCTCAGTTCCAGCAGGAGTCACACTCCCACCACCACCATCTTCTCCGGCAAGACATGCCGGACGACATGATGGTGCACCGGCGTCATATTCTGCGCCGGCAAGTCGTGACAACCCAGAACACACGCTTCATGCAGCGCGTGCTCTTCTCCAGCGACCACCACCTCCGGATGCATCTCAGGGTGCCATGGAGCAATGGAGGTCTGATGTTGAGCATTTGGTCGCAGCAGCGACCGAACGCCTCAACAACCAGGGTCCACCTCCTTCAGGGCGGGCCCGGTCGCAGCGACGAACGTTGTCTGGAAGACTTGGTCCACATGTCTCCAACAACCGGAGACGAGCTGCGTCACAGCAAGTGACGTTGTTGCCCTCTGGGGCACGACGTGCCCATACCGCATCTCGGCTTTCGACACACGACCTCCGGGCGGAGCTTGATCGCCGATACCGCCAACAGGATGGTCGTGTCCACATCGAGCGAGCTCGAGAAAGACGAGATACTCAAGACCTTTCTACTCTGGAAGGAGTAGGAGGAGGCTGTTCCGCCCTAGCCATGCACTTACGCATGGTTAGATGGCCACAGAAGTTCCGGCCACATTTGCCGGAAAAATTCGACGGGACTGTCAATCCCGTAGAATTTCTGCAGATATACTCCACTGCGATCCTAGCAGCTGGAGGAAACGAGGCTGTAATGGTCAACTATTTTCCAGTGGCCTTAACTGGGACCGCCAGGTCCTGGTTCATGAGCCTTCCACCCAACTCTATTGACAGTTGGGAGGAGCTGTGCCGTCAGTTCACTGCCAACTTTGGGAGTTCATACACCCGACCGGGCACTGAACTGGACCTTTTTGCGGTCGTGCAAAAAGGAGGAGAATCTTTGCGGTCATTCATCCAGAGGTTCTCTCAGGTACGTAACACCATCCCTTCTATCTCAAGCGCTTCTGTCATTGTGGCATTCAGACAGGGTGTACGAGATAAGAAGATGTTGGAGAAGCTGGCGATCAAAGAAATCACCAGCGTCACGGAGCTCTTCAGCCTGGCTGACAAATGTGCCAGAGCTGCGGAGGGCCGTGAAATGCACTCCAAACCAGCCTTGGAGGATCATAAAAAATCCTCCAAAGAAGAAGCTGCTACCTCCGGGAGTGGCAAGAAGAAAAAGAAGACCAACGGCAAGAAGAAGCCGTCGGCCGGCACATCCAACGTTGCAGCTGAAAGCATCTAGGCCCCATGAGGTACGGTTTCGGTGATTAATGACAACCATTCGATATTACTAATGAATTTGTGAATGCAAGGTCTCAATGACACTCAATCAAATGAAATCAAAATTACATTGGAGACCCATATAAAATCAACAAATGAGATCAAACCAAAACATGTGATGACAAGAAGTGAAAGCTCTAACTTGATATCATTCCATACTTGAAGACAATCAAAACAACACTTCAAACAAATGTCAAAGAGGTCACAAGTTCAAAATTCCAAAAGAACAACTCAAAACAACTCGAAGTCAACAAGATTGAACACACCGGATCAACCGACGTTATATGAGTTGACTGCATCGGTCAAATTGGTTCAACTGAAGAAGAAGACCTCAGACAAATACACTCACCGGATCATCCGATGTAAGTGGCTTAGTGCATCGGTCCATCATCACAGATTGCAACACCATTGGACCAAGTGAAGCACCGGATCATCCGATGTGCAGGATTACATACATCGGTCAATCACTCCAGTGAGCCTCAAGATCAAGCAAAATTCTGGAGGAAGAGCCACCGGATCATCCGATGAGAAGACAGTTCAACATCGGTCTAACAACGGTCATATCTGACACAGTGACATCAGCTAATTTGGCTTTGACCGATGATAACTGAAGGGGAGACATCGGATCATCCGGTGTTCGCAGACAAGTGATGTCAGCCTACTTTTCCAACGGCTATCTCGTGGAGGCTGGCTATTTATACCCCTTCAACCTGTCAAATCGACAAGACTTGAAGCCCAGACATACTCTACACATCCTAGAGCATTCAAGCAAGAGAGCTACCACTTTCACATCATTTACTCATCATTTGTACACCAAGAGATAGGCTAGAACTAGCTAGAGATAGTGCTTGGGTGCCTCCACTCTAGGTGATTGGAGTCTCTAGCGTAGTGAGAGCCACAAGGGAGTGTCCCTTGGTGTGTGTAACTTCCGGAGCTTGCCAAGTGGATTGTGGAAGCCCGGAGGATCCCAAAAGTGTACAAGGCTTGAGCTCCACCTTGCCAAGGTTGGCGAACGGAGAAGAATAGTGAAGAAGCCCCTAGTCTCGGTGACTTGGGAGTGGCAAAACCCTTCGGTGGGTGTCACAACGTGGACGTAGGAAGATCCTTGTGATCTTACCGAACCACGGGATAAACTCCGTGTCCCTTGAGCGTTTGCATCCCTCTCCCTTTTTACTCTTATGCAATCTTCATTCCGCAACTTTAAATTATATTGATTGCATAGTTTAATTGCATAGGGAATTGGGCTTTAAGTTGTTAAGTGCTTAATTGTCTTAAAATTTGAAAGAAAGCCCAATTCACCCCCCCCTCTTGGGCGTTTCGATCCTTACAATTGGTATCAGAGCAAGGTTGCTCATTGGATCATTCTAGCTTCACCGCTAGAGAGCAAAAATGGCCAAGAATGGGGGTTCGGTTCCTACCTTCGAGGGCAAGAATTTTGCTTATTGGAAAGCACGCATGCGCGCTTACCTTGAGGCAATTTCTCCCGAAGTGTGGGAAGCGACCCATGCGGGGTTTGGCAACCATGAATATATTGGTGATCAACTAAAATGGGATGCTAAGGCTAGGAATGCTATTTATGAGTGCATTAGTCAAGATGTATTTGCTAGAATTGCAAGTAAGGAAAAAGCTTGTGAAATTTGGGCTTGCTTGATTGAGATCCATGAGGGTTCCTCTCGTGTCAAAGAGCTCAAATATCACTTGCTTAAATCCAAGTATGATGATTTTAAAATGCTTCCTCATGAAAATGTTAATCAAATGTTTTCTCGCTTAAATGTACTCATTGAGGAAATTAATGCTCTTGACATTGCTTCTCTTGGCAAGGGACTCATCAACCGCAAGATCCTCATGCTACTTCCCAAGCCCAAGTACAACATCATAAACTCAATGCTCCAAAAGGAGTCACTTGACAACATTGAGGTTTCGGAACTCATTGGAGAGATACATGCTCATGAGATGAGTGTGCTTGGAATGATGGAGGAGTCATCATCATCAAAGACTATTGCTCTCAAGGCCTCAACCAAGAAGACACATATCAAGAAAAAGAAAGTGATTGAGCCTAGCTCAAGTGAGGAAGAACAAGCTACAAGTGAAGATGATGATGACAATGAGCTTGCATTGATGATGAGGAAGTTTTCACGTCTCAACTCAAAGATTGCCAAGAAGGGATACTCGTTTGATCCCAAGAAGAAAGCCTTCTTGCCAAAGAGAGATGAAAACAAGACGTGCTACAATTGTGGCGATCAAGGCCACATATCATATGATTGTCCAAAACCGGACAAGAGGAAGGACAAGGGCAAGCATCGCAAACTAGAAGAGAGTGAGGATGATGAAGATGCAAAGCCCAAGCGCACCTTTGGAAAGAAGAAACTTGACAAAGGCAAGAAGACCAAGCTCTTTCCAAAGAAGAGAAGAGGACCTCAAAAGGTCTTCATGTGCGAAGCAAATGAGTGGGTCACCGATGAAGAAACAAGTGATGATAGTGAAGATGAGGAAGAAAACTTGGCAAACCTCGCTATCGTCAACAAGAATGACTCACCCCTTCCTCCACCGCCTATGTGCCTCATGGCGAAAGGTAACACAAAGGTATGTGATGACTCAAGTGATGATGAACTTTCTCCCGATGAACTAGCATCTATGATCAATGAATATCATGCCATTATCAAAAGGGAAAAGGCTAAGGTTAAGGCACTTGAGCTAACTCGCGCCAAGCTAGAGGGTGCCAACCTCGATTTGCAAGACAAGTATGTCACCATACTTAATGAGCATGAAACGCTCAAGTCACATGTCAAGCAAATCGAGGAGGAGAAGGCTCAAATCAAGCTTGAGTTCCATGAGCTTGACTTAGCTAACACGGCATTATTGGCTAAGCATAACGAGTTAGTTCAAGAGCATGAGACACTTAGTCTTTCCTATGAAGCAATGGAACTAAAATTGAATAACTTGAAGAAAGAAACTCTTGATGGCAAAACACCCGCTAGTTCACATGCCACTAACAATTTGCATAAGTCTTTGCCATTGAAAGCTAATAGGGAGAAGGAGCTAATGGACGAGATCGAAAGTCTCCGCACTAGTGTGGCTAGACTTTCCAAGGGAGAGGACAAGCACAAGGAGATCCTCTTCCAACAAGCTAAAGGCTTCAACAAGAGGGGACTTGGGACCTTCCCTACGCCCAACAAATGGAAGGTGCCCTCACCGGAGCTTAGGACAAGCTTCATCAAGGAAGTGGGATCCTATTGCCAACATTGTGAGGTCACCGGACATCACACTAGGGAGTGCCCTCTTCCCACTCGTCCTTCTCCAAAATTACCTCCTAGCTACTCATCTACTTTCAATGATTGTCACTATCTATTGAGCAAAGTAGGTGGAAAGGTGAAAGCGAAGTTCATTGGCAAAAACATCAAGGGCATGAAGGGGAAGCTCCCCAAGCAACTTTGGGTCCCAAAATCACTTGTATCACACATACAAGGACCTAAGTTGGCTTGGGTTCCTAAACTCAAAAACTAAATTCATGTGTGTAGGTGAACTACAAAGCCGGAGGAAAACATTGGGTACTCGATAGTGGGTGCACTCAACACATGACCGGCAATGATGGTATGTTCACCTCCATAGAAGACCCCGGCAATCATGAACAAGTCACCTTTGGTGATAACTCAAAGGGGAAGGTAATTGGTTTAGGTAAAATTGCAATTTCTAATGACTTGTCCATTTCGAATGTGCTTTACGTTAAGTCTCTTAGCTTTAATTTGCTCTCTATTGCTCAACTTTGTGATCTTGGACTAACGTGCACATTTGACAAAGATGGTGTTGTGGTGTCTAGTGTAGCTAGCAAAGAGCTAATATTCAAGGGCTTTAGGCATGGTCATCTATATTTGGTGGACTTCTCCAACAAGAGCGCAAGCCTAACCACTTGCCTTTTCACCAAGACAAGTTTGGGGTGGCTATGGCATCGGAGGATTGCTCACATAGGAATGAGCAAGCTCAAGAAGTCCTTCAAGCTAGGGATGGTGACCGGCGTAAAGGACGTGACGTTTGAAAAGAACAAGCTATGTAGCGCATGTCAAGCCGGGAAGCAAGTGGCTTCGCACCATCCGATGAAGACAATGGTGTCTACCTCCAAGCCGCTCGAACTACTTCACATGGACCTCTTCGGACCGTCCACCTACCAAAGCCTTGGCGGTAATCTCTATTGTCTCGTTATCGTTGATGATTACTCTCGCTATGCTTGGACTTTGTTTTTAGGTGACAAGGGTGAAACTCCGGAAGTCTTCAAGACCTTTGCAAAACGAGCTCAACGGGAATTCCAACTTCCCATCATCAAGGTCCGGAGTGACAACGGCACCGAGTTCAAGAACTACAATATTGGGGAGTGGTGTGACCGTGAAGGAGTCAAGCACGAATTTTCGGCTACATACACCCCTCAACAAAATGGTGTTGTTGAGAGAAAGAACAAGACACTAATCACCCTCGCGAGAGCCATGCTTGATGATTATGGGACGTCGGAGAAGTTTTGGGCGGAAGCGATCAACACGGCATGCCATGCCGCCAATAGAGTCTACCTTCATCGACTTCTCCAAAAGACTCCCTACGAGCTCCTCATTGGGAGAAAGCCCAACATCTCCTACTTCCGGGTCTTCGGATGCAAGTGCTACATCTACCGCAAGAAAAGACTTGGTAAGTTTGAAAGAAGGTGCGATGTTGGTATTTTCCTTGGTTATGCGTCAAACTCAAAGGCATATCGAGTATTCAACCAAACCTCCGGGTTAGTTGAAGAAAGTTGTGACGTTGAGTTTGATGAGACTAATGGCTCCCAAGAGGAGAGTTTTGGTCATGATGATATAGATGATGAGCCTCTACGAGAAGCTATGAAGAACATGACCATAGGAGACATCAAGCCCGAAGTTGAGGAGAGCCATGATCAAGGGGGAGCTTCAAGTCCGAACATCAATACCTCCATGGCGCCTCAAGTGGATGAAGAAGAAGACAAAGATGATTCACTGCCTATGCAAGACCAACAAGCCACACAACACCAAGAAGAAGATGAAGTCCAAGATGAAGTCCAACCACAAGATGAGCAAGATGCTTCACCACCACCAAGTGACTCACAACCGTTGATGAGACATGGGCGCATCTCCAAGGCACATCCAATGGATCAAATCATTGGAAGTCCTTCACGGGGAGTAAGTACTCGTTCACGTCATGTTGCATCCTTTTGTGAGCACTACTCTTTTGTGTCGTGTGTAGAACCCAAAAGCATTGAGGAAGCTCTCCAAGACTCCAATTGGGTGATGGCTATGCAAGAGGAACTCAACAACTTCACCCGCAATGAAGTTTGGGTGTTGGAGGAGCGACCCAAGGACAAGAATGTGATTGGAACGAAGTGGGTCTACCGCAACAAGCAAGATGAGAATGGCGTGGTGGTCCGCAACAAAGCTAGGCTTGTGGCGAAGGGATTTGCTCAAGTTGAAGGTTTGGATTTTGGGGAGACATTCGCCCCGGTAGCACGGTTAGAAGCTATCCGCATACTCCTTGCTTTTGCTTCTCATCATAATATCATGCTTTATCAAATGGATGTTAAAAGTGCATTTCTCAATGGCTATATTAATGAACTTGTGTTTGTTGAGCAACCTCCCGGGTTTGAGGACCCAAGAAACCCTAACCATGTTTTTAGGCTAAACAAAGCACTCTATGGACTCAAGCAAGCTCCAAGGGCATGGTACGAGCGCTTAAGGGACTTCCTCGTCATGCAAGGTTTCAAGATTGGGAGGGTGGACACTACACTCTTCACCAAGGACATCGACGGAGACTTATTTCTTTGTCAAATTTATGTCGATGATATTATTTTTGGCTCAACTAACAAAGCTCTTAGCCATGAGTTTGGCAAAATGATGTCTAGGGAATTCGAGATGTCGATGATTGGAGAGCTCAACTTCTTCCTAGGATTTCAAATCAAGCAACTTCAAGAGGGGACCTTCATCCATCAAGAGAAGTACACTAAGGACCTCTTGAAGAAATTTGAGATGGGAGATTGTAGCTCAAGAAGCACTCCAATGGCGACAAATTGTCATCTCGACGCGGACATGGACGGTAAATCTATTGATCAATCTCATTACCGTTCCATGATTGGTTCATTGCTATATCTTACCGCATCTAGGCCCGATATTATGTTTAGTGTGTGCTTGTGTGCTCGCTTTCAAGCGGCACCTAAAGAATCGCACAAGAAGGCGGTCTTTAGGATACTTCGGTATCTCAAGCATACCCCAAGTGTAGGTTTGTGGTACCCCAAGAACGCTAGTTTTCATCTCTTAGGTTACTCGGATTCGGACTTTGCCGGATGCCGTGTTGACCGCAAGAGTACCTCCGGGGGTTGCCACTTACTTGGGCGTTCCCTAGTTTCTTGGTCAAGCAAGAAGCAAAATTCCGTGGCTTTGTCCACCGCGGAGGCGGAGTATATAGCGGCCGGTGCATGTTGTGCCCAAATCCTATATATGAAGCAAACCCTCTTGGACTTTGGAATTAAGTTTGGTTGTGTGCCTCTCCTTTGTGACAATGAAAGTGCGGTTAAGATAGCTAGAAACCCCGTTCAACACTCCCGCACTAAGCACATTGATATTCGCCATCACTTCTTACGGGACCATGAGGCTAAGGGAGAAATCTCTTTGCAAGGTGTTAGGTCCGAAGAACAATTGGCGGATATCTTCACCAAACCACTTGATGAGAAAACTTTTTCTAGGCTTAGAAGTGAGTTAAATGTGCTAGATGCATCTAACGTCATGTAAATTGCTATGGTCATGTAAGGTTGCATATCATATAGGTCTTGTCTAACTCCCAAAGGATAGGGGTGAGCTAGAAATAGTTTTCCCTGAGGAAGCCTTTGGAAGGTTTAAACTTGGCAAGATAGATTTATTTTATGCCTTGCATGATCCCTGCCATATAAACTTGCACTCATTTTATGTCTTGCACTATAATTTGTTTGGCATTGCATACGGTAGAATTGTCACAAAGGGGAACCCACATCATGAGAAGGAGACTTGTTTGAAATGCAATATCTCAACTCATATGATGTGGAAAGAGCAAAATTCTAAAGGAACACGCTTTAATGAGATAGAAGTTTTCATACTCTACCTCACAAAGCATGGGCCTTACATTTTATTTGGATATTTTTCCTCTATTTTTCTCGGTGTTCCATTTGCATTAAGGCCTAGCCAAGCTATTGGCATATTAGCTTTTTAAGGGGTAAGGGGTTGCCCAAAAAGTCCTAAGACATGTGTTTTCTTCTCAATTGTTTGTTCGGTCAAAGGACATATATGGGATGTTTTCGTTCTGTTGCCATCGGATTATCCGATGTCCCTGTCAATCCCTCATCGGTCAAATAGGTGTTCAATCCTCAAAGCCCAACTCTGTCAGAACCTCAGATGATCCGACGAGTTCATCCTGGAAAACATCGGTCCATCCGATGTTCACTCTTCTGGAGCGGTGATCTATTCAACCGATGTCAACCTCCCTCTAACGTCGGATCATCCGGTGTCAATATCACTCGGTTGAACACCCTTACTGTGCTATTCGACCGATGTTCAAAACCCTAATCATCGGTTCATCCGGTGTCAACAGCAATTCCTGTATATCCTTACTGTTGCAATTGACCGATGTTCACTGCTTCTAGCATCGGTCCATCCGGTGTTGAAAAAACGGCTAGGGTTTGGGCCCCACTATTTAAACTAGCGCGCCGGCCCGACCCCCTCTCTCCCCGACACCCCACGCTCCCGCCGCCGCCGACCGTCGCCTCTCCACGCGCCGCCTCCTCTCCCTCGCCTGCAGCGCCGCCGCCGGCCGCCGCCGCCGCCGCCCCTACTCGCGCCGCCGCCGCCGGCAACCCCCGCGCCGCCGCCGCCCACAGCGCCGCCGCCCAGCGCCGCCACTCGCAGCGCCGCCGCCGCACGCCCACGCCGCCTCCTCCACCCTCGCGCACAAACATCACCGCCGCCACTCACCACCGCGCTCAAGCCTCATCGCCGCCCTTCTCCACCACCAACGTGCGCCATCTCCGGGCCATCTCCTCCTCGCTAGGGTTTCTCGGCCCGGTTGATCATCGTCGCTAAGGTGAGCTTCGTGCCGTGCGACGTCTCTCGTTACTTCTCTCGTCGTTCTTCCTTCATCGTCGCCTAACCCTAGTTCTCCGTCGTCTAGATGGGTCGCGACAGGAAGAACAAGGGCAAGGCCATTGTGGAGCCCGCCGCGAAGAAGAAGAAGCTATCCAAGGAAGAGAAGAAGGCCGTGATGGCCGCTCGCGCCGCCGAGGAGCGTGAGCGTGGCCGAGGAGGGTCCTTGAGGATCCGTGAGGCCCGTCCGAGGCCCCCTCCCGTGGTCGACGACTCCGACGTCGAAGAGGAGCCGGTCGCGCCCCTCGTCCGCCGGCGCTCAGCCCGGACACGTGGGGGTCACGCCGAGGCTCCTCCTCGTCCAAGACCGACGGCTGCCGACCGTCGTGAGGACAGGGAGGCTGAGAGGGACATCCATGAGGAGGACACGACCGTCCTTGTCCGAGAAGGAGTCCGCCTTGTGGATTACCGAAAGATGAAGGCAAAGCAACTCCGGAAGCTCAGATGGAGTGTACTGCTTGAGGAATGGTACCCACAGCCCCGAGAGCTTCTTGTGGATAGTCGGTTCTGGACGGTCACGCAGGCGTCTCTCTACGAGACTTACAGACGCCGTGGCCACAAGCTCTTTCAGCACAACCACTTGGACTGGAGGCAGCTTGCAGTGGCCGCGGAGACTGATGTCCGCCCCTTCTTTGAGAGATACAGAGGGTTGGTGGATCTACTGGACTATGAGAGGAGTGCCTATGTGGAAGAATGGGTCCGTGTCTTCTACGCGACCCTGTACATCTCGGAAGGCAGGCGGTCCATTGCTTTCATGTTCAATGGCCAGTACTACCACCTCACGAGGCAGACCTTGGGGCACATTCTTGGTTTGGAGCTGCACGACACCAGCATACATGAGAGGGTCTATGGGCAGGCAGATCCACCGAGGAGGCCACTTACTGGAGGGGTAGCTCCACAGCTAGACGAGATCCGCTCCCTGTTTGGCTCCTCCTTCTCTCCGGACCAGCCGAGAGTCCCAGCCCTCCTGACTCCAGCTGCGCGCATTGTGCACCTCGCCTTGCGCCGCACGCTCCTGCCGAGGTCAGGGTACTTGGAGGGGTTCACGAGTCTCCAGCAGACCCTCTTGTTCTACATAATGAACGGGATGGATTTCGATATCATAGACATACTTCTCTGCGAGATGGAGGACGTAATCACTGATGGGGTTGGGATGATGAGACAGATGGTCTATGGGCACTGGATCAGTTTTATTTGCTCTATGGTAGTGCCAGAGGGGCACTCAGCACAGGCCCGGCTTGCAGACGAGAGCGTGACCCGCTTCGGTCACTACCGTGCGTCCGCTCCTGGAGACCGCCGTCTTGGCCGTCCAGTTGAGCGCCAGGTCCGGGCCCGCTTGACTGAGGAAGACTGGTCCGACCTAGAGCGGGAGGACGAGAGACTTGCTGAGGCTGAGGCTCAGGGGGAGGACCTGCAGCATATCTGGTCTGAGAGCGACACCGACGACAGTGTCGAGGAGTACTTCCCTCCCCCTCCACCTTCACCGAGGCCGCACGACGCCGAGGCAGGAGGATCAGCTGCTCCGCCACCGACACCACCTCCTGTGTCCGAGGCGCAGGTGACGCAGCCGTCTGAGCTGACGTCGCTTCTCCAGCAGATGATCGAGCAGCAGCGCCAGGACAGGCTCGCTGCTGAGCAGGCCAGGGCAGAGCAGGCTGCTCACTTGGCACAGCTGCAGAGGCAGCAGCAGGAGCTCCAGCTTGAGATCGCCCGTCAGAGGCGAGAGGATACGGACAGGTTCACAAACCTGGTAGATCAGATGCACCGCCGTACCCTCGACCAGCAGCAGCAGACCCAGCAGGCCATGATGGGGATCCTAGGGTTGATCACCAACCTATACACTCAGACCGGGATCGCCCTTCCTTCACAGCAGCCTGGACTGGGGCTGGCTCCAGGTGTCGCTCAGGTGCCTACTACTCCTATCCCTTCGATCAGTATGTCACCTCTTCTGGCACCTAGCGCACCGATTCACTCACCACTGCCGGCGACGACCTTGTTCCAGCAGACACCGGCGTCCGTGGTGAGCGCTCCACTTCCTCCAGCTCCTCCAGCACCTTCGGTCCCTGCTTCCTCTCCTCCAGCACCGGCAGCGGACCCTCCAGTTTCCACCGCTCCGGCAGCCCCTTCGACCGGCGACTCCAGCTCCGACGACTGCGACGGTGCCCAGTTCGTCCTCGCGCCTAGCTCTCAGGGTCAGTAGGCGTTCTGATCCCTTTTTGGTGTCTTGATGCCAAAGGGGGAGAAGGTGTAGGAGAGTCAGGGGGAGTAGTAGTTTCAGGGGGAGTGTGAGTGTGTGTGCTTATCTTTTGTATTCATGCTTGAGTACTCTTTTGTAATTTTAATTAAGCACTCTTTCATTTGTCTCATTTGCTTATGATTTTAATCGATTGAGCTTTTCGCATCAAAAATTTCATTTGCGTTTTACAAGCTAAATGTGTCCTATGCTGTATTCATTGCATATATTCTTGAGTATTTTCATCAAATTCATTATCATTGCGCTTTTAAATATTGTGTTGTCATCAATCACCAAAAAGGGGGAGATTGAAAGCATCTAGGCCCCATGAGGTACGGTTTCGGTGATTAATGACAACCATTCGATATTACTAATGAATTTGTGAATGCAAGGTCTCAATGACACTCAATCAAATGAAATCAAAATTACATTGGAGACCCATATAAAATCAACAAATGAGATCAAACCAAAACATGTGATGACAAGAAGTGAAAGCTCTAACTTGATATCATTCCATACTTGAAGACAATCAAAACAACACTTCAAACAAATGTCAAAGAGGTCACAAGTTCAAAATTCCAAAAGAACAACTCAAAACAACTCGAAGTCAACAAGATTGAACACACCGGATCAACCGACGTTATATGAGTTGACTGCATCGGTCAAATTGGTTCAACTGAAGAAGAAGACCTCAGACAAATACACTCACCGGATCATCCGATGTAAGTGGCTTAGTGCATCGGTCCATCATCACAGATTGCAACACCATTGGACCAAGTGAAGCACCGGATCATCCGATGTGCAGGATTACATACATCGGTCAATCACTCCAGTGAGCCTCAAGATCAAGCAAAATTCTGGAGGAAGAGCCACCGGATCATCCGATGAGAAGACAGTTCAACATCGGTCTAACAACGGTCATATCTGACACAGTGACATCAGCTAATTTGGCTTTGACCGATGATAACTAAAGGGGAGACATCGGATCATCCGGTGTTCGCAGACAAGTGATGTCAGCCTACTTTTCCAACGGCTATCTCGTGGAGGCTGGCTATTTATACCCCTTCAACCTGTCAAATCGACAAGACTTGAAGCCCAGACATACTCTACACATCCTAGAGCATTCAAGCAAGAGAGCTACCACTTTCACATCATTTACTCATCATTTGTACACCAAGAGATAGGCTAGAACTAGCTAGAGATAGTGCTTGGGTGCCTCCACTCTAGGTGATTGGAGTCTCTAGCGTAGTGAGAGCCACAAGGGAGTGTCCCTTGGTGTGTGTAACTTCCGGAGCTTGCCAAGTGGATTGTGGAAGCCCGGAGGATCCCAAAAGTGTACAAGGCTTGAGCTCCACCTTGCCAAGGTTGGCGAACGGAGAAGAATAGTGAAGAAGCCCCTAGTCTCGGTGACTTGGGAGTGGCAAAACCCTTCGGTGGGTGTCACAACGTGGACGTAGGAAGATCCTTGTGATCTTACCGAACCACGGGATAAACTCCGTGTCCCTTGAGCGTTTGCATCCCTCTCCCTTTTTACTCTTATGCAATCTTCATTCCGCAACTTTAAATTATATTGATTGCATAGTTTAATTGCATAGGGAATTGGGCTTTAAGTTGTTAAGTGCTTAATTGTCTTAAAATTTGAAAGAAAGCCCAATTCACCCCCCCCTCTTGGGCGTTTCGATCCTTACAGCAGCCACTGCAACTCCTGGTGGCCGGGGGCCACGCCCCGAGAAGCGACCTCGACGGTCTTCTGAAGACGGTGGCAAATCCAAGATGTGGTGCCCCATTCACAAAACGAGCAGCCACAGACTGGAGGACTGCCGGGAGGTCCAAAACCTTGCCGAGCGCTACCACAAGCGCCGGGAAGGGTCTCCCTTCCGACAGAGGGAGGGAAAACAAAAGGTCGATGAAGCTCCGGCTGAAGAGGAGTTAGGGTTTCAGGACCCCAAAAAGGTTCTGAAAGCCGTCTACACCTCCGTCGACGATGACTCCGACGTCTCCGACAACGAGCGTCGAAAAACCATGAACACCATCTTTGGTGGATCATGGGACATCACTTCTCGTCGTGTCATCAAGACTATGCGACGGGATATGGCTGCTGTAGCTCCTACAGCTAGACCGGAGCCACATCGAAAGTGGATGGACACACCCATCACTTTTGATGCTTCGGACTGTCCTCAAAGCATGGTCGGAGCTGGCCAATTACCCTTGATGGTATCTCCTACCATCAACAACATCCAGCTCCATCATGTCCTGGTAGACGGAGGTTCGGGGCTTAACCTCATCAGCTTCGAAGCTTTCACTAAGCTTCAGCTCCGACCTTCGGACCTCCAGCCCTCTCGACCTTTCTCCGGAGTAGGTCCGGGGGCCATCACTCCACTCGGAGCTATTACTCTCCCCGTTACCTTCGGGACCCGGGAGAAGTATCGTACCGAGAAGTTGGTCTTCGACGTCGCTCAGATCAACTTACCATTCAACGCCATCTTGGGTAGACCTGCCTTGTACAAATTCATGGCAGCTGCTCATTATGGATACCTGGTGTTGAAAATGCCAACACCAGTAGGCGTTCTCCGGATCCGCGGAGATCGCACAGCCGGAGTAACTGCTCTGGAGGAACTCCACGCACTCACCACAGCGCAAGAGGAGGACTCCAGATAGAAGCAAGCTCCACAACCTCCGAGCATTCGTCAACGAGGCTCGACCTCTGCACCCCGTGTGCAGCCAAGCGGCGACACTGACATTCCCGTCAAAGTCGTCCAAATTGGTTCCGATGTCACTCAAACTACCCGCATATCGGGTGGCTTGAACGACAAATAGGAACTCGCGCTCATCACTTTCCTCCGGGCTAACGTAGACGTGTTTGCTTGGCAACCGTCACAAATGCCTGGGATCCCCAGGGAAGTGATTGAGCACAATCTGAAGATTTACCCCGACGCTCGGCCTGTGCATCAGAAACCTCGGAAGCAATCTGTAGAGCGACAGAACTTCATCCGACAAGAAGTGAAGAAGTTGCTCGAAGCCGGATTCATCCGAGAAGTCTACCATCCAAAATGGCTGGCAAACCCAGTCGTTGTGCCTAAGGCCGGCGGGAAACTTCGGATGTGCATCGACTACACCACACTGAATAAGGCATGTCCAAAAGATCCATTCCCACTACCTAGAATAGATCAGATAGTGGATTCCACCTCCGGGTGTGAATTACTGTGTTTTCTAGACGCATATTCTGGATAT
The DNA here is from genome assembly GCA_036927565.1 of Tuctoria greenei. NCBI lineage: Eukaryota > Viridiplantae > Streptophyta > Magnoliopsida > Poales > Poaceae > Tuctoria > Tuctoria greenei. The sequence continues at coordinate 3,487,655 of JAYESD010000004.1, forward strand.
CATCAAATCAGGATGTCTAGGGAAGATGAAGAACATACTTCATTCATCACAGTGGATGGATTGTATTGTTACACAGCCATGCCTTTTGGTCTCAAGAATGCAGCTTCAACTTTTGTACGAGCTATGTACAAAACTTTGGAAGAACTCATCAGAGACATAGTGGAAGTGTACGTCGATGACATCGTGGTCAAAGTCAAGAACAAGGAGTCCCTCTTGGACACCTTGCAGGCTGTCTTCGATAAGCTGCGGGCCACCCGCACGAAGCTAAACCCAGACAAGTGCGTCTTCGGGGTTAGTTCCGGAAAGCTTCTTGGTTTCCTGGTAAGTCACCGGGGCATAGAGGCTAATCCAGCGAAGATAAAAGCCATTGAAGACATGCGGCCACCAACCCGCATCAAAGACGTCCAAAAATTAACCGGATGTCTAGCAGCCCTCAGCCGGTTCATTTCAAGACTGGCGGAAAGGGCACTTCCCTTCTTCAAGTTACTGAGGAAGTCCGGACCATTCCAATGGTCTGAAGAAGCAGAGAAGGCATTCCAGGAGCTGAAACAGTTCCTCACCACCCTACCAGTCTTGGTAGCTCCGAACCCTGGTGAGCCTTTATTGCTTTACATTTCAGCAGCTGACAAAGTCGTCAGTATGGTTCTGGTTGCGGAGAGACCGGAACTACCCAATACTTAGGAATCCAGACCCTTTCGGGAGGGTCCGGAGGTTCCTGAAAGCGGGTCTGGGTCCCAGCTCCCAGACTTGAACCCACAAGAAGCCACTTCAGAGGACCCTAATTCCTCCGAGAGGATCCAGGTCATTCCTGAAGAAGCTCCGGGTTCCTCCACCCAGGACCCGGAGGTCCCCGAAGAGAGTCTGGACCCCTCCGAGAGGGTCCGGATCAATGAAGAGGAAGCTCCGGACCCCTCCGGGAGGGTCCGGACCATTCAACGCCCGGTATACTTCATCAGTGAAGTGTTACATGATGCCAAGACTCGATACCTAGAGGTGCATAAACTGCTCTATGCAGTTCTTATTGCCTCAAGGAAGCTTCGACACTATTTCCAAGCTCACAAAGTCTCAGTGGTGACTTCATATCCACTTCGAGCGATCCTGCATAATCCCAATTCAACTGGGAATATTGCAAAGTGGGCAGCGGAACTGGCTGAATTCGACCTTGAATTCATTCCAAGACAAGCAATCAAGAGTCAAGCGTTGGCAGATTTCGTGGCAGAATGGACTCCCTCTCCATTAAACCCTGGGGGCCCCAGCGAGCAGAAGACGGAACCTCAAGTTCCAGCCTTCACTAAGCCTCACTGGACCCTTTACTTCGACGGCTCCATGCAGAAGCAGGGAGCCGGAGCTGGAATCATTCTCCTCGCACCAACCGGGGAGAAGGTGAAATACATGGTACACCTTGACTTCAAGGCAACCAACAACATGGCGGAGTACGAAGCACTCATCTATGGATTAAAGGTGGCACTTTCATATGATGCCAAGCAATTGCTGGTCAAAGGAGATTCACAACTCGTCATCAAGCAGGTGAAGGGTGAATGCTCCTGCAATAATCTCCAGCTGGTTGCTTACCTCCTTGAAGTCCAGAGGCTTCAGAAGGACTTCGAAGTCCTAGACCTTCACCATGTTCAGCGTGCTCACAACGCTGAAGCTGACGAACTCTCGACTAAGGCGTCAACCGGAGCTCCGGTTCCTGACGGAACCTTTGTCCGGAGGTTGTCAAAACCCACAGTTCAGCCTGCCGAACTGAACGAAGGGGGCGAGATCAGCATCCCGAAGCTGACGGTCCCGATGGCCCTGTTACCATGGCAGCCATCAAGGGTCGTAGGTGCTGCCGGAAGCTCCGAGCAACCCAGCACGCAAGACTCAAATGCTCAAGTTAGTTCCGATGCATGGATCTCGGAGATCCGGAACTACTTGAAAGACAACATCCTTCCTGACGATGATGTGTCCGCTGACCGGGTAGTCAGATTGGCTAAAAGATACACGTTGGTAGAAGGGGATCTCTACCGGCGCGGTGCCAACGGCATCCTAATGCGGTGCATCACAAGGGAAGAAGGTTGTGAACTCCTCGCAGAAATCCATGGAGGCGAGTGTGGGAACCACGCATCTTCCCGCACGCTGGTCGGAAAAGCCTTTCGGCACGGCTTCTACTGGCCTACAGCGCTCCAGGATGCTACTGAGCTAGTGAAGAAATGCAAAGCATGCCAATTTCATGCAAAGCAAATTCATACACCTGCTCAGTCCTTACAAATGATACCTCCTACATGGCCTTTCGCTGTGTGGGGGATGGACATCTTGGGACCCTTCCCAAGAGCCGTCGGAGGTTACAAGTTCCTGTACGTCGCCATCGACAAGTTCACCAAGTGGCCGGAAGCTACTCCTGTTGTGACGATCAACAAACAATCTGCAATCAATTTTCTACAATCTATCGTGAGCAGATTCGGAGTCCCAAATAAGATCATCACTGGTAATGGGACTCAGTTCACAAGCTCCGCATTTCAAGGATATTGCGAAGACCTCGGCATACAGGTTTGCTACGCTTCTGTAGCTCATCCTGCCAGCAATGGACAAGCCGAGAGAGCAAACGCAGAGATCCTTAAAGGACTCAAAACACGCACTTATGAGCGTTTGAAAAAGCACGGAGCCAATTGGATCGAAGAGCTTCCGCCCACTCTATGGGCCAACAAGACTTCTCCAAGTCGGGCAACCGGAGAAACACCCTTCTTCCTGGTGTATGGAGCTGAAGCGATCCTTCCTCCGGAAATCACCTTGGGTTCCCTCCGAGTCCGGACCTTCGACGAAGCCGTGCAGGACCAGCTCCGGCGTGAAGACCTAGATCTCCTCGAGGAGGGAAGGTGCCAAGCAGCTGTTCGGAACGCCCGATACCGCCAAGCTCTACGGCGCTATCACCAGCGGCATGTACACAACCGACAGCTCGAGGAAGGCGATCTGGTGCTACGGAGAATACTATCCAGAGAAGGGCAAAACAAACTCTCCCCCGGCTGGGAAGGGCCCTTCCGAGTGATCAAAGTATCCCGTCCCGGAAGCGTTCGCTTGGCTACTGAGGATGGGACACCTCTCCCAAATCCTTGGAACATCGAGCACCTCCGTAAGTTCTACACTTAATTCCACGGAGGTGAGTCTTAAGTAACTTGAAATGTATGTTATAGAGTCATTGTACAGAGTCGGGTAGTTCCTCCGGGAGAGCAGCCGGACCTTTCCCGAAAGGTTTGAAAAGCTCATGCAACACTTGATACAGTCTCCGGACTAGAAGTGTGGCTAACTACCCTGGGTCAAACGAGAAACCAAACACACTTAGCCTGGTTCCGTACCCTAAGAGTGTACTTGTTTCCCCTGTACCCCGGACCTATAATGAAACACATCTTCATGTGAAATAGACTCCACGTGCATTCATTTTTGCATAGGCTCGACATTTTTATTTTTCTCTTTCTTGTCTATAACAGAAACGTGCAATTCTTAAGAAATTCTAGTTTGACCGGTTTACGTACGATTCGAGTCGAATTGTCGGATTTTTTAGATTTAAATATCGTCTGTGGCCAACTCGCCTGAAAGCCGCCAAGCCATTCTAGGGCCGGAGTGCGCTATCGACTTAGCCTGGTCAAGCACCCTAAGTACGCCACTCTACCTACATCCCGGCAGGCCAAAGTAAGGGGGGTCCATGGACAATTGGATCTAAAAGAAAAGACAATTCATTCAGTCGTACTAAAAATCGTGTTCAACTTAAAATTCTCTTGAGAACCGTAAGCCGCGACGAAGTTATAGATAAGGAACGAATTTTACTATTTTTCTTGGCTTAAGTGTGCAGGAAAAATGAACCCTATGTTGATGGAGAAAAATCAGAGCTAACCAAGCTCCGACTCCCACCAGGGCGTCAACCGTCGGCGTTGACTTAAAGATGGTGAGAAGACCCTATCACTAGAGTCTGTTGCCAACAAACCAGGCGTGGCAAGGGTCATTGCCGGAGCTACTAAGCTCCGACAACTTGGAGTATTAACTATCGACCCTCAACGTGTTGGTAGAGGCTATTGCCGGAGCTACTAAGCTCCGGCGATGGAAAGTGCCGGAGCTTCTAAGCTCCGACTACTTCAAGGGACCTTCACTATCGAAAACTTCGGACCTAAATTATACGAGTTCGAAGCAAATTTGTCTTCAACAAAACTCAACATCCTTTTGGTACATGTCCACAATCAAATTGTGCACATCTACCAGGGGGCCAAGTGAAGATAAAGATGTTGAAGACAAAAAAATGAAATTCGCAAAAAAGTGAGGATTTCATTTCATCAGAAGACCGGAGATTACATCTGGAGACAAGGGATTACAAAATTGAGGAAGAAGAGAAGATACAAGTAAAGGCTAAGAGAGACAGTCCTAGACCCTATGGAAGAATTCGGCGACCTTCTGGGCGACCTCCGACACGCTGGCTCGGGTAGCTTCGCCTTCTCCTTCGACGGGGCCTTCAAGCACCGGGTCCAGAGGGAATCGAGGGTTCCGGCTAGTGTAGCACGTCAACACATACTCTGTGACGTTCCTAGCCAGAGATTGCCCCTCGACTTCCAGCTGGTCCGCGATGACGTCGCCCACCTTGGAGAGCTTGCTGCCCGCAGCGCTCAACGCTTGCAACGCAAGGTCCGGCTCCGGCTCCGGATCATCCGGGAGCACGGGGCTGAAACCCATCGGCGCCAGCGCATCGTCGGCCTTGCTCAGGAACTCCCAAATTTGCAGGGAGTCCGTCTTCCTCAGGCCCCTCATCTCTTCCAGGGATCTCCGGGCCGCCGCCAGCTCCAAATTCTCGCGGGAGAGACGCTCAACTTCTTTGGCGTTTTGCTGAATCTTCGCAGCAACCCGCTTCTCAAGTCTTCCGAGCTCCTCCTCTCGGAGGTGGATCTTGTTCCGGCGGTCGACCAGGTCCTTCTCCCTAGCCTCTATTTTCTTCTCCCGGGCGACAAGGGCACACTCGTACTCGTAGAGTTCCTGCCCCCGCACCCAGGTCTTCTCCTCCTCCTCGAGGCAGCGCTCTTCCAATTTTTTAGTGCGCTCCTCGAGGCCCTTGTCCGCCAGAGCTGTTTTCTCGGCGAGCTCCTCCTCCCGTCGCAAGACGTCATCCCGTAGCTCCAGGAGTTTTTGCTCCTCATTCTCAAGCCGCCTTTCCCTTCCTTCAAGTGTCTCTCGGCGCTTGATGAGTGCGGTGCTGATGGCCTCGAGTTGATCGAACCGAGCGTTGGCCGCGTCGTTAGCAGCCTTAGCTTGGTCATGGAACTCCCGGGATTGAGCGTCGAGGGCGTGAGTCATGCTCTCCCTCTCGTCCAGCAGCTCACCCCAGAGCTCCAGGCGGACCTTCTCCCGCCTGATCCATTCCTTGTCATCCGCAATCCTCTACTGCGCCAGCTTAGTCTCAAAGTGGAGCCGATTACGCCACCTCCTAAGGGTTTGGCGCTCCTCTTCAAGAGCTTTGCTGTCGTGGAAGAAGGCCAGTTGGACCTGACGTAGACTGGAGCAGGCGTTGTCGATGGACATCGACAGAGAGATGGGCTCCGGACCTGCCGGGATCTCCTCCGCTGGTTCCAGCGGGTCTTCATTTACAAAAATTGGGTCCCACTCTACGAGAGTGGAACCCCGAGCTTCCAAAGCACTAGGGCACTCCTCCGGGATGGCCTCAGTCGCCACCAAAGAAGGTCCCGCCACCAAGTCTTCATTTGCCCCCTCAGGCTGGGGGCCGGCGACTTCGTTCAGGCACTCTGGCTCCGCCACGGGTACCATCGACGTCGTCGCCTCCATTGGCTCCGGTCGGGACACTTCTTCTGAGGGAGGCTCAAGCTCCCTCGCCTCTTCAGCCACCGGCTCTGCGGCCGGCGCTCCAACAATCACCGGCTCTGCAGCCGGTGCTCCAATAATTACCGGCTCTGCGACCGGAGTTTCGGAAGTAACCGGCTCAACTGCCGGAACCACTTCAACTTCCGACTCACATGTCGGAGCTTCAGTTACCTCCGGCTCAACCGCCGGAGCTTCAGCACTTTCCGTCTCCGAAGCCGGGACCGCTACTTCCTCCGACTCGACAGCCGGAGCTTCTACTTCTGCAGCACCAGGACCCGGAGCTTCAACCTCCGGAACGGGTGCCGCTGGCGCATCTTCAATCCCGTGGTCCGGCGCTACCACGGGAACCTCTGGAGACGAGTCGAGGTCCATGACCACGACAGCCGGCGCCGGAGCTGTCGCAGCCTCCGCTTGGGGCGGCACCGGAGCTGGAGCAGAAGCCCCCGCAGCCTCAAACACTGTGGCTGAGGGCGGAGCTTCACTCCCCTTCTTGGGAACGATGCAGATAAAGAACGAAGAAATTGAGCAAATAGATGCTACAATTAAAAGTTAATCGAGGTAAGAAAGAAAAATTACCTTGGGAGGCTCACGCACCAGCTTGCGCGGAACCTCTTTCCCGGACGTTCCGGGCTGGCCACGGTCGGTGTAGGAGCTCCGGGAGGACTCCCAAGACTTGCCGTGGCCGCGGGCGTTTCCCGGGTCGGAGCTCTCCTTGATCGGGAGGAACTCCTGGACCTGGAGGCCCTCACCGCTTCACGTGCCGGAGTCGCCTGCCCGGAACTGGCACCTCCGGAGGGATCCATCACGGGGACAGTCGCACTCCGGGAGGATCCCACCGCCGGAACAGTAGCGCTCCGAAAAGACCCCACCACGGGGACAGCCGCCACGGCGGCGGAGGATCTTCCTTCCTGAGGACGGGGAACTGGGGGGGAAGTGGCAAGCCCGACGGACCTTCCGTCAGCATGTCGCAGCTTTCTCTTCCGGCTCTCCGGCTCCTCCGCCAGCTCCTTGCCCTTGCCAATGACCTCAGCTCTTGGCTGAGAGACAGGGACGGAGCCGCCTTCGGACAACCCGGGGATCGCCAACCGAGCGGTTGATCTTCTCTCGACGACGCCAAGGTCGTCAAGCGCGGGCATCTTCCGCTGGAGCTCCCGCTGAACTCAACTTCCACGTTCAGGGGGAGGAAAGCCGGCGGCGGAGTCAAGTACTCTCCGTCAACATCGATGTCGTGCTGGAATTTCTTGAGGTGAAACTCCAAGGACTTCCCCACCATGCTGGACTTCAACCCGGTCTCAACCCGGTCCTCGTCCATCACACTGTTGAGGGCCCAGGCGAGCTTCTCCCTCCTCTTCAGCGGCGCCCACCTGTTGGACAAGAAGTTGCAGAACACCGCCTGGGGAGTCAATCCTCCCTCCACACATTGGCGGATCCTGGTCAGGACGGGGTCGAAAGCTGCCGCCAGCACCGGAACTTCGCTCCACACCGACGTGTCAATGCCGGGCAGACCGTCTGGCAACTCCAACCGCTCATGCTCCTCCACCCGGACGACTACCCAATCTTTCTTCCAGTCATCCCATTTCCCGGAAGGGAATGACCGGAGGTACTTGAACGGGCACTTCTTGCGCTTCACGAAGTAGTAGAAGCCAAGGTACTCGTCGCTTCGGCCGGTGGTTTGGACGGTGAAGAAGGTTCGGAAGAGCTCGATGCAGGGAGGAATGCCCACCCACATCTCGCAGAAGTGGACAAAGATGGACACAAGGAGAATGGAGTGAGGGCCAAGGTGGTATAGCTGCAGACCATAGAAGTCCAACAGCATCAAGAAGCAAGAAGAAAATGGTGGGATCAGCCCCACCATGGCGTACGATGAAAAGTACACCATCTCGCCGGAGTGCTCCTTTTTAAAGGGAAGCTCTCCGCCGGCGCGGACCGAACGGTTGAAGAAGTCCGACGACCACCCCATGAGGGCTCGGACCTTCTTCAGATCGCTTTCCGTCTTCAAACGACTTTCACGCAGACCCAACTCCATCACAGCACAGCTAGGCAAGAGAAGAGGAGCAAAGCACGAGTTGGGAGTTTGAGGGCAAGAACAGATGGAAAGCGTAAAGGACTCCCGGCGGTGCGCTTTCCTTCTTAAGTAAGCCCTCGCAACGCTTGGATGGAAACTGCAGGAGAGTCAAGGATACTACTCAAGAACTCAACCCTGCCGATGACAAGAGGGCCCGGGACCACCCTGACGATCAAGTTAAGGTTCTTACCCAGGCGAACAGTTGTCATCACGAGGCGGGAAACCCAAAGGCGGCGGACTGACAAGGCGCGCGGAACCGATACGGTTTTCGTATCGGGAACCGGCGACCTTCAATTGCGAGAGATCTGCACGCCAAAGGTCCTATCTGCCGCCTAAGGTGCGCCACGCGTCGAGACTTAACCGTAAAGCCCCGCCGAAGGCACCTCCGAAGACCCTTGAAGACTCAGTTCAAGAGTCGCAAGTGTGGACCCACCTCCGGCGGAATGACTTCATCCCGTTGGTCTTCCCCGGAGGTAGGTCCAGGGGGCCACTGTCGGTACCCTAAAAACCATACACCCCCTGAGGTTGCAAAGATCTCAAGGGAAGGACATCTACTCAAATTAAAGACCCTCGGGGGCCCACCTGTCAGACATAACCGGACATGCTTCTCAAACATGGTTAACCCCTAGGTTGCCACGTGTACTGTCAGACCGGAGCTATTACGCGCAAGGGTGAAGCTCCGAGCTAGGTACTGAAACGGCACCTCCGGACTTAACCCCTGACCGAGAGAAGCTCCGGACCTGACACGTGCCAGGCCACCCCGGAGCTTCCCGCTTCCCATAAGCAAGCTCCGGAGCTGCCACGTGTCCATACGTCGGAGCTGGCCGCTTTAAACCTCCGAGAGACATTGTAACGGCTCCGGATCTTCAAAGGACAGCCGCGGACTTCAAGACCCGATTAATTATCATTAATTCCACGTTAATGATACTTAATCGGACGATCTTAACACCTGTAACGGCACTGTCGGAGCCGTTACAGGGCTATTAACAACAATCAATCTCGTGTATCAATACTAGTAACCGCCAGGGCCACATGTCGGGCCAGGCTGACTTGTAACGGTTTGTCCTTGTACTATAAAAGTACAAACCGACGATACACAAAGGGAGGGAGAACTCTCGAACGCTCGGAAGTTCACAAGTTAATACAACACACACTCACACCCGTGGAGTAGGGTATTACGCTTAGGCGGCCCGAACCACGTAAACCACTGTGTCACTCGTGTCCAATCACGTTTTACCTTCTTGAGTCTCCGCGCGCCCAAACCGAACCACAAACTCCTTCAACACTTTCGTAGTGTCAGGGGATCTGCCGACTCCAACAGTCGACAGTAGCCATGCTTGTCATCCTAAGTATGTGATCTCTCACACTACCTCCAGTGAATTTCTCAGTGAAGAGCCTCTTGATAAGAGTGCTCGCAGTGGCCTTAGACGAGCTAGTGAACTGACTCTTAACTTTTTGGAGGTATTCTGTGGCAAACTCACAACCAGGAATGGAGCTCCTAATTGCTTCTGAGATTGTGCCTTTAATTATCATCAAACACTTCCTGTTTGATGCATTCCACTTAGAACAGACCTCAGTGTAGGATGCGATAGCCTTTTTATAGGTATCCATCCTCTTAGTGTAGGCCTCCTGACTCTCCTGAGGTTGTTTCTCAGGTGGAGTGACAGGAGCTGAGGGTAGAGGTGTCGTTACTGCTAAGTCCAAATCTGAAACCGCCAGAGTAATTTCTAAGCTTTCCCTCCATGCACCATAATTGTTGCCATTAAGATGCTCTATTGAGGACATAAGACTGAGTGCGTGATTCACGCCTGAGGAACCTTCAAAAAATGTGAAAAAACAATAAACATAACTGAATGCATAAACTTATTAAAAAAGCAAACAGAGATGCAATATTTGTCTTTTCACGTTGGCTACTTCAACAAGACATGCATCCAAAATAACTTTACTCAACAAAATTCCATGACTTAATGACTGAGAGCATAGTAAATTATGTTGTTCACGTTGGCTACTTAAGCATAATTTACCATGAAACTGAGAGCATAATAAAACTTTGGTGTTCACGTTGGCTACTTAGCAAAATTTCATTATGCAAGATATAACTGAGAACATGGTAACTTTAATTTTCATGTTGGCTACTTTTTAAAATTACCATGATAAACTGAACAGCGAAAGCATAATAATGGGCATTTTTCATAATTTACTGAAATGATCTACAACAATTATTAAATTAAATGACTGAGAAAATTACTAAGTGAACAATAATAATATCAATAATTATACTAAAACATTACACCATTACATTGCAATACATCACACAAAAATACTAATTATTTGGGTTCCACATAAATTAATTGCCCATATTTTATTTTATGGAAAACAGAAAATAAACTAAATATTTAAACCCACTGCTAATTTGGCCCAAAAGCCTCTGAGTTGGCCCAGCCCACTGAAATTTATTCTGAAAATTCTCTGGAAAAAGGAAAAAGAAGAATTCGGCCTGAAAAGGCCCAAACTCCCACTAATTTGGCCCACTGGCCTGCTAATTAAATGGGAAAAATTCCCTGCTAAATGGAAAGGGCAACCCAAAAGGGCCCATGACGCCCTCCCGCCTGGGCTGGCGGCCCAATCGCGCGCGCCACCCTCGGCCTGATGGCCCGCACACATCGCCGCCTTCTGCTGGCCACTAAAACTGAGATCGACAGCCACGATTTTTTGTACACATGGCCCTAAAAATCCGAGCCATAGAATGGTGATCGGACGGCTGAGGTGAATCGAACTGAGATACTTAAACGGGTTTCATTGAAACCCTAGCTCATTTCGTGCCTCCCCGACCCCCTTCGCCCTGGCCGAGAGAGAGAGAGAGAGAGAGAGAGAAGAGAGTGAGGCGATGCCACCGAGGCGGCGGCGTGCGCGCCGGTTCTACCAGGACCACCACACCGTCGCGCGAGCTCGCCGTCGGGAGGTGGACTGCCGGCCGGAGAAGACTAAGCTAGGGAAAACGTGCACCCTAGGGTTAGGGTTTCACCCCTAACCGCGGCGAGCTCTAAGGCCCGGTGGCACCCGAGGTCCTTTCGCCGATGCGCGACACTCGCCGTTGGGTGAGCGCGCCGCCGTCGAGGGTTCCTTCGATGTGTCGAATGCTGACAGAGAAGGTGCAAGCCTCGGGAGCTCCGACAAGGAGGCAACCCTAGGAGCACGACGGTAATGTTCTCCGGTGAACGCGAGGCGTCGTCACGGAGGAACAAAACACGCATCTAAGGTAAGTTTCATCTTAATCCCCTCTGATCTGAGTTGTGATTCGAGATTGCTTTTGAATCTTGTGCCATGTGTGAGTCTGATGTGAATACCAACTCGAATTTGATTCAAATTCGGTCTGATTTGGGATTGGGCAACCCTAATCCCCTTATTTTGTTTCGGTTTCACTGTGATCCGAACCCTAATTCTCTTAGCTTAGTCCGATTCCCCTCCTTTTAAACATGCTGTAGAATCAAGGCTTAGGGTTAGAGATCAATTGATCTCCCTGATTTGATCTAGACAGATCAAGCTTAGGTGAAAACTAAGTGGCCGAAGCCCTAATCCCCATTAGGGGTGGCTCTGACGCCATTGCTAATTCTGAGGATGATGTGCTTAGCCCTAATTGAGGTTAGGGTTCGGCCTAATTAGTAAGACAGAGAGCAAAACACCAATCAATTCCTAATCTACTAGGGTTTAGGGATTAGATGGTCATACCTTCGGGTGTAGAGGAAGTAGCGACCATGGGGAGCAGTCGGGAGGGCAAGAGCTCCTCCACCAACGTAGAGCGTCGCCGGTGTCTTGGTGCAGCGACCCTGGACGGGAGCACCACGATGGGAAGACCTTCCCGAGACTCTCTCCTCAAGGTGATCGACCCTCTAATAGTTTTGTGGCTTGGGCACTCTGAGGTTTTATTAGATTCTAATAGGTGCCATGGCCTTTCTTATATAGGGAGGAGGTGCCCTATGGAGCTGTCGACTGTTGGAGTCGGCAGATCCCCTGACACTACGAAAGTGTTGAAGGAGTTTGTGGTTCGGTTTGGGCGCGCGGAGACTCAAGAAGGTAAAACGTGATTGGACACGAGTGACACAGTGGTTTACGTGGTTCGGGCCGCCTAAGCGTAATACCCTACTCCACGGGTGTGAGTGTGTGTTGTATTAACTTGTGAACTTCCGAGCGTTCGAGAGTTCTCCCTCCCTTTGTGTATCGTCGGTTTGTCCTTTTATAGTACAAGGACAAACCGTTACAAGTCAGCCTGGCCAGACATGTGGCCCTGGCGGTTACTAGTATTGATACACGAGATTGATTGTTGTTAATAGCCCTGTAACGGCTCCGACAGTGCCGTTACAGGTGTTAAGATCGTCCGATTAAGTATCATTAACGTGGAATTAATGATAATTAATCGGGTCTTGAAGTTCGCGGCTGTCCTTTGAAGATCCGGAGCCGTTACAATGTCTCTCGGAGGTTTAAAGCGGCCAGCTCCGACGTATGGACACGTGGCAACTCCGGAGCTTGCTTATGGGAAGCGGGAAGCTCCGGGGTGGCCTGGCACGTGTCAGGTCCGGAGCTTCTCTCGGTCAGGGGTTAAGTCCGGAGGTGCCGTTTCAGTACCTAGCCCGGAGCTTCACCCTTGTGGGTAATAGCTCCGGTCTGACAGTACACGTGGCAACCTAGGGGTTAACCATGTTGGAGAAGCATGTCCGGTTATGTCTGACAGGTGGGCCCCCGAGGGTCTTTAATTTGAGTAGATGTCCTTCCCTTGAGATCTTTGCAACCTCAGGGGGTGTATGGTTTTTAGGGTACCGACAGTGGCCCCCTGGACCTACCTCCGGGGAAGACCAACGGGATGAAGTCATTCCGCCGGAGGTGGGTCCACACTTGCGACTCTTGAACTGGGTCTTCAAGGGTCTTCGGAGGTGCCTTCGGCGGGGCTTTACGGTTAAGTCTCGACGCGTGGCGCACCTTAGGCGGCAGATAGGACCTTTGGCGTGCAGATCTCTCGCAATTGAAGGTCGCCGGTTCCCGATACGAAAACCGTATCGGTTCCGCGCGCCTTGTCAGTCCGCCGCCTTTGGGTTTCCCGCCTCGTGATGACAACTGTTCGCCTGGGTAAGAACCTCGACTTGATCGTCAGGGTGGTCCCGGGCCCTCTTGTCATCGGCAGGGTTGAGTTCTTGAGTAGTATCCTTGACTCTCCTGCAGTTTCCATCCAAGCGTTGCGAGGGCTTACTTAAGAAGGAAAGCGCACCGCCGGGAGTCCTTTACGCTTTCCATCTGTTCTTGCGCTCAAACTCCCAACTCGTGCTTTGCTCCTCTTCTCTTGCCTAGCTGTGCTGCGATGGAGTTGGGTCTGCGTGAAAGTCGTTTGAAGACGGAAAGCGATCTGAAGAAGGTCCGAGCCCTCATGGGGTGGTCGTCGGACTTCTTCAACCGTTCGGTCCGCGCCGGCGGAGAGCTTCCCTTTAAAAAGGAGCACTCCGGCGAGATGGTGTACTTTTCATCGTACGCCATGGTGGGGCTGATCCCACCGTTTTCTTCCTTCTTCTTGATGCTGCTGGACTTCTATGGTCTGCAGCTATACCACATTGGCCCTCACTCCATCCTCCTTGTGTCCATCTTTGTCCACTTCTGCGAGATGTGGGTGGGCATCCCTCCCTGCATCGAGCTCTTCCGAACCTTCTTCACCGTCCAAACCACCGGCCGAAGCGACGAGTACCTTGGCTTCTACTACTTCGTGAAGCGCAAGAAGTGCCCGTTCAAGTACCTCCGGTCATTCCCTTCCGGGAAATGGGATGACTGGAAGAAAGATTGGGTAGTCGTCCGGGTGGAGGAGCATGAGCGGTTGGAGTTGCCAGACGGTCTGCCCGGCATTGACACGTCGGTGTGGAGCGAAGTTCCGGTGCTGGCGGCAGCTTTCGACCCCGTCCTGACCAGGATCCGCCAATGTGTGGAGGGAGGATTGACTCCCCAGGCGGTGTTCTGCAACTTCTTGTCCAACAGGTGGGCGCCGCTGAAGAGGAGGGAGAAGCTCGCCTGGGCCCTCAACAGCGTGATGGACGTGGACCGGGTTGAGACCGGGTTGAAGTCCAGCATGGTGGGGAAGTCCTTGGATTTTCACCTCAAGAAATTCCAGCACGGCATCGATGTTGACGGAGAGTACTTGACTCCGCCACCGGCTTTCCTCCCCCTGAACGTGGAAGTGGAGTTCAGCAGGGAGCTCCGGCGGAAGATGCCCGCGCTTGACGACCTTGGCGTCGTCGAGAGAAGATCAACCGCTCGGTTGGCGATCCCCGGGTTGTCCGAAGGCGGCTCCGTCCCTGTCTCTCAGCCAAGAGCTGAGGTCATTGGCAAGGGCAAGGAGCTGGCGGAGGAGCCGGAGAGCCGGAAGAGAAAGTTGTGACATGCTGACGGAAGGTCCGTCGGGCTTGCCACTTCCCCCCCAGTTCCCCGTCCTCAGGAAGGAAGATCCTCCGCCGCCGTGGCGGCTGTCCCCGTGGTGGGGTCTTTTCGGAGCGCTACTGTTCCGGCGGTGGGATCCTCCCAGAGTGCGATTGTCCCCGTGATGGATCCCTCCGGAGGTGCCAGTTCCGGGCAGGCGACTCCGGCACGTGAAGCGGTGAGGGCCTCCAGGTCCAGGAGTTCCTCCCGATCAAGTAGAGCTCCGACCCGGGAAACGCCCGCGGCCACGGCAAGTCTTGGGAGTCCTCCTGGAGCTCCTACACCGACCGTGGCCAGCCCGGAACGTCCGGGAAAGAGGTTCCGCGCAAGCTGGTGCGTGAGCCTCCCAAGGTAATTTTTCTTTCTTACCTCGATTAACTTTTAATTGTAGCATCTATTTGCTCAATTTCTTCGTTATTTATCTGCAGCGTTCCCAAGAAGGGGACTGAAGCTCCGCCCTCAGCCACAGTGTCTGAGGCTGCGGAGGCTTCTGCTCCAGCTCCGGTGCCGCCCCAAGCGGAGGCTGCGACAGCTCCGGCGCCGGCTGTCGTGGTCATGGACCTCGACTCGTCTCCAGAGGTTCCCGTGGTAGCGCCGGACCACGGGATTGAAGATGCGCCAGCGGCACCCGTTCCGGAGGTTGAAGCTCCGGGTTCTGGTGCTGCAGAAGTAGAAGCTCCGGCTGTCGAGTCGGAGGAAGTAGCGGTCCCGGCTTCAGAGCCGGAAAGTGCTGAAGCTCCGGCGGTTGAGCCGAAGGTAACTGAAGCCCCGGCATGTGAGCCGGAAGTTGAAGTGGTTCCGGCAGTTGAGCCGGTTACTTCCGAAACTCCGGTCGCAGAGCCGGTAATTATTGGAGCGCCGGCTGCAGAGCCGGTGATTGTTGGAGCGCCGGCCGCAGAGCCGGTGGCTGAAGAGGCGAGGGAGCTTGAGCCTCCCTCAGAAGAAGTGTCCCGGCCGGAGCCAATGGAGGCGACGACGTCGATGGTACCCGTGGCGGAGCCAGAGTGCCTGAACGAAGTCGCCGGCCCCCAGCCTGAGGGGGCAAATGAAGACTTGGTGGCGGGACCTTCTTCGGTGGCGACTGAGGCCATCCCGGAGGAGTGCCCTAGTGCTTTGGAAGCTCGGGGTTCCACTCTCGTAGAGTGGGACCCAATTTTTGTAAATGAAGACCCGCTGGAACCAGCGGAGGAGATCCCGACAGGTCCGGAGCCCATCTCTCTGTCGATGTCCATCGACAACGCCTGCTCCAGTCTACGTCAGGTCCAACTGGCCTTCTTCCACGACAGCAAAGCTCTTGAAGAGGAGCGCCAAACCCTTAGGAGGTGGCGTAATCGGCTCCACTTTGAGACTAAGCTGGCGCAGTCGAGGATTGCGGATGACAAGGAATGGATCAGGCGGGAGAAGGTCCGCCTGGAGCTCTGGGGTGAGCTGCTGGACGAGAGGGAGAGCATGACTCACGCCCTCGACGCTCAATCCCGGGAGTTCCATGACCAAGCTAAGGCTGCTAACGACGCGGCCAACGCTCGGTTCGATCAACTCGAGGCCATCAGCACCGCACTCATCAAGCGCCGAGAGGCACTTGAAGGAAGGGAAAGGCGGCTCGAGAATGAGGAGCAAAAACTCCTGGAGCTACGGGATGACGTCTTGCGACGGGAGGAGGAGCTCGCCGAGAAAACAGCTCTGGCGGACAAGGGCCTCGAGGAGCGCACTAAAAAATTGGAAGAGCGCTGCCTCGAGGAGGAGGAGAAGACCTGGGTGCGGGGGCAGGAACTCTACGAGTACGAGTGTGCCCTTGTCGCCCGGGAGAAGAAAATAGAGGCTAGGGAGAAGGACCTGGTCGACCGCCGGAACAAGATCCACCTCCGGGAGGAGGAGCTCGGAAGACTTGAGAAGCGGGTTGCTGCGAAGATTCAGCAAAACGCCAAAGAAGTTGAGCGTCTCTCCCGCGAGAATTCGGAGCTGGCGGCGGCCCGGAGATCCCTGGAAGAGATGAAGGGCCTGAGGAAGACGGACTCCCTGCAAATTTGGGAGTTCCTGAGCAAGGCCGACGATGCGCTGGCGCCGATGGGTTTCAGCCCCGTGCTCCCGGATGATCCGGAGCCGGAGTCGGACCTTGCGTTGCAAGCGTTGACCGCTGCGGGCAGCAAGCTCTCCAAGGTGGGCGACGTCATCGCGGACCAGCTGGAAGTCGAGGGGCAATCTCTGGCTAGGAACGTCACAGAGTATGTGTTGACGTGCTACACTAGCCGGAACCCTCGATTCCCTCTGGACCCGGTGCTTGAAGGCCCCGTCGAAGGAGAAGGCGAAGCTACCCGAGCCAGCGTGTCGGAGGTCGCCCAGAAGGTCGCCGAATTCTTCCATAGGGTCTAGGACTGTCTCTCTTAGCCTTTACTTGTATCTTCTCTTCTTCCTCAATTTTGTAATCTCTTGTCTCCAGATGTAATCTCCGGTCTTCTGATGAAATGAAATCCTCACTTTTTTGCGAATTTCATTTTTTTGTCTTCAACATCTTTATCTTCACTTGGCCCCCTGGTAGATGTGCACAATTTGATTGTGGACATGTACCAAAAGGATGTTGAGTTTTGTTGAAGACAAATTTGCTTCGAACTCGTATAATTTAGGTCCGAAGTTTTCGATAGTGAAGGTCCCTTGAAGTAGTCGGAGCTTAGAAGCTCTGGCACTTTCCATCGCCGGAGCTTAGTAGCTCCGGCAATAGCCTCTACCAACACGTTGAGCGTCGATAGTTAATACTCCAAGTTGTCGGAGCTTAGTAGCTCCGGCAATGACCCTTGCCACGCCTGGTTTGTTGGCAACAGACTCTAGTGATAGGGTCTTCTCACCATCTTTAAGTCAACGCCGACGGTTGACGCCCTGGTGGGAGTCGGAGCTTGGTTAGCTCTGATTTTTCTCCATCAACATAGGGTTCATTTTTCCTGCACACTTAAGCCAAGAAAAATAGTAAAATTCGTTTCTTATCTATAACTTCGTCGCGGCTTACGGTTCTCAAGAGAATTTTAAGTTGAACACGATTTTTAGTACGACTGAATGAACTGTCTTTTCTTTTAGATCCAATTGTCCATGGACCCCCCTTACTTTGGCCTGCCGGGATGTAGGTAGAGTGGCGTACTTAGGGTGCTTGACCAGGCTAAGTCGATAGCGCACTCCGGCCCTAGAATGGCTTGGCGGCTTTCAGGCGAGTTGGCCACAGACGATATTTAAATCTAAAAAATCCGACAATTCGACTCGAATCGTACGTAAACCGGTCAAACTAGAATTTCTTAAGAATTGCACGTTTCTGTTATAGACAAGAAAGAGAAAAATAAAAATGTCGAGCCTATGCAAAAATGAATGCACGTGGAGTCTATTTCACATGAAGATGTCTTTCATTATAGGTCCGGGGTACAGGGGAAACAAGTACACTCTTAGGGTACGGAACCAGGCTAAGTGTGTTTGGTTTCTCGTTTGACCCAGGGTAGTTAGCCACACTTCTAGTCCGGAGACTGTATCAAGTGTTGCATGAGCTTTTCAAACCTTTCGGGAAAGGTCCGGCTGCTCTCCCGGAGGAACTACCCGACTCTGTACAATGACTCTATAACATACATTTCAAGTTACTTAAGACTCACCTCCGTGGAATTAAGTGTAGAACTTACGGAGGTGCTCGATGTTCCAAGGATTTGGGAGAGGTGTCCCATCCTCAGTAGCCAAGCGAACGCTTCCGGGACGGGATACTTTGATCACTCGGAAGGGCCCTTCCCAGCCGGGGGAGAGTTTGTTTTGCCCTTCTCTGGATAGTATTCTCCGTAGCACCAGATCGCCTTCCTCGAGCTGTCGGTTGTGTACATGCCGCTGGTGATAGCGCCGTAGATCTTGGCGATATCGGGCGTTCCGAACAGCTGCTTGGCACCTTCCCTCCTCGAGGAGATCTAGGTCTTCACGCCGGAGCTGGTCCTGCGCGGCTTCGTCGAAGGTCCGGACTCGGAGGGAACCCAAGGTGATTTCCGGAGGAAGGATCGCTTCAGCTCCATACACCAGGAAGAAGGGTGTTTCTCCGGTTGCCCGACTTGGAGAAGTCCTGTTGGCCCATAGAGTGGGCGGAAGCTCTTCGATCCAATTGGCTCCGTGCTTTTTCAAACGCTCATAAGTGCGTGTTTTGAGTCCTTTAAGGATCTCTGCGTTTGCTCTCTCGGCTTGTCCATTGCTGGCAGGATGAGCTACAGAAGCGTAGCAAACCTGTATGCCGAGGTCTTCGCAATATCCTTGAAATGCGGAGCTTGTGAACTGAGTCCCATTATCAGTGATGATCTTATTTGGGACTCCGAATCTGCTCACGATAGATTGTAGAAAATTGATTGCAGATTGTTTGTTGATCGTCACAACAGGAGTAGCTTCCGGCCACTTGGTGAACTTGTCGATGGCGACGTACAGGAACTTGTAACCTCCGACGGCTCTTGGGAAGGGTCCCAAGATGTCCATCCCCCACACAGCGAAAGGCCATGTAGGAGGTATCATTTGTAAGGACTGAGCAGGTGTATGAATTTGCTTTGCATGAAATTGGCATGCTTTGCATTTCTTCACTAGCTCAGTAGCATCCTGGAGCGCTGTAGGCCAGTAGAAGCCGTGCCGAAAGGCTTTTCCGACCAGCGTGCGGGAAGATGCGTGGTTCCCACACTCACCTCCATGGATTTCTGCGAGGAGCTCGCAGCCTTCTTCCCTTGTGATGCACCGCATTAGGATGCCGTTGGCACCGCGTCGGTAGAGATCCCCTTCTACCAACGTGTATCTTTTAGCCAATCTGACTACCCGGTCAGCGGACACATCATCGTCAGGAAGGATGTTGTCTTTCAAGTAGTTCCGGATCTCCGAGATCCATGCATCGGAACTAACTTGAGCATTTGAGTCTTGCGTGCTGGGTTGCTCGGAGCTTCCGGCAGCACCTACGACCCTTGATGGCTGCCATGGTAACAGGGCCATCGGGACCGTCAGCTTCGGGATGCTGATCTCGCCCCCTTCGTTCAGTTCGGCAGGCTGAACTGTGGGTTTTGACAACCTCCGGACAAAGGTTCCGTCAGGAACCGGAGCTCCGGTTGACGCCTTAGTCGAGAGTTCGTCAGCTTCAGCGTTGTGAGCACGCTGAACATGGTGAAGGTCTAGGACTTCGAAGTCCTTCTGAAGCCTCTGGACTTCAAGGAGGTAAGCAGCCAGCTGGAGATTATTGCAGGAGCATTCACCCTTCACCTGCTTGATGACGAGTTGTGAATCTCCTTTGACCAGCAATTGCTTGGCATCATATGAAAGTGCCACCTTTAATCCATAGATGAGTGCTTCGTACTCCGCCATGTTGTTGGTTGCCTTGAAGTCAAGGTGTACCATGTATTTCACCTTCTCCCCGGTTGGTGCGAGGAGAAGGATTCCAGCTCCGGCTCCCTGCTTCTGCATGGAGCCGTCGAAGTAAAGGGTCCAGTGAGGCTTAGTGAAGGCTGGAACTTGAGGTTCCGTCTTCTGCTCGCTGGGGCCCCCAGGGTTTAATGGAGAGGGAGTCCATTCTGCCACGAAATCTGCCAACGCTTGACTCTTGATTGCTTGTCTTGGAATGAATTCAAGGTCGAATTCAGCCAGTTCCGCTGCCCACTTTGCAATATTCCCAGTTGAATTGGGATTATGCAGGATCGCTCGAAGTGGATATGAAGTCACCACTGAGACTTTGTGAGCTTGGAAATAGTGTCGAAGCTTCCTTGAGGCAATAAGAACTGCATAAAGCAGTTTATGCACCTCTAGGTATCGAGTCTTGGCATCATGTAACACTTCACTGATGAAGTATACCGGGCGTTGAATGGTCCGGACCCTCCCGGAGGGGTCCGGAGCTTCCTCTTCATTGATCTGGACCCTCTCGGAGGGGTCCAGACTCTCTTCGGGGACCTCCGGGTTCTGGGTGGAGGAACCCGGAGCTTCTTCAGGAATGACCTGGATCCTCTCGGAGGAATCAGGGTCCTCTGAAGTGGCTTCTTGTGGGTTCAAGTCTGGGAGCTGGGACCCAGACCCGCTTTCAGGAACCTCCGGACCCTCCCAAAAGGGTCTGGATTCCTGAGTATTGGGTAGTTCCGGTCTCTCCGCAACCAGAACCATACTGACGA
This sequence comes from Tuctoria greenei, assembly GCA_036927565.1. Taxonomy (NCBI): domain Eukaryota; kingdom Viridiplantae; phylum Streptophyta; class Magnoliopsida; order Poales; family Poaceae; genus Tuctoria; species Tuctoria greenei. Next base: position 3,508,136 of record JAYESD010000004.1, read on the forward strand.
CTTCGTCAGCTGCTGAAATGTAAAGCAATAAAGGCTCACCAGGGTTCGGAGCTACCAAGACTGGTAGGGTGGTGAGGAACTGTTTCAGCTCCTGGAATGCCTTCTCTGCTTCTTCAGACCATTGGAATGGTCCGGACTTCCTCAGTAACTTGAAGAAGGGAAGTGCCCTTTCCGCCAGTCTTGAAATGAACCGGCTGAGGGCTGCAGACATCCGGTTAATTTTTGGACGTCTTTGATGCGGGTTGGTGGCCGCATGTCTTCAATGGCTTTTATCTTCGCTGGATTAGCCTCTATGCCCCGGTGACTTACCAGGAAACCAAGAAGCTTTCCGGAACTAACCCCGAAGACGCACTTGTCTGGGTTTAGCTTCGTGCGGGTGGCCCGCAGCTTATCGAAGACAGCCTGCAAGGTGTCCAAGAGGGACTCCTTGTTCTTGACTTTGACCACGATGTCATCGACGTACACTTCCACTATGTCTCTGATGAGTTCTTCCAAAGTTTTGTACATAGCTCGTACAAAAGTTGAAGCTGCATTCTTGAGACCAAAAGGCATGGCTGTGTAACAATACAATCCATCCACTGTGATGAATGAAGTATGTTCTTCATCTTCCCTAGACATCCTGATTTGATGATATCCAGAATATGCGTCTAGAAAACACAGTAATTCACACCCGGAGGTGGAATCCACTATCTGGTCTATTCTAGGTAGTGGGAATGGATCTTTTGGACATGCCTTATTCAGTGTGGTGTAGTCGATGCACATCCGAAGTTTCCCGCCGGCCTTGGGCACAACGACTGGGTTTGCCAACCATTTTGGATGGTAGACTTCTCGGATGAATCCGGCTTCGAGCAACTTCTTCACTTCTTGTCGGATGAAGTTTTGTCGCTCTACTGATTGCTTCCGAGGTTTCTGATGCACAGGCCGAGCGTCGGGGTAAACCTTCAGATTGTGCTCAATCACTTCCCTGGGGATCCCAGGCATTTGTGACGGTTGCCAAGCAAACACGTCAACGTTAGCCCGGAGGAAAGTGATGAGCGCGAGTTCCTATTTGTCGTTCAAGCCACCCGATATGCGGGTAGTTTGAGTGACATCGGAACCAATTTAGACGACTTTGACGGGAATGTCAGTGTCGCCGCTTGGCTGCACACGGGGTGCAGAGGTCGAGCCTCGTTGACGAATGCTCGGAGGTTGTGGAGCTTGCTTCTGTCTGGAGTCCTCCTCTTGCGCTGTGGTGAGTGCGTGGAGTTCCTCCAGAGCAGTTACTCCGGCTGTGCGATCTCCGCGGATCCGAAGAACGCCTACTGGTGTTGGCATCTTCAACACCAGGTATCCATAATGAGCAGCTGCCATGAATCTGTACAAGGCAGGTCTACCCAAGATGGCGTTGAATGGTAAGTTGATCTGAGCGACGTCGAAGACCAACTTCTCGGTGCGATACTTCTCCCGGGTTCCGAAGGTAACGGCGAGAGTAATAGCTCCGAGTGGAGTGATGGCCCCCGGACCTACTCCGGAGAAAGGTCGAGAGGGCTGGAGGTCCGAAGGTCGGAGCTGAAGCTTAGTGAAAGCTTCAAAGCTGATGAGGTTAAGCCCCGAACCTCCGTCTACCAGGACATGATGGAGCTGGATGTTGTTAATGGTGGGAGATACCATCAAGGGTAATTGGCCAGCTCCGACCATGCTTTGAGGACAGTCCGAAGCATCAAAAGTTATGGGTATGTCCATCCACTTTCGATGTGGCTCCGGTCTAGCTGTAGGAGCTACAGCAGCCATATCCCGTCGCATAGTCTTGATGACACGGCGAGAAGTGATGTCCCATGATCCACCAAAGATGGTGTTCATGGTTTTTCGACGCTCGTTGTCGGAGACGTCGGAGTCATCGTCGACGGAGGTGTAGACGGCTTTCAGAACCTTTTTGGGGTCCTGAAACCCTAACTCCTCTTCAGCCGGAGCTTCATCGACCTTTTGTTTTCCCTCCCTCTGTCGGAAGGGAGACCCTTCCCGGCGCTTGTTGTAGCGCTCGGCAAGGTTTTGGACCTCCCGGCAGTCCTCCAGTCTGTGGCTGCTCGTTTTGTGAATGGGGCACCACATCTTGGATTTGCCGCCGTCTTCAGAAGACGGTCGAGGTCGCTTCTCGGGGCGTGGCCCCCGGCCACCAGGAGTTGCAGTGGCTGCAACGTTGGATGTGTCGGCCGACGGCTTCTTCTTGCCGTTGGTCTTCTTTTTCTTCTTGCCACTCCCGGAGGTAGCAGCTTCTTCTTTGGAGGATTTTTTATGATCCTCCAAGGCTGGTTTGGAGTGCATTTCACGGCCCTCCGCAGCTCTGGAACATTTGTCAGCCAGGCTGAAGAGCTCCGTGACGCTGGTGATTTCTTTGATCGCCAGCTTCTCCAACATCTTCTTGTCTCGTACACCCTGTCTCAATGCCACAATGACAGAAGCGCTTGAGATAGAAGGGATGGTGTTACGTACCTGAGAGAACCTCTGGATGAATGACCGCAAAGATTCTCCTCCTTTTTGCACGACCGCAAAAAGGTCCAGTTCAGTGCCCGGTCGGGTGTATGAACTCCCAAAGTTGGCAGTGAACTGACGGCACAGCTCCTCCCAACTGTCAATAGAGTTGGGTGGAAGGCTCATGAACCAGGACCTGGCAGTCCCAGTTAAGGCCACTGGAAAATAGTTGGCCATTACAGCCTCGTTTCCTCCAGCTGCTAGGATCGCAGTGGAGTATATCTGCAGAAATTCTACGGGATTGACAGTCCCGTCGAATTTTTCCGGCAAATGTGGCCGGAACTTCTGTGGCCATCTAACCATGCGTAAGTGCATGGCTAGGGCGGAACAGCCTCCTCCTACTCCTTCCAGAGTAGAAAGGTCTTGAGCATCTCGTCTTTCTCGAGCTCGCTCGATGTGGACACGGCCATCCTGTTGGCGGTATCGGCGATCAAGCTCCGCCCGGAGGTCGTGTGTCGAAAGCCGAGATGCGGTATGGGCACGTCGTGCCCCAGAGGGCAACGACGTCACTTGCTGTGACGCAGCTCGTCTCCGGTTGTTGGAGACATGTGGACCAAGTCTTCCAGACAACGTTCGTCGCTGCGACGGGGCCCGCCCTGAAGGAGGTGGACCCTGGTTGTTGAGGCGTTCGGCCGCTGCTGCGACCAAATGCTCAACATCAGCTCTCCATTGCTCCATGGCACCTTGAGATGCATCCGGAGGTGGTGGTCGCTGGAGGAGAGCACGCGCTGCATGAAGCGCGTGTTCTGGGTTGTCATGACTTGCCGGCGCAGTATGTGACGCCGGTGCACCATCATGTCGTCCGGCATGTCTTGCCGGAGAAGATGGTGGTGGTGGGAGTGTGACTCCTGCTGGAACTGAGGCTCCTGCCGGTGGCTGCATGTTGGAGGGATTGCCTCCGACAGCCTGAGCAGCAGGTTGCCCGTTGGATGATCCAGCCGCAGAATTCACCATTCTCGAAGATCTCAGGCGCCCCCTACCTGGCGCGCCAACTGTCGACTGTTGGAGTCGGCAGATCCCCTGACACTACGAAAGTGTTGAAGGAGTTTGTGGTTCGGTTTGGGCGCGCGGAGACTCAAGAAGGTAAAACGTGATTGGACACGAGTGACACAGTGGTTTACGTGGTTCGGGCCGCCTAAGCGTAATACCCTACTCCACGGGTGTGAGTGTGTGTTGTATTAACTTGTGAACTTCCGAGCGTTCGAGAGTTCTCCCTCCCTTTGTGTATCGTCGGTTTGTCCTTTTATAGTACAAGGACAAACCGTTACAAGTCAGCCTGGCCCGACATGTGGCCCTGGCGGTTACTAGTATTGATACACGAGATTGATTGTTGTTAATAGCCCTGTAACGGCTCCGACAGTGCCGTTACAGGTGTTAAGATCGTCCGATTAAGTATCATTAACGTGGAATTAATGATAATTAATCGGGTCTTGAAGTCCGCGGCTGTCCTTTGAAGATCCGGAGCCGTTACAATGTCTCTCGGAGGTTTAAAGCGGCCAGCTCCGACGTATGGACACGTGGCAGCTCCGGAGCTTGCTTATGGGAAGCGGGAAGCTCCGGGGTGGCCTGGCACGTGTCAGGTCCGGAGCTTCTCTCGGTCAGGGGTTAAGTCCGGAGGTGCCGTTTCAGTACCTAGCCCGGAGCTTTACCCTTGCGGGTAATAGCTCCGGTCTGACAGTACACGTGGCAACCTAGGGGTTAACCATGTTGGAGAAGCATGTCCGGTTATGTCTGACAGGTGGGCCCCCGAGGGTCTTTAATTTGAGTAGATGTCCTTCCCTTGAGATCTTTGCAACCTCAGGGGGTGTATGGTTTTTAGGGTACCGACAGGAGCCTACCCAACAACCGAATCTGTTGGAGTTTAGGTGCTTCGTTCAAGCACTAGGGGGTATAGGAGATTGGGTCGGTTACGTGTGCAACCGGGCGACTGTTTACCAAAAACACAGGTCTCCGCAAAGTCGTAAGACCATGTATGGGGGCTGACGCCTGCCCAGTGCCGGAAGGTCAAGGAAGTTGGTGAACTGATGACAACCACTAAATCCCATGGTCATCTGATTTTTAATCCTAACACAAACCAGTAGAGCCAACCTAGTGTAATTAATCTACTAGTTAAGTTATATTTATTTTGTGTAAGGAAATTATATTTATCCAGTGTTATAGCTCCGCGATCGTACAGCCGATGACTGTCCTTCAACTTTGTGACACGCAACTGACATGAGTAGCTAGAACAAGCTTCGTAGTCATAGGTATCCAAGTCAAAGTTGCCACACATAGAACGGGTTCCTCATAAATCCATATTCTAAATGAACATTTATAGTTCTTTACAACAATTTCTAAAAGATTTCATATTCTAGATTACAGTTTATACTCATCCTACTCAAAAATCATATTATCTCCTATTTTATATCATATGTGGTTATGTACTCTATATTATTGTACTTTGTATCCATTTCAATAATATTACATTCGCTATTTAAAATCCACTCAATTTTTTCCTTTTTATTCTTGTTTTTCATTTCTCTCTTTTATCTTCTCTTTATGTCTCTTCACCTTATATATCTGGATCGTTCTCGTTTCTTCTTCACTTCTATCATAGAGGAATCCTATTAAGCAGACGCCTAAAATTTTACAAAATATCAACCATTCATTCTTCTATAAGATTCATGCTCAGTAACCTTTTCCCCTCCCAAACCCTTTCTTCACCCGATACCTCCCGCAACCGCCGCATTTTTCTCCACTCACAGTGGCAGTTGGCAGTGCTTCTCCAGCACGCAGCGCGCCGCGAAGGAGCAGCACGCCGCCGCCATAGCCGGCGACAGAGTGGCGCTGCCCACGGAGGACGGCGTTGAGGCAGTGCGGCGCGATGCGACGCCGCTGCCGCCAGATCTAAGGAAGAAGGGTGATTTTTTGTTTATTGTTAATTCGTAATTTGTAGAGTTATGTCAATTGTAAAATAATCAAACAAAGAAAAATTTGTGATTGATTAACCTATATGATTAAGGTTTAATGATTAATTACAAGAATTAATGATTAATGATTGTAATTTGCTGTATATTAATTGTTCGGTGCCTGATTTTTTTTTAAATTTCAAACGCCTGACAAAAAGACAGATCTTATCCCTAAATTGAGCAACGGAGGATGACGGTGTAGTGCATCTATATCAAACATCTGTTCATTGCCGACTGTACTTTTGCCTCTACTTTCAGGTCAGGACCCGCCTCGGATGAGGAGAATCCGCCACGACCTCATCCTCAACGAGCCACTGTCATGGTGGCCGTTGGGGCTATGCTGCATCTGCTCTATGATGTCATCGAGGAGGCGGTCCATGACTCTACTCCTCAGTAGAGCAACTCTGCTCTAAAATGCTGGAGTGAAGCAACTCTGTCATGGTGAAGGAGCTGTCATTAGAGGTGTTTGGCTGGACAAGTTTTCTCAGCTCTAAAAAGTAATGATTTTATAACGCAATTCCAATTTTACCCTCTGTCTTTGCTGTACCTGTTTCATGTTTATGAGCCGAGTTGTTCAAATGAATGGTTTTTTTTTTCTTAAAGTTGTCTGCTGCAGACAATTTTTCACTTTTCCATTTTTTTTGTTGACACGTTATGGTGTGACGTCAGGTGCTGATACTTTTGTGCTTGTGTGTTGTTACTGTTTTTTACACTTTTTTGGTTGCTACGTCCTACTGCTAGTTGCTGGACGAATTTTTTCAGAGACGCGTGCACATATGACATTTGGCCATTTGGTCAAGCGCCATGGCCCTGTATGCTTCCACGTTTGCTAAAGATTAGTGTACTTGGACAAAAATTACAGTACAAAAGAATCGAAGCAGCTTGGATTATTGGCACATAAAAAAAATCACAAACCTTCACATGCAATTCACAAGTACTGCATCATGAATAGCTGGTCAAACAAATCCCAAGTTCCCTTGCTTTAAAAAAAATCACAAGTTCCCTTATTCAAGTTTATAAAAGTCTAACAAAACATATACTGCATGATGAATAAGGTGTACTCGATAATGAAATCCACTCACTTTATAGACTGAATTTTATCTATCTTTGCTGCAGTTCAAGAACAGTGAAGCAGAAGTTTTGTGTCAGCGTGATCCCTTGGTACTGGATGTACTGCAGACGCATCAATGCAAAGAAATTGATTTAATCACACAGGTTGCTCAAAAAAATCAGACATGTAGTGAAATTTGACAAAGGCAAAGGAGGTGGCAGCAGCAGCAAAGGCAAAGAGGCAGAGCCAACTCCATCTGCCAGGTGGAAGAGAAGACGAGTGAATTATTCCTTACTGTCTATGCCAACTGATATGAATACAACTCCATATTCATCAAATTTAACTACTATGTTATGCAAACTCATATAAAAGATATCATTTCCTGGTTGCACAAAAAATCATTGACAAGTAGAGCAAGACCGCAAGGCGATGCCTGAGGTATGAAATCGAACACAGGCTACGAAAACATTGCAAAGACAATTATCGATGCCCTGTACAGAAACAAAATCAATCACTGCATTGTAACTACATTCAATTGTGAATAAACTCAACCGTGACACGCAAGAGTCCAGGAACATCAACGGATCAAGTCAGATCGATGCTATGCCCTGTTCAAGACAGAGCAATCACACCATGGTGCCTCTGAGGTCGACTAGATCAATGCGTGAAGGGTGCGTGAAGGGAGGGGGCGCGGAGGAAAGTAAGCTGACGAGGCCGGCGATTCTATGCACATACGGGGGCGAGCGGCGCAGTCCGGCGGCGGGCGACGAGCGACCCAGTCCGGCGGCGACCTAAGGTTTCCACAGACAGCCTCAACCCAGGAATAGGAGTGCCCAAGGTTTGTGCAACGAGGGAGGTGGGTGGCAGTCGACCGGAGGCGACGGCGGGTGCGCCCTGCTCGGCCCGATGTGTGCTGCCGAGTCTTCCAAATAGATGGAATTTTGTGTAATCAGTGTCAATTGCGGGTAAATACCTCTAAACTCCACGACTAGATTTATAATTACGATCTTTGGAGCAACAAAAGGGGTACTCCAAAAAAATAAACTAGAGCTCCATGAACTCTCTAGAATTGGACCCCTTTGTGGAGTTGGGAGTTTTAGAGTTGACATCTTTAGCAATATTTTTTAACTCTTCTCAGGAGTTCGTTTTTGGAACCATATCAAACACGTCCTTAGACCATTCATTTAGGGGTCTATTGTAAGCATCTGCTCGCATACCGCACCGGGTAGCGCACCCCAAGCACCTGCCGTGCGCACAAAAATAGTGCACACGGTGCGGACGGTCTAGATCTCTTGACCTAGCGCACAGCTAATGCTGATGAGAATCATTGGGCTTAATTGATTGGTGGATCTGACCAGAAAGAATAAGACTTTCGATCGAGCAATTGGTTGGCAAATATTATGAGCAGAAAGATTAAGACTTCTGACTGTGCAATTGGTCAGATAGAGTAAGACTTCGAGCAAACAACTGTTTTGTCATTTTGTAGTTCATTTTTAAACTATAAAGCAATAAACTTTCAAAAACAGTACGAGTATGCGAGTATTCTATAGTAGTATAGTAAGACTTCAGACTGGGCAATCGATTGGCATATTCGAGCAGAAAGGTTCAAGACGAGACAGGAAACATGAACGCGATCCTAGTACTACTGCTACCCAAACAGCATACGCTAGTAACTAGTAACCCACGTTGAAGACAAAATATTAAGTTAAACCATCCAAATACCAGCATGTACATTTACTGCAGTAAATCATCTACAAGTCATCACATGTTGGGGAAAATAGAAAAGGTGCAGCAAACATAAACAAAAGATAAACCATACATTGTACAGATCAGACAACGAATTATATAAATATCGGAAGCAAACCTAAAGAAACACGTCTGGCAATATCTGGAACTAGACCAGAATAGATGTTGTCCTAGTTGCAGACTCATTTGGTAGCATGCATTGCAAAATCTGGAACCTTAGCAGTTCTGAATGGTATAGGGCGTCCGCCCATTTACTGATCTTGCTACGGCTTCACATACTTGTCAACATAGCCCTGGCGAAATGAGGTAGCAAATCTGAGTCAACGGACCAAATATTTAAAGCAACTAATATGTGCTGCTAAACAAGAAACATGCACAAAGAATAGAAACTAAAATATAGTATGTTTGATTTTGAAATATCAGAAAGGGGGCTGAATGCCATGTTGGAATCCAGAAATCACGATCAATGTGCCAGTATGCTCATACAAGTGATGAGATGAACAATACACTGATGACAACAGAACAAGATAAATATAGACAATATACTCATACAAGTGTTGTTATCAGGAGTGTTGCATTCACATAAAAACAGGAGTACATGTTTTTTGAACCAAAACTGCAAAGGAAGCCTCTGCAGTGAATATATTAGATATTAATATGGTGGTATTAAAACCACAAAACAGACACCAAAGGCAAGATTGGTTGGAAGAGGTAAAGCGTGTCGCTCTTGAGATAAGAGGGAATGAGGCTTAGACCTACAACCCAAACCAATCGTTTGGCACGACCGATACAAACTGACACAACCAAAAAGGAGAGAAATAAAACAAACGACCAACAAACTCTACCACCTAGACAGGCAACAAAGAGAAGAGGACTAATCAGCTAACTAAGCAGTGACACCTGATATGAGTCACAACCACCCAAACCTTGAACACCACCAAGAGGAGCAGAAGAGGGTGACACAGAAGGGAATGAAGATTCCAGAAGGACCAGAACCATAGGGCCCCACCCATCTTCTAAGTGCTTCACGACCTCTGGATAAACCATATGGGCATCATTGATCGAAGAGTGTAACCTTGTGGCCTTCCCTTTCATGGTAGAGGACCTCAACGCCAGCTTGAGATCAGGCTCCTTATCAAAGTGAAAGGTCACTCGACAAATGCTGGCTTGGGGAAAAGAAACTCGAGAGGAGGCAGCCAAAGTAGCTGCAGCCAAGGAGAAGGGGCAACTAGGGCATTCACACTTCAACTTTCCCGAGCTAGTGTTGATGCATATTTCCTCTAGGACTCTAGAAGGAGCAGCAAGAGTTTTTGAGAGAGAAGGGATAGCAGTTGTCTGAGTTTGTTGATAAGCGGCGACGAGGAAGAACGCAGTTGCGTGCTTTGTGGCCTTCCCCCTTGCAACGGAAGCATCTAGTGGCCTCTGCACACCTTGCAGCAATGTGGTCAAAGGAGAAGCAGTTGAAACACTTACCGATCAGATCAGTAGGCACTGACCGAGCAACCTGATGTCGGGGACCAACATAAGAATGTTTGCAGTCCTCACCGGCTAGGATAGCAGACCTGTTTGGAGGGCCAAAGGGGGTTGGTGGGGGCCCCAAGAGAGAGCCCAAAGGTGGAGAAGGCAAGAGGGGAGGGGAAGATGATAGTGGGGGTGGCGACCTCGGTGGAGACCGAGACAGCGGCCTGAGGGAGGCAGGGCCAGAGGAGATTTTGTGGTTGGGCGACGGAGGAGGAGTGGTGTGAGACAAAACATGTACCTCGGAAGCAGCGAAGGTGGCGGGTTGAGCCAGTGGGAAGACTGACGAGGTTGCCGAGGAGGCAACCGACAGGGATGACTCCGGCGCAGGAGACTGGGGCTTCGGCTTTGGAGCAGCCAGCCAACCCTTTCGCATCCAAGAGAACCCAGAGTTGTTGGTGATGGTGGTGGTGTGAGGCTAGACAAGAGAGGGCGCCTCCCTTAGGGAAGCCGAAACAGCAGAAGTCAGGGAGGCGGCCACCGTAGGAGGGGAGGGTTCCGCAAGTAGGGATGCCAGAGGAGCTACCAAGCTGGGAGAAGTGGTTGAAGACAAGGGGGGCATAGGGGGAGACGAGTTAGAGGAAAGGGTGATGGGGGCTGAGACTTGGGGGGCTACCAGGACAGGTCCACCCAAAGCAGAAGATGGCGGAGAGGAGAATGTGGTTGTAGGAGTAGGGGAGGGCGAGGAGAGGAGACGTGTAGGCCGCACGGCCGCCACTGGCGGCGCAAGAACCATTGGAGGCGAAGGAACAGCCAGATCTGGCCGAAACTGGGAGGAAGTGAGAGGAGAGGCGCACCTGGGAGGAGAGGAGGGGGAGGAGGGCGAGGAGAGGACGGGCGAGGGGACCAAGGGGTAGGCCGGAGTCGGCCGGCGCGCCGACCGCAGGACCACCGCCGGGCGCAGATCCGGTGCGGGACACGGACCAGAAGCATGGCACGGTGCGGGATCAACTGGAGCACAGCGTTTGTGGCCATATACCGGAGGGGAGGGAGGGAGGGACGGGGGCGGCACCGGCCGCAGGGGGCGGCTCGGCCGCCCGCCGCGTCGCCCTCCGCCGGGAGCTCCCCGAGCGACCCGAGGCGGCATCACCAACAGGAGTACATGTTGCCAAGCTCAAATAAATCAATACCGAATGGCTAGACCATAACACAGATTTCAGTGCATCCTTCATGTTGTTACCACAGTTCTAATGCTGAATAGCATGATATTGAGTAGAATCCAACTTATGTTCCACCATATCAAGGACATTGAATCATTCCAACAATGTCCATGTGCTAAATAAACCATATATCATGAACTATACTGTATTATATCCTCATAAAATGGTTGAAACATGGTAGCAGAAAACACACATAAACAACTAATATGCTATAGAGGTGATATATACATACCATTACCAATTTGGTCACCTTCTTTTGAGATGATTGCACATATTGCTTAATCTTGGCAGGCGTTTTCGGAATGTGAGTGCTGGGGACTGAACTAGAAACCTTATCAACTGTTTTCTTAACAATAATTTTGAAAGCCTCTTTGCTCATGTTACCCTGTCTCCACGATGGCTTAAGAACTTCCTTAACAAAATCTGCAATAGCACTCTTAAAAAGCTTCATTGATCTGGAATCCTTAGCCTTATTATTTAATGATTGGTCATTGTCAATATCACCAGGGACATCTGAGCACCAGTCTTTAGCACCCAAGGAATCAGGGCTTGCATTCTCCACAACACCTGCTTCAGTATCTGCTGCCACCTCTCCAAGCCCCTCAACTTCTGACTCCGCAACAACCCCTAGTCCAAGCATATCTTTACTAGCCACTTCTATGTTCATAAACTTTGATGGATCAGAACTATCACCGGCACTCCGGTGTTTACCTTTACCAGGGTCCACCTTGTTGATTGAACTGCTTGACGGTTCAATACTGTCAATCAATGGATCATAAGGAGCACCAGGAATAAACTCCCGGCGGAATTGCTTTTGTTTATTGTGTGCAGCTTCTGCAGAGCTTTCATGGGCATGCGTTCCAGATCCAGGAAATGATTGACCAAAAGGAGACAGTGTATTCATGTGTTCTACTCCTTTTGTTGAAAAAGAACCAAGTGCATTTGGGCTTACAGCAGGGTCAATACCTAGACACGGATCTGCTTGTTCAAAGGTAGATGCGAATGGGTTGTAGTGGAGTTTGATAGATGATTTAGGAAAACCAACATCAGATATAGGGCCAAGTTTGCTACTTCCTGATAGATTTGATGAATGTCTCTGGAAAGAGGGATAAACCAGGTTAGTTCCTGGATCCAGACTCCCAGGGGGCTGCTGACCACCATATGGGGGCTGATGACATGAATAAGCTAGACCTATACCGCCTGAATAGTTTGACCATCTGTCTGGATGAGGTACTGGAGCATTTTCAACATGAATGGCAGCAGGCTGCTGGTGAGATGGAACTGGCTGGAGCGTACGATCATGGAGATTCAACGGGCCAGGATGAGATAGATCCGGTGCAGGATAGGTTCTCATCTGATTCTGCGGGAACTTATTTGCGGGCGCAATAACATTTTGTTGGAACTGCGTTTGAGTGTATTCTGATGACTGAATCATATTTGAGGATGATTGATGAGCTTGTGAGAAACCATATGACATTTGTTCTGGAGGACACAAACTCTGAGGATAAGCCTGGGGCATATCACACGCCATGGAGCTCTTGGTAGTTTCTGCCGATGGAAAAGGGACATCTGCTGAGGATTGGTTCACAAGAGTTTCATTACCAGCTGATGACAGCGCATTTAAGTCCGACTGAGACTGAGATGGGGGGCATGGTCTTTGTTCCTTACGAGGATCAGATGCATCTGCAGAACCAGCCACTGATTGAGAAGACCCAGAAGTTAAATTGCCATCACAACTATTCTGTCCAAGTGCACCATCCAATCTCTCTGTCCCCTCCAGGTCCTCTTGCAGATTGATTCTATCTCCTGAATTCTTAACTTCTCCGGTGGGATGAACCCGCTTAGCAACTGGCGATCTGCTTTGCCTTCAAGGTGAAAAATGAAAGAAAATTAAACATTCTTAGACTTCCAAAAGGGGAATTCAAATATATCAGATGTCATGATGAAACATAGAAAAACATAATACAATCATGCAGATTAATTGATTTATCTATTTAAAGTATACAGGAAGGCATAAGGGTGTACCTTTGAAATGGACTGCATTTGTTTGCCTCCAGCGGGCTACAGCTTCTACCCTTAGGTGACTTGCTATGGCTTCTTTTCCTTTGGTTTCTCCCATGACTTTCACTGCTTTGCACTCCATCAAACTCACTTTCCCTTAAATCATCCTTCACAAGATGCCCAGACACATCTGTATCTTGTTTTACTGAGTTGCTCTCATCTTTAAGGTGATACTTCCTAGCATCACCACTTTGCTCAGCACCATCAGGGACATTCTCATTTCCTTTTGCATTAACAGGTTTCTCAAAACCAAATTCAGCATTCCTATCACTAAGAGGAGCATGTTCATTATCTATACACAACATCACAAGCGTGTCGGGAGCACCAGCATCCACCTCATCTTCATTGTCATCAGAAGAATAACCCTGTATTAATCGGAATGGGCTTCCACCTTCGACAGTTACATTTGCAGTTTTGGCATTCACACTGCTATCAAGTTGCAAATCATTGTCATGTCTCAAAACATCACCGAGAGACTTTGGCTCATTAACATCTCCAGTACATTCATCAGTCACAAGCAAAGAATTGTCTGTGGTAAGATGTTTCCTTGATGGTGAGTCCTCATCACCTGAAATTTCAACAGGATAAAGAAAATGTTTAGAGATAAAGCAATGTGAAAGAATTCAGGATCAACATAAACTAAATAGTACAGTGATGGTATATAGAGTAGTCTTTCCATATAGATATAAATATATTGTATTGATTGACGTCATATATTTCCATATGGAGCGAGTACCATTTTTAATGCGGAGATGCAAAATGTAACAGCATGCATATAGGTAATAGTACCGCCATAAAGAGTGGAAGGAGGAGGGAGCAGGGGTTGGGCTAACCATCCATGTCCATATCTGAGTCATCAGATACAATTAGCTGAGTCTCTGCTTTCTTAGTTTCAGCAACATCACCTCCCCCAGGCGCACCTTGTTTTCCTTCCAACTCTGCATTCCATGACTGGGTAACTACAGAAGTGGGAGGTGCAGGGGGCAAAGGAGGGGGGGAAGATGGTGGAGGTGGAGGTGGAGTTGGAGGTGGGGGTTCTGGAGCAACAAAGCTTGGTTGTTGAGGCGGCGGTGGAGGTGGGGGTGCTGGAGCAAAGCTTGGCGGTCGAGGCGGCGGTGGCGGCAGTGGCCCTGGCATGGGATACTGAGGGGCCTGGTACACAGCTTGTGGTGGTGGCGGCAGTGGCCCTGGCATTGGCATTGGTGCAAAACCCCTCTGTTGTGGCCCCATTGGCATAGGGTGCATCTGGTCATGCGGGGCAAAGGGATATGCTGGGTTCTGAAACGGTGGCACGCTGTGCATGTACGGCCCTGGCGGCGGTGGCATTGCTGGGTGCTGTGGGTACGATGCTGGTGGCGGTGGCAAAGGTTGCTGGGGAAAGGGCCCAGTAACCCCAGCTTGCAGCTGTTGTCGCGGCCGCGGCGGCCGCTGAGGTTGCTGGGGGAAGGTTTGTGGCGGTGGTGGCGGCGCACCATGGCCATAGTGAGGGTTAAAGCTCCCTCCCTGCCCGTACATGCCTACCTCGGAATCCAAACACTCGGCCGAACCTCCTGCAGACATTCAAACTGCTCGTCAGAATTCGCCATCAGTCAGCGACCATATCACAACTAGGATAAACAAACCGCGCAGACAAAAGCAGCGGCGGACCGAGAAATAGGGCGAGGTAGGGCAGCCGCCCTACCTGACGCTAGCGAAGAGACACCCTCTCCTCCTAGAGAAGAAAATCCCTCTCCGAATCCCTAACCCTATCGCCGACTAGGATGAAATCTTCCTGTCCCCGATCCCTCCCCCTCCCTCGCGCAGGGATCGACCAAGCCCCGCTACATCCAACCTAAATCTCAGCTACGAAAGTAAGGAAGAGGATTCAGCAGAGGATTGGGGAGGAGAGCTCGGCTCTCACCTGGAGAAGGAGAAGGCGAGAAGCTGGCCGCACAAGACTGGAGACCGATACCGAGACTCCCCCCGTCTTGCAAGTTTTTATAGCTCTATTTTAATATAATACAAAAGGTTGTTTAGATATAATTTATTTGAAAGTATATTATATTTTTTTAAAAAAATCTATGCTGAGGATGACAATAATACAAACATTTTTTATAGGAATGAGCAAAAAAATCTTGTAAGTTACACAATTTTCATCCTACCCATTTTGGTTTAAAACTCTCCACCTCACTGCAGTGCTCACACTTCATTTCTTTCGATTTATATTTTTGAGTGGTGTGGTTTAAAAAAGTAACCATAGCATGAAGATTGTATGATCAAGAATTTTTTTACACGATTCATAGTCATTTTTAGAGTGTTGACAGTTTAAAATAATATACTTTACAGATAATTCGATAATATACTTATGTAGAAGACGTTTATGTGTTTTGGCTTAGCTATGTAGTTGTGGAATTGCTAGCTCTTTAGATTTTATCGCAAAGGGGGTGTGTGTGAGAGAGGGACGTAGTGTAACTCTTCTTCTACGATATCCGTCTCTCATGCATATTTTTGTCCACGTAGTGAGTTCTTATTGGACCGTATTTGTTATAGATTTAGATGTCTATAATCTATTTTTTCACATCAACGCAAGTGAATCCAAAAAATTTCATTCCGTCCGTTTCGTACGCGGGTAACGGACTGATGGTGATCCATAGGGTTGGGTCCAAAATAAATGTGTTCCAATAAAAATTCACCACGTGGACAGAAGTATGCATGAGGAGGGTACGCGAGGAAAGAAGCCACATCCATATGAGAAAAACTTCCAATTTCAGGCTTGGAGTGGTGCCATACCACCGTGATGGGATTTGAACCAGAAATCTAGGCTGCAAAAAAGGATCCTCTTCGAACTAGAAGAGGGTATGCAATATATGATCTTAGAATATAACTTTTCAGATTCATTTCTGATTTTTGATGAAGTTATTTTTGTTTCTGAAAGTGATTCTATATGATTCTCTAGAACAAACATGGAATCACTTCATAGAATAAGTAGAAACTACATTGTTTATTCTAAGTTTATTAGTTCATTTCAGAAAATCATTTAAAAGAATCGATCAAGAATCACTTCTCCTGAAAAAATAGTATTCGACACAACTCTCCTGATTCTACTCAAGAATCACTTCTTATGAAAAATAGCATTTAACACAACTCTTTTGATTCTGCACGAACCAGCTCTGTGGAGCTCTTCAAAAGAAGACCTTATATTGCGAAAGGGGAAAAACATTTTGCTTCACATAAGATTGGTGCGCAATTGGCAATGAAAAAACACATTGTTTCAAAGCCTTTATATCATAGCGATCAACTACAACTTTCATTCTTAAATATGTGATGTTTAATACAACTAACTTAGTTCAAATTGAATAAGATTTGTCATCCTAAACATTATATTTTTCAATAATGAAGGGAGTAGTTAAAAACATTTAACGCCTTACGCGTTGATTTGAATTAACCATTGTTGCTATATGAATACCGTTCCCAGCACATCTAGTTCAACAAAATTTGTTTCGACTTTCAGTGCAAGACAGCGCAAGCACCAAGCGACAGGTTATTGGACAGAAGCTTTTAAGATATTTTCAGTATATAATGCTAACGCATTAACGAAGCTGATGAATGATGATGACGAAGCTGAATGTCCTCGAAAAGGGACAGTTTCTATTTCTTTTTTAAAAAAAGTAAAAGAACTGAAGGTTTCATTATAAGCAACAACGTTAAAAAAGCAGATCGGCAGAGCTCCTTCAGATAGAGATGAAAGAAAACATGACCATATTGCTGATTAAGTGTATCAGATAGCATACT
Organism: Tuctoria greenei; assembly: GCA_036927565.1. Classification (NCBI taxonomy): domain Eukaryota; kingdom Viridiplantae; phylum Streptophyta; class Magnoliopsida; order Poales; family Poaceae; genus Tuctoria; species Tuctoria greenei. Next base: position 3,524,899 of record JAYESD010000004.1, read on the forward strand.
TGCTTTCGTGTACAACGTATTCAGTGCGAGTATGAGAAGTCCCTGGTACCCTATCAATACGAACTTGTCTAACAAAAGAGAACAATGTACTAGTACAAGAAAAGAATAGTATGACGATGATCTGGCTCACACAATGATTCCCGGTGTCTAGAGCATTCCGAGAGTTTGCAGCCGCCATTACATGAAACCTTCTACCTTCAGTCCAATTTGATCTTCCCAAGCATCAAGCTGTTACCCATGCACCCATGCACAAACATTCACGGGAAGCTGTTGCAAAGAAGAAGCATCAAGGTGAACTCCCTTGCCAGGTTTAAGAGGAGATTTGCTTTTGAGTTGAATTGCCCTCATGACCAGCCTGCATCTGCAGCAACTCCTGCTGCTCCTCATCGTTCTCTTCCTTCGACTCAACCTCGGGTGCCTTCGGCTTTGTGGTGGATTGCTGGTACAGAACACCACCTGACATGCATATCAAGAGCCCAATGGTTCCTACAAAGGAGGCATGCTTGTCCCAGATAAGCAGATTAATCACAACAGTCAGGAGCTTGTTCACTATGCCGAGAACTGTAAACCCCGTAGCAGAGATAGCCCGCCTGCAGGAGAACCCGAAGAAGGATATAGACAGCCCAAATAGGCATGAGAGAGCAACGGGAAGGATCACATCGAATGAAATCCAGTTTGACACTTTAGAGCTGTCGACCTTCATCTGATCAAACTCTCCCATTATAAGGAGCTCAAGAGGAAACAACAACAAAGCCTCAAGGTTGTTGTAAAGCACAAGGCCCCATGTGTTCAGACCAATGGTCATGACAACATGCTTGATGTACACGAAATCAATTGACATGCTTGCAAGGTAGGCCGCAGCCCAGGAGTAAGCAGTCACAGTGAACTGGTTGTCTGTAAAAACATAGATCACACTTCCACCAAGTATAGTGGAAAGTGAAAGCCATGTCTTGAATGATGGCCATGGTTGATGAAGATACAACGTCTCTCCAACAGCGACAAATATGGGCACAGCAGAGCGGAACACGATGAAAGTATCCACATTGGCATGTAGCAGGAGTTCACTGTTTGTGAAGATAGAGATATAGAACATCACAGCAGCAGGTAAGAATTTCCACATAGTCCTAAGATTAAGACCATCATGCTCGATAAGCTTTAGCTGTCCACACAGGAGAACACCAGCAACACTAGTTGCATATTGCAGAGCTGTAAGGGCTCCGGGATAAGGAAATTTCATGATTGCCCATTTGTTGAGGATGGAAAGCAGAGATGCTGACAGACAATACCCAGCAGCCACGCCATAGATCGAGGCTTGCTGCAGAATAGTGTTCAATGTAGTACTCAAGGCTCCAGTTTTCTGGGTAACACTTGAACCCTCTGGCGGGTCACCTTCTTTTGAGGGTTCCAAAAGATTAGACATCTGCACCATGAAACTACAATTACTAAACCTTGAAAAATAAATACACGGTCCATAAGAATCATGCAACAGCTACTACAAGCCAAATGGAATAAACTGCTCGCCCCGGTTTTTAATTGTTGACATTGGGACAACATTTCCAGTTCATTTTTGAACTAATAGTGGTGTCCTGACAACATCAATAAAAAACAGGAGGGAGTAAGACAAAAAACACAGTGTTTGTCAGGAAAAAACAGTAGGATTAGTTTATCAGATAGGGTTTGATTCCATATACTTGCAAGAAACAAGGTATGTCATTTTAATAACAGTCTTCAAAAAAAAATTGTGTAATGCATGAGCATAAGAGGGCACAGTTCAATATACTTGCAAGTAACAAGGTATGTCATTTTAATAACAGTCTTGGAAAAACATTGTGTAATGCATGAGCATAAGAGGGCACAGTTCAAAGCACAAAGTGAATTGTTGATAATTATGAGTGCAAATTTCTGTCCACCACTATATGCAACACCCTGAAGTCTTCTGTAATATTTGAATTCAAATGCTAAGCAAGAAACATTTTATCATAGCATAGCTTGAATATGTTCGGAGTTTAACTGTTTTTGAAAATACAAAGCTGTGGACATGGCAAAGTAAGGATTCAGGCAGCAACGTCTGAAATCCATAAAATATAAATGAGGATAGTAATATGAAAGCATTACTGCCCGGTGAACTCTCAATATACTCTATCACATTAGGGTACACAACTGAATTATAAAGATACAACGGTCACCTGCCCATCTCTAAAAGGAGGCACAAACTTACCTAAACAATATAAACTACTTGCCAACCTAAATAGTCAGTTTTAAATCAAACCATGAAGTTTTTATAATAAAATGCGGATGCATTTTTAGGCACTTGTGGAAACAAAATTGCTCCAAAAGTTTCTATCTGTGACAATCTGACCATACTGCTGCAGAGATGCTACCTAAAATTTTGCACAACACAAATAAACAAAAACCTTGAAATTTCATAATTCCATAAATTCGACCCTACTCTCAGACCTAGGCCTTTAATTCAAGTTTCATACATGATAACCGATTCAAACAGCAACATCAAGATTAACAGATCTGTTCATGGAAATACTAGATAGTTGCAGTGCAACAATGAATTCTTCAACACTCAATAGCAATATTTAACAATTAAGAAACATTTTCCATGAACTCATCCTAGCTTTCATTTGTTGTGCGAAAAAAAAACCTTTAAAGGATGCACTTCCAAAAATATTTTGCACAAGCTGTTCTACGGAATGAGCAAGAAGGCTATAACATTCATTTACAGAACAAAAAAAAAAAGGAATTATCAAATACGTTGACAAACAATGAAGAACATCATAGAAAGAAACAAAATCACTTATTGATGCCTTAGATCATACTATTAGAGGGAAAGAATGATTGCTTAATTAACCAAGGGTCAGGGTACATATTTATAGATACATAGATGGGCCGGTACACAGGCCAGGCCCAAACACATAACTCAACACAGTCCAACACCCCCCGCAGTCCCAACATCTAGCCACAACAGATGTTGAGACTGGACCGGAACTCAGAAAATAAAGACGTTGGGAGTCCCTTCGTGAAGATGTCGGCAAACTGTGACGTCGTCGGCACATGGAGAACTCGAACCTCACCGCGTGCAACCCGCTCACGAACAAAATGAAGATCAATCTCCACATGTTTCGTGCACTGGTGCTGGACGGGGTTGGTGGAGAGGTAAACGGCGCTGACATTATCACAGTAGACCAACGTGCTCCGGGCGACGGGGGGGTGGAGCCCCTGAAGTAACTGATGGAGCCAAGATGCCTCTGTCACGCCGTTAGCCATGGCGCGGTACTCCGCCTCAGCACTGGAGCGAGAAACCACGGGTTGCCGCTTCGAGGACCAGGAGACAAGATTATCCCCAGGAAGACGGCGTAGCCAGAGGTGGAGCGGCGGGTATCAGGGCACCCCGCCCAGTCAGCGTCGGTGTAGACCACCAACTCAGAAGGTGAGTCACGTCGAAGTAGAAGGCCGTAGTCGAGGGAGCCGCGCAGGTACTGAAGAATCCGCTTCACAGCGGTGAGGTGCGGCTCCTACGAGTCGTGCATGTGCAAGCACAACTGCTGGACCGCGTAGGAGATGTCCGACCTGGTGAAGGTGAGGTACTGTAGTGCACCTGCAAGACTCCTGTAGGCAGTCAGGTCGCTGACAGGAGTCCCATCAGCAGAAGAGATCTTTGCCTGGGTATCCACCGGTGTGGAGCATAGCTTACACTCAGCCATACCCGCACGCTCGAGGATGTCCAGACAATACTGCCGCTGGTGAAGAAACAGGCAACTGGTCTGTCCTCGACTGCAATCCCCAGGAAGTGGTGAAGCCGGCCCAAGTCCTTCATAGCGAACTCCTGCTGGAGAGCAAAAATAATCCGCTGAAGGAGCGTAGGGCTGGACGCTGTCAGCACAATGTCATCGACGTAGAGAAGAAGGTAGGCAATGTCATCCTCCCGTCGATAAACAAAGAGTGACGTGTCCGACTTGGCTTCAACGAAACCCAAGGAGACTAGGAAGGAGGCGAATCTGCTGTACCAGGCTCGAGGTGCCTGCTTCAGACCGTACAAGGACTTGTTCAGCTTGCAGACCATGGCTGGGCGAGCTGAATCCACAAATCCTATCGGCTGAGAGCAATACACCGTCTCCGTCAGAGTACCATGAAGCAAGGCATTCTTGACGTCCAGCTGGTGGACTGGCCAAGAACGCGAGAGAGCCAACGATAGAACAGTCCGTACTGTCGCTGGCTTAACCACCAGACTGAAGGTCTCGTCGTAGTACACTCCAGGGCGCTGAGTGAAGCCCCGAAGTACCCAACGAGCCTTATATCTCTCCAGAGATCCATCCACCTTCCTCTTATGCGTGAAAACCCACTTGCCTGTGACAATGTTGCCACGAGGAGGACGAGGAACAAGGTCCCATATCCGGTTGGCAAGTAGGGCCGCATACTCCTCCTCCATAGCGCTACGCCAGTGAGGGTCAGCGAGGGCGCTACGGACGGAGGTCGGTATAGGTGATACCGAAGAGGAAGTGGATGGTGTCGGCGTCGTCGAAGAGAGTACCACTCCGGAGAACCGCTCAAGAGGCCGGAGAACCCCAGCGACACGTCTAGTCACCATCGGGTGAACGTGTCCCTGGGTCCCAGTGGAGCAATGGTGGGTGGTACACCAAGGGCTTGGGACGAGCAGGCGCAGAGTCACCAACCCGCTCTCGTCGCTGGTAGACAAGAGCAGGGTCGGCGAACCGTGGAATAGGGGCCGCGCGTGGCGCAGCGCGTGACGAGGCCGGAGACGCTGGAGCTGCGCGTGACGCGGGAGTCGGAGTAGACGCCGGGTCCGCGCATGGCGCGGGAGTCGAGGCCGGAGACGCTGGAGCTGCGCGTGACGCGAGAGTCGGAGTAGACGCCGGGTCCGCGCATGGCGCGGGAGTCGAGGCCGGAGACGCCGGGGCCGCGCGTGGCGCAGCTGTAGGGGATGCCGGGGCCTCGTGTGGCGCAGGAGTCGAGGCTGGAGACGTTGGGGCCGCGTGTGGCGCAGCCGTAGGAGACGTCAGGGCCTCGTGTGGCGCAGGAGTCGAGGTCGGAGACGCCGGGGCCGCGCGTGGCGCAGCCGTAGGAGACGATGGGGCCTCGTGTGGCGCAGGAGTCGAGGTCGGAGACGCCAGGGCCGCGCGTGGCGCAACCGTAGGAGGTGCCGGGACCTCGCGTGGTGCAGCCGTAGGAGACACCGGGGCTGCACGTGGCGCAGCAGGAGACGTCGGTGCCACGCGTGGTGCAGCACTCGTCCCCAGGGTCGACGGAGCCTGGGCACCAACCCGCACTCGTCGCTGGTAGACGAGAGCAGGGTCAGTGAACTGCCGTGTCGTGGCTGTAGTAGGCACAGCCGGAGTCGCCACAGGTGCCGGCGCTGCGTAAGGTGCAGCGGTCGACGTCGTGGGAGCCACCTGTGAGCCGGTGGGTGATGTACCTGCAGAAAAAGGCCAAGGCAGCTGTGGTGGAACAGCCTCGGTGTCAGTAGAAAAAAGAGAGTCCAGCTCTGCAGCTGAACCAGAGGTGGAGGAAGAAAAGGGGAAGGAGGACTCGTCGAAGACGACGTGCCGAGAGATCAAAATGCGGTGGGTAGAGAGGTCGAGGCACCGGTACCCCTTATGCTCAAGGGAGTACCCAAGAAAGACACACCTAGTAGAGCGGGGCGCAAGGTTATGTGGAGCTGTGGCGGAAAGATTAGGGTAGCAGGCGCACCCGAATACACGAAGGTGGTCGTAGAGAGGGGTAGTGCCATACAGGGAAAAGAAAGGGGTCGGTGCTTGAATCGCCTTGGTGGGAAGGCGATTAAGGAGGAAGGTGGAAGTGTGGAGTGCCTCTACCCAGTATCGAGCGAGGATAGAGGCCTGAAACATCAAGAAACGCATGACATCATTAATGGTGCGAAGTATGCGCTCAGCCTTGCCATTCTGGGGGGATGTGTATGGACAAGACATGCGTAACTGTGTGCCATGTGTAATAAGAAAGTCACGGATTCACGAGTTGTCAAACTCGCGTCCGTTGTCACCATGGAGAGCACGAACAGTACGCCCAAACTGTGTGGAAACCCAAGTAAAGAAGTGTGAGAGAGTATCAAATGTCTCAGATTTCAAACGTAAGGGAAAAGTCCAAGAGAAATGTGAGAAATCATCAAGTACCACCAAATAATATTTAAAACCCGAGACACTGATAACAGGAGATGTCCACAAATCGCAGTGAATAAGATCAAAAATGTGTTGCACATGAGACACATAATTGGGAAAGGGAAGCCGAACATAGCGACCAAGCTGACAAGCGTGACATAATGACTCATGTGTGCCCCTAGTACACGAGATAACTGAACTACTAGACAACTTCGACATAGCATCAGCGCCAGGGTGACCAAGCCGGCGGTGCCAAGTAGCGGACGAAGCTGTCGTAGCCAGAGCAAATGATGAAGATGCAGCGAAAGTAGGAAGTCGAAGAGTGTACAGGGGCCCCGAACTATCACATCGAAGAAGAAGACGCCGGGTGGAAAGATCCTTCACAGACAAACCAAAAGGATCAAACTCAACAAAAATATTGTTATCAGTGGTGAAACGACGAATGGAAAGCAAATTTTGAATAATGTCTGGAGCAACGAGAACATTGCTAAGATGGAATGAACCCGGAGAAACCGAGTCACCAACTGAGGTGACTAGAAGAACAGATCCATTTCCAACAACGATTGATGAAGGAAACGAGGGATGAGGTGGGTGGGTAGAAGAGAGAATACCAGCATCTGGGGTGGTGTGGTAGGAGGCGCCAGAATCAGCCACCCAATCAGTAGTCGGCAGTGTGAGGTGCATGGTGATGAAAGAAGACGCCAAGTCCTGACGATCCCACCCCAGCGGCGGCTCCTGGAGGGGTGTTGGCGGCTTCGAGTACCCAGCGGGGTAGGCAGCACCGCCGTAGGCTGGAGTTGGCGATCCAGCCGCAGGGCGACCAAGTCCGCCATAGCCCGGGTGGGCTACGTACGTCGCCTGAGGACGTGGCTGGCGCGGAGTAGAAGAAGTCGGTGGCGCCCCAAGAATACCCGGAGACGGTCCAGGCCACATAGAGATCTGGCCATTCCACGGGTTGTACGGTGTGGGCCAGGGCGCACCTCCCCGGCCAGTGCCATCAGTACCACTACCAGTAGGAGCAGTGGACATAGAAGTGCCGACAGCACCTCGTCCTGTGCGCCTTCCGCCGCGACGTCGATGAGTACCACTCCCAGAGCCAGCAGAGGCACACGGGGCGGTAGGCGGAGTAGGTGGTCGCGGTAGTGGTCTCCCAGAAGACGGTGGGCATGAGGGCTGCCCAGAGCCATAGAAGGTTGTGGCAGGCCCAGAGGTAGCAGATCCACCAGTCGTGATCTCCTCAAGCTCGAGATCGGACCAGACCTTCTCGAAGGTCGGTGGCGGCTCCATACGAAGAAGCCAGAAGCGAAGATGGCTGAAGCACTCGTTCAAGCCGTGAAGGACCCGAAGTACTAGTGTGCTGTCGGCAACCGGCTCGCCAAGGTCGCGCAAGGAGTCAGCCATGCCCTTCATCTCTCCACAGTAGGCAGAGATGGAGCGGTCACCCTGCACTGTAGTCTGGAACCGTGCGTTAATGTGAAGAGCCCGAGTCGCACGGTTCCCCAAGAAGTGGTGCTCCAGTATCTGCCAGGCCCGGCGCGCAGTACCCCCGCCGCGCTGTCCGACAAGCTGGTGCAGATCGTCAGTGAGAGTGTCAAGGATCCAGGCAAGGACCAGATTGTCCATGCTGATCCAAGAGTCATCCCACGGGGCGTCATCCCGCTGGACGTGGTCCTCAAGCTGGTACCGCCTCAACGTGAGGAGGAACTCATTACGCCAGCGGGCGTAGGTGGTGGATTTACAGCTCAGGACAGTCGACACTAGTGTCCGAATGTTCTGAACTCCAGCCGCCTGGGCGTGTAGAGCGGCAGCGAGAGACGCCGAGTATGCGGAGTGCACACTGGTGTTCGAGGTGGGCTCGTACGTCGCGCTTAGCGGTCGGTGAGCGCTCTCCTGGATCTGGTGCGAGAGAGCAGCCGCTGAAGCGCACTCCTGCTCCAAGGCAAGAGCGAGTGCTCGCTCGCGCTCGCGAGAGGCAGCCAGAGCCGCAAAGACACTGGAGGTGTCCGCGGTCGTCGTAGTGGTGCTGGCGATGCCGTAGAGAGGATCAGTGGCCGCGCTAGGAGCAGCAGCAGCGGCAACAGCAGACCCGTCTGGTCCGGAGCCCGCCATGAAGGCGACGGCAGTGGTGCCGACGAGTGGGCCGCCGGCTGTCGGACCAGTCGAGGCACCGTACGCGTGCCGATCCACGTGGACGAGGGGCGCTCCTGCTGCCGAACCAGTAGCGGGCGCATCGACGAGGGGGGACGCGTCGGCCAGAGGTGTCTGTATCCGGGACAGAGGCTGGCTGTGGATCTGGGCACCGGCCAAGGTAGGGGCGGCGGCCGGGGTGCCGATTTGGGCGCCAGTGGCGCCAGCAGGGGAGGGAGCGTTGCCCAGGGGGGCCGCCGGTGGCCAGAGGCGCGCCACCCTGTCCGCCAGACAGGGGCACGCCGGCCAGGGAGGAGGGAGCGGCCGGTGGAGGGTGAGGCGGCGGGTAGGACCCACAGGGAGAGGGGCGACAGCCCAGGGGAGGGAGGGAGGCGGCGGGTTGGCGCCGGCCAGGGAGGGGCGCACTCACAGGGAGAGGGGCGGCGGCCCAGGGGAGGGAGGGAGGCGGCGGGTTGGCGCCGGCCAGGGGAGGCGCGCCTGCCCAGGGCGCAGGAGAGGGAGGCGGCGGCTGAGGTGGATGCGCCATAGGGCGGCGGCCAGGAGGAGGAGGGGTCTAGGGTTAGGGTTAACTGGCTCTGATACCATATTAGAGGGAAAGAATGATTGTTTAATTAACCATGGGTCAGGGTACATATTTATAGATACATAGATAGGCCGGTACACAGGCCAAGCCCAAACACATAACTCAACACAGTCCAATACATACTAATGATTTCCGAAGCGAACGTGTCCCCCATTCAAATTCTCCCATACAAAACCAGCATGTGTAGCAAAAACTCAAGAAGGGCAACAGCAAAACAAAACAAGATTATCGAAAAAAGCAAAACAAAACAAGATAAAGCAGACACCAAGACAAAAAGAAAAAGGCAGAACACAAGTACCAAAAACAAGTTTCATGATAAAATCAAAGTTAAAAGCAGGAACATAAATACTTCATTACAGCCTCAGAACCAGATTATACTATGCCAACGAAACAAGGCATCAGAACCGAAGAATCCGAACCAATATCAAGAAATACCTTGAAGCGTCCAACACGGGGATTCGCCATGAGGTCTAAATGGAATTCAACGACAAACAATTTATCTATGGAGCATGTATATTTTAATGCAAGTTGAGAAAACACAACATGGCAAGAGTCGAGGGAAGACCAGTATGCAACAAGCACCTAGCGAAATCAACTAAGCTCGTGGGGCATAATAGATCTGTCCAGGAAAGTCATGGAAGTCAAACAAAAAAGGTTGGGACACGTCGCAAGCACATTAATCTGTAGCCATCGCAGTGCAGAAATATATCAACACATTTTGCAACACCTGAGCACTTAGTCCAGGTCAAGGCAGACAAGTTGGACAAGATCCTAATAATGCGTGTGCTAGTTGCGCACAAGAAAACAAGTGGTTACATACCTCACGAAGCTTTCCTCGCCACTGTAGCTAGAACGGATTCCTCTCAGCTACCAGAGCGTGACAGCACCAGCACATCAACAACGCATCATAAAGTGGTTGCAGAAACACAGAAGTGATCCCTGAACTTGCGGCTGGGGCCTCACGAGCTGGCTTAAACAACCGCGCGATTACATGAAGCTCTGCAGATCCTGCATAAAAAAAAACAGAAGAAAGAAATAACGGAATCTGTTAGTCGCCGGAGCATCCACCGTTATATAGTAGTGTAGTAGTAGTTGTAGTAGAGCAAGCTGTGATTGCACAAACTAAACGCTGCCATGGATGGAGGTGGAGTGAGGACCCGCGATGACCACTTCACATGGTAGAAGCAGTTGCATGCGCGAGCAGAAAACATCGCAGGAAATAGTTGAATGCCACCCATCTACTGTTCCTAGTCTGTCTCATACCATCCTTAGCAGCCATCAAGCGCCGAGAGCGGCGCCTCAGAGGAGAAATCGGGTTCTGATACTCGGCCAGAAGGAGAAACGAAGCCAGAAGCAGACGAAAACGCGCACCTCTCGGCCTGGCGTGCAGGAGTGGAGAGAAGGGGGGAGCGGGGCCGGGCTGGTGGTCGAATGCTGGGGCGGGTCGCGGGTGGAGTGGAGGCGCTGATTTATCGGGGGCGTAGGGTCGTCGGAGGTCGGAAGCCGGATCTGCACGGCGAGGCCCACGAGTAAATGCGGGGGGCGGGATTGCGACCGAGGCACCAGGTGTCGCGGCTGGCTGGCTGGCTGGCGATGGCGACCGGCCGTCCCCTCGTGCGCGTCGGCACCGAGGAAGGAGGAGCCGCTGGGTAGCGTGGGTTTGGGTTGGGACGAAACGAAGCCCACGGTCGCGGATGCAAATGCTCCCACTGACACGAGGCCCAAGAGCCGTCGGGCCCACATGTCGTCTCAGCCTAACCAAGTTGGTTTTTTTTATGAGCAATGCGGCCCAGCCCAACCAAGTGATGGGCCGCGAGGCATTTAGGCACTCCGAACGGTCATGTCAGGTCTGCCGCGCTGCGAGGAGCGCAGCCTCAGACGACCGACCAGCGGCGGCGGCGTGCAGGGGATGAAGCCGCCGCCATCGCGGCGGCGCGCAGGCGCGCAGGCGGCTCAGATTTGACGCGAGCAAGCTGAGCTGCGCGGCGGCTGCGCAGGTCAGCCAGTGCTATGCTCCGACGCAAACGTGGTGTGTCTAAAAAATATCGTTACCCTGCCTGCCATCGCCAACCTTCCTTTTCCTTTTTCCGCAGAACAAGAGATGCTTCTTGCACACGCCGATTGAGGTCAGAACAACAGCCTGCTAGCTTGAATGAGCCAGGTCAACTCCTCTAAACTTGTGCGGCTTCCTCATTCGTACTCTCTACTGCATTCCTCTTTCTGTTCTCCGGTTTATTTTGCCCACAAAATGATTTTAAAATCATAGATGCACCGTTTGGAAGTAAAAAATTTGAACAATTCTAGATCCCGTCGAAGTTTTATACTGATCGGGAATTGTATGATACACATAAAGCGGCGATATGGAGGTGACGTACGGGAACTCGGGAAGAACTAAGATACGGTAAACAATAGGCAAATTAAGATGATGTAGAGTATGATTGTTAGTGTCCATCAATTAACGTAGGAGACAAGTTAGATACCATCTCTTAAACTGTCGTTTTCTGATATGTGAAGCTTACCGTTATGAACGTAAAGAGATTGATATTCTTGAGGTCGTGGGCCAATATGGGCTTGTCGTTTCACTTATAGATGCGTCCATAGGCCGCGTACACGCACAGATTGATCATCAGTTTGGATGTATTTAATTTATTTGCTTCAAAACCAACGCAATAGTTATTGCAACGATGCCATTTGATGCTAGTCCTCGATCGACAAATGTTGTTCCAAGTTTTGCACAGTAGAATCCGTACCATTTTACTGGTTGTCACGAGTGATGCGTCACCTGGCTCTTGGCCTGTCTCCAAATACTTTCTTGGATCTATCCGGCCGGCCAATTAATAAATCAATTACCGTCCAAATCGAACGCTGTGTTGAACAGTTACATTGCAAGTGGATACTCGAGTGAGCCGAACAGAGAAAAAGAATGGCACTGCTGCGTGCACTCATGGATCTCGCCAATAGAAAATTAATTTTCCGAGATCTGCAACTGGATTTCAATGTTTGTGCTTCAAACGAAATCAAGAATTCAGTTAATTAGAAGTTTAGATCACTGTCTTCTCATAGATGTTTAGATGTTTGTCCTTCTATGTTCCATTTAATATAATCCAAATGTAAAACTCATTTGGTTTCCATGTACTGTTCCAGATGTATAATGGTAAAGATCACAATAAGCTAGAAATATTCCAATCTTTTGGTAGACATCCCATGCTGATCACAAACAGTAGCAAGTTGATAATAGATATGGTGCCCCCCCCCCCCCTCCCTAAAAGATACTAGTACTATTTCGGAACAAGCATAAAGGAAATTCAAATTTCGATATTTAGTTAGTTAACCAACAATGTCTTCTGTTGAGTACTCCATTCGTCCCAAAAAGAATGACGTTTTTTGAATTAATTCTAGTTCAAAAAATATCATCTTTTTTGGATGTAGGGAGTACAAGGCATCCTGGACAGGGGACATTTTAGTTGGAAATAAAGTGGTAACAACGGTGATGATTGTACACAGTTCATGAACAATTTCCGAGGCAATTTTATTACTACGGCACAACAAAACTATTCCTCAACAAATACTCCTTCTGTTTTGTTTTATTTATCATCTTTGATTAGTTCAAAAATGAACTAGTTGCTAACAAACAAAATGAAACGGATGGAGTATGTGTACCATAGCTTTTCACTGATAAAAAATTCAAAAAAAGTATTCCAGGTTAAGCACAATCACACGGGCGCCCCTCGGGTATCTCATCCATCTAATCACACACTCAGTGCTTCCATTCTGGCGATTTTGTTGTGCTCCCCTCAAGCAGTACAACTGATGCATCTATCTGGTACCACTGCTGTCAAATCTAACTAACAAAAAAGCATCGTCACTGCATGAGATTGTCCCCGGGACCATATGCAGTCCCGTCGAAATGTCCGACATAAAATATGACGCTTCCCCTACGTACACATCTCCTCCGACGAGATCTTATCTCTCACGGGAAGCGCCTGTGAGGTCAAGCTCGAGAAATAAAAGGTCACGTGATAAAATAATTCAGCTCGTATGCATGGTTTGTGTTTTCATGAAATAATTGACAGTTTTTGGTCTTCACACATTACAAGATAGATCTGGCTGCTGTTAAGTTTTCCTAACAAGCTGTTTATGCAGTCCCGCCCGCTAACATTCAGCTAGCTGCACCAGTGGCGGAAAGCTCGTCGTACCGTTTGATCATCCCACCATTGTCTCCAGTTCTCCATTGGGTGTTGAGAGAGCTGTACATATACGTGCAAAAGCAAAGCTTTAAGGGCGTACCACTACATGCGTTGCCTCCATTAGGTCACGTGCAGGCAAGATTCTTCATTTCCTTCTCTGCTGCTCCTCCCGCGCGCCACGACTTTGTAGTCTTGTGTGTGGCAGCATGCGACGGAGACCAAAGTGAAATTTGAACAGGCGTACTTTTGTTCAGATAGAAGACGACGATGCAGTCCAGAGGCCAGGGAACACGGACACATGGACAGGCCCAACACTCACGTGTTTATTAGGGCCAATTGAACCCTTATTATGACCAGCAGATCCGGAGCTCGTAATTAATTTGTCGCATCATCACCGGCTTGTAAATCGCAACTACTTCAGTTAATATATATGTATACCTCAATATACTCAATTACTAGTGTTTTCGCTTGGCAGAAACTTTGCATGCAAGCATATACATGGATATGGGATCTAGATTGGCATGCAGCAATTTGGGGGCAGAGAGTGGTGTACCTGCTGACGGGGGGTCTGGTTCACCATCACCCGCCGGATGGAAATATGTGGGACGAGTACGCAGGTGTGGGGACGTGCAAGGCCGGCAGGCGATCAGCGATGACCGCCGCCGGGCAGGCGAACGCACTGATCAGTGGGCGGTACGTGCGGCGTGTTTGTGCGCCGCGCTGATCTGGATCGATCCATTCGATACGGCTGGCGCCGCAGTCTCTCAACCCCGTTTCGGTACGCGCGGCAGCGACGCTTGCTGCCCAATGTCACGTGTCGTCGGAACAGCGGGAAACCTAGTCACATGCGTGTGTGGTGTGACCACTGATCACATCGATTAGTATTCTCTCGACCTACATATTTAATTTATTCTTTCATCTGTGGTATCGGCTGCATGTATTCAATTTACTCTTTCCTCAGTGGTATCGGCTGCATATGCATGCAGCATGTAACTGCAATGTATTATCACATCGCATGTTGATAGGATATATATATATATATATATATATATATATATATATATATATATATATATATATATATATATATATATATGACGATGACGGGATGGGATTGATGCATGTTTCCTGCTGTGTGTGACGGCGTGGAGCCGCCGCATCGAGAGAATTTTTTTTTTTTGTGTAAAATTCAGTTTACCCTGTGGCCGTCAACGCATACATGTACTCCCTCCGTCCCTATGAACTTGTCGCTTTGTAGTTCAAAAATGAAGTACAAAGCGACAAGTTCATGAGACTGAGGGAGTACGTGTCCATGGGTTGTCCCCTCTCCTCCGCGGCCACATGTTGGTTTGTTCTTCTCAGAGATCAACCGCTAAATCCTATATAGTGATCGCCAGCTGCAGCCATATCTGAGTCTCGTATACCTGGCATCAGAGTCGCGCACGCAGCACAGCTGGCCTGCAGCTATATCTGAGTCGTTCCCGGCTTGACTCGAGTCAAACGCACACGACTCCCCACGCCGTGCGCCAAGCCGGCCTGTACGGCGGTGCGGCGCATGTGGCTCGCGCGCGCAGCGGCGCATGCATGCATGCACGGCGCGTCGCATATCCGGCCGCGCGCTCGCGATCCGCGAAAACCAAGCAAAGGGTCCATCCTCCATACTTTCCCTCCAGCCACTAGCTAGCCATAGCTCGACGCGCGCGTCCGTCCACCGCGCGGCCGGCCGCGGCGCCGCGCGCTGACCAGCTGACCGCGGCGCGCGCACTGACTGACTGACCTGTCCTGCCGGCCGGTGATCGATGATGGATGGACGGGCCGGGGAGCAAGCTAGCTAAAGCTAGATGCCACTAGCTGCTACCAGCAGTAGCTTTTTTCCCAGAATGGCAGGGAGTGAGTGCGCCCTCGTCTCTAATGATTGTGCCAAATGCGTCAAAGTCTCCTGCACGCCTACACGTCTGCCGTCTACGCACGCAAGCTAACACCTGCGCATGTTCACCTCTACCTCTACGGCCTGCCGGGCCCAGCTCCCACCCTTTGCTTTTTCGAGCAAACGCCCTAGCTAGCTACCGCGCCTTGCCGGCCGGCCGGCCAGTGGAGATCAGATCGCTGGTCGATCGAGGAGCTCGGCCGGCGCGGCTATGGATGGAAGTAACTTCTGACTGATCCATCCCATGCATGGGGGACAGATCTGATTGATGGATGCGTGTGGTCGTGGTTGTGGTGTGGGCATGCGCCTTCTTCCAGCCACCGGATCGAGACGCCCGCCCGCCTTTTGCAGCTCGGTCGCTGCTGCTGCCGCCGTTCTTGGGTTCCAGGTCTTCTCTTTTCGATTTCTTAGCTTTGGTCCGTCTGCTGGCTGGTGATGGCGTGGCGCGGTCGCCTGACTGACTGACTGACCCAGCCGCCTTAACGCCGGAGAGACGGAGATGGTAAGCTGCCGCGCGCAGATAGATCGCCGGCCGGCGAGGCGTGATTAGACGAGACGAGAGCGGAAAGGGGGAAGAGGCTAGTGTCCCTAGCTGCTGCCGCCGGCCGGCCGCGCTCGGCTAGGACCCGAGGTGTGGTGGTTCAGTTCTGTAAGAACCGACGCAGCGAGGCCGCGCGGGTCCCGCACGCTCGTTCGTACCGCCGGCCGGCGTGGCCCGGCTCATTGCACCATCATTGCGTCTGTGTGGCTTGATTCTTGATAACCAGTAAAGTGTCAAGTCAGAAATTACTGAGCGTGCCACACAGGCCAAGCAGCATGCTCCCATACCAGTATTTCCACGAGCAGGCACGGTGAAAACATATGAACTGCTACTCGATCTGCCAGGAATCAAATATTCATATTCATATCCTGTCAACTGATATATGCACAAAGATTCACATATCTAATAGTCGCCGGTAACCCTTCTGCAGTCCGGGTTAAAGTTGAAGGCCCGACGAGATTTGCCGGTGGATATAATACAACATTGTACTAAACCACTGTATTTCTACAGATCGACGTGACTGTTCATGTTCGCTTTGCCGGCTCCACACAAACAATTTGGAGCAGCGACGGAGGCAAACGATACACGAAAATTCGCAAACATCGACTTTGATTATCTATAGAGTAACAACATAAAAGTCCATATATTCTCTCCGTTTCATTGTATTTATCAACGGCTAGTTCATTTATTTTAAACTAACCGGTAATAAATAAATAAAAACGGAGAGAGTACAACATTTCTACAATTCATTGTAGAAATGATGATTCAAAAGATTATTTTATGCGTACGGGATGGCAACCAGTTTTATGAATTGGACCAGACTTTTACATGTGTATAAGGTGTGGGTTACTCACCTTTCCTTTAGAAGGACTGAAATTGCTCACTTGGCATAGTACTAGGGCATCTGTAGACTGTAGCAATAGAGTCCTGCTTGACCAATAGAAACAGTTGATATGTACTACTCCCTCCGTCACATTCTATCTCTATTTCTGGAATTGGTCAGAGTCAAACTAATATAACTTTGACCAAATCTATAGGAAAAAATATTATCTTTCATAACACTATATTAGTACTATTAGGTTCACCATGAATTATATTTTCACAACATATTTATTTTATATCTTAGAGACTTATATATTTGTATATAAACTTGGTCAAACTTAAATGAGCTTGACTTTGACCATTTCCAGAAATAAAGTTGAAATGGGACGGAGGGAGTATCAATTATAATATGATGCCAAGTCAATCTGTGCTGATAATGGTTTGTAAGCACAATCTAAACAAGCTATTCTTACTTCACTTTTCTCAAATGAAAAATACTTCACCTTGTCATCATACATGAAGGTATTCTTACTTCATTTTCTTCAAGTGAAAAATACTTCACCTTGTCATCGTACATGTGACTAACTTTTTACGGCTTTCTTTGCTAACTTTTTACGGGCAAAACATTTTATGACCAACAGACACTACAGGAATCGCGATCAATTACGTCGGCCTGCCCACATAAGTTACTTCGGCCGACGTAATTGTTTAGGTTTCCTGTAGTGAGAAGAAACACCATTTTCCTCAACCTCCCATAAATGTGCACAAATGCATAAGGACTGTATTTATCTTCAACTACTTCCTAACTATTAGTTCATAAGCACTATAGGAAACGCGATCATTCGTGACAGCTGGATTTATTTACAACGGCCAGCCGTCGCAAATAGATTAAATTGCGACGGCCCGCCTTTGGCCGTCGCAAATAAAGTGGTCGTCGTAAATAACACCTTATTTGCAACGGCCGACCATAAAGTCGTCGCAAATAACAATTTATTTGCGACGGCCAACCCTAGGACCGTCGCAACTAAGGTAGCCGTCACAAATAAATGTTTATTTGCGACGGCTGCTAAAAAGGCCGTCGCAAGTAACCTTAATTGTGACGGCCGTATGGTGGGGCCGTCGCAATTTAGGAGGCTGTCGCAAATAAGGGCTTTTATCCCGACCCCGACGGTTCATTCACGTCCACTCAACACACAGCCCCGCTGCCCTCCGCGCCCCGCCGCCTGCCCGCAGCCCTGCCACGCCCCACCGTCGCCGCCCCACCGCCGGCCCGTCGCCCCACCGCCGCCCCTGCTCGTCGTCCCCGGCCTCGCCACCCCCGGTCCGCCGCGCCCCCGACTCGGCTCGATGCGCCCCCGCCGCCCCGGCCCGCCGCGCCCCCGGCCTCGCCGGCCCCGGACCACCGCGCCCCCGCTGCGCCCCTGTTGCGCCCCCCGCCGCCCCGGCCCCCGACGCCTCCTGAGCTGAGCTCGTTTTTTTTTTCTTTCATTTTAGGGTATGTTTGGAACCCTAAGATCAGAAGGTATGGGATGAATCCATTCTAGATTTTAGGAATATAATGATTCCATCTCGATGTTTGTTTATAAGGATGGGATGAACCTTGTTTTTTGTTTGATTGGAAGGATGAAAAGGGATGAGATCGAACGGCTGATAATTAGGAGGTAGCTAGTTAATATATAAGGTGTGAGCTAATAAGTGTTAGAGAGCATCAGGTAGACCAGGGAGCTCCCACGGGTCGTAGCGGTAGAGATCGACGAAGGTGATGAGCTCGACGTTGAAGCGCTTGCCCTCCACCTTCCGTCGGAGGTAGAACTCGATGAGCTCCTCCTCGGTCGGGTGGAAACGGAACCCCGACATCACCAAGTTGTCCTCGTGCGAGTCGCCGCCCTCTCCACCCTTGCCTCCTCCTCCAGCTCCTGATGCTACCGCCGCCGCCGTTGCAGATGCGGCGCCATGATGGCCGTTCTCGTGTCTGCC
The DNA here is from genome assembly GCA_036927565.1 of Tuctoria greenei. NCBI lineage: Eukaryota > Viridiplantae > Streptophyta > Magnoliopsida > Poales > Poaceae > Tuctoria > Tuctoria greenei. The sequence continues at coordinate 3,543,227 of JAYESD010000004.1, forward strand.
TGCCGTTCTCGTGCATGCCTTTCTGGGAAGCGATGAACACGCTTCTGCCATCCTGCAAGACGATGAACACACTGCTACAGCATTCACCAGTGCACCTCGTCCAGCCCCGCCGCATGCGCGTCGAGCGCGATGGCTCGGACGTCACGTCATTGTGCAGCTGCAGCTTGCCGCCACTGTAGTATTGTGTGATTGATGCTTGCTCCCCTGCTCATCGAGCTTTGGTTCCTGGCTCCCCGTTGCTGCTTCCTCCTCAGCCATCCTTTGGTGCTCACAGCCTAAGCATCGATCTGTACATGCTGCTCCACCCTGACATTGAGCTGGGCAATTCCAAAGTGAAATGGGCGACAGAAGAGAGATGGTGCGAGGTGTGTAGTTCGTCAAGTTCTATGGTCGCCATTGCACGAACAGGATGACGGTGAAATACACCATGATCAGCACTGTTCTCGACACCTGTCTTGGAGTGTTGAACCCTGAGCCGCCGCAGTCTTCTTGCCCTGCCACCGCGGTGTGGACCATGTCGGGTCTGGGCGGGCACTATATTCAGTTCTTTGAGTGTTCTAGCTATTTTTATCAAATTGGTCTTGGCATAATGCATTTTCTTTACATTGCCCAGGTCCCCTCCCCACCGTGCACACTCAGATCCACTTCACTACTCAGGTATGGCACCATCATTCTTCTCATATTGTATATGACAGCGTACAATGCTTTTAGTTGTATATGACGACTTGTTGCTTTTGTAGTAGCTGCTCTGATATGTATAATGTTCCAACTGTTTTTATCAAACTTGTAATGATGTAACACATTTTCTTTAGATTTGCATTACCATGTTACTAGTTCAGCCTATGTCAAGTGTGTGATCTAGATGTTGCTACATGATTATGTTTTTTTAGGTTTAGATAATTTTTTATCATGCTTTGGTAAATATGTTTATTATGTAGCTTACTAGAATTAATAATTTTTTTCTCTTGTTCTTTTGATTGCGTGAGTGTTTAGAATTAATATTTTTTCTATTTTATTTAGTGTATGTTTGGACTTTAGTGCATTCATATAATGTTTTTGAGTGACTACTTAATATATATAAATAAAGGGGTTTTGGGCCGGCTTGGACCAACCCGGAAGGGCACGACATGCAATAAGTGTGATCATGACGTGTAGACTATAGTAGTCAAGACGACATGGAAGCGAACGGGTTGGTAAGGACGTCAATGACCCGCGATTGCGTGGACGGTGGAAATGGATGTGGAATTGTCATCTAAGACCAACTTTTCTCTCACTCTTTCTCTAGTTCTTTCCTCTTTCTTAAATGACCTCAAAATGAAAATGAGTAACATAACCTATAACAATGTATTACCCGTTTCGGATCGGCACGTCTCACATGTCATTGGCATGTGAGACGTGCAGGTTCGAAATTGTCCCTTTTTGGACAGCCTCGGAGTGACTGAGGGGGCGTGGCTTGTGACGAGATGCGGGTCCGGATTTGGACGAGATTTCGGTGGTGTAACCCTGTTGTTCTCTGTTGCACCATTTTTGGGCGTGCAGTGGAGAACAGCGGGGTTATGCTGCCGAAATTTCATTCGAATTCGGATCACGCGTTTCGTCATGAGCACGCTCCGCTCGATCACTCTTGGGTGGGTTTAGGATCTATCTGCCTAGGTTGTTGGGCCGTGACATAACACAACAATACATTAACGACAATTTCTTTTGCGTTAAACTGCAGAGCCAAACATGAGTGAAGACCGCAGTTGGATGTATACTGGCTGGAAGAGTAGAACTGGTGGTCACTCGGATGAGTGGTTTATCAAGTTAGATCAATTCTTGGATCGAGCATTTTCGTTGTCAATGGAAGATATGGTGCGGTGCTCATGTACAAAATGTCGGAACACCAAGTTTTTGAGAAGATTGGAGCTTTCGTTTCACTTATGTCGAAACAATTTCACTCCACATTATGAAGTGTGGAACTTTCACGGCGAGACTAATTCTCGACTCATAGCCGAAGTGAATGAGGATGATGATATAACAGAGGTTGATAGGATGGATGAGATGCTAGAAGCTCTGGAAGCGGAGGATCCTCTTACAAATAAGGCAGAGAAGTTCTTCGAGGAGCTAAAGAAATCACAAGAGGCGTTGCATGAACACACGGTTGTGAACGTACTTGCTTTTTTGACCAGATTTATGGTAATTAAGTCCAAGTACTTTTTTCCATCAACTGCTACAATGATCTCATGAAATTGATCTGCGATATCCTTCCACAACCTCACAATGCGCCGACCGATATGTATCATTCAAAGATCAAGATATTTGGTCTCGGTATGAAGTATGAGAAAATTGATGTGTGCCCAGACAACTGCATGCTATTCTGGAAAGAGCACGCCAATGAGAAGATGTGCTTGAAATGTGGTAAATCGAGGTACATAGAAGTTGTTAATGACGATGGCGATAATGTGATGATAGATGTCGCATATAAGCAGCTTCATTACTTGGTTGTGACACCTCGGTTGAAGCGGATGTTTCTTTCAAAAAGAACCGCAAGACACATGAGATGGCACAAAGAAGGTAAACGTGAGAACAAAGAATTCTTGACGCATCCTTCCAACGGTGATGCATGGAAAGCGCTAGACCGATTCGATCCAGACTTTTCTCGTGATGCGAGGAATGTTCGCATCGGATTAGTGACAGACGGATTCTCACCGTTCAGTACGAACGCCACGCCATACTCATGTTGGCCCGTCTTTGTCATTTCGTACAACCTGCCACCTGCTTTTTGTACGAAGAACGAGTTCATGTTTCTCAGCCTCATTGTACCTGTACCTGATCATCACGGGTCACGTCTCAATGTGATGTTAAAACCGCTGATCGAAGAATTGAAAATCTTGTGGACAGGAGTCGAAGCGTACGACAGTTACAAGAAGTAGAAGTTCAACCTTCGAGCTGCTTATTTGTGGTCCCTCCATGATTTGCCGGCTTACGACATGTTTTCCGGATTTAGCACTCACGGTCGTCTGACGTGTCCGATATGTGCTTCAGACACGGATTGCTTTCGACTAACTCATGGAGGCAAAATATCTTACTTCGATTGTCACAAACGTTGGCTGCCCTCGAATCATATATTTAGGCAGCAGAGACATGTCTTTCAAAAGAACACTGTTGTCACTAAAGGACCACCGAAGCATCTTAACGGGTCAGAAATTTCTAATATGTTAGATAAATTGGTGCCTGATGAAGGTCGCCCTGGATATTTTGTAGATTACGGAGAGAAACACAATTAGACTCACATATGTGGACTTTGGGAGCTACCGTATGTGAAGTCGTTGATTCTAATGCACAACATTGATGTCATGCATCAGGAGCGTAACATGAGCAAAAGTAATGTTTTCTTGAAGATAGTAACATAAATTTTGTATATTTTATTTGCATATTTACTGATTATCTAATTAAAACTGGATGGCGTCAAAGAAGGGTAAGAAGGTGCGGCCCACGAGGGGGTTCTACCCCTCTAGACCTGAGGGCGCTTTCGTTAGTGCCTCGTCGACTGGCAGCAGACGCTCTCAGTTGCTGGGGCACGTTCAGACTAGTTCTAGAGCTTCATCACAGGTAAATTTCACTCGTTTTTAACAAATTCTTTAAATTCAATTTCACATTAAACTTACTTATGAATCATTTGAATGTTGTAGTCATAACCGGTTGACTCAGAGGCTGCGACGCTAGTTGACCGTGGCTACCCTTCGGTGAGCCACCCCTCGGCCAGCTAGCCCCCGACTGGCAATCCTTCTGTTTCTGAGGCTTTTGACTCGGCTGGTGAGGAGTCGTCTGGGTCACCTGACGTGGCGCCCCAGCAGACACGGAGGACGAGGAGGACTCACTTTGTCAGTCCTCCTGCGGTCTTGTCGAAGGTCGTAAGCGACACTTCCCCCGGACCTGCTTAGAGAGCAGCCCGCGGAGGTTATTTGGATTCACGAGGGCTGGTCCCAGGAGATCGAACACAGCAGAATGATGAACACATGGGATTTACGTGGTTCGGGCCGCCGGAGCGTAATACCCTACGTCCACGGGAGTGTTGTGTATTGCCTTGCTTGAGCGTGTATGAGCCTTGGTCTAATTTTCGTCCGTCCCTTGTGAAGGTCGTATGCAGAGCCCTTTTATAGTTCAAGGACTCTACAGTCACAAGGTGGGTCCCAGTACCTGACATGTGGTCCTGGGGAGAGCCAAATCCTATACAAGATCTAGGATTAATTGCTATCTACTTCCCTTTGTCAGGGATATCAATGCGTCGTCTCGCCGCGTTGTGCACCAGGGCTACACATAGTTGGTGATGATGGCGGTGCACGTCTCGTCCGTCTTGTCCTCGCGGCCCATTCGTCCGTCTTGTGGCGTGGGTCTGTACCGGCTACTTGGACAAGACAGGACACTGGAGTCTTGACTTTCGTAAGTGCGGCTCAGCTTGCTTAGGGAAGGCGCGCGTACTTAATGCCTATCTATGCAGCACACGCATTCCTTTACTGCGGCTTCCTACGGCACTGAGTTGGCCGTCCGCCAGGTGGTTACGCCGGAGCCTGCCTCTGCGGGAAGTAAAACACTTGACAGAACAGGCCACGTGGCGCATTCGGAGCCCACCCCTATGGAGGGGTGGGGGCTCAGCCGTGCAGGCCACGTGGTAGCTCCGGTGCCTTTCCCTGCGTGGGCGCGGACTTGGCCCTGAGGTCCCGATTGGCCACGTGGCGGCTCCGGAGCCCTCCTCAGCGGGGAGGTGTGGGCTTGGCCCTGAGGTCCCGATTGGCCACGTGGCGGCTCTGGAGCCCTCCTCAGCGGGGAGGCGTGGGTCTAGTCCTGCCGGCCACGTGGCAGCTTGGGAGCCTCCCCCGACGGGGAGGTAGGATCTGGTCCTTCCCTCCTCAACTTGGCAGCCTCGGATTCGGCTTCTTAGGCAGAGGCGGAGTCCTTAGCGGTTTTCTCCTGTGCGCGGGGGTACCCGGTCTGCAGGGTACCGACAGGTCCCTTCAGAGAGGATCGTGATTCGTCCAGTTAGAGACAGGTAATAAAAATTATAGTGTTAAATTTTAGTTTCTTTTGGTTGATTAAGTAATCAATCAATAAATATCTTGCAGGGTTTGAGACGACACATCTTTCACCGGTGAGAGACACCACAGACCGGTGAACAGTGTCCTCGGGTCCTTAGTGCGTTTGCACTATCCCGGGGTCATCGATGGGGTGCCTGCTCTTTCGTGGGATGACTACGCACGCGTCCATCACCAGGAGCACGACAACCTTCAGGAGGCCGTATGGACCGATTTTATGGTAAGTATGTTAAAAAAAGTTTCTAAGTTTCAACTCTTAAACTCTTTTAGTGAACATCTCTTCAATATATTCTTTATTGCAGGCAAGATATACTTTAGAGGACCCGAACGACCATCGCTAGTTTGAGGATGCGAGGCGAGTGTTTCACTACAACGCCGCCAAGGCGCTTCGACAAGCTTTGTTGAACGTCTGTGTTCAAATTATTAATGAGCACTTGAAGGCGAACCAGTAGCCTGTGCTACACTTCCGGCAAGCGAGCGAGACGCACCTGACGGGGGAGGAGTACGCGCAGGTACGTGGAGTGTAGTAAGTATTTTTTTTGATAATTTCCCCGATGGTATTTTTAACGACTTCCAACTATGTGCAGGACCACGTGAGCTAGTTGCAGGGTCGGACCGATGCATTTCGGGCCCTTTGTCGCTATTGGGCTAGCGATGAGTTTAAAGCTAAGTCCGAGAAGGCTCGAGACTACAGAGGGGTCGAGGGGAAGAGCAGGCACGGGCAAGATAACCACTTGCGTTTATCTAAACGCATGGTAAGTGTGTGTAACTTATGTTTATATATTCATAATATATTGTTCGTACTAACATGTATTGACAGGAGCGCGAGAAGGGGGTGCCGCCGACCCCTGCTGAGATCTGGAACAGAGGTCACAGGGACCCTTCTCAGCTGACGGGGTGCAATCAGGCTGCAGCCGAGCGATTGGTAAGTTTAGAAATCATTCATTGTAAATATAACTATATAGATTGTTGAACTTACACAGTTTTCTTGTTTTGCGGGCTAAGTACGGGGAGGAGGCTAGGAATATACACGACGAGGATTTCGATTGGGAACGTCAACCAATCGATCTTCAAGCCGCGTATGCAAGCGGTGGTGGAAAAGCACACAGAAGGTGAGTTTACAAGTCATTTTATCATTTTAAATTCAAAGTATTCAGGATATTTCAATTTCATATTACTGACTCTCTTTTCTATAGGCTCGCCATATTCGATGGAGTTGTTGACTCGAGAGCAGGGAGACCTGCGAGAGGCAGTTCCATGCAAGCTTCTTATGTAGGCACGACTAGTCGTCGCGCCTCGCAGAGGGACATTGAGATGCAGTCCCCCTTCAGGCGATAGGAGGAGTTGGAACACCAAAGGATCGCGATGGAGGCCACGATCCAAACCCAGGCAGCATCATTGGCGCAGATGCGGGAAGCAATGGAGGTAACCAAATAAAAACTAAAGTTCTCATTAATTCAGTGTAAATGACTTACTAATAGATAGCATTTTATGTTTGCAATGATAGGTCATGGCTCGGGCGCAAGGTCTGGGGATCCAACTACTCGTACTACCACTGGTCCTTCCGAGCGATCCTTCTTCCGCGGGTCAGGTAATTTTCAATGTAATCCTTCTTCTCCAGCGTAAAAAGACTGAGATAGAAGAAAGAGGGAGATAATTAGATAGAAGAAAAGGATCGAGATAGAAGAAAGAAAGAGAGAGACAGAAGAAAGAGTGAAATATAGTTAGATAGAGTAAGAGGGGAATGAAGAGAGAGAGAGTAAGATGTAGATGGAGATAGAGAGAGGGAAAGATAGAGGGAGGGAGATGTAGATGGAGATAGAGGGAGGGAGATAGAGGGAAAAGGATAGCAATCGAGAGATAGAGTGAGAGAGAAAGATACAGTGAGAGACAAAGAGAGAAATGAAAAGAGAGAGGAAGAGAGGGAGATCTAGATGAAGATAGAGAGAGAGGAAGGGAGAGAGAGATGTTGATACATTTATATTCTAACTCTAAGTTTCATTAATTGAAGGGATCCGCGATGGTTGCACAAACGCCGTCGTCGTCGCTACCGCCACCTGGAATGAGGCGCGACGATGACTTCGACTTCGGAGGTGGCTACGGAGGTGGATACGGAGGTCAGACGGGCGAGTGAGCCCATGTTTAGTTTGTTGATGTTGATGCGATGTTTGGACGATGTGTGTGGTGTGTTTTGAAACTGTTTGTGATGTGTTGTGATGAATATTGCATGTTCTGTGATTCTGGCCATCGAGCCGGTTAGTATTTTCATTTTTTTTTAAAAAAATAAAAAACCTTATTTGCGACGGCTTTTTATACAGTACCGTCGCAAATAAGGTTCCAGGCCGTCGCAATTAAGCCACTGCTATTTGCGACGGCCTGGCCGTCGCAAATAAATATTAATTGCGACGACTAGGCCGTCGCAAATAGCAGTGTGGGTCCCGAAGGAGGACACATGGGCCCTGCTGGCTGAACTTATTTGCGACGGTCAGGCCGTCGCAAATAAGTGCCTCTATTTGCGACGGCCCGACCGTCGCAAATAAGCTTTAATTGCGACGGCCCGGCCGTCGCAAATATTGTCGTGGGGTCCAGCGGCCCACGGCAGTAACTTGCGACGGCCGCTGCTAGCCGTCACAATTAAGCTTATTTGCGACGGTGGCCGTCGCAAATAAGCTTAATTGCGACGACTTATTTGCGACGACCAAAAACCGTCGCAAATAAGGAAAGTCGTCGCAAATTGCTTATTTACGACGGCATATGGCTTATTTGCGACGGCCCTGGCCGTCCCGAATTGTTGGGTTTCCTGTAGTGAAGGATGTCAGCACAATCTTCAATATGATATGTTCTTTGATAAAAAAATATATATTATTTCGAGCAAGAAGAGACATGTATTATGAAGATGCATTTATCACTAGATGAATCTAGTGGCACCATTGATGGTCAATGTTAACATTATTTGACTTAATTCGGACAAACTTTTTTTTAAAACTGAGTTAGGACAAACTTGAATGCATATGGACTTGTATTTTGGGCAGAGTAAGTGTGTGGAGAGATAAAGCTGAAGGGCAAGCACGCTTTCATATAGTTTAAGAGTCGACCAAGCTTATTTCATGATTCTTAGGAAACATTAGTGGGTACCGTAACATTTTTACTGGGAACAAACTTTTCTTGACATTTGAATTACATGTTATTGGGGGTGCCAAGAAACAATTAAGAACCTTGCATTTATTTATCTGTGCATAGTTTTTGCTGGTAACATAAAATTTCAGGTGTGCACAATATATGTGGAACAAAATTCTAATTTCCAATTTTGTCTGTCAAATGCAGTTAATATTATGCAGGATGAGCATGTCAATGAATGGTGCCTAGCCTAATTCATCTAGCCTTAGTGCCCATCCATGCATGCCTTCCAAGCAAATTATAAAGAGCATCTTGTTCCCCAATTCTCCCTCGGTTCGGTAATGAGCTGCGCGTGACTCCAAAATGTATTTCTACGTTTCATATGCGCCTAACAGTCTTGACGCTTCGTTGCCCGGCCGGAGTAAATTGTTGCGTACGTGTCTCTTCAGCGCATGTTTTTTTATTAGTGCGGCGGGAGTTGCTAGCCAGAAAGAAACGAACGAACGCGCGTATTATTTTACTCCGTCCGTCAGGCCAGTGCTTTAATTAGCCAGCGCGTGTGATTTACTCAGCCTTGAGGCACGAGCGATCAATGCAAAGCGTGTCACAGCCGGTATCGCCTTGGTCTCTGTGTACAGGCTCATGCGCAGCTCATTACCGAACGGAGGGAGAGCTGCGCATATGCTAGCTCATTACCGACTACTCCAAGAATCCAAGCGACTTGATTGATCGAGCCCTATGCAGACACATATGCTAGCTAGCTCTCTACAGGTTCGCGATCGAGACTGACACCGTTCAGCGTTGGGATCACTGTTAGGAGTTGAGAGCTCATCACAATATAACCTCCGTGATGCATGTGTGAATCCACATGCACGGCGATCGAAGGAGGGCGTGTGATCGATCGATGCCCCGCGCGCTCTCTGCAGCTTGCTCTATCTGCTGCTCCGTTGTCAGCTAGCTGTTGCGCTACTACACCCCTCTCCAGCCATCCGGATCAATGGCCCGCGCACTGCATCCATTGACACATGCGCGCGCGCGCCGGCCGCTGAAGATCGAGCGCGGTCGAGTAGTACACGCTCCCAACAGTGGCGCAACTGTTCCAGCTGCTGCTGCTGCCGCGTGAAGCTAGCTAGCTAGGGCACGCTGCTGCGGCCGGCCGGCCGGCCTGGGCAGTTTCATTCAGACGCTCAGATCGATGATGGCTCTACATACACACCCCCCGCGAAAAAACATGCCCTGGCCGTGGCATGCACACAAGGCCGATGAGCCGGCGATGCGCAGCGAGAGGGCAGAGCACGCAGCTAGCGACCAAACCAAAGGGGGTTGTGAAGTGACAAGATATCCTAGAATCTTCCTCCTCCCCATCCGTCCTAGCCTAAACCGGCATGCATGCGATTGCTTGCTTTAAAGCACAGCTACTAGCTTGCTCGATGTGATGGGAGTACGGCGCTAGTTGCTAGGGCATTGCATCGCAGGTTAATTACCGGCCGGAGTGATAGAGCCTGCATAGTCGCAGCAATAAGGCTTTTACTTGTATATATTTGTAGTGGTAGGAATAGAATCGGGAGGAGTAAAAAAGCGAGGGCATGGAAGGGTCTGGTCTCCCTTGTACTACCACTACCAGGGGCCCAGCTGGGGAGTGGGGAGGGGAGTAAGCCAAAGCCGGGAGAGGTGTGAGGTGTGGAGGGTGGGCGCCTGTAGCTTTTTCCTGGAAAGGAAACTGAGGATTCGTCACATCACTATGCGGTGTCGCAGTCGCCAACCTCCACCCGACAGCGACCAATACGACGACGTGCTCTCTTTATGGCCTAGCTTATCATCACGGCCGGTTCCATTGTTCCTCTCTCTCTCCTCCTCCATCTCTCTATCGCTTTCTCTCTCTCACGCTTGCAATCGCGAGGCAACCGCGCGAGAGGAAAATGACCTAGCTAGCCTTCCTCGTGATCTCAGAGTTCTCACTCTCACTTGGTCGACTTTAACCCTTCTCTCCCAATTAACATGTGTCGGTTCTACAGTACGTATTCTCTCTCTCTCTAAGCACAGATCTTTCTCTCTCCCTCTCACTCTGAGCCAGTGAATGCGTTTGTGTGTCAAGCATGTGGGTCCTGCGCGGCAGGATGCGCATTCACCGCCTGCTGGCCGCGTTCTGACTGCTGGCTCTACCCGAGAGCGGGAAGCAGCTGCTGCCCGCGGTGGCCGTCGTCGCGCTCTGGGTGTCGGCACCCGCCCGGATCGAGCTCTTGCGGCATAAATGTCGCCGCGCCATCTCAGATCAGATTCGTTCCTAATTACGCCGATCGAGCGCCGAGCAGGCCCTTGTTGCGTCTCGTGCGTTATGCATGCCGCGCGCGCCCCTGCTGTCAGTCATCAAGCTCTGACGCATGATGTGGTGGTGAAAAATCCAGCGATCTCTCTCCTTCCCCGGCCCTGCCGATCGATGAACTAATCAATCCATTCTGGTTCAATTCAAACTGGGGACTTCTTCGATCGACGGACGAGGTGACTGATTGATGTGGTGGGCATCTCTCTTGCTGCGTGCGCCGCAAAACTTAGCGGCATGGTCCCATTCGTGCTGCATCGCACGGGATTTCGCAGCTTAGCGGCGGCAGTGTTGTTGTTAACTCCATGCAAGCAACGTCGTTGGCTCATGCATGCAGCATATGCTTCCCTCCCTCCTTCCACAGATCCTCCTACCGGCCAGCAGCCGGAGCATCTGATTCTGATCGGGCGAACAACCTATACTTACATATCATATGTCACATAGATTCAGGAATGAACCCCGCTTCCGTTATCATACATAAACAGGCAGAAATAAGATTCTACTGCTTTGTGTCCCAACGTTCGCTCCATATATGATACAAGAGGGAGTGGTACCTAATAAAAAGTCCACTTTGGACCACAAAAGTACCACTGATATTAAAATTTTTCTTTGGTGTCTCCTAAAAGTGCCATACTTACAAAAAAATTGACAAGGTAGTATTAATTGTTGTTTTTTGTAGCTATATGAAGACAACACAATATTTATTATTATTATTATTATTATTATTATTATTATTATTAATATTATCACATTGCGAAATTAATTTAGATACAATCCATATTAGGTTTGGAATTAGCCTCATTTTAGCATGTCAAATGTCTTTGCTTCTTGGTTCCATGGCATTCGGCCAAAACACAAATACCAGATTTTATTAGGTGTTCCTCTTCTTTATGTTGGGTCATGTGGTTGAATAGAAATAATATAATATTTAAAGAAACTAAATTTAATACTGTTATGCATGTAATTTTCAAGGAAATCCATTGGATCTGATTGTGGTCATTGCTACATAAGTAAGATGAAAGAGGATGTCTCAAGAACGGTTGCCAATTGTTAGAGATGGTAATCATGGAAGTCTTTCACTACAGGAATCCCGATCAATTAAGGTCAAAACCGGCGTAAGTTACTTAATTATATTGGTTTTTCCTTAATTACGTTGGTTACCGATCGAAGAAGCAGTTTGGACGTGATTAAGGTAACTTACGTCGGCCGCCGACGTAAGTTACTAACTTTCATCGGTATCCCACAACCGACGTAAGTTACTTATCAGGATGGGCCGCGAGCTGGACAAGAGAACTTACATCGGCAGCGACTCGACCAACGAAAGTTAAGTGGTCTAACTTTACGTTGGTGTAGCATGACTGACGTCAGTCAAATGGTATAACTTACGTAGGTATGGTCTGACCGATGCTAATTTTAGTTAGAAATTTAGGAATATTGAAGGTTAGTCTTGATTCTTTCCACTTATCTAGCTTGTTGTTGATGCCTGCAATGGCGGATCTGAGCGGCAGGGCAAGGGTGCCTGCGACAACGGATCTGAGCGGTGGGGCTCACAGGTTCCAGCATCACCCGATGGTGACAGTCTTGGTCAGGTAGGGGGTTAGTGTCTCGCCCTTCGTGGTGTAGCGATTTGGAGGTTTGAGCAGAGTAGATGGGTCCCGAAGGTTAGCTTGCGCCTGGTTTGTGTCGTGATGATTGTGAGTGAGTCATCATAGACATTTCTGCCTGGTGATGTCGTGAGTCGAGCGACGCTGGTTCTAGACATTGGTCAAGATGACACTCATACAGTTGTCCGTCAGGGTGGGGGACTTGGGTACGGATGAAAACCTAGCTTCGACGAAAAATTGAGCTAACAACAACGATGCTTGCAAGCGTCGTGTCCTGTTGAGGTGTTGTCGTGGTACCTGCCTCCTCCCTTGGATCCTTCGGGTGAAAACCTTGGTAGCGACAACGACATTTTGATGGTGTATCCCTCCTTAGAGGCGTCGTTTTTGGAGGATGAGCATTGTATGAATCTCTTTGTTTTCTCTAACCAGCAACTAGGTCTTTGATGAGTCATTCATGTTTAGATATCCACAGAGCTAGTGAGGTTTGTGTCATCAGATGGAAGACGTGATATCATCATATCTGTTGTATGGTTTTCGGACCCAATTTTCCATATAAACTGAGTTATTTTTCTTTTCATATAATATTAATTAGGCGGAAGCTCCTCCATCCGAGCTTTCGAAGAAAAAAACCTCTTCGTTTGAACTCCCATGGTAGAGATAAACGCTCTCAATTGTAATGAATAACTGTGTGTACGTTCTCTAGAGAATGTAGAGGTTGGAACCTTTGTTCCATTATATATCTAAAAAATACAATGACCTCGCTGTCTTATCACCATCACTACAGGATCATGAAATGAGAGCGGGAACAGTACAATGGTCGCCGCCAGGCCGCCTGAATCCAAGGAACAGTACAAGGTTGTCACATGATGATAAAAAAAGCTTTAACATCCAGATCATGAAATAAATTACCAATTAATCAGCAGCACTACTACCACTTAATTTGGCTCCACGTGTGACACACAAAGGGATGGGGATATGCTGAGCCAGTGTGACATGCATACTGGCAAACTGCAACGGGCAAAAAACTAGGGAAGATCACGGGAAAAAATTGTTTAATATTTTTGGGGACATCCACATATGCACAGCATGCATGCGTCGTCTTTTTCCAGCATGCCTAGAAAGAAAATCCTTGGCGCTCGTCTTGTGTTTGTCATGAACAGTTTGGCACCTAATAATCCCATCGATCGTGCCTACTCATTCATACATCCTCAATCATGACAGTAACAACGTATACGCTTGCATGCTTGCTCCTTTTCTGCGACGCCTTCTTGCATTATTAAAAACATAAAGCCACGTCACTGAGACGATACTGCAAAAAGCTTCCGTCAACAAGTTTGTACCTTGCGCAGCAAAGGCCGTCAAAACTCAAAGTGTAGTACTCTTTCTGTCTTAAAAAACTTGTCGTTTTATAGTTTAAAATAAACTATAAAGCGGCAAGTTTTTTAGAGCGGAGGAAGTCGTGAGTCGAGCATGCTATCTGTATCACCGAATCGGATCTGCAAAGCCTGTCAAGGTGAAGATTAATCGATCTGTGTACTTGTAGCTAGGCAGGGCTGTAGTATCAAACTAGCTAGGAATACCAAATATATCCGTTCTCATCTTCATGTTACACACACTTTTGTTAGGCCTGTGCTTCAGTCTAAGCACAACAACTGTCGGGCGCGATATGATTTTTTCTTTGCAAGAGGAACCAAATGAAGTTGACTATTTTTATCACATGGTTATAGTTAGCTATACTACCCTCAATCCAACATCACAAAGTGATGAAATTTCACTTGACACTGAAAGCACCTGCTGAAAACAACGGCTTGCGTAATCACATGTTAGACCTTTAATGCAAAAGACTCAGGATAAGTCGCACTGCTGAAAACAACGAAGGCTTGCGTGATCGCCATTGACGTTTCTGTCGTTGCCTTGCCTTTTGCTCATATATATCCATGCATGCACAATTAATACGGAGGCTTGCTCCGGTTCTCTCCCTCTCGTTATACAAAAATGTCAATCTTAAAATAAAAACATTTACTAGTAATATCTATTGTTTTCAGAAACTGTAACATTTACTAGTAATATCTATGGTACAAAATAACGCCCCTATGGAATGTACTCTCTCCGTACCAAAAAGTTTGTCGCTTTGTAGTTCAAAAATAAATTACAAAGTGATATGTTTTCTTTGAGACGAGGGGGTATCATGAATATTTATTTACACTGATACAACACGGTCGATCAGTCGATGATCAAATGCATATATCTGTTCATCAATCAAACACGCACATAGCCGCTACTAGTACCCTCCCACAGTGGCGATGGATCGATCAAAGGGCCGTAATTGGATGGACGCGCGCCACTCACACACCATGCTGTATGCCGCCTAGCTAGACGCCGAGACGCATATGGTGACTGTTCCATTCCCTTTGACGTGTACACATGTGCGTGCATGTAGAGGAGAGACGGATCGCGCATCACTATGCAGGTTAGGGCGTGTACGCATCTTGCTTGCTTGCGTCGAAATGATTTATGGATAGATCGCAGGCCGCGCAGCTCGCTCGACCGGTCGATCGATGTGCTTGGTCTCGTGCGTACGGAGAGCGGTGCCATGTGTGTGGGCCCCATGCATTATTGCAGGAATAGAAACCCTACCCCATCTTCTCTTGGAACCCGGCCGGCCAACTCTCTCTCTTACCTTCCTCTTCTTCTACCTCCCCCTCCTCTCTTCCTCTTTCCCTCCCGTCAGTTCACACCTCGCCGTAGAAGCTTGCGCTCCTGCTAGCACCGGAGCTTAACAACCCGTCGCCAACGACGCAGCCAACCACCAACCAAGCAAGAAAGCATGGATTTGGTCGCGCCGTCCGAGCACCTGTGCTACGTGCGCTGCACCTTCTGCAACACCGTGCTCGCGGTAAACTCCTCGAGAAACCGGATCCGAAGCATCACGTGTGTATGGAGATCACGCGTGATGCACACAGTACAGCAGTGATCGCCGGACACGGCGTTTCTTTCACTCTTTGTTGATTCTTATTGGTCCGAGAGTGTTCGGTCGCTGCCTGCTTTTCTTCTGTTTCTCTCTCTCTCTCTCTGAATGTCCTTTTATTCAGACCACCGCTTATATCCAGCTTCTAGCTTGCTCCTGTGGTTGGATGAGCAGAGGCATCCACTAGAATCGCGCGCATGGTACATGACGGATGAATGATACGGCCTATGCTGCCTTCGTGGTGTTTCATTGGTTGTTGATATATGTTTTGCGGAATATTCTACACCCACTTGGTCTCCTGATATTTAGTGTCATGTTCCATCTCTCAAATCCCTCAATTTGTTTCGACGCTTCTCAAGTTTTTGTTCTTCTTCTTCGCCCCCTCTCTTGTTACATGCATGATGTTCAAGTTGGACCCCTTTATGGGCATCCCATTCTTAAAGCTATATCTTACCGCAGCCCTTATGGAGAGAGTGCCATGCAAAAGGAAGTTGAGAAAGGAGTGGTTCATCTGAATGATTAATTTTGTGCTTCTTTGGTAGCTGCAGGTTGGTGTTCCATGCAAGAGGCTGATGGACACGGTGACTGTGAAGTGCGGCCACTGCAACAACCTTTCCTACCTTAGCCTGAGGCCACCCATGGTGCAGCCGCCCTCCGCAACTGATCACCACCCCTTGGGGCCGTTTCAGGTCGATCGCTAGAACTCAACCAGACACCGATCTCTCTTTCGT
Organism: Tuctoria greenei; assembly: GCA_036927565.1. Lineage (NCBI taxonomy): Eukaryota > Viridiplantae > Streptophyta > Magnoliopsida > Poales > Poaceae > Tuctoria > Tuctoria greenei. Next base: position 3,559,039 of record JAYESD010000004.1, read on the forward strand.
GTTCCATCTGTTGCATCTTCTTTCTTGGGAGAAGTTTTGCATTCAGGCGCCGCGTCATTTGGCGGCTGAATGTCAGAAACTAGAAACAAGTTGCACTCATGATTAGGAAATGGAGGACACAATAGGGGATGGTAGCTAGATCCATATTGTACTGCACTCATATTTCAGCGAGGTTTTCTCATGAAATATTGCTTTGAGTTTCAGTTTCAGTGTTGTGCTAGTTCGACCAGTATGTTTTAATCTCTCTTTTCTCTCCCCCCGCTTTATTGATTTTCTCGAAAGTACTGTTTGCAAGGCAAGATTAAACAACGCTGGACTACATATACAAAAGCTTTCTTTTGCTCATCTGATGCCTGGGAAAGGCCTCTTCTCTGCAAAAGGCAGTAAAGCTTTTTTAGGGCGGCGGCAGCAGCACTGCTGTGGCATTCACCCATGCATGGTTTCCTTACCAATATTTTATTTTGTTTTTGGAAAAATAAGCCATTCATGACAAGTTATGAGGACTCAGTTAGATCTAGAAAAATGTCGTGTTTACGAATGATTTCATCATCATCATCATCTCTAGCAACTCTGAGATCTTCAAAGAGCCGGGACCAACAAACCCTTGAGTCTTATATGTGCCTATTTCTTGATGTGTTAGGGTCCCTGCAATGACTGCAGGAGGAACCAGCCGCTGCCGCCGCTGGCTTCACCGACATCAACTGAGGTCAGCGCGAGAGTGCCCTTTGTTGTCAAGCGTAAGTAGTTGTTTGCAAACAACTTTATCTTCTCCTTTATTCTTCTTTTCTGCTTTTCTTTGTTCTCCGTGTCAGATCATATACACGATCTTTTCTACCTTTTTGTTTAACGAACAAAATGATTTTTTTCCTCATTTGTAGCCCCGGAGAAGAAACACCGCCTTCCATCTGCTTACAATCGCTTCATGAGGTAACAAAACATTTTTTACTATTTTACATCTAATTTGTTCGAATGCATGTACCAAAAGTTACATGTGATCTCATATAGTTTATGTGATCCGTTGAATTAATACACAACTTTGTGAAATCTGACGAACCTTGAAGTTAATTAAAGCAAATTTAAATGGATTTGTTTGTCAACACTACTTGCCGTTTAATTAATACCTAAGGTTTGTGTGGGTACTTACAAAAGAAGTACAAATATACGACCATGCCTGTTAGTACGCACAGCTGCAGAGGTATAAATGTGATTTGATGCCTGTCAGTGGATGCCTTCAGAAGCACAAAATATACAGCTACATAAATATAGACGACAAATAGTCCTTGGAATTGATCATGCAACATTTTGCATCATTATTAATAAGTTTGGTCTAACATCTACACTTGTCAGTCTAACTTCGCCTTTCAATTTTGAAGAATATATGCAATGCTGCCGTTATAAAAGAATATTGATGCATACAAGATCTAGAAAGGTTGTCTTTTCTGTTCTAATATAATTATGTGAAGGCTGTGATAGATTGAGATATTAATATAATTTCCAAGATATCTTATCTTCGAATTGCTTCAACACAACTAACCATTCCGCTGCAAATATGTATTCAGCTAGTTCTTAGGATAAGTTAACTCGAGCAAAACATTAGAGATCTAGGTACTTGTCCAAAACTTTTTTTCCCAGACTACATCACCAACTACTAAAAATATATACAAAAGGAAGTAGATGATATTAATTCAAGTGCACTTGCCCGATTCTGGTGTCCCTTTCCTGCTGATACATAAAATATGATTTTATATACATAGATTAATAAATCGAATGTATATATGTATGCGACGACTGTAAAATGATTTTTTCCGTTGAACTATACAATACAAACATGCCAACATAATATGATTAGTACAGCCACTACATTACAGATATACTTGTTACAACATCAGAATTCTGCGTTTAAATCATATGATTACTATGTACTGCCACTACATGTACACATTAGTGTGTTACCAAAGTAAGTGGCACACACAATAGTTTTGGAAGGGACGGATGACATTTGATTATGTTAAAAGTTAAAGAGCAACATATGCTCTACTACTAGAGCTTGTTGTTATATGAGCTGTTCATGCATTAGCTGATTATATGGTCCTTTTTAAAGTATACTGGGTGGTCTGTATCTATCAGGAAGATTTAGTGATCTGTCAATGGAAAAACATGTTCACATATCCATTCATATGACTATTTATTTACAGGCTTTAGATTTAGCAAGCAAAAAAAATTGGTGCAAAACCTAGAGTGGGAAGTCAGCAAGCTAATGAATGAGAAAATGATAACCCAGAAAGAGTGCAAACGAGAATATTCATCTATATATTTGTTGATCTGATCATAAATGCATCATTTCCATAACTCTCCATATATATAGTGTAACGAATGCATGCCTACATATGTGGCAGGGAGGAGATACAGCGCATCAAAGCTGCAAATCCAGATATCCCTCACAGGGAGGCCTTCAGCATGGCTGCCAAGAACGTAAGACTATCCGCAGAAGCATCCTCTAGCATCCTCTAAATACCTATCTTCCTCTACTTTTACGGTATCTTCCTCTAAATCTTTTAAATTTACACCTATTCAGTAGATTTTACAGTATGCCTCTGCGGATGGTCTAAGTCGATCAAGAACCAGGTTTCTGTAGATGTTCTAAAAGTTAAAACAGCTAGTATAATAATAAAACTGCCGGGGCTAACTTCTATGTGTGTTTTCTTAAAACATAACTAGCTAGTTAAATTAAGTTAGCTGCTTAAACTGCTTAGGTGTAAAAGTACAAAAAGCTGAAATCCAAAAAATAATACGAGAATGGCTCTGATTTTCCTTGTGTGATGTGCTGCAGTGGGCCAAGTGCGACCCGCGTTGTTCAACAGCCGCTGTCTCTGCTGCTACTTCTAACAGCGCTCCCGAGCCCAGAGTCGTGTCCGGGCCTCAGGTATGTATGACTATGCACGCTCTGATCAAGAAGTAACGACGCATGCATTGATCATCGACGATCTTGTCATATACTACCTCCTTCTCAAAATAATTGTCGTTTTGGACAAGACTTTTAGTTCATTTTGAACTAGAAATCTTGTCCAAAGCGACAATTATTATGGGAAGGAGGGAGTACTACTTTTGGAGGCATTCCTGCACGCAATGACCACAAGGCAGATGCTCTTGCAGGAGAGGGCCAAGGAGCAGGTCGTCGAGAGCTTCGACATCTTCAAGCAGATAGAGCGCAGCATCTAGGTCGAGTCGATTTACGGTTCGGTAGTAGCACGGGATCGAGTATCTTCTTCATAAGACCACTTATCTCAGCGCCGTCATATATTCCTGCACGTGTGCGTCGTCTTGTATTTTTACCCTGTCTTGTTTAATTTGTTGTTGGAGTGTATGCACCCTTTAATTATCGCCTTATGCTACCGTATAATATAATATCTGCGATCTAAATATTTCAGTCATAATTTTATTAGAGATCTTTTACGGGTGGTCTCACTTTTGTTCTCTTGCCTTTAGGAGGTAAGATATAGGAATCAAATCTGGACTGTTAATATTTAAGAGGGAAAACAAATAAAATAGTTTCCGGCATATATTGATCTTTTAGAGAGTCCGTGGATTTTTAACATTGTCACTAACGGAATTTTGAAAATCTAGAATTTTGTTATGCATGCGAGTTAATAGTGCAGAATGAAATGGGAAATGAGGAATTTTGCATGCAGCCAATCAAATCAATGCATGGGGATGTCATCTCAGATCTTAAAATATCACATCACTTTTGTTTCCCTTAATCAACTCACCAATATGCAGGTGCCACGTTTTTTTCTTTAACCCGCCACAAGACATGTCGGATGTCACGTTAATTTATTTCGGTAGAATGGTAAAGTTCTTTGTTTTGATATATTAGCATATAATACCAACACACATCTCTGATCTAAAAACCATGAACAATTTTTTTTATGATTATTTCAAATTGCAAAAGAAAATTCTGATAATGCACGGACGTACATGTAACCATGTAACATAATTTTTTTGTTAACTCAAGTTGGTTGCGTCATGCATGTACAATGCACGAAACTACTACTTGGTTATCAATACCACTACTGAGTCCGGTCATAATACATGAGACTGAGTGACATGCAATCACCGTACATGTGCAATCATGCAAGCAACTCATCATCACACTACGATACAGGTGCAATCGCGTGTTGCACACACAAAAGCAACATCCATTCATCAACACAGGCAGGCAACCCTTTCAAATCATGATGGTTTGGAGGTTTTTTCTCCTTGCAAAAATTCAAAAGAATGATCAAATCGTTGAAAGAGAAAACGCAGCAGTTATATTTTCCAAATAAAATCAGACAGAAACAGGTCAGCCAGCCGCGGTTTGGCTATATGTCTAGCGGAGTTCCGTGCGTTGCTATTGTGTTAGCCTTGCACACTCGAGCCGATGCTGTGAACGCCGCGCCCCTTTGTAGCAAGCCACAATCTTGCATATCGTGGCTGTTCAGGTCAGCGGCCAATTCTTGGACGAGGCTTCGGCAAGAGGGCTGGCGATGAAGCCTTTTTGGTTGGCCCAGGAATTGTCGAGAGATAACGGCCCAATCGCGTGGATCACCGGTTCAAAGTCCAGGCGTACGTGGCCCATTCCGGTGAGGTCGAGCCCCGAGTCCAGAGGCGTGGAACCAATCCCGCGGCCGCGAGACGGCGCGAGCGCGACAGGGGCGCGGCGGCGACATGGCGTCTCCCCTCCGATCGCCGCCTTCTCGCCGGGAATCGTGCCTCTCCGCTTTCGCGTGCTAGATTTTTTTCGCAACCGTCGTCCTCGGGCGTGAATGAGGCCGAGGATCTCCATCCCGCCGCGGCCATGGCGTACGTCTTCGTGCTGATGGAGAACTCGGCAGCGGTGGCCTCGAGATACCGTCGCTGCGCCGACATGATCGCCGCCATCTACTTCCCCCAGTCCTCCCATTCCCTTCCGCCTGCCATGCCTTCTCTGTAATTTCAAATTCAGGTCTGCCCGTCATTCAGATCCCTTCCCTGTTCGTTCCGGAACTGAATGTTGATCCGTTCTGGTTCCTGACTGCTTAGTTCAGTTGAATTAGATGTACAAGTGCTGAAACCTAAATCCTTTTACACTGACGTGTACTTTTTTGGCACAGGTTCTGAAGAAATAAACTATTCTATGTTTTTTTTTAGGGGAATTAAAGCTATTTTATGTTGTTTGTTTGAAACGTGTGGAACGTTTAGCTTTCATGTTTGAATACGCAAATATATCGTCTGATTGTATCATTTTGCCTTTTCAGTTGATGAGCTTAACTTGGAAAGAGAAGCCTGTGGTTCAATGGACTTGAGCACTTGATTCGGTTGTCCTCAACAAGGTACATATCAGGTTGTTTGTTTCATGTCACGTCGTTAAAGCCGAGTCCGTGTCTCTGTTCCACTAGGAGCGAGTAGCACGAGCATTTGTCACACCCGGTCCCAACAAGATAATCGGATGGCTTCCACATGTATGTCAGGATCGATTCTCATCATATATGTGTAGACGAAAGTGTAATATCATTTATTACAAGTCATGTTCGAGTACATAAATGTCTTACAATAATGACCCGTAGGTCTAAAATAAGATTACAGAGCAAGTAACGGTAAAAGTAAACTAGTGTGGCTCCATGCACAGGCGTTGCCTGGGGGTTGCGCCCGTCTAGAACGTCTCCTCCGGATCAGCGAAGAAGTCTTCATTCTCCACCTCTTCTCCATTGAAGACTGAGGAAAGATAAGCAACAAGCAAGTTTGAGTACCAACGGTACTCAGCAAGTGGGAAAGATATGACATGAGGGTGTTTAGAAAGGAAGGCCAAACTTGGGTTAAGCACTATAGCATTACATCCTATCCTTAGCTTTCATTAGCACCTACTTCTAAGTGTATGAACCTAACCATAACCCATTTGTAATCCGAGTCCCAACCAACCAAACCACCATTCCCAATCACTAACTAATTATGAATTGGACACCAAGCCGCTCTTGTCCGTGAGCACGGCTGTCATGACAATTTCTAAATCTCTGCAGAGAATGTACCCTTTACCCACAAGCCGTGATTTCATCCTCTGTTGCCAGGTGGACTAACGAAACCTCCCTGATGTCCGTGGTCGCGAACCACATTGCACACTTCCTTTGGTGCGAGGCCAGGAGATCACTACGAGGTCTTTACAAAGGATTCTCCCGACGTGTACTACCACCTCTGAGGTTTCACCCCTGTACAAAAGTGTGAGCCGTTACACCACGACTCAACACCCCAGTTGCCCCCTCTTGAGCTATGCGGATCCCAAGGCAGTACACCCTGAACCAATTCCCCGCACTATCCAATCACTAATACTACGCCTGGATAGGCCTAATTAATTAATCAAGTTGCCCCATACTCAGTCTTGTGGCGATACTATAAGGCTTAGTGGCTTTCTCCATAAACCGGTCCTTAGAATCCGACAAGGTTCATACCCCAAAACCCGGGTCTCGTGCGTACTGCACCATCCCAAACAAACCAACCCGCCAGATTCCTATCCACTACAATTAAATTCATCATATCTCAATAAATAAATCACATCAATTAATAATATAACATGTATGTAGAGAAATTTCCCTCCCAAAACTAAGCATGACTAAGCGTAAAAGAAATAATAACATCTAACCAAGCCAACCTGGGGACAAGGAATTATATGGAATGGTACAGTAAATAGGATTCAATTTATTAAACATGCAACTAACTAAAACTTAATAAAACAGGTGCAGAATGGTCAAGGAACTTGCCTTCTTCGGAGGGTGGGTCGGTGAAGTGGTAGTCCTGAAGATTGTAAGTCGGCTCGGGAACCGACTCTATATACATCATCGCATGCGGAACGGAAAGTAGCAGCACACAATAAGAACAAGAGAATAAATGCACACCACAAATAAATAAACACAAAAGAAAACCTACGCAATTACGTCGCTAACATTATGTCCTTAGTAAGACTTTATTTAGTGGTGTCGGTGGTGGTTTGGATTTTAGTGCCTACATGGGTTTATTAGGAATTCAGCACAATCGGCAATTTAAATGCATTATTTTACCCTAAAGAAATTAGGAAATAATAATAAAATAATACCCTAAGTGATTTGTGCAAAAAGATAGAGTTCTCATGTGATTTTATGTAATTTACAATTAATACAGGGGCTTTTATGCAAAACAGACATGATCAGTGGCCTAGAAATATTTTATAACATCACCAGGGGTTAATCATAATTTACATAGGCTAAAAATATATTTTATAGTGAAAACAGGGGCTAAAATGATATATTTATTCAATTTAGCAGTGCTGACAGAATTAAATAAAAGTCCAGGGGCTATTTCCTAAATTCCAGGACCTATCTATAATTACTTTAAATTGGCGCAGGGGGCTTCGTGCAAATCGGCCAACGTTTAAGTGCATTTGAATCTGGGCCGTTGGATCCAACGCGGGCGGCCTAGATTTAAAATGACCGAAGGGGTATGCCCCTTCTAATCTCGACCGTCGGCCTCAGATCGACGGCCGAGGATGGGCCACGTCGCCCTAGGGGCGGCGCGCACCCAGAGCGCGGCGGCGCTCGGCGGCCACGGCGGCGTGCCTCGCCGGCGATGGCCGGATCGACCAAATCGACGCCTAAAGCCTCGGGGCTAACGAGGAAAAGGGAGAGGGGGACCGGGTGAGCTCACCGAGGGGGGTCGCGGGGCTTGAATCGGGGCGTAGGTGCGTCGGCGACGGTGAGAGGCGGCGGACTCCGGCGGTGCTCGTCGGGATTGATGAAGCGACGGCCAAACCCCCAAAAGAAGATGTCCGGCGAGTCCCTGGTAGCACGGCGCACGCGTCAGACCAAGAGGGAGGGAGAATTAGGGGGTCAAGCGACGGGAACGGCGGCGCCATTACCTCGGTGCGGCGGCTAGGGTTCGAAGCTTCGGGGAAGGGGAAAATGGGGGGCGCCGGCCGAGTTTTATAGGGGAATCGGGGGCGGCAAAGTAAGGAAAGGGATCCCCGGCGATGGAAGGTGACAGGGGTCATTATGGGGGGGGGGGGGATTTCTTGCCGGCGATTTGAATCGGGCGACATTACCGGGTGTGGTCGGGCGCGCGTCGGGAGGAAGAAGGAAAGCCCTGACGGGCGGGTCCCAGCGCCCAGGGAGAGGGAGAGGGAGATGGTGCGGGGCCGAGTTGGGTCGGGAGGAGTTGGGCCGGCGGGAGGGAAAAAGGAATAGGAGGGGAGGGGAGAAGTGGGCTGGGGCGGGGTTAAGGCCCAGGGTGGGTTTTTTTTCTTTTTCTATTTGTTTTCCTTTTTCCTTTTTCATTCTTTTGCAAAATTGAATTGCTTTTCAAATTCAAACGAATTCTAGCGCATTTTGAAATCACATTTTCAATCAAATGGAACCCTTCATGATGCATTCCTAGTACATTTCTTTTATTTTCAAATTTTGAAAAATTATGGGTGTTACAACTCTACCCCCTTTAAAAGGAATCTCGCCCCCGAGATTCGGACGTCCTAAGAGAAAAGATCGGGAAACTCGGCCTTGAGGTCTTCTTCTCTCTCTCATGTTGCTTTTGCCTCAGAGTGATGTCTCCACTTCACTTTGCACATGCGAATCGTCTTGTTTCTCATGACATGTTCTGACGTCTCTAGGATACTGACTGGCCGTTCTGCGTAGGACAGATCCTCTTGCAAATCCACAGCTTCCATGGGTAACTATTCCTCGGATACTCTTAAGCATTTTTTTAGTTGCGACACGTGAAACACATCATGAACATCTGACAGTTGAGAAGGTAGCTCGAGACGATAAACTACTTCTCCTCTTTCCTCCAATATCTTGAACGGACCAATATAACGGGGTGCTAGTTTTCCCTTCACCTTGAACCGTCTTAGACCTCTTACTGGTGATACCTTGAGATACACAAAGTCTCCGACCTCAAAGGTTAGATCACGACGTCGAGCATCTGCGTAACTCTTCTGCCTTGACTGTGCCATTTTCAGATTATTTCGGATCTCTTGTACCTGTCGTTCGGCCTCTCTGAGTATCTCCGGTCCAAACACTTGACCTTCCCCGGTCTGATTCCAGAATAAAGGTGTTCTGCACTTTCGCCCATAAAGTGCCTCAAATGGGGACATCTTGAGACTAGCTTGGTAGCTGTTGTTATAAGAGAACTCCGCGTAAGGCAAGTTTTTGTCCCAACTCTTACTATTCTTCAGGGCACATGCTTGCAACATATCCTCCAAGATTTGATTGGTGCGTTCTGTCTGACCATCCGTCTGTGGGTGATACGCTGAGCTGAAATTCAGACGAGTGTCCATTGACTCATGTAGCTTCTGCCAAAATCTTGAATTGAACTGGGTACCTCGATCAGACACTATCTTCTTTGGAACACCGTGTAAACACACAATTCTTGCCATGTATAATTCTGCCAACCACGATCCATAGTAGCTTTCCTTGACCGGAATGAAGTGGGCGACCTTAGTCAACCGGTCCACGACAACCCATATGGAGTCGTATCATGACTGGGTCCTTGGCAATCCCACAATAAAGTCCATACTTATCTCTTCCCATTTCCACTCGGGTATCTTGAGTGGTTGAAGTAGTCCAGCAGATCTCTAATGTTCCGCCTTGACTAATTGACACGTGTTGCACAGAGCCACGTATTCGGCCACATCACGCTTCATGCCAAGCCACCAGTATCTATCCTTAAGGTCTTGGTACATCTTGGTGCTCCTAGGATGGATAGAGTAGTACGAGTCGTGGGCTTCTCTCAATATCAACTCTCGGATACCCTTGACATTCGGCACACATATTCTCTTCCCTAACCACAGGGTTCCATGTTCATCCTCCCTAAAATTTGGGGCCTTGCCAGCCTTCATCAGCTTTTTAAGTTTTTGGATCTTCTTATCCACTTTTTGGCCTTCTCTAATGTCTTGTTCCAACGTGGAGTCCACTTCCATAACTACTGCATCTGCATTAGACACTATGCACAGGTTTAATCTTGCAAACTCCTCACATAGTTGCGGTTTATAAGCCTGGATCGTCATGCTGTTGCATTGGGTTTTCCTACTCAAAGCATCTGCGACCACATTCGCCTTTCCAGGGTGATAATTGATCCCAACATCGAAGTCATTAATGAGCTCTAACCACCTTCGTTGGCGAAGGTTAAGGTCTGGCTGAGTGAATATGTACTTCAAGCTTTTGTGGTCGGTGTAGATCTCTGTCCTTTTTCCGATCAGGTAGTGTCTCCATATCTTTAGTGCGTGAACCACAACTGCTAATTCCAGATCATGGGTCGGATAATTCTTCTCATGCTTCTTGAGTTGTCTCGAGGCGTAAGCCACCACATGTCCTGCTTGCATCAACACACATCCCAATCCCTGTCCGGAAGCATCACAATAGACCGAGAACTCCTTTTGCATATCCGGCATGACCAGCACTGGGGCAGTGGTCAACCTCTTCTTCAATTCGGCAAAGCTTGCTTCACATTCCGGTGTCCACTTGAATGTAGCTCCCTTCTCGAGTAGCTTGGTTAGTGGCCGAGAGATCTTTGAAAATCCCTCAATAAATCGTCGATAATAACCAGCCATTCCCAGAAAGCTTCTGATGTGTCCCACATTTTTCGGCGTCTCCCACTTGAGAACATCTGCCACTTTACCCGGATCCACTGATATTCCTCCTTCTGATATGACATGTCCCAAGAATGATACCTGCTTCAACCAAAACTTACACTTACTGAATTTAGCATACAATTGGTGTTCTCTAAGTTTCTTTGGTGCCAACCTCAGGTGTTCCTCATGCTCTTCTTCACTCTTGGAGAATATCAGGATGTTGTCGATGAATACGACCACAAATTTATCCAGGTACTCCATAAATACTTTGTTCATGAGGTACGTGAAGTAAGCTGGAGCATTAGTCAACCCGAAATACATAACGGTATACTCATAAAGACCATATCGAGAGACGAATGCAGTCTTGGGAATGTTCGATGGTCGAATCTTCAACTGGTGATAACCCAAACGAAGGTCGATCTTAGATAATACACATGCTCCTCGCAGCTGATCAAACAAATCTTTGATCCTTGGCAGTGGATACTTATTCTTGATGGTCACTGCATTCAATGCACGATAATCCACACACAACCTTTGAGTGCCATCCTTCTTAGGCACGAATATGACAGGAGCACCCCAAGGCGATGAACTAGGGCAGATGTTTCCTTTCTCCAACAACTCTTTGATGTGATTCTTTAGCTCGGCTAACTGATTAGTGTCCATTCTATATGTCCTCTTATATATCGGGGCCGTTCCAGGCACTAGGTCAATGATGAATTCAATTTCACGGCCAGGGGGCATACCCGGTAACTCTTCGGGGAACACGTCTGGGAATTCACTGACAACACGGATCTCTGCGTTGACCTCAGTTTGATTTAGCTTGATCCTTTGTGTTGGAGCTTGATCTGGAGAGAACTCTACCTTGGTACCATCAGGGTGGGTCAAGGAGACTGTTCTTGTGGCGCAGTGGATCACCCCATGGTACTTAGTCAACCAGTCCATCCCCAGGATAATATCTAGCCCTTGAGATTCCAGAACAATCAGGTTTGCTGGGAAAACTACCCCCCTTATGTCTAGCCTTATATTAGGGCATACTTGTCAGGTTATCATTTCTCCCCCAGGGGAGTGAACTATAAGTTGGTGAGTCATTAAATGCACTACCATGTCATGCCTCCTCATGAATTCCTTAGATATGAATGAATGCGTAGCACCAGAATCAAACAACACTGTAGCTAGATGAGAGTCGGCAGGAAACGTACCAACAACCACATCTGGTGCATTGTGCGCCTCCTCAAGTGCCACGTGGTTAACTCTTCCACGTGTAGGTTGCTGCAGCGGCTTCTTCGGGCAATGATTGGTGAAATGCCCCATCTCACCACAATTATAACACTTCACAGCCGCATTGTTACCTTGGGATCTGTTACCTCCTTGAGGGTTCTGTTGCAGCTGGCCATTAGGGCGGGGTGTTGGAGCTGTTGGGCGAGGTGGTTGCATGGGCTAGCGTGGAGGCTGTGGTGGTTGGCGCATCTGCTGGTTGTATGGTGTGGGTGGTCTGTAGGAGGAGTTTGGGAACCTTTGTCTTGTGTAAGAGTTCACAGGACGAGCCATAGGTGCCGCAGGCTGAGGGGCATAGCGAGGGCGCACATTATTCCCAGAACTGTGTGCTTGAGCCAACTTCCTCTTCCTGTCATCATCATACAACTCTTTCTTGGTTCTTTCCATTTCAAAAGCCTTGTCCACCAACTTATGGAAACTGCTGTAGTCACTGGAAACCATAGCGAACTTCAGCTCCTTGTCAAGCCCCTTCTTAAAACGAAATTGTTTCTTTGAGTCCATGTCCACATCTTCTAGTGCATAGCGAGACAATTGTGTGAATTTGTTCAAGTACTCTCACACATTCATACGACCTTGCTTCAGCATGAGAAATTCTTCACGTCTCGCCTGGACCTCTCCTTCGGGCACGAAATGACTGCGAAAGTAATTCTTGAAGTCATCCCATGTAATATTATCCGGGTCCTGATGGGCTTCGGTGAAAGCAGTCCACTAGTCGGCTGCAGGTCCCTGAAGTTGGTGCGAGGCTAACAGTACCTTCTCTCGTCCTTCACATTGGACAATTCTCAGCTTGCTCTCGACTGTTCTCAGCCAATCATCAGCCTCCATGGGCTCACTAGCAGTGGCAAAGGTGGGTGGATGGGTGTTGAGGAAGTCTCTCATGCGGGATCGGGGTCCTGGTGCTGGCTGTGGGTGGGGCTGATTTGGTGGAGGTGGAGGGGCTTGCTGGGCTTGCTGCATGTTGGCCACCACTTGTGTTAAATTCTGCATCATTTGCATCTGCATGGCCATCATTTGCTGCATATGATTCATCGCAGGTGCTCCACGGACACCTCTCCCATTCCGTTGCGGTAGCTGGAATCCAGCTTCATCATTACCAAGGTGCATACCACGGCCACGACCACGACCTCTTCCCCTTCCTGCCATCTGAGTACGAAGAGAGTAGAGTCTTAGATTCTACTATAACTAGTGGAAGACTACTATGTTATACAATTACTATATGCAAAAATCACAGCAAACATGCATATAAATGAAAATTCTTTATTAATAGCTCACTAATTAAAGAAGTATCAAAAAGGTGCGGTTGTGGACAAGTCGCCAAGGCGTTCCACAACTCACACAACACACCAAGACGAAAATCATAAAAGAAGTAACACAACTCAAGGTCACACAAGTACGTCTACGTCGCTCTTATTTAACTAATGAGAGTGTGCCTATCCTTGAGTCGTGGCAAAGGTCGAGGACTACTCGTCGTCAAGCGGGAACTCCTCCGGGTCCTCGTCGTCGTCGTTGTTGTCGGGGTCCTTGGGGTCCTGTGGTGGTGAGGCAACATGCGGCGGTGGTGCGGCAGATGCCACACTGGAAGGCTCCTCGTCAGATGACTCCTCAGAAGACGACTCACGCTGGCCGCCACGGCGGTCTAGAGAGTCCGGGGTCCACGTCGAGGTGTCGGACGCGTAGTCGTCTGGGTCCTCGTCGGTGATCCGACGATACCTCCTGATCACCGCTTCGTGGTGCAGGGCGAGGTCACGTCCATCCTGAATCTCCTGATGCGCCCTCTAAAGTCGGGCACTGAGCTCGGCCACGTCGTCAACAGTCTGACGAGACTGCGGGAGGTCCAGGGGTCCCTCCACGTGCCTGGAGACAAAGCCCGCAGTGCCACTAGGACGCTGCGGAACGAAGGCGTGCACCGTGTCCTCCAGACGGAAACGGTGGGCATGACTCCAAAAGGTGGCTGCTTCCCAGCTAGCATCCTGCTCCGCATATCGGCGGGAGCTCCTCCAGGCAGGACTGTTGTGGGTCTTCACCAACTCATCACCATAGTAGATGTAGATCTTGCAACTCCACTCCTTCCTACCGGGGCGCTGCACTCCAGTGGTGTGGTAGGAGAGCGAGAGGCTGTGGTGACGGTAGTCAGCCTCGCGGTGTAGGGCCCGAAGACGAAGTCGCAGTCGTCCTGCGGCCCTACCGTCAAAACGGACCACCACGGGGTGACGGGGATCGATGGCTGGAGAGCGACTGGTCAGCCTACGCGGGGGCACAAGTCCACCGGTCGACTTACGGGGGGTCGTCTTGGTGCGGGCCATCTACAAATTTTGAAAACAAGAGAGTGTCAGTAACAAAACATATAAATAAAGGAGTAAATAAAACAAGTAGACAAGGTAGAGAATACAAAGCAACTTTATAAATTACTTTTTAGAATATAATATGATCCTTAAGTCATCCCTTTCTAACTAGGCTTGCGTCCTACGGGCAACACGGCTCTGATACCACTTTGTCACACCCGGTCCCAACAAGACAACCGGATGGCTTCTACATGTATGCCAGGATTGATTCTCATCATACATGTGTAGACGAAAGTGTAATATCATTTATTACAAGCCATGTTCGAGTACATAAATGTCTTACAATAATGACCCGTAGGTCTAAAATAAGATTACAAAGCAAGCAACGGTAAACGTAAACTAGTGTGGCTCCATGCACAGGCGTTGCCTGGGGGTTGCGCCCGCCTAGAACGTCTCCTCCGGATCAGCGAAGAAGTCTTCATTCTCCACCTCTTCTCCATTGAAGACTGAGAAAAGATAAGCAACAAGCAAGTTTGAGTACCAACGGTACTCAGCAAGTGGGAAAGAGATGACATGAGGGTGTTTAGAAAGGAAGGCCAAACTTGAGTTAAGCACTATAGCATTACATCCTATCCTTAGCTTTCATTAGCATCTACTTCTAAGTGTATGAACCCAACCATAACCCATTTGTAATCCGAGTCCCAACCAACCAAACCACCATTCCCAATCATTGACTAATTATAAATTGGACACCAAGCCGCTCTTGTCCGTGAGCACGACTGTCATGACAGTTTCTAAATCTCTGCAGAGAATGTACCCTTTACCCACAAGCCGTGATTTCATCCTCTGTTGCCAGGTGGACTAAGGAAACCTCCCTGATGCCTGTAGTCGCGAACCACATTGCACACTTCCTTTGGTGCGAGGCCAGAAGATCACTACGAGGTCTTTATAAAGGATTCTCCCGACGCGTACTAGCCCTCTGAGGTTTCACCCCTGTACAAAAGTGTGAGCCGTTACACCACGACTCAACACCCCAGTTGCCCCCTCTTGAGCTATGCGGATCCCAAGGCAGTACACCCTGAACCAATTCCCCGCACTATCCAATCACTAATACTACGCTTGGAGAGGCCTAATTAATTGATCAAGCTGCCCCATACTCAGTCTTGTGGTGATACTATAAGGCTTATTGGCTTTCTCCATAAACCGGTCCTTAGAATCCGGCAAGGTTCATACCCCAAAACCCGGGTCTCGTGCGTACTGCACCATCCCAAACAAACCAACCCGCCAGATTCCTATCCACTACAATTAAATTCACCATATCTCAATAAATAAATCACATCGATTAATAATATAACATGTATGTAGAGAAATTTCCCTCCCAAAACTAAGCATGGCTAAGCGTAAAAGAAATAATAATATCTAACCAAGCCAACCCAGGGACAAGGAATTATATGGAATGGTACAGTAAATAGGATTCAATTTATTAAACATGCAACTAACTAAAACTTAATAAAACAGGTGCAGAATGGTCAAGGAACTTGCCTTCTTCGGAGGGTGGGTCGGTGAAGTGGTAGTCCTGAAGATTGTAAGTCGGCTCGGGAACCGACTCTATATACATCATCGCATGCGGAATGGAAAGTAGCAACACACAATAAGAACAAGAGAATAAATGCACACCACAAATAAATAAACACAAAAGAAAACCTACGCAATTACGTCGCTAACACTATGTCCTTAGTAAGACTTTATTTAGTGGTGTGGGTGGAGGTTTGGATTTTAGTGCCTACATAGGTTTATTAGGAATTCAGCACAATCAGCAATTTAAATGCATTATTTTACCCTAAAGAAATTAAGAAATAATAATAAAATAATACCCTAAGTGATTTGTGCAAAAAGAGAGAGTTCTCATGTGATTTTATGTAATTTACAATTAATACAAGGGCTTTTATGCAAAACAGACACGATCAGTGGCCTAGAAATATTTTATAACATCACTAGGGGTTAATCATAATTTACAGAGGCTAAAAATATATTTTATAGTGAAAACAGGGGCTAAAATGATATATTTATTCAATTTAGCAGTGCTGACAGAATTAAATAAAAGTCCAGGGGGTATTTCCTAAATTCCAGGACCTATCTGTAATTACTTTAAATTGGCGCAGGGGGCTACATGCAAATCGGCCAACGTTTAAGTGCATTTGAATCTGGACCGTTGGATCCAACGCGGGCGACCCAGATTTAAAATGACCGAAGGGGTATGCCCCTTCTAATCTCGACCGTCGGCCTCAGATCGACGACCGAGGATGGGCCACGTCGCCCTAGGGGCGGCGCGCACCCCGAGCGCGGCGGCGTTCGGCGGCCACGGCGGCGCGCCTCGCCGGCGATGGCCGGATCGGCCAGATCGACGCCTAAAGCCTCGGAGCTAACGCGGAAAAGGGAGAGGGGGACCGGGTGAGCTCACCGAGGGGGGTCGCGGGGCTTGAATTGGGGCGTAGGTGCGTCAGCGACGGTGAGAGGTGGCAGACTCCAGCGGTGCTCGTCGGGATTGATGAAGCGACAGCCAAACCCCCAAAAGAAGATGTCCAGCGAGTCCCTGGTAGCACGGCGCACGCGTCAGACCAAGAGGGAGGGAGAATTAGGGGGTCAAGCGACGGGAACGGCGGCGCCATTACCTCGGTGCGGCGGCTAGGGTTCGGAGCTTCGGGGAAGGGGAAAACGGGGGGCGCCGGCCGGGTTTTATAGGGGAATCGGGGGCGGCGAAGTAAGGAAAGAGATCCCCGGCGATGAAAGGCGACATGGGCCATTATGGGGGGGGATTTCTTGCCGGCGATTTGTATCGGTCGGCATTACCGGGTGTGGTCGGGCGCGCGTCGGGAGGAAGAAGGAAAGCCCTGATGGGCTGGTCCCAGCGCGCAGGGAGAGGGAGAGGGAGGTGGCGCGGGGCCGAGCTGGGTCGGGAGGAGTTGGGCCGGCGGGAGGGAAAAAGGAATAGGAGGGGAGGGGAGAAGTGGGCTGGGGCGGGGTTAAGGCCCAGGGTGGGTTTTTTTTCTTTTTCTTTTTGTTTTCCTTTTTCCTTTTTCATTCTTTTGCAAAATTGAATTGCTTTTCAAATTCAAACGAATTCTAGCGCATTTTGAAATCACATTTTCAATCAAATGCAACTTTTCATGATGCATTCCTAGTACATTTCTTTTGTTTTCAAAATTTGAAAAATTATGGGTGTTACAGCATTACTGGAGCTTGACTTACAAATTAACTCTCTTGTGGGTTATTACTTTGTGATCGATCACTACAATAAAAATCTATGTTCATGTATAGGCTCAAAGCCGTGAAAGGGAAACGCACCGAATCGCTCAGAACGGCCATGCCACATCACATGGTTAGGTCCACGCCACAATTATCTTGATCAACATTATTGTCTCTAGACAAGCATGCTTAGTGGGTTAATCTCGATTTGACTGATAACAACTACTAGCACTCAGGCAATCCTGCAAAGTCCTGACCTCCGTATATAGGTTGCCCAACAACCAACTAACTCCGACTGTTCATGGCTAATTCCAACTGTATTTGGGGTGAAGTGAAGTAAACAGTTCCAGTTAACTGAATAATCAACATTTGCTTTTCATACATGTCTTTGCGGTACGGCAAATGGAGACCTGGACTCCTTGTAGCCTTGTAGGAGTTAGCATCAGGACCACAAACCTAGCTAGTGCCACTTTTTAGCTGCAAGGTAACCTGGAACAAGCTTCTTTTCCTTTTCACATTGAAAAGATGTTTGTATTGTAGAGTAATTAAACTTGCAAAAGAAGAGTGTGCAAGCTAGTGGCAAGATTATCTCCTCCTCGAGAAAAGGACGAAAAAGAAAGCACAAGTGAATTGTGTTGTCTCAGTCTGATCAGCTAAATCAGTTAGTACCAAATCTCACAACTATTCAATCTTAGTAACATCGATCATTTATGTTGATCAGGTTAGTCAACATGCTTATGTTGCTTACAACTACCACCGTGAGGCCCTGACTAACACAGGTTGCTGGCGAAGGCGAAGACCACAAGAACATATCCAGAAGAGAACTTCCACAATAAATTGATTTATAAGTAAGCTATAATATATCACCTATATTACCTTTGTAAAATATTGAATGCGAGAAATTATATGCATGCCGTATTAACTAAAAAGAATATATGAGAAGGGCAGAGATCAAAAGAACTTGCGGCTGGGCAATTCTACTTTCAAGTGAATGAAACTGCTAGAAGGCTTCCCCTAGAAAAAGCAGTGTGTTAAAAAGACACCTAGACATCAAGGCGCTCCTCTAGGTGCTATGACGTCTAGCGGGTCGGCAGTACTACCGGTATGGGTGACCTAAGGCCATCCGCAGTGGTACGCTGTAAAGTGTACTTGAAAGCATATCGAAAAGCATACTAGAAAATTTTACAAAGTGTACGTACTGGAAGTATGGAGTATATAGAGTATGATTTAGAGGATAGAGTATGCTTTAAAGGTTGCTGGTGCGAATGGTCGAAGAGGTGAGGCGGCGGGTGCGATCTAACTGGTGGTGGTGGCTAGGCGAGTCGACTGACTATAGCATTCAGATCAGAGCGCGTGGACGCCTAGTCGGATATACTTTTTAAACACTGCTTATGAGTTTGCGTAAAAAAGAAAAAACAATTGGTAATGAGTAAGCTAGTTTACTGACTTGGTTGTGGGAAAAAAATATCTAAATCAGTTGTGACAAAAATATCTAAATGAGTAAGCTAGTTTACTGACTTTGGTCGTGACAAAAATATCTAAAGAAAAAGCGAATTGTGTTGTCTCAGTCTGATCAGCTAAATCAGTTAGTACCAAATCGTACCACTATTCAATTCTAGTAGCATCGATCATTTATGTTGATCAGGTTAGTCAACAGGCTTCTGTTGCATACAACTATCACCCGTGAGGCCTTGACTATTAACACAGGGTGTTGGCGAAGGCGAATACCACAAGAAAATGTCCACAGCTCCAAGCGTTTCAAAAATTCCTTGATGAATGATGTCATCCAGAAGAGAACTTCCACAATAGATTGATTTATAAGTAAGCTATAATATATCACCTATATTACCTTGTAAAATATTGAATGCAAGAAATTGCGGATGTGCAACTAATTACCGTATTAACTAAAAAGAATACTCTCCCTATTAAAAAATGTCGCTTTGTAGTTTGAAGATGAATTACAAAACGACAAACTTTCGGAGACGAAAGAAGTATATGAGAATGACAGAGACAACAAGAACTCGCCTCGTGTCAACATCTTAGTACATTGATTTACCCATACTTAGAGGTGGGCGTTCGATCTACCCGGTAAATTCGGTTCGGTTATTTCGGTTTTTTCAAATTTTGGTTTTCTAAAATCACTACCCGAAATGTTATACAAATATTAGGTACCCTAAATGTTTGGGTACCTAAATTTCGCTTCGGTTTTCGGTCTTACCCGAAATACCCGAATTGTACATTATTTTCATTTCATGCCCTCAACAATTAATATACGTTTAATATCAATCGTAAATTTAATCTTGAGAGACAATAAATTATTGATTCACTAATGGTAGATCATAATTAAATAGTTTATTCTAATGACATCACATATCATAACTCACAAATAAAATGTCAAAATTCATATTGCTTAGAATTCATAGATCATAATTTAACTTGAGATTTTATTGTTCGGTTATTCGGGTATTTTGGGTACCCGAAGGTGATACCCGAATTCGAAATAAATATATCGGTTATTTAGATTTGCTACCTGAATAGGTACCCAATATCCGACATTCTGGTCTTTTCGGTCTCGGTCTCGGTTTTTTTGCCCACCCCTACCCATACTTCACCTTTTTTTCTAGACTATTTCGACTTATGGACAGTGTTTTAAAAAGACATCTAGACATCGAGGTGCCCCCTAGGTGCCATGACGTTCAACGGGTCGATGGTGGTGCTGGCATGGGCAGCCTAAGAGGCGAGGCGGCGGGTGCAATCTGAAAGATGGTGGTGGCTTAGACGAGTTGACTAAGGACTCACATCCCCGCAGTACTGTACCTATAGTAGCTGCTACTGACATGTGGGTCTATGAGGCATCAGATCCACATGTCAGTGACAATTAATGTTGGTGCTACCACGGAGGATTTCAATCCGTTGACTGACTATAGCATCCAGATCGGAGAGGAAGGCTACTAAGAGACACCTTTAAAACTCTGCTTATGAGTTTGCTTTAAAAAATAAAAAAAAATGGCTAATGAGTAAGCTAGTTTACTGACTTCGTCGTGAGAACAATATCTAACTATAAAATATCGGCGTGAGCCTTCCAGTTCTTAAAAAGAAAAGAGCACACGGATGAACTACTAACTGATAGACTAGTTCAGGCATATATCATACACAAGAGGTTGGCATTTTGGTCACACCTTTAGCCAAGAGGTTTTTTAGTGCCTTGAAAGCGTCATTTTATTGTATAAGAGACGCAAAGCCTCCTCTCCTCTGGCCCTTGGCCATTGTTGGAACCTTTGGAGTTTATCCAATGAGTAATTTTGGGGAGATACAGACGACAAAGGGAAGGCTCCTTCCCTCGTCAACATCAGCAATGGGGCGTTACACGCTTCCGTGTCCGTCCATATACCTATGGCTAATGGCTCACCAGTGAAGGTCACGATACACAGTTGCTTCTGGGTTCTGATGCATATATTGTGCCTAAGAAGGAATCCTTTCTGCTTATCCATTGCCAAAAATCAACATTGCATTGAACACAGTTACATCACCCCTATTGAAGACTGATCGTCATCTCTGATTAGTCATAACCAGATTTTTTTAAAAGCCAAAGTATTTCGATTATTTCTTCAGTTACATTTAAGTTTCAGTATATTTTTTCGGTTACATGTGCGATATCAGGTTACTTAATTACACAGACAAAAAAAGCAGAGATATTTTGTACAGATGTCGTTCGTCACCGTACTATGCTTTGCTTGGATCAAATGTTTGTTTTGCAGTGTTATTAACTCGGTTCCAAGAAAGGGTCACCGAAATCCGCGTCGCTCTCCTGCCAGCTCCGTGCACTACCCGTGTGACTTCCGGACACGGCTCCATTTGTCTGTCGCCCCGGCCCAGCCGTGCCTTCTCTTCAAACGCACTCCTTCCCGCCGTCAATTTCCTCGCGTAAGCCGGGCCGCGCGCGGCGACGATGGGTAGGGTGCTCCTGAAGAAACCCGGAGTGCCATATAATCCCAACCAAACTCACCCGTTTCAGTGTGCGATCTGCTCCTTCTCCTTCTCCTTAATAGGTGAGAAAATAGCTGAACCTGCTGCTAGTCCGCTTGCTACTGCGGCTGTGTAGCCTGCAGCAGCTATAGCCTAGCTAGCTTGACTCACTGTATCCGAATTGAGAGACAGATAAATAACGACGACGAGATGGGTAGCTTGGGAGAAGTCGACCATGGCAAGGAGATGTTCCATGGCCATGGCCGTCCTGACCCCGTCGTCGACGAGCTCAACAGGCTGGAGAATCTACTCAGAGGTTTGTTCATCTCGCTATACATCGTACCCTGCACTTATTAAGCACCAATGCTTGCACCAGATTCTCCGGTGCCAGACCTTCATCGAAACGGAGCCAGTTGCACGTACGCCACTTCTATTTCTATTGCGCGCACATGGCACGACACATGTCGATCAAATTGCTCATCAGGATATATTATGTTCATGGAAATTATGATGCGTCTGGTGTCCAAGGGTGGTGCAACGTTAATGAAACTCACTATGACAACTACATATAGTGAACTGTGAGTCTGCTAGTTTCAATTATCCTCGGGTATAAAAGTCTCACTTGCCACCAACGAGAGATGTCCTGGAAGGCAGGTTGCAGCATGTGCACGATGCATTAATAGCATTCTAGTGTATATACCTGCCTTGTTTTGGTCCAAGCAAATTTCATGTGCTCTGTTTTTAATTCGGAGTTACAGTAAGGTTTCTGACCCCGGTCAGAAAGTTTTCATCTGTGTGCAAGGTCTGAACAAGTATATGCACATTTTTTACTCAAGTGTGTGAGTGTCTAGGCAAGATAATCAAGTAGAAACTTCTGACCTATAGCTAATCCAGGATAAATATGCACCACCTAATTTCCCCTGAATATCAAATATATCTTGTGTAGCTTGATACTCCCACCATCCCATATTATTTGTCATTTAGGACAAACTTTTTAGTTAAACGACAAATAATTTGAGATGGACGGAGTAGTTCTCTAGCCCTGCCGTATGCCGCAAATTCTTGTGGAAGGACGGAACCTGATTATTACCTACTTAAGTTTCGGTACAGGATACAAAATAACTACATAAGAGGCGATTTCATCCCCCCAAAAATTATCATGTTCGCTTCAGATGATTGCAAACCAAGTCAAGAAAAAATCATCTGGAATCAGATGAAAATACCTTTTTCTGCTGTGCAATCGAAACACAAAGGCTGGAACAAGTAACCTTTTTGTAGGTTGGTGGACAGATTTGCGCAGATTCTAAGTTACATCTGTGACAAAACTAAAACTTGGAAATTTTAGTGTATGCATGGTTGGTAGGACGTCAAGCAATTGAACGGAGAATTAGCGTGCCTAGCTGGTAGGAGTGTGTATCAGCACCCATTTTAAATTGGCACTTAATTAAGTTTCACTTAAATGTGTATGCTAAATGTACTTTGTTTACTTTAAATAATTACCATCAGCATTCAAGGCAGTTAACTGTGTCTTAAAAGTGCAGGCCCTGTCGTTGTGACCTATGACCAACATGATTAATATATATGGCAAAGATATTTAGAAGCTTTTGAACTGCCACTTATTTTTTTTACAATAGTAATTTACCAACCTCTTTTCTCAATATTGGCAAGAAAGGATCACCCAGTCCAACTTTACTGCTTTCATATTTTATATAAGCAAAAAACTCTTGTCATGTCATCTGACTCATTCAATCACTTCACCTTTATGAAATTAGTTCTCGTTCACTCTCAACTGACAAAGAGAATTCATAAATATTTATTTTACCGAAGTTAGTATTTTAGTTCCGAATAATACCATTTTAACTCTTATATTGGCCAAGCCTTTCAACTGAAAATGTCCAGTTGTAGTCCATAAACATTTCCAACTTGTCTTTGATTTAGCTTACTCTATAAGTGTAAAAAAGGACCTTTCATTTCTATTTGAGATTAACAATTGAAGTTTCATATGCAGAAAAGGAGAGGGAGCTAGGACAAGCATATAGTGAAATAAAAGGCTTGAAGGTGACAGAAGCTCTGAAGGACAAAGCTATTGCTGAGGTAATATGCTCAACTGAGTTAAACTTCGGACAAATCATGTCTAGGCGCTATCTTACTGCATTGAGGTTACTTCTTATTGTTGTAGCTGAGCAAGGAACTGAAGAAACAGGAGGAGAAGATGACAAGTTTGGAGAAACAGCTTGAGCAGAAGGTTTTTATTTATTAGTCCCGCTTCAAATTGATCTCTGTATTTGTACCATTTTACTTCAAATTGCATAGAGATTAAAATTTGTTTCAGTATTGATCATTTACATAATGCGGCTACTTTAACAGAATCTAGATGTGAAAAGACTATGCAACGAGCGTAAAGAAGCATTGGCTGCGCAGTTCGCCGCGGAGGCAACACTCAGAAGGATACACTCTTCTCAGAAAGACGAGGAAGCGTTGCCCTTTGATGCCATCATAGCACCCTTGGAATCGGACATAAGAAGTTACAGGCATGAGGTAGTCCAAATTCAGCAATTTTCACCATCAAAGCAAAAAACCAACTTCCGTTTTACATTTAGTTACTTACCGGTGTCTCCTCTCTGGGCACCAGATTGCAGTGCTCCAGGATGACAACAAGGCGCTAGAACGGCATCTAAAGCTGAAGGAGACGGCCCTTGTTGAAGCAGGAAACATTTTGCGTAGCGCGCTTGAGAGAGCACTGATAGTAGAGGACGTTCAGAACCAGAACATTGAACTGAGGAAGCAGATGGAGATCTATCATGTAAGTACATGATAACATTGTTTAATGGCCCAGCACGCAGCCGCAAGCGTTAGTGTTGGTAAGATGTTGTAGTCCTAATATTTCTTTCCTGTACTACATGTGTAGGAGGAGAACAAATTGTTAGAGAAGAGTAACAGACAGAAAGTGTTGGAGATCGAGAAGCTCTCACATACCATCAGTGAGCTTGAGGAATCCATTCTTGCTACTGGCGATGTTGCCAATGTAGTGCGCTTCTACCAGAATCAGGCTGCCAAGCTGAAGGTAGGTGCAGTGCTAGTGCGCACGTAATTCAGATATTGGATTCCACTGGTTTCTTGGTTGTTTATAACGTATTGTTAAAACTTGCAGGAGGAAAAGAAAACTCTTGAGAGGGAACTAGCTCGAGCCAAAGTCTATGTCAACCGTGTTGCATCGACGGCTGCCAATGAATGGAAAGATGACTCTGACAAGCTTATGCCTGTCAAGAGATGGCTGGAAGAACGAAGGCTTCTGCAGGTACCCTATGTTGTGTTCGTGGAGATGAAATACTGTTGAAATTTTTACATGGATAATCAACCATTAACAATCATGCAGGGCGAGATACAGCGACTGCGTGACAAAATAACATTAGCTGAGAAATCTGCAAAGATTGAAGCTCAGCTTAACGTAAGCAGTATTAAATAACTATTTCAATTCTTAAATAATCTACATAATTAGATATTAGAAAATAGTTTATGTGATTTTGGCTTATTTCCTAGGACAAACTCAAAAGGAGATTGAAGTCAATGGAAGAAGACATGAGAAATGAAACACCGAAATCACATGCGAAGGAAATTAACAATCAAACCACTCCCAAAAGATCAACATCTCAACCAAGACAACCCAACACAGCCAGAGTGTCACATCGATCGTCTGAAACCACTGACAGAAAAAGACCAATATCTCAACCAAGGGCATCGATGGCAGGTAAAGTGTTGAAGCAACCTAATTCAGAAACCAAAACTGTGGACAAGGATAGGAGTGTTAAGGGATTCAACGGTCCAAGAGCAAGAAATATTGTTGGGAAAGGGGAGTGGTCGGTGAAAAATCATCTATGGGCGCCGAGAAGCAAAACAACCTGTGATTTTGAGAAGGAGAACAAAGAACAAATTCCACATTCCAGGGCACATCTGAATGCTTCACATTTAGAAGGACGTGATGACACAATGCCACGCACTGTATTTGATGCAAATGGCGAGTCTGGAGTTCAGTGTAGTGAACAGGAAGAAATCACGGACGACGAGGGAAATGCTTATAACTCTAATGCTTGAATTAGTACTTGGGACAACTGTGAACATTGGAGCATTGGGGATTCTTTTTGCATGAAAATAGATGGGCAAATACCATATTACGTACATGTAAGCATTCTCAATCAACCATTAGATGCTCAGAAACTGTTTTCAGACATTTTACATCAATTCTTTGATGTAACATTTGTTCACTTCTTTGAACTAGCATTCTACACTTCTTTGAACTAACGTTTTTTCATTTCCTCTGCTTCTTACAGATGCCACATGTGACTTATGTTGAAGTGGTGGCGTCATGTAGTCTTTGTTCTCTCTTGTACATTAATTAAACCATGAGCTTTGCACGTGTAATCTGAACCTGCTGAAAGAAAGAGATCAAATTGTGTGTTTTGAGAAAATGTTTTATTCTTTGTGACAAGACATTTGGTTTGCCCAAATAAGTGTTATTGTAACTGTAACAAAAATAGTATAAAATAAAAATGACGCAAGCTCGTCAACATGGTTTTCGAATCAACATACTGTGGATAGGAATCACCCTTGTCTTTTCTTTGCAATTCTTATTGTTTACATTCGCTATTTCTTTGTGTTCCATTTGTTACTAAACCAACGTGTAACAAAATGAAAATTAAATATTAGAAATATCAATATATTAATTATCATCCATATTATATATATTTAAAACTGGATGGTGTTTTGACTTTTGTAGCAAAAATCTAATTTTTTGCACAGAATAATGTAGAAATCAATAACCATGTTGCGAAGTCCAACAATTATTTCACTTGATAACAATGGGTCCACTCTTCAGCCTATGTGGCAAGTAACTCTTGATAGTGTTAAAATGGAAGAAAGTTATAGGGCCTGTTTGGTTTATGTACTAAGGTTGTCACAATTTGCCATAAATTTTTGCCTAACTTGACTAAGGTTAGGTGCTCAAATTTTCAGCCACAACTTGGCAAGCCTAAGGGAATCTTGCCACACTTTTTTGAGTCCTTGACATGTGGGACCTAGTTAGATGGCAAGAAATCTTGCCACAATTGTGGCTATGAACCAAACAATGACTAAGTTGGTCAAACTTGACTAAACTTAGGCATGGCAAAATGTGGCAAATTTTGGCTTCAAACCAAACAGGCCCATAGTTTTTGCACTATGATTTCAAAACAATATTGTGGGTTACTGCAAAAAGGCTTTGGAGGTAGCTTTTTGCAACATATATAAAAGTACCTATAGTTTTAAATGTACTTTAAATATATAATAACATATTGATATATGGACTTTTTAATTCTAATTATTAATAACAATTGTATAGAGTATTCATACGTATAAATATAACTCTTACTAAAAGACGCTTGCAATCAAATTTATCAAAACTATCTTTGTTTTTATTATTTTATTACAGATGACTTATTTCTACCTTCTTTATTGATTGATCAAAAAAAATAACTCTTACTATGACTTCTATTTTAAGCTCAATCCAAAGAAAATATAAATATGTGAAAAGGGGGCTTGACCTAGTGGTTAAGTACTCTGTGTAACACTACTCAGGTCCTGAGTTCGATTCCCGGTAGGAGCGAATTTCAGGCTGAATTTCACAATATTAAATGCATGTACTCTACAGAGGAAGTCATGGGTGCTGGATCTGGGGTGCACTTACGAAAAAATGTGAAGAGATGAATGTGCCGTAGTTTTGGCTTACGAAGTCCAGTCCATGGTCGTGTGCTTAGAGCCATCTAATTATCGTCGCCTTGTTCTAGACAATAGGCTGTGAGTGTCTGTATTTGTAACAAAATAACAAAAGGTAGTCAGTGAAATTTTTACAAAAGTGCATCTACGTGTGTTGCACTCAGGGTTCTTTTGCATATTATCAACAGCACCAGGTGAGGGATTTTAGTGTTAAGAGTACAACACACTTGAATTGGTAGAGAACGGTTAGGATATGGAGATTGCATGCTTGCACAAAACAGGAGATTGCACAATAGTTGTTCTTATAACAACAAATTTGATAACATATTTAATAAAAAGTAAAAGCAATAAAAAGTTACAACTGATAAATTAATTTAAGGTTTGATTAAGGGAAATTTTTGTTCATCATTTGCTCTTATTAAAAAAAAATATTTCTATGGGTTTAGCGGGCCTGAACCATCGTGAGCTAAAGGCCTAAGCCTCACAAGCATTTCGGTGCGGACCGAGTCCGTCGTCCGCAGCAGGCCTAGCCCAAAACCACCGACCCGTCGCTCCTCTCTCTGCTTCGCACCCTCGAGCTTGCCATGGCGGCTGCGACGGCGGCAGGAGCAGCCGCCGCGGCCGCCGCCGTATCCCTGATCGCCTGCTACCTCCTCCTTCACAAGAGCAGAAACAGGCTCCCGTGGTCCCGACCGTCTCGTTCCTCCGGCGCCAGCGGCCGACGGACGCGCCGCAGGGGTCTCGTGGAGGCCATCGGCAATACGCCCCTCATCCGCATCAACAGCCTCTCCGACGCCACAGGGTGCGAGGTAGGCGCGTGAATTTTTAACAATGCACGCTCTGCATCTCGTGGCATAGTTGTGGATGCGGTGAGTTGTGACTGTTCTTCCTTGGTTGCAGATTCTGGGGAAGGCAGAGTTCCTGAATCCGGGTGGCAGCGTGAAGGACCGCGTGGCAGTTAAGATAATCGAGGAGGTGATTTCTGCTACTCTGTTTACATCAAAACTAATTTTGTAGGAAGAAGATTATCAAAGTAGAGGTCGTGGTGAGGTCACAGAATCAGTGCTTGTAGATTTTCCCTGTAGATTGAGTTACCCCTTTTTAACATCTGAAGCAAGCATGACATTTAAAAATTCAACCTATCATGTCAAGTTGAAAATGTTCTACTAAGCGCGACCCCTCACATTTCATTGTTTTAGTTGATTTGTCAGTATAGGTAACTCTTTTGTATGATACATGACACTGGTCTGCAATATTACTTTTATCCTTAACTTCATCGACGCTAGAACTTTGTATCCAGGCTCTTGAATCTGGAGATCTCGTCTGTGGTGGTATGGTAACCGAGGGGAGTGCTGGAAGCACGGCTATTAGCTTGGCTACTGTTGCTCCTGCCTATGGTTGTAGGTGTCATGTTGTAATTCCTGATGATGCTGCCATCGAAAAGGTACACTCTGTTTACGCTCTCCGTGGCTTTTTTGTTTTCCTCAACATGTACTACTCCCCCCGCTTTGAAATACTTGACCGTTCAGACAACTTTGCACAAATTAAGGAAGACGCGGAATTACCATTTTACCCTCCCACTAGCCACTTCCACCCTCTTTTTTTTAGAGGATCATGCTTAAAAAAATGGAGGTGGAGATATTATAGGGTAAAGATGGAATACTTTTTTCTTCTATGCACTTAGATGATCAAGTAATAAAACTCTTCTTCATTTGACTTAGAGGGTCTAAGTATTTCAAAATGGAGGGAGTACTTGAGTTATCTTTTTGTATGATAATCTGAGTTCTGAATTGTGCTGGATGCCTTTGCTTGGTAATTTATGTTGGAATTGATCTCCAACGGAATGGGTCCAACGACCCATTCCAACCCCATTTAACGCCCTGATCGGGGGCGTCCAGCCACGATCTGGCTGTGGGCCCCCTCTCACACCGTGTCATATATAAAAGAGGACTGTCAAAGGAATGCAAATGAGAAGATTAATCCTAACAGTCTAACACTAAGAATCCGATCTAACCCGACACGGGAGTGAGGGGAAGGCTTCACGGTACTCATTCCGTCGCCATTCTGCACCAAGATCCCGGCCGAGGCTCTGCTCCGGCCGCCGCAGCAGCCCCACCGCCCTCCTCGTCGTCAACGTTCTATGTAACAAGGTAAACACAACTCAGGTATGATAAATCCTACATCTCTCAATTATATTCCATCTCATATCATTATTAGATATAGGCTTGGTTGTTCTTCACAAGATTTGGCATGTATCCTGATAGATCTAGCCTCTAGGGGACCTTAGCAACCAACAATGGCATCAGAGCCACCTTAGATGGCATTTCTATTCGGGAAATTAGTCTCCATAGCAATTAGAAAGAGAGGATTTACTCAGATCCGAACCGAAATCCCCAAATCGCGAACCAAACCCTAGCAAAATAAGTAAGTAATAAGGGCAACGAATAGGAGACTCACCTCGTGAGGTCCTCTATCACCGCTGCCACCTGATGGACGCCGTCTCCGACGTGCGCGACCGCCGTCGCCATCGATGCGCACGCTTGGCGTGGTCTTAGGGCGCCACCTTGAGGCCGCTTGACGGCAGAGCTTCCACCCACGGGTGGATGCGCGCACCGGCGAGTGGGCTCGCGGCAGCTTCGCCATGGCCGCCGTTCCTTCTCTGTCTCTGCTGTTGCAATGGTGGAGGCGCGAGGAGAGAGAAGGGGCGAAGAGAAATGAGGCTAGGGTTTGGGAGGTCGGGCACGACGCGTTTTTGTGTTCCCGATCTGCACGGAGGTGCGTCGGATTCCATCCGACGGCTGGTGCGTTTCGGGCATCCAAGCAGGCTCCGCCACGTTGAGCTCCCACGCGGGCTGATGCGGCAAGGCCAGCAGCCTCACGCGCGCACGTGGTCATGCCTTCAGATCGATGCTTCTAGGCCCACGTTGGCAGGCATGCATGTGCGTGTCCGCATGTGGCATTTTTTGGGCTGCACCAAAGCCACGCACGGCAGCACCATCGTGGCACATGCTGGACCAGTTGAGGCATGCTGGCTGTTTGGGCTCCATAGTAAGTGGATTAAGTTAAGAGATTCAACCTAGCTGGGACAAACATAATCAGCTGCTCCACTCGGGTCTAGTAAGAAACTTGGGGATTATTAAGGATGTTAAGTGCTGGGCTTAATATTAGTGTAAGTTTTTTTTTCATTTGCTATTGAAATTTTAGAATGACATAGCATTTGGGTCAGTTAAGTCTGTGGGTTGTTTTATCTTCTCAGAAGTTTCCTTTTGGGCTGATTAAGAATTGAACCTCGCAGTTCTAATTAAGGGCTGATTAAGTTTAAGAAGGTTCAACGATTGTTGCTACTGTTTTAGTTCTAATTTCGAGCCAATTAGAAATTTTTTAGCAAGATTTGGTTTTATCTCAGCCCCATTAATTAAGATGGTTAAGATGCTATGGAGAAGGATAATTAGATAAGTTTTCCAAATTTTTATAATTTGGAAATTTGTTGTGTTTGAGAATAATGTGAAATTTGGTGTAGTGTTGAAAATTTCATATTTTAATAATTTGAAAATTTAGTAATTAAGATTAGTAAGTGTCATTTCTCAAACTAATTAAATTCCCTAATTTATCTCCACCAAAAAAAAAAATTGGTGTAATTTTCAGTATCTAAGTAGCAAAATTAATATTTCTCAGTTTTGTATAAATAAGATTATTTTGCTACTACTAAGTATTTATTATTTTCTGCTGTTAAGTGTTAAGTTTATGACTTTATAGTTAAACTTTTTCACCAACGTGAGAAATTTAATTAGAATTATATTAGTAAGCTTTCAGTGTGTTTAAATATTTTGTTGTAAGTTTAAGTTACAAATAATGATTTAAGTAATTAGTAATTCATATAAGTCTTAGTAATTAGTTGATTAGTGTAAGTATAAGATCAGTAACATTTAACGTTGAAATTTTAAGTATTTAGCTATAAGTTTAAGTATTTAGTCATCATTTAAGTTGTTAGTCACTGCTTTAAGTTTTTAATATTTTGGGAATTAGTGTTTAAGTATGAGGCAATTTTCTTAAGTTTAAGTAAGATTTCATGTTATGAAAAAGTTGATTTAGATAGTGAATAATATCTGATCAACATGGTAATTTTATATTACGATCAACGTCGCTGATAGAATTTTATTATGATACTGTAATAAGTTAATTTGAGCATTTTATGCTACTCCCTAAAAGTGACGTAAAATTAATGTTTAATCTTATTAAGTAATTAGTTTTTGTCTCATATTAGTTTTTATTAAGTAACGTGATGATTAAGTCATCGTGATTAAGATTAGTAAGTCCTCATTATGATTCAGATGTATATGGTGTACATATACATATAAGTTTAGTAAGTTCATCATTAAGCTTCCGCTGTTCTTGTAAGATAAATTAGTTTAAGTATTATTCTATTTAGATTGGTTCTAACATGAAGATTTATTTAGAAGAATCAATTCATTAAGTTGTCCCATTAATTAATTCAGTTCTAATGATTAAGCTTGTTAAGACTTAAGCTTCCGCTGTCATCTTTGGTGCAGTAAATTTATTGAGTAACCAATGTGAAAAATAAATTTACTGTGTGTTTAAGCTTACTAAGATCTTTTGTATTAGTGTATGAAAATTATGTTGAGTAACCAACGTGAAAAACAAAATTTTCATACTTTAATGTTGTGTTTTGTCAAAGTAACCTACGGGAAAGACAGAACACATCTTTTAAGTATTTTAGTCTGTAAAGAATTTCGTTGAGTAACCAACGTGAAAAACGAAATTGAGTACGTTTAGAATGTCTTGTTTTGTCAAGTAACTAACGTGAAAGGCAAAACACAAATTTTTAGTTGTTTAAGTAATTCTTAGTTCATAACGAATTTCGTTGAGTAACCAACGTGAAAATCGAAATTTATTATGTTATAAATTAAGTATGTTTTGTCAAGTAACCAACGTGAAAGACAAAATATCCTATGTTGATTAAGATGAATTAAGTTATTGTATATTTTGTTGAGTAACCAACGTGAAAGACAAAATATTCTATGTCAACTAAGATGTATTGAGTATTGTATTTTGTTAAGTAACCAACGTGAAATATAAAATACAATATTCTATTTAGTCGTGTATGCTTTATTAAGACTATAATAAAAAAAATGTTGCATACACTTAGTAAATGGAACCAACTTTATTGAAGTAATTAAGTATAAGATTAATTCAGACTTATTTCTGAATATATATTGTCTCAGATATTAAAAGTATTTCTCATGCCTTAAGTTTTATTTTAGTAATTAAGTCCCGTCATCGGGAATTATCTTGCGTGATTAGCAAATGAGGTATGTCTTTTGTATGTCATTTTACATTTTAATAAGTTTTTCATGTCGATAAGATCTTAAGTAAATTAGAAATTTTATGAGAGCATTTTATTGTATCATTTAATACTGAAATAACTATTAAGAATTGAAGTATTTCAGTTAAATGTATCTTTAAATACATAATTTAGCATTTGTTAGAGTTATTGTTTTACGGTTTATTTAGTAGTCGTATATCATGAAAGCATATTCTTGAAATGTGCAATTCTGTGATTTAATTAAGTTATTAGACATGGAATTCAGTAGTAAGAAATTAAATTTTCACATTTTGATATCGTCAAATATGTTAAGCATATCGTTTAGAATCATTGAACATTAAATGATGGCATGGAGAAACTTTTATATTATAGAAAGAGGTGATGTACTCCCATTAGTATTAAGTGATGTTATTAGGATATAAGTAAGTAATATAATTATCTCCTCATAATAAGTATTGTAAATTGTCTTCGAAATTATGGCGCTATTGTATAGACCATATTTCGAGGGGGAGGATTGTAGGTTATCACTAAGATGATGAATGAGATTATTAAGTAATTGATTTTCATATCACACTTTTCAGTTTTTATATAATGCTTTGTGTGCATTAAAATAAGAATGATCTATACAATAAGGGGGAGTACAATATATATTATCGTCTAATACCCCGAAATAGAAATGTACGGCTATTTCCTTATATTTTATTAAGTTTGTAAGGAAATATAACATAATTAAGGGAGTGATCTGGTAAGATGAAACTTTAGTATTTCACTCTTTCTTTCCTTAATCAGTTTTAGATTAATTAAGAGGATGCTTATAAACATCGTATAAGTTATATATAATTAAAGTTACCCAAGTAATTTTAAGTATGACATTAATAAGATAAGATTATTATTAAGAAAATAAGTTGTGATTTTGTTGGCTTTTCGATAAGATTTAAGATCCTCATTTTGAAATGAGGTATTATAGTCTTCTTAACCGATGACTAAATCAGGGGGAGTTTGACATCTAAAGATACCGATCTTGAAAATTAGTAGTTCGTGTAAGCACTTTTATTTTTCAAGATTCATTCTTTATGATGTCTAACCGATATTGTCTTAACAATGCTAGACATTGTTCTCACAATATCTGCTATTTAATTTTTCATCATTATTGGCCAGTAATGATGAAGAATGAGAGCAGCCTCATCTAAGATCACAAATAAGCCAATAAATGTGCTAAGAAATTCAAATGATGACAATCACACTTCATATAAATAAGTTGTGAGTGATTGTCACTTATTTGAATGACTTAATAATTTTTTTTTCCCAATATAGTCAAATCAGTAGACTGTAATGAGTCTATAAAAGCTAACGTGACTCTAAAAGGAATAATAAATACTTTTGATGTAAGTGTCATCGTAAGATGCTCATAAGCGAGACATTTCTCAATAAGTTTATTTGAGAATGTTTTAAATAATTCGAATCATGAGTTATGTCATGTAAGTTAGTGAAGTGAGATATCTTAAAGTAAATACATTCTTAGATTGAAATAAGAGTATCTAAGTTAAGAATATCTCACGTTCAATAAATTCGCAATAGATTTGGGTATTATAAGATATTGAGAAGGACAAATAGTGTTTCTCTTAATACAATAAAGTTAAGTATCTATTAGAGGATGATATACTGCAGTAAGGAATAATGTGATCAACTTAAGAGTAAGTATATTATCCTCATCGTTGTTAAGTTAAGATCCTGGTGAGATTTCTCATTTGTTAGTATGTAAATTTCACCAAGATATAATAAGGGGGTATTTAGACCATCAAATCATGCATAACTACTATAGTCATAAGAATGAGTAGTATGCATAGATTAAGTTCACGTCTGCTCTTAAGGTCAAAGGTGATAAGTATAGGAACAAATCAGAGATCGATCGAATAGAATTGGTTCCATGTACTTCTGCTGTCGGAAGTTTTTCAGTTTGCTCAATTAATATTACACCCTGACAAAGTTTAAGTAACCGAGATAT
This sequence comes from Tuctoria greenei, assembly GCA_036927565.1. Classification (NCBI taxonomy): domain Eukaryota; kingdom Viridiplantae; phylum Streptophyta; class Magnoliopsida; order Poales; family Poaceae; genus Tuctoria; species Tuctoria greenei. The sequence goes on from JAYESD010000004.1 coordinate 3,593,508, forward strand.
TTTTGGCATAAGTAAATTCAATCCAGCTATAGATCACTGGTTTAGAAATAAGGAAAGTTTTGAAGTTCTATAAGTGAATAAGACCTCATGATAAGATGAGTAAGAATTAATGACGTTTAGATAAGTTTTAGTAAGATTCATTTTTACGAGATGTGTAGCAAAATCCACAATCAATTGCCAACACTCGTATTTTGGAGTTTTATTGTGGAAAATCTCCAATTAAGCTGTCACTACATCATGAGTGATGTATACCGAATCTTCTTTAAGCATGAGGCTGTTGAGCAGACACTATAATTATTTTACCCGGTTTTAAGAGTGGTCGACAGCTTCAAACCACTTAAGTTATTATATTCAAATTGCAACAAGTCATGTGTGTTGCCAAACACATTGACATTAGGTTGCAAATGATAAAATCCAGGATCATACTATTGTTTTGAGCAAATCAGTGACAAACGATTGCTTGCGGTACCGTTTACAAAAGGTCTTCCACCCAAGTGTTCAGTGAACACAAAGTCGACATGGGTTTAAGGAGGAGCCTATGATCAACTGGATACTAAGGGGCCATTAAGAGTAAGGTTACTTCTAAATGTGAGATGTATCGTGGTCGTTCGAGTCAGATAGCACGTAACTGGCTATTCTTGATACGACGTACCCTATATGTCAAACATAAAGAAGGTAACACTAAGTTTAGAATTAAGTAAGTATAAGTTTTAAGATTAAGTATTAAGTTAGTCTTGATCCTTGGAGATCAAGGGGGAGAATGTTGGAATTGATCTCCAACGGAATGGGTCCAACGACCCATTCCAACCCCATTTAACGCCCTGATCGGGGGCGTCCAGCCACGATCTGGCTGTGGGCCCCCTCTCACACTGTGTCATATATAAAAGAGGACTGTCAAAGGAATGCAAATGTGAAGATTAATCCTAACAGTCTAACACTAAGAATCCGATCTAACCCGACACGGGAGTGAGGGGAAGGCTTCACGGTACTCATTCCGTCGCCATTCTGCACCAAGATCCCGGCCGAGGCTCTGCTCCGGCCGCCGCAGCAGCCCCACCGCCCTCCTCGTCGTCAACGTTCTATGTAACAAGGTAAACACAACTCAGGTATGATAAATCCTACATCTCTCAATTATATTCCATCTCATATCATTATTAGAAATAGGCTTGGTTGTTCTTCACAAGATTTGGCATGTATCCTGATAGATCTAGCCTCTAGGGGACCTTAGCAACCAACAATTTAAGCTAGCACTATCACAAATTACTCAGTAATTGCTTATAAGGTTGTACAGCTTAGCTGTCTGAAGAACCCTGCTTTTTGCATTGCTCTCCTATATGTAATTTTTGTAAAATATTGTTTTCCAGTCTCAAATAATAGAGGCGCTTGGAGCTACAGTTGAACGAGTGCGACCTGTTTCAATCACTCATAGAGACCATTTTGTTAATATTGCCAGAAGAAGGGCTTCAGAAGCAAACAAATCAGCAGCAGCACAAAGAGAATTGAACAAGATACAAACTAATGGTTTAGCGCACGTTAGTTCTAAAACAACGTGTGGCAAGTTAGCAGTGACGCATAGAGAATCAAACAATACACAAACTAATGGTTCAGCACCTGTGGGTAGTGAAATGCCACATAGCGGGAAATGTGATCCAGATTCTGATTCAAAGGGAGGGTTCTTTGCCGACCAATTTGAGAATATGGCAAACTATCGAGCACATTATGAATGGACTGGTCCTGAGATTTGGGAACAGACAGAAGGGAGTCTGCATGCCTTTGTTGCTGCAGCTGGTACTGGTGGTACAATTGCAGGAGTCTCACGATATCTCAAGGTTCGCATGCTTATTAATTTATTTATTCTAGATATTTTATTCTAAATAAACATCTTTTTATTCCTATGATACTCCTTATTCAGGAAAAGAACAGAAACATCAAATGTTTTTTGATGGACCCGCCTGGATCTGGTCTGTTCAATAAGGTTACTAGAGGAGTAATGTACACAAAAGAGGAGGCTGAGGGAAAAAGGCTCAAGAATCCTTTCGATACTATTACTGAAGGAATCGGAATCAACAGGGTCACTAGAAATTTCATGATGGCTGAACTGGATGGAGCTTATCGTGGAACAGATAGGGAAGCTGTTGAGATGTCAAGGTACATACTTACAGTTCAAATTTTTGGCGATGCAATCAATTATGATCTTTAATAACAATCAACAATAACAACAACAAAGCCTTTTAACCCCAAGCAAGTTGGGGTAGGCTAGAGATGAAATTCACAAGATCCAAAGCAAAAAGACAAATAAAAATAAGGGAATATGGAAAGGAAAAGGAGAAAGAAAAAAAGAGAGGGAAAAAACAAACAGAAATGGGTAAAAAAAAGGAGGGGGGGGGGGAAGCTGAAGATCAAGGTTCAGGGACAATTAGAATACGAAATGTATATTTTGATATTTGTTTAGTATATTTTCTAACATATCATACTAGAGCGTATTTTTCCCCTAATATGGCATTTCATATATGGGTCATCATTGACCTGTTACAGACTACAGTATTGATCTTGTAATGCGTTGCTGAACTTACCCCCCACCCCTATACTACTTCTAGACTTGCGAATTGTTGGAGTGAACATATTTTTGAAGCAGCAATCAGCTTTAAGCACTTGTTACATTAAAATGAATGGAAGTAGTTGCCAACGGTTATTTAGTATTTCATATTGCAAAACTTGGATTAGAAAATGCAGAAAAATATTCAAATTATCTTACCTCAATTTACTTGGAACATAACTTAGGTTCTTGCTGAGAAATGATGGACTATTCCTTGGGAGTTCATCTGCCATGAATTGTGTTGGGGCTGTAAGAGTTGCTCAAGATTTGGGACCAGGACATACAATTGTGACTATTCTCTGCGACAGCGGAATGAGGCATCTTAGCAAGTTCTTCAATGACCAGTATTTGGCTGATCATGGATTGACTCCAACATCTACTGATCTGGAATTTCTGGATAAATGAGCAAATAAAGGGAAATTCAGTTCTCTGTGATGTCTGCCTGGCAGCGGGTGAACACTAGTAAGAGAGGCCTCCAGACAGCTGCCTACCACAATTTTATACTCTCTCCATCCCAAATTACTTGCCACTCTTCAATTCAAAAATAACTAGAGAGTATTGAGTAATTTGAGGTGAAGGGAGTATTACTCCTAGTCCTACCTTTCTGGAGGCATCCTGAAAGATGAAGCTTTGATTTATTTTAACTTCTATTGGTAGTGTTTGGGATAGCCAGTGTTGTGATTCTTCTTGTTTTGATATATTTACCGACGATGTACCCAGCAAGAATGTTGCCTTGTAGCATCATTACGACAAACAACTGTGAGATAGAACTTGCATATTAATCAATGAATTATTAACCCATTTAGAATCCTTGTTGTTGGCTTTCCTCCGTGCGAGCATGGTGTTACTAGGTGATATTAGATTGAACTAATGGATACCTCCATCCAATATATTTGCCCGCTCCAATACCAGTCTGTTGATCAGAATTTCACGTTCCCATTATCTTTTCAATACCTAGTGGACAAACGTTTGTTCTGAAAACGTTGTAAGCCTCATTTGCGTCCATCATGCTGATGTTAAATACTAGTAGTTGCTACATTCTTAACTGAATGATGGACTCAAACTGGTATTCATCGGTCTATGAGCTTCTGGATGAAACAGAAATGGATCTTTATAAACTTGAAGCAATTTGGCAACTGTATGCAAAAATCTGTGGATGAGGCTATCTAAGAACACCTGCAGATTAGACTGAAAGAAATCTGCGGGGAGGCCATGAAGGGAGGATGGAGGGATGCGAGCGGCACGGAGGCAGGGAAGCCATGAGTGACGGCGGAGTGGATTGGGGGTAGCCGATTGCCCAATTGGGCCGTGACGATGACGACTCGAATTTTTTTATTTTAGCATTATTAATTTATTATTTAATATTAATAGCATCTGATTTTCTTTTGCAAAACTAGCATCCCTGCCGTTTACGGTGTAGACGACTTGCCACGTGGCAGGGTAGCCGTCCACGGTGCCACGTGTGGCAGCACATGTGGTAGTCTCAAAAATTCCGGTTTTTGTTCACTTTTGGGTGCCCATTTTAAAATACTTAGAGACATATTTTGGAAATGTTGTTATTGAAGAAAATGTAGTATACAATGTGTACTACAAATTCTTTAGTAATAATATTTCCAAAATATGTCTCTAGGTATTTCAAAATAGCCGTTCAAAATTGAATAAAATTCAGCAAAATTGGACTGCAGAGGCAAATTTGCTGAGTTCAATCACTTTTCAACGACTATTTTAAAATAACTAGATACATATTCATGAAATTTTAATATTGGATAACTGTTAAACAATCTTTACTTCATTTTATTAAATAACAGTATTTCAAAAATATGTTTCTAGGTATTTTAAAATAGGTGTCCAAAAGTGAATGAAACTAAGAAAATTCAGGTTGCATAGGCAAATTTGCTATGTTTAGTCACTTTTGAATGGTTACTTTAAAATACTTAGTGATATATTTAGGAAATGTGGTTATTGAATAAATTGTAGTAAATATTGTTATCTAAAGTTATTCCAGTATCGTTATTTTCTAAATTTGTATCTATGTATTTTAAAAGGGCCGTCGAAATGTGACTAAGCAAATTTGTCTCTGCAGTGCAAATTTGCTGAGTTTTATTCACATTTTGACGGCTACTTAGAAATATTTAAAGACTTATTTTGGAAATGTTGTTACTTAAGTAATTATAGTACACATTGTCTACTATATTTTTTTCAATAAAAACATTTCCAAAATATGTCTTTACGTATTTTAAAATAGGCGCCCAAGTGAAAAAAAACCAGAATTTTTGAGACTGCCACATGTGCTGCCACGTGCCAAGTCGTCCACGTGTGGACGGCTACCCTGCCACGTAGCAAGTCGTCCACACCGTGTACGGCAGAGATGCTAGTTTTGCAAAAAATAAATTTCGGATGCTATTAACATTAAATAATAAATTAATAATGCTAAAATAAAAAAATTCATGACGACCCAGCTGTGCAGCTCAGATTGCGGGACCCATACTTCAGTCAGAGTGGACACAACGATCTCTGGCTTTCTGCCCGCCCCCTTCCCGCCGCTCCTCGCGTCACTCGAGACTCCGAAACTGCACCCAGACCTCAAATTCGCACGCGGCAAAACAATTCGCTGGGACGGCGGCGCCGCCGCCCCCGCCATGCGCCCCTCCTACATCCCACTTACCTGCCTGGTCGCCTTCCCCGGCTATTCCATCCGTCGGCCCGTCGGCGCTTACCCGGGCACGCGCGTTTCCCTCGCCCTTTCTCGGCTCGGCTCGGCTCCACCGTCGCGTTGGTGAGATCAGGGGACTTCGCTGGTGACCTACCTACAGGGGGCCATGCTGTGCGTCGCGTGTACCGGTGCGTGAGGGCACCGCTGAAGGGAATTGTGTGGAGCGGTGTGGGATCTAGATGATCGGAAGTTCGAATTTGGTGGTGCATGTCGGGGAACCATTTTCTCGGAAGAGGTAATTTATAGGCTTGAGACTTTCTATTTGTTGTCGTGTTTACAATGCATTCCCTTCGGAACTTCGAACTACAGTAAACCAAATAAAATCCCTGGGGTTGTTCGCTTACTTTTTGGATGCTGTAGCAAAGTTCAGAAACTAGGTATAATATCAGAAAGTGGGTAATTCGGCGTATCGGTAAGCATATTATGCTGCGACCGTTATCTTGGTAGGTTCATTAGGATTAAAACCAATAATCTTATATGGGGGCTTATATTTGGGTTTGAGCTTTATATTTTAAGCACAACCGAACAGTTTATTTTAAGCAGTGTTAAGTGGCTGGTGATTTCTACAAATCTGTCAAGGCTTATAAACTGTGTTCAGAACAGTTCTGCGATTCGTTCAGTTAGTTACTTTATGTATGGTACCATTATTTTAGCAATAATATCTGCACCACTACAAAATTTAATTAAACCATATTATGATGTTACCATAATTTATATATATGTCATCCAATATCTTAGAGTTTGCAAAATGAGAAACATAATTGTCTGCATAATTGTTCGTTCCAATGTCATCTTTTACTTTTGTTTCAGTGAGCCATGATATATTACCGATAGTAATTGTTTGCTATACTGTACCTGCAAGCAAGTGAGGTTCTCAAGAGTTGCTTTCATTTTATTGGTGTATATAGTTATGGTGGCAGTTCTTTTACTCTAGATTTGTACTTTGTTCGTTCTTCTTCTTCTTAATGGAATGACACACAGCTCCCCAGCGTTAAAAAGGGCGTACCTAGTGCTGAAAACTCCCACACATTTTGGATATGAGGAAGGGAATTTCTTGGCAAACCTCCCCTTGCTTATTTTGCAAGGAGGTTGATTCAAACCTAAGTTCTCCAGGACAAGTGAAGAGACTCTACCACTGTGCCAGCTCTCTTGCGTTGTTTGAGAAAAATAAATTTATCCAGAGAAATATATTTTGTTTTCGTATTTAAGCCTTTGCAAGCTGCTGCATCCATTGCTACCAAGAGGTGTCAGAGCTGACAGTAGCTTCCAATTTTTTTTCTGGAAGTAAGTTTTGAACTACATATAGTGTTCCAAACATTATTCTCAACTCTAAAAAGAAACTTGACCGGTGGGGGAAGAATCACCCCAACAACATTTCACTAAGAAGGGGACCACACGCAGAGAGTTCAGGATGGAAGTATGGTGATAAGCACAAACGATTGTATAACTGGTTTGTCATTCTAATAATGAAAAATCAACCATTGGTTGCTTCCACATCTCCCATATAAAAAGCATTAATCAAGGTATAGGCTGTAATATCTGGACCTGCCCAACAGCAAAGGGTGAACTTCATATGCTGTGTTCTTGAAGAGTTTATTTTCTACGTGAGTGGAGCTCTAAACGTTGTTCTGTAAATGCATAACTACTAAGAATTGCAGTAGGACATTGCTGAATGTACTTGCTGCTTCAGGGAAGTTAGTGGTTTATCATCACTTTGAATTGCCAGAAGTATCTGCATGTCGTGTTTTCTTCGGCATCTTGAACTGTGCTGGTTGCTTTTCAACTATCCAGTTATTTCGTTTTCTTGTGTGCATGCAGAAAAGAAGACAAGTGGCTGTAAATGTCTGCACTCGCATCACATCAATGTCCATTGGGCATCACATGGGTCCTGCCCATTATAAATTCGTGTAGGAACTAAGGTGAGCATCTGCTAACTCTGTCCTTAAAACACATATGTGATATGTTTCATTGTGGGAATGAGCTAGAACTATACTTTGGGGTCAGGAGTACTTGTGGGTTCCTTATCTGCTGATACCTGATTACATGCTCAGCTTTTCTGTGTGTTCTGAGCACAAGAACCAGAATTTGAACTGGTGCACTCTGCGCCAAAGCCTGCCAGTATACAAGCATTGTGGATTGTACAATCTGCACTATCCTTCCACTGCCTTAAATTTGTGAAACCATTTTCTTTTGGGGCTCACATGATACTTGGCTCTTGTTTTCAAATTTCAGAGTCTGGACCACCCAGGCCAAATGCTCCTCACTTAGGTAATAGAAGAAATGTATCATTTAACTGAGCTTGATCATAAGATTTCAATTCCCTGTGCAACTTGGGCTAGACTATCTGCCTGTATGCAGAGATAGGTGGCGGTCACCTATCTAGATTTAGCACTGCTTGATTGAGCAGTACATGCAGTACAGGATGCAAATCTGCGTGGTTGCCATTTTGGAGGAAATAAAGGCCTGCTGTCCATGCAAGGACCTATATGTACGAGGGACCTAGATTGGTCTATGGTGCAAAAGTCTATCTTTAGTATAACATGGAGCTAGTATGGTTGCAGCCTAGATACAAGCGATATATCGATCTACCTTGGGCTGCCATTTCGTTCTAGTCCTGTGAAACCGCTAGGATGGCCTAATGGATGGTCCGTGTCTGAAATGTTGCCTCTCGGTATTACCTTTGTTTCTTCCTTGCTTGCTGTCGAACTTCTCAACTGTACCTGCTTTGGATTTTTTATATCATAGTGTCTCAATGTCTAACTGAACAAATAGTTCCTCGGCACTTGGCAGTTTGGGAATACTCATTACTCAAGGTGTTCATTGCATTTAGGGATGTAAGTTTTCAATCTTGTGGGTCAATGGGTCGACCCAAAACTCACTCAAATAAACTCAAATTTACATTTATCAAATTTTGCTAGTAGGTTCTAGGTTTGATGCAACCTCTCTAATTGCACACTGCAAGTGTAAGGCTTGCCTCATATAATCCTTTTACATATTCCACCTTGTGTAGGAGCATTCAACATTGGGTCTGTCCTTTTAGAGCAAATGAACTAGAGGCATAACACACAGCTACCCATTGAGTACCCACTTACGTCCCTAACTGCATTGGCCATTATTTAAACAGATGTTTTTTTTTGGAAGTTGGCCATCATTTAAACAGCTGTTGCATGTCCAAACTCCATTGAACAGTACAAAGGTCGCTTGCATGCAAGATAAAAGCGCTAGATTCTGTCCCTAACATTTTTTTAATTTTTCTGGCCGGTTCTTTTATTTTGCATGTGGGAGACACATCCTGAAGTCGCATTGGATCTATCACCAATAACGACAACGGGAACAGCAGTGCAGCAGAAGTAGCACAGCAGCAACATCAAAAATGATATAGCGTTGGATGTTAAAAGCTCCAAATCAGTCATACATATGACATCCAACTCTCAGACCGCTTGCTTAAGACAGTTGGGGCATCTGTCAGCTATATGTGCATGGTTGGTAAACATTAATTTACTCTTAGTCAATTGCATAATACATGTACAGTTGAATAATGGTACTTAACCAACTGTATCACGGATTCAGGCCCTGGAGATATATACTAGTTCAGTTGATAGCGAACATTTGTCCGGGAATGGTCCAAACTCCAATGTCTCATGGTGGATTGATATACGTTCTCTCACAATCAGAGAGATCAGTCTGTGGCGACTCTTCAACAAACCTATGCCAAGGTAAGCACCTCAATGTATTATACTCTAGCTTTAAATTTGTTAAGGTGGATTATTCACTATTTGTGTTGCCTGCCTCATTAAAGAAACTTCGCACCAAGCACGCCTCTAGTCTTTTTTTTTTTAACACACGGGGTAGCATCCGGATACTTTAAGAGAAAGCTGAGATATTTGGGGGTCCGGAAGAGATCGAATTCGGATGGTCTGCCCTCACATCTAGAGGCGTTAGCTATCCGGCTCGAGACCGGTTCTCCGCCTCTAATCTTATTACTAACAGTCCCGAAGGATGTCCTTTGAACATGACAGTCCATTGCGGTTTTGAGAGTGAAACCCTAGTGTTGGACTGTGTTGAGTTATGTGTTTTGGCCTGACCTATGTACCGGTCCGTCTATGTATCTATAAATATGTACCCTGTCCTTTGGTTAATTAAGCAATCATTCTAGCCCTCTAATATAGTATCATTAGCCTAACCCTAACCCTAATCCCCACCACCCCAGCCGCCTACCCCCTCCCTGGCCGCCGGTGCTCCCTCCCTGGCCATCGGCCCCCTGGCCGGCGCCCCCCTGACCGGCGGCCTGGCCGGCGCCCCTCTGGCCGGTGCCCCCCCCGGCCGGCGACCCCCTGACCGGCGGCCTGACCGGCGGCCCCTTCCTGGACAGCACCATCGGGACCCAGATCGGCGCCCCGCCACTGGCCGGTGCGTCTCATCCCGCCGGTGTACCTGCTATTGGTCCGACAAACGGCGCACCACTCGTCTCTATGGCTCGGCACGTGCCCGGCGCAGCAACTAATCTGACAGTCGGCGGATCACTCGGCGGCCCTACTGCCGTCGCCTTCATGACGGGCTCCGGATCTGCTGTTGGCGCCGCTGCTGCTCCTAGCGTGGCCACTGATCCTCTCTACGGTGTCGCCAGCACCACTACGACGGCCGCGGACACCTCCGGTGTCTTTGCGGCTCTGGCTGCCTCTCGCGAGCGCGAGTGGACACTCGCTCTTGCCTTGGAGCAGGAGCGCGCTTCAGCGGCTGCTCTCTTGCACCAGATCCAGGAGAGTGTTCACCGACCGCTAAGCGCGACGCACGAGCCCACCTCGGACTCCGCATACTCAGCGTCTCTCGTCGCCGCTCTACACGCCCAGGCGGCTGGAGTTCAGAACATTCGGACACTAGTGCCGACTGTCCTGAGCTCTAACTCCACCGCCTACGCCCGCTGGCGTAACTTGTTCCTCCTCACGTTGTGGCGGTATCAGCTTGAGGACCACGTCCAGCGGGATGACAACCCGTGGGATGTCTCTTGGATCAGCATGGACAGTCTGGTCCTTGCCTGGATCCTTGGCTCTCTCGCCAACGATCTACACGAGCTGGTCGGACAGCGCGGCGGGGGCACTGCGCGCCGGGCCTGACAGATGCTGGAGCACCACTTCATGGGGAACCGTACGACTCAGACTCTTCACATTAACGCACGGTTCCATACTACAGTGCAGGGTGACCGCTCCATCTCTGCCTACTGTGGAGAGATGAAGATAAGGTGCAGGAGCTAACCAGCAGCTTTGAATTCAGCAGCAAGATGGTATTGCTTAAATATATCCAGTGCCAACACCATCTCGGATGAAATTAGTGTGTGGAACTACGGGCTGCCCTTTTCTCACCATTTTTTATGAAGACCTGTTCGGTTTGGCATCTCTCATGTGCCTGGTCTTTCTGAACTCCTTACCTATTCTGCTCCCTCTTCTTCTCGCACTTATACTTTTGGTTGCTTTGTTACAAGTGTGTAGGCACTTTACTCTTATGATATTATATATTACGGATCCTTTCATAGGTCTGAGGAATTTAAACTTCTATAGTACCTTTAGACATAGTAGGACATCTTCAACTTTTCAGAAGTCTGCTTCTCTCCAGAAAGATAGAAGTTTCAGAAGTCAACTGCTAAAGTCATGTAGTGTTTTTTCTGTAATATCTCTCCCTCTCTACTTTCTACCTTCAGCTTCAGATATATTCTCGAATCTACTTGGGACGTTGTTATTCTCTTAACTGGCCTAGGATCTATTATTATATAGTACGGGGTTATTGTCGACCCAAGGAGCAGTCACGGAACAGGTACATATAGTATGTGCGAAAGCACAAGGGACGGCCGGTGGTCCTTCAATTTATTTTCATTATTTTTTTCACGTAATTTTGGCAATTAGCATGGATAATGGTCTTTTTGGCATGCACATATATGTAAACTATAAGCAAGCAAAATAAAAAATATCACAGAATATAAGCAAATGATCTACTTCACATTATCTCATATATATGAGGTACGGTTTTGTGTCTGTGGACAGTATTAGTTCACTCCTCGACTGTTTGTGAATCACTAACCTATAATATGTTCTTACGATTCTTTCCATGTTCAAATTAAAAAAAACTTCCGAAACTTTGATTGGATGGATTCTTTTGCACGTGGTAGAAAATAAGGCACAATCTGAACTCAGCGAAGGGTAATTTAAAGCAAGAGAGGTATGGAAATCAGTTCTTGAAATAATCCACTAAAAAGAACAGCACGAGGAAAAACTTAATTAGAGATGCAAATCTAAGCTCACACCCTCGGATGCGGTGGTTGCTGGCTGCTCACAAACAAACTGACCTTGTGGAGACAGCAGCAAAGATGACGGTGGTGCCCGAAGAGAAGCTGAAGCCGGTTCGTCTCCTCGGAACTCGGACAGCACAAGAGGCCGCCGCCGCTCTGCGCCTGGTGGTATGCTCATGTTCCCGTGCCCGGCAGGCATCCCTCTCCAGAGCCCAGCAGTCGTCAGGGGGTTCCCGGTGATCGGCTGAGCGATCGACCCAATCCCACTGTAGAACTGCGGGCCCATGGCGCCGCCGCCTCCTCCTGGACCACCCGCGGTGGGCCACGACGGGTACAATGTCGCCACCGTGGAGCCTGCCATGCCGTAGCGGTGCTGCGGGTACCCGAGGAGGTGGTGGTGGTGGTGCACGCCACCGGCCGCTGCCGCAGCGGCGGCGGCCATAGTGGTCTGCATCTGCACCCGCTTCGCGTGCTGCCGCTCGCGCTTGTGTGCGTTCTGGTGGCCTCCAAGCGCCTGCGACGTCGGGAAGTGCCTGCAGCAGTAGTGGCACTCGAACTTGCGGCTGCTGTCGGGGGCAGCAGCGATGGCACTGCCACTGCCACTGCTGCTTTGTGTGGCAGCAGCGGTGGTATCTGCGACGGTGGCTGTGGTTTCCTTAGCCTTGCCCTCTGGTGACGAACGTGGGACGTCGATGCCGAAGATGCGAATGCCACTGAAGTTGGTGCTTTCACGGGCCGGGGCGGAGCGTAGGAAAGGTAGCTCAGAGAAGGACGCGACATTGCTGAAGTCACGAGTCTCCCGTAAGCTCGCGGTGCCAGCACCGCCACCACTGCCTTCGCCGCCGCCGCCCATGTAACCAGTAGGTGAAGAAACAAAGGAAGGTACAGAATTTCTCGTTTCTTTGTGAAATGATCTGCAGTTCGAAGTGCCTCAGCTGGTCTAGCTAGCAATGAGCTTCGAGGAACCTCTCATGCTCTCAGCACCTCATCTTTGCTTGGCACAGGGAGAGAGGAACTGAAGGAGCTAGGGGGAGGAGAGACAAGGGAGCTATAGGGAATAGAAAGGGCAGGAAGGCCACTGCTCGTGCTCCTCAAAGGTGTGCCAACTGCCAAATGTCCACAAGTAATAGGTTTTGTATGGGTACTGTGGAGCAGGGTTATTGTCACCTTACTATATCGTGGTTAGTTAGGAGGAGAGGAGGGTGGGCCTGCCGGGGGTGGGGAAAAGGAGATGTGGTTACATTGTCCATGGTGGTGTTGAAGTGAATTCTTGACTAGTACACAGTAAACTCTAGCAAGTACTACTGCACTCGGGAGTCTTTTGAGCTCTCATAACAAACAAGTACCTGTCACTGAGAGAAGTAAGGCCACTTCATCTCTCTCTCTCTCTCTCTCTCTCTCTCTCTCCCTCCCTCCCTCTCTCTCTCTGCTTTCTTCATTTCTCTGGCTCTCATGCATGTGTAAGCGTCAATGTATACGTGACAAGCTCTGAGCGTGGGCCTGTTGCTCTATATAGCTATATGTGGGGGTGGTACTGGCTGTTTTATGGAGCCTCTTTATAGCTGTTGGCTTCTTTACATCTGGAGTTGCAGGCTCGTGTTTGGAAGTGGTCCTGCTTACAGATCTAGTTGTAGCCTTGTGGCTTGGCTAGCTGCGTGACTGATTTCTCTCTACCTCCCTTCAAAGAACTAGCCCGTGTCTTAGTCGTTTCTTATCCTGTTTGTTTTTCCCCTTTTCTTAAGCTATACCTTATATGGGAACGTCCTAAAATATCTCTCCCTGTTACTACCATGCATTCATCAGAGAGCTATCTCCACCTAGCCAGGTTGTTAGTCAAAAACTTTGTTAACAATTCCATCGTATTGCTTGTTCACCTAACTAGAGAGAACCAGTGCCCTACGTACGTATAGCGTCCTATATATGCATGCATGTTATAACTAGGTTAATCATCCTATGTCCAGCTTTGCGCTCTTTTGCTATAAACAAGCTACTCAATACTCGCTTTTGTTTTTTGTCCCTATGATTAAAGTGAAGCTCACCTGATGTAGCGGACACATGCGCGCTTTGCAGATGCCCTGACCGGAGGAAGAAAGGAATGATCGACTTAACTGACTACTGTACAACGTAAGCACCCACCATGCATGCATGCAGGGTGACTTGAAACGAATTTACTGTCTAGTGGATTGGAGGTGCTGCTGGATGTGCTGCGATCTGTTGGTACGTCTCATTACTTAACACCACTTTCCCCTTGCCAAATCAATGCTAATACGTACGGGGAACAGTCCCACGCGTACATAACACCCCAGCAGCTAAATGCAGAATGGAAGATGGCTGTTTCTCCGGCCGGTTAGTCACACGTTTTTCCTGGGCGATGGGGATTCTGATCTGCAGCAATGTGCATAACACGGCCTTTTGTTTTTGTGAAGCATAACACAGCCGCCTTTGTTAAAAGATCAACTAGGTACCTTTTCTCGTCCTGTCCAAGATGTTATGCCTTTGGAGATCGTTCTTATGTTCCCAAAACAGAGGGGATAGTCGGCAGCAGCTGTGGATGTAGATGGTACACCTCAGCATTATTAGTTAGTTGTCAGTGCATTGTCAGCCCAGCATGATCGTCATTATTTTAAGGCCGGGAACTCAAGAACTCACCCATGCTCAAAATTTAAGGAAACAACTAGTACATACGACTAACTAGAGCATGCTACCACACAAATATTTTTAGATAACTATCGCAAGCTCGACTCCCCTTTTGCAAATGTTCCTCCGCCAAGATGCGAACTTCTACTTGATCTGAGATGTCTGCCGCCGTCGAACTCACTGGCCGGGCCGTCGCCCGTCGGTGCCAGGGCGAGGCGGCGAGAACCCCCAGCTGCCCCTTCGCTAGCTATTCGCTCATCCCTATCCTTGGATGTGTTACATCGCTACCATGTATATGTGGTGTATGTAACATAGTCCTTATTCGTGTGAAAATGTTAAAGCTGCTCACAGTATATTGGTGAATATGAGCCAGCGTCCTTGTGCTTTAGAAACTCTGGATCCAGCAGGGGTTATCCAGGAGTTTGTGGACTAAAATTATAGTAGGTGTATTGTACTACTGGCTAGCTAATCGTACTAAATGATCTGGACAGAAAGAATGGTCACTAATTGATTGATCAAGACTCTCTTGACCGGAACCAAAAACATACAAATCGTAGTGTGTGGTTGGTTACGGGTCTAGATCTCACCAGCAACATTCCAGCACTTGATGAACAGCTACCTGTGCTAATCTGAAAGGGACCTTCCTCTGCCATTTCCAATGAAAATGACACCATCCTTGTCTCCTGAGAAACTTGCTGTTCTAGGTGGTGGGACCTTATGAAAAGAGAGGGAAATGAATCTTGTCAGTTTTTGTTGGTAGTCAGATCGAGCAAGTTTATTAAAGGACCACTGCTTGTGCAATTTGCTGATTCCTCGCTCTCTCACTTGATGTTTCTCTACTGATTCTCATGCATGTGCGTAGTATGCGGGTACTGACTTTTTAACTGTGTGTTACATATGTTCGTACCGAAGCAGCAACTTCATAATTAAGGCATGGGGCCTCCACATTATGACATGTGCACACTATTTCCATAAAGAGGGTGTATCCATAAATCGTTCATGTATATGTAATTGATTCTGTTAACTACTATAACTATTATTATACAATGAAAGTTTCTAATAGGTCTGACCTTTTCTGTCAAGTACTCCCTCCGTCCCAAAAAGTTTGTCGCTTTGTAGTTCAAAAATGAACTACAAAGACAAGCTTTTTGGAACGGAGGGAGTACACAATTTCATTTGTACCGCAGTGAGGAAATGAAGCAAAAAGGGTATTACTGACAGATCAAAAAGATTCGATATTAAACACATTTTGCATCGGTAGCATGTTTACTATAGGCCCGAAATCAGGTTTAATCATGGCCATTTCGGCATGAACATGACGTCAATATATATGAGAAGTTTCCAAAAATGTACATGGTTGTGGTAGATGCTTCCATGATGAAACCTACGTTACTGCCAGTGCCCAAACTTTTGTGCAGGAAGATGATGATCATACTAACTGTGAACGGTGGTCGCTTTACTGATGCAACGCCTGACTCGTATGCAACTATTCCCGCTATCATAATGTTTCGCACTTGTTCTGCGTTCTGCAGCTCCCATCCATCATCCTAGGCAGCGCGGCAGCGCTATCAGCTATGCCTACTGGCTCGCTCGGCGGCGCAGCACGCAGGTGCGCTCCGACTCCCCAACTCAGTCTGCTAGAGCTAGATGGGGGAACAGATACTCCCTCGGCTACCTCCATCTTTGAAAACTTATTACTTTATAGTTCATTTTTGAATAATTACAAAGTGACAAGTTTTTAGAGACGGAAGGAGTACTTGCCTGCAACCGGATGCTATTGCCATACGTTGGCCAATCGTGAGACCCTCTGTTTCATTAGCATCCGTGGCCTCAATTTGTCCTTCCTTTTTATGTACTCCCTCCTTTCTTAAAAGATTGTCACCTTCTAGTACAAAAATGAACTAGAAGGTGACAATCTTTTGAGAAATGAGGGAGTACCAGAAAAAGGGCGTAATGCCGCAGGAGGGGCTAGACTCTACGTAGTTCTGTTCATTTGGAAATTGACTGCGTTCCCTTTCGCCCAATGTGGATGACAACGACGCACTAGCTAGGGCAGCCTGACCAGAGATGAAATGTGACATTTGGGGTTAAGGAGGAGTCGAGTGGTACTAGTAGAGCAGAGCCCAGCTCAAGGCTCGGTGGTTGTGCGTCTTGTTCGAATTCCTAGATTGAGTTCTTAGTTAGATTATGTGTTGTTATAGTGCTGGTCCCCATCAGTTAGCTTCTTCGTTCCAGAGGTGGTCTGCTGATCCCTCCAATCAAGAGACTGGGCAGTTGCCTTTGACCTTCGCATTCTCGGCAAAGAACGCTTCTGCTACTAGGTGTCAGCAGCTACCGGCAGGACCCGGATTTAAGAAGCTGGGAACAAAACTAACGACATCAGCCGTGTACGCATCAATGCAACCTTTCTTACATGGGCCGTGGGTGGAAATTTTTTCTCATGTACGTACTTCTTGGAGCAAAAAAATGAAGATGGCACAGCGTTTAATAACAAAAGTTGTTACTCCGTCTTCAAAAACTTATTACTTTGTAGTTCATTTTTGAACTACAAAGCGATAAGTTTTAGGGACAGAGGGAGTATAAATTAACTTGTTCCCGTGAGCACACTTGCATCCATCTTGGTAGCAGCAGTTCATGGACGACATCCAAACGACGATCTTCCAATCTGCTGAGGGCGTGGGCCGCACCACAACTGTGCCCCGGGGCGGTCCATGCACGAGCGACGACGTACCATCGATTGGCGTCGTGGCAATCGTACCCACAGGCCTCGTTCCTATTCCGTTCCGTACACGCGCGCGCGACACCGCGACTGTGCTCTGCTCTACGCGACGCACGCCAGTGCCCCGCCGCAGTTGCATCGATCATTGGGGACCCTTCCTTTGCCGGCCGGCTCCCGTCCATCAATGTGTACGTCGTGGAATTGATCCCCGTACGTCGCAGGCTTTGGCGTCGATGGGCACGGCGTTATAGGCCTGTGACCTTGTCGGAGTTGAGATCTCGAGACCTCCTCCTCCCCTCACCCCGGCCGCCCGCGCGAAGGACAGGACCACCACCGCCCCGCTCCGCCAAAGCTAGCCAGCCACTACAAGAAGCCGGGCCGGACGGTAGGGTGGCGCGCGCGTCGTACGTAAGCTTGTAGCGGCGTACGTGCGACTGGACTGTTCAATTAAGCGAACCAACCGCTCTGCGTGCACTACTACAGTGGAGTATCAGCAGAGCAGGATCCGCGTGCTGGTGGAGTGGAATGCGTGTCCGTCGTCCATCCATGGGAACCGTGCGACCGCGTAAAAGCATAGGCACGTACACGTACGTGCAGGACAGAGCAGTGAGCAGAGATGTTTAGCTTGATAGTCTCCCTTCCCGCGCAGTGATAAAGGATGATCGTAAACGGTAGAATCAAATCAAGCTGTTATAATTGGCAGTGAACACATGGAGAATCGGAGGAAGGACATCACCTCGATGGGTCGACACATCGACGCGACAGGCTTACGGCTCTCTCTCTCTCCTTTTCTGCACGGATCACTGGCGGCTAATCGAGCTTGTCGAGGGCGGGCAGCATGATGGGTGCCTGGCTGGGCACGGAACGGAAGCCCATCCATCCATCGATCGACCGACCGACCGATCGCCGGTAATAATAATTCCTGGCTAGCTAGCTTGCCGGCACATGCATGTCCTGCGTACGACGCAGCCCTGACACTGATCTAGAGGTGGGCTCCCTCGCTCGATCGATGCCGTACGTGACGACGAAGCTGACGCGACATGATGCGCTCGCGCCTCCGAGTCCGAGCTAGCTGTATCTCAGCGCCGCCGTGTACGGCCGACCCGTCGTCTGCCTCCCGGCGGGCGAGTACGGTGGTGGGCTCGCCAACCGCGTGATCGATCTGCGCCGACCAATCTCCATTCTCCGAGCGTTGCAGCGCACACCACTCCAGCGCGCGCGCAGCTCCGGCCGAGGCTCGTGCGCTCTTTGCGCGCGGGCCGAACGGGCTTCATGGGCGCGCGGGCCGTGCCCGTGCTGCGAGCTCCATAGCAACCAGGCGCGCGCCGCGACGGCAGCGCCTGCGCCGCGGGTATTGGCCGGAGACTGGACGGGGACACGGCGCGCACATGCGCGTGGGGCTCGCGGCCGCCCGTTCCGTCGCTGTTGGGCGGGGAAAAAAATTCGGTGGACCAGAGGAGCGCGCGCTCATGGCCGTGTTCTCCGGCCGGGAGAGCGAGAGCGACGAACCAGAGGAGGAACGGGCGTGGGTGGCCGCCGCAGCACCATTGGGGCGCGCGGGTCGCGAGCAGCAACGTACAGTTTCGCTTGGCGTTTAGCTGTCGAGATGGGGATGCGACGTCGTCGGAGTCGGAGTCCATTGATTGTGTCATGTGACGAATACTTGATGGGTTTCTCCATCACTGTCGGCCAACAGCAACTAATCATCGCTCGTTTCGCTTGCACGGACGAGACTGTAGCTGGCAGTACTAGTTTCTGGGAAATTAACGTAAGTCATGACATGGCCAACTCACCAAATTAACACACCGATCGGCGGCAGGGACGTACGAAATATATACAGACCTGAACGGTAGTACTCCATTATGCAGGCGAGCGTGCATTGCGGCCGTTGGATTCCCGTCCTCGTCGTACTCGAATTGTTGGATCCATGGGAGGCAACCTGCAGCCAGAAAGTGGGGCTAGTTCATTTTCAACAGCCGTGGAAATTTACAGGAAAAAGCGGCTAGCTTGAGGTGGTTGCATTTGTGAAAAAAAAAACTGTAAACGTGGGAGAAATCGATGGAAGACCGAAACCGGAGCGGCGAGGCCGGCCCAACGACGAAAAAGCCTGAGCCCGGTCCGAGACGAAAACTTCAACTTCCCCCCGAAACGACCCAGCCTTCACCCAAAACCTCAGCGGCAAAACCCGTGCCGCGTCCTCGCCTCCACCCCCTCGCCGGCCGCCGCCGCCGCATCCTATGCCCTTCCGCCCCACGCTGCCGCGCCGCTGCCTTCACGATTGCAAGCTCGCCTCCTTCATCTCCGCCGTATCCTCCCTCGCCGCCTCCCCGTCCCCGTCGCCGCCCGCCGGCGCAGTGCCCGCCGCACGCACCCCTGCCGCCTACAACGCGCTCATGTCCGCCTACTCCAGGGCCGGCCGCTCCGACGAGGTCCTTCGTCTCTTCCGCTCCCTCCCCTTCCCTCCCAACGCGCTGCTGTATACCACCCTCATATCCTCCCTCGCGGACTCCGGCTGCCACGGCGCCGCCCGCGCCGCCTTCGCCTCTCTCCTCCGCTCCGCCACCCCACTCACCCCCTCCGCCTTCACCGCTCTTCTCAAGTCGCGCGGCGCCGCCTCGCCTGAATTCTGGTACAAGGTCGTAGGAGCCATGGGTGCCTTGGGTTGCTCCCCGGACGCCGCTGTGTACAACTGCCTCATTTCGATGCTCTGCGACTACCAGCAGGTGGAGGAGGCCTTGGGCGTCCTTGACTTCATGGCAGAGAACGGAATCGTACCCACTGTCCGGTCCTACACCGCGATCCTGCATGGCTACTGTCAGCAGGGCAAGGTTCTCCACGCAGAAAGGTTTGTTGATAGCATGATCCAAGTTGGATGCCTGCCAGATGTCGTCTCATACAGCGTGCTCATTGAGGGGCTTTGTAGTGTGGGAGAATTTGGCATGGTGGAAAGAATCCTAGGGGAGAGTGAAACGAAAGGTTGGACGCCCAATGCTGTTACATATAACATCTACATTTCTGCCCTGTGCAGAATGAAGTGCTTGGATGAGGCATTTTGTCAAGCTAATATTATGCGAAGCAGGGGACAATCCCTCACTGTTGAAACGGTTAACATTCTTTTTGATTGCTTGTGCCAAGGTTCAAGTTCTACCGAAGCAGCGTCCTTGCTAGAATACAGTGAACAACTGGGCTGGGATGTCGATGTATTTTGCTATAACACTCTGATGAGTAGGCTCTGTGATGCTGGTAATTTTGCTAAGGTCTTGAAGCTGTTGGTTGATCTGTTAAAGAAGGGCGTTGGGCCAGATAAGTTTAGCTTTACGATTGCAATCCGGAGCCTCTGCAAAGCTGGGAAACTCCGGTTGGCTAAGTGCATGATGGAAAATGAGGGAATTGAGTATGACGTTGTGTCATTCAATACTTTAATTCATGGATTCCGCAAGGTTGGGGATCTGCAAGGCGTTCAGCTAACTTATGACTATATGATCAGTAGGCATATTTTGCCAAACGGATTTACCAATTCTATGGTAATTGACAGTTTCTGTAAAGAGCAAAATTTTGGTGCAGCGATAATATTTTTTCTTGAATATTCTGGTGACCGATATGGTCATGATCATTTTCTTCGCCTGAATTATTGGTTGGTAAAGGCAAAACAATTGACCTATGTATGGTACCTGCTCGATAAAGTACAGTCTCAAGGCTTTGCACTTGACGTTTACATATTCAATTCATTGATTAGAATTTTTTGTTCAGAGGGTTACTGTAAGCACGAGAATTTTGACATAGTTTCTCATACGCTTGACAGAATGCTAGCAAAAGTTCCTATTACTTAATACCAAAAATTGTTCGGGAATGTGTTCTCCAGCAAACAACTTTAAGCCAGCCAGTGATGCAAGAGTATAGTGGGGTGAAATCTGGTTCGCAGTCCGGTTACTGTTCAATTGACTGGTTATTGCTACATTGAAAATACTCATTCTTCACCAGGTCAGTCGGTGGCTTGGTGGCAATACCAACAGAATGCTGTTCTTGCTATGATTTAGCCTCCCTAGTCCCTATAGATGTTGTTAATTCTAACTTTTCAGGTCAGGAGAAGCAAAGTTGTGATTCACAAATGCATTGAGTCAGAACAAGATTTCAATTTAGAAAGTGTAAGAGAGAAATTAAGTGGACGACTGGACATAACGGTATGCTTTTTGTATTTTGGTTAAGTTTTTCTCCCTTATGGATACTGTTCTCGAATCTATCACAAATATCCTTTTCCATTTAGTGGAACAAATTTTAATCACTCTAGGGTATTAATTATCTCATGACGCATTTGTAATGTACAATATGGAAATTTTGATACATTCCCCACTGCATCTCTAAACTCTAAGCCTAAGCTGACTGCCATATATCTATCATCTTCATGTTGTATATACGGTGAAAGATGGGTTCCATCATTACCCTTAATCAGACTCAAGAGCCCCAAAACATAGAAAAGGTTGCACTGTTCTTGTTTTGCGTAAATCTTGTCAAATGTTTGACATGGGGTATTGCGTGAATCAGAATGTCACTTTAACTTATGTGAGATAGAAGTGAAGATCACATTTTCCCCAAGGGGTGATACAGTGCAGGTAGATAGAACTGCCAATATTTATATTTTATAATACTGGTGATATAGTGGCATTTTGATAAATATTCGTTCTATTCAACGTTAATATGGCTTCATTGGGCCTAGTATCAGATACCAATATGTGGTGTCTGGTGTCAATAGAACTGGCGACACGGCTATCTCACAGCCACTTGATTATCTCCATTTCTATTTGGTGATTGAACTCTGACTTTTTGTGCAGTAAAAGTATGACAATGAGGCATGTGACCATTCACTCTTGTTGCTACCTGAAGGGCTGGACAGTGGGTTTGTTGTTGGACCTATACTGTCAGATATCTTCCACAATCTTCAATATATGAGTCGGCAATGTCTCTTGATGAACTTCTGAAATCAGAAAAAAAAACAAGTTAGGCCATTGCTGACACATGAATCTATTTTGGAAGCATTTTGATGTGATGTAGGTGTTAAATGGATGATCTCAGGTATGTGATTGCTAACTTTTATTTTTTTCTCCCCTCAATAATTTGTAGGCTTGCTATTCCTGTTTGGTTTCTTTTATCTTGCTATTCAATATGAAGAAATAGTTAGTGACCCTGAGATTTTTAATTACCAGTTTGTTGAGAAGAAACCTTCAATGGTGATAATCTTTGTAGCTGCATACATGACTCATATCATCTTTTAGTGCTCCTATATTTGAATTCAATGCTAAAAGTCGTTTCTTCTGCATGGCATTAGAATAGTGGTTCTGCATCCAGTTGCCGCGTAAGATATGGAATATATATAATTCAGAAATAGATCACTTTATGATGTATGTTTAGAACTTAGTCACCATTTTCCAGTTCAAAATCAGCTTTTGATCCTGAAGTGAATCATTTTTTTATCTTTTAGGGCTTGGAGGCGGACTGTGATCAAACAGTTTTCTTGTATATAGTGTGCTACTTATCTATTGTTCGGATCATGCTTTTTGTATATTTAGTACGATAGGCCTGATCTGGCCTGAGAAATTTAGATAGGAAAAATTGGTTCTATAGTTTGGCACTTGGCAGTGTAACTTGTAACTAGCCATGCCAAGTGCTGTATATTCAGAGCTCTATACGGATTAAAATGTGATTAGCTCAAGATTTGCCCATGGGTTGTTGTACCATTTGGTTGTAAGCTGTAACCACTTCAAAATAGTAAGGATGTCATGTTCTGATTTTTTGGAAAAGTTTGCAGAGCTTATTAATACGAAGCTGTCTTGTGAAACTTTATATGCATGCGTTTGATCTGGTTTCATCTATCCTTTGTATGACAGATAGTTATCCGAACATTTGGTGCTATACTTCAGTCAAGTGCACGCGTCACTCTTTTCTATCCTTCTTGCAGTGATTCTCTCCCTGAATAGTCCAAACGGTCACTGAACTCGGAATATGGAGTATACATGAAAATACTGAACTTGAAATAAGGGGTAGACATGGAAATTGCACCCTAGCAGCGTACCGGAAACGGTACTGATAAGGGCGGGCGTAGTGGAAAAGTTGAGTACATACTGAAAAGAGTGGAAATATCAATTTAGAGTGTGTTTTAGAGTATACGAGTGTGGATAATACATTGCCTATACAGCGCGTAGAGTCCCCGCCGGCATCTACTTTGCGATGGTAGTGCTCCCTGCCCGCACCGGCGACGCGGCAGCGCATCTACCTCCACGCACACAAATATGCGGATATGGTGATCAAAAATATTTACTGTATCTCCGATAGATCAAATTTTTCTGGAGGGGAGCTACTGAGAAGTTAATGTAACAGAGCGGTGCGTTTCCTGACAGCAACCAATGGGGGAACTGAGATGGAATGGGATGGAATCTCTTTTGCCCACCGTGGAGACCAAAGAAATTGACTAAGAGAAGGGTAGTTGTATGTGCTACTGGGACAGGTTATGAAACTTTGCATAATTTTTGGGAGTGTCTTACGTGATTCGAACCAGTGGCAGATCCAGACATAAAGTTTAGGGGGGTTGAACCTTACACTCAGTCTGGCCGGCATCCACTGGCTCGCGGCTCTACACCCGTGGTTGCGATGCTATCCATGCTCGCCCGCTCGCACTCGTTGATCGTCATGTAAACGCACATCGTCGACCGCTAATCGAACTCGCCCAACGTCCATCGCTGCTGATTGCTGAACAACACAGAGCAAATTAAAATAATGTGGCGGCGAGGCTGGGCAGCGCAGCGAGGAACCCTTAATAAGCCGACGAAAATAATTTATAGTTGTGAGCTAGTCGAGAAACCTTGCTCTGATAAAAATAACTCTGGCTTACGAAAATATTTCTTTTCTTGTGGTGGGTGCACATTATATTCTTTAAACATTTTAGTGATGTATTCACATTGTATATTACATACGATCAGTATATACAATAAGAGTAAAAGAAGATTGAACATAGCAATCAAGAAAAAAATTAACAAATCTAACAAAAATTAGAATAAAATAGACTAGTTTTATCTCTCAGCATTGCTTCAATTCTTCGCAAGAGCATTTTGTACTGATTCCTTTACAGTAGTGCTCAGAGAGCTCAAAAAAAGAACAACAAATGAAAAAAAATGACGTAGGCCATCGGGGAGATTAGAGATTCAAACCCTTGACCAGAGTGCAAACATTTTACGGAGCTAGGTACTAACTGAGACAGCAAACTTTCTTATATAACTCATGAAAGTATAAACTTTCTTATATAACTCATGAAAGTATTATACTAATACGTTCTCTCCACCTGCAAAAATCATAGGAGGAGCTAAGGGGCTCCACTGTCCGACGGGAGCAGAAGAGGCTTGAGAATGAGGATCCCCTGACTTAATCAGCGGTCACTAACATGTAGACCCGGTCCCACATATCAGTGACTATGTCACAGCGTACAGTAAAGTCAGGGGATCCCTGTCCGAGGCTCGAGTCCACTGTCCGATGGGAGCAGAAGAGGCTTGAGAATGAGGATCCCCTGACTTAATCAGCGGTCACTAACATGTAGACCCGGTCCCACATATCAGTGACTATGTCACAGCGTGAGTCAGGGGATCCCTGTCCGACGCTCGAGCCCCCGCCCCCGCCCCCCCCCCCCCCCCCCCCCCCCCCCCGAGATCCGCCCCTGATTGGAACATTGGTACTAAGCTTCTATCCAAGTGCACGCAGCAGTCTTTTCTATCCCTCTTGCAGTCATCCTCTCTCTAACAGCACAAGCATCGTCCCATCTTCCTGCATCAGCCAGCGACCTGGACACGAGTGCGTGCGTGCCCCCGCCGGCGTCCACTTGGCCGTCGAGAAACCGTTTCTGGAGCCTCTCGCCCGCGACGCCTGTGGCTCTCCACTTACCGAAGTGGGAGCAATAAACACCAAGCACCTTGTGATCGTACTCCGCCGCTGGCATCTGCCTGGCAATTTCTCCAAATTTGTCAAGCCGCCCAGCTCGGCCGCACGCGTCGAGCGCGCAAGTGTAGTGCTCCATCTGAGGCGGCACCCCGTACACCCTCCTCATGGCGTCCAAGAGCAGCAGCGCCTTGTCCGCCTTCCCGGTGTGGCAGCAAGCAGAGAGCAGCGCCAGGAACACGGCGCCATCCGGCCGAACCCCGCGTCGCAGCATCCGCGAGAGAAGCTGCAGCGCCTCCCGGCACCGCCCGTTCACGGCCATGGCCCAGGTGACGGTGCCCCAGGACACCAGGTCTTTCCCGGGGACCTCCTCGAACGCCCTGAACGCCGTCCGGGCATCCCCGCACTTGGCGTAGGCGTTGATC